>CM077527.1:0-1232530 GCA_039654895.1 Mongoloraphidia duomilia | reverse complement strand
ATAATAGTATATATATATATATATATATATATATATATATATATATATATATATATATATATGTTAGCACGATAACTCTAGAAAGACTCAATCGATTTTAACGAAATTTGGTACACACGTTGGAATCCATCACCGCACGGAACCTATTTAAAATGGACCCAATCGGACCATTTTAAGGGTGGTTTTTAGGGGTTGAAAAATGTTTTTGGGCCCAAAAATACCGAAAAAATTCTCCGAATCGTTTCAAAATTGAAATTTAACCCTTTAGTAACGATTAAAATGTGCTACTAAAATTTTAATAAAATCGGCCCGGCAGGACCGGACTTACAAATTTTATGAAAACATTAGTAGCGGATACAGGTTTACTTACTGAAGGGTGTATTTAATTTGGCACAAATGTTAGGAATGATAATAATATTGCAATTAAGAAAAAAATTATTGTTTTAAGGGCTGTATTAATGGGTTAAATTTTTTATTTTGTCCAAAAACAAACTTAAGTTCACATAAAGCCACAATGGTATTAGCAAATACACTATATGTCGGCAGGGTTTGGCACTGCGACCCGAGTTTTTTTAGTTTTACAGCTACCTAACTAACTAACAATCAAATATATTTTGTAACAGACAATTTATTCGATTGTCCATTCGTAGACTGGTTAATGCTGTGTGGTTTGTGAAGGTGTAAAATTTACATAATGAGAAAAATATCGGTAAATGGCTTCGGCTTAACTACAATGTGTAGATTGTGCTTATCAAGAGGCGTTACGGTATTAGATATATTTGCCTTTTCAACTGGATTTATGGATCAAGTAGCTGATATTGTTATGAAGTGTGCTCCGGTTCAGGTAAGTTCATTTTTAAAGAGTGCGATTCAAAATGTAGCTATTTCAAATATCACTATGTATAGTTTATTAATTTAGATGCTATTATGTAATTTGGAATAAATTTAAACCAATATTTGATCATTAAAATCAGTGAAATAATGTCGGCTAGCACCCCCCAAGTGATACTTATGTATAGTATATAATGAGGACATACAATAATTTAGATATACCTACCTTTTTAAACTTCTAAACTCAAAACGTATTGAAAGGAGAGGCTTTCTTATTAAAGGTACGTGCAGTATGGAGCTGGGATTCTAGATGGTAGCGTAGATCACAGCAGGGTTTACTTAAGTTAATGCATTGTTATATATGCGAGCGTATCCAACGAAGCAGTGAGTGTAGCAGGTATAAGCGCTGTTACAAGAGCTGCTAGATTCAAGAATGTATCTCATCATTCTTTCAGCGCGCTGACTACTACAATCAACGTGTGACAACTGTCAAATGGCCGTTACAAGTTTCGCAATGAAATTTTGCCCGTTTTTATTTAATTTGTTTTGAGTTTTTCTAAGACGTATTTAGAAGTGTTAGGTTCCATACGTAAATATTCAAAAAATCGGTTTGCGTAAAATTTTAATTCTTGGTATAAATGATGAAATTCGCCATGTTTAGATCGTTTTCTATCAATAGGGTGGACATGATAGCTCCTACCCAAATTTGTATTTAAAATATACCACTTTGTAGCAGAAGAACACAAATATTCGTCTTCGGTATCTGACATTTCAATCGCGATTACGCTTGTATCAATGCTAGTATCAAAACTTCGTTGTGCAAACATATAAGCGCTTATAATTTCAGCCACCATCTACCATAGGTACTTGCTACCATCTAGAATCCCAGCTGCGTACTGCACGTACCCCTTAAGATTTAAAAAAGGATATAAGTTTATACACACTATTGATTTCATCCATCAATACTCCCAATGCATGGCACAGTCTAAAATGAATAAAAAATGGTTTAATTATTCTGTTTAATGATACCTAACCTAACCAACATTAATGTGAGCGAATCTGCGGACAAAATATTGACATTCACGGGAGCGAAGCCGCGGAGCCGTGTCTGTACATGAAATATTTTTTCAAAATTATAATCGCGGTGAACGTTTTTAACGATATGGAAGCCAATACAACAATTTTTACCATTTTTCTCGGTCTGTCTGTCTGTGCACCATCACGCGAAAACTACAGAACGGGTTTAAATGAAATTTTAGGATGGGTAAAAAATAGGATGGGTACTTTTTATCCCGGCAAAAAAGTAGTTCCCGCGGAGTAGTCGAAAACTATGTCTATATCTCCGGATGGCTCATTGGAATAACATACAACCTTTATGTTTCTGTTACTCACCACAAGTATTTCATAACGTGCTAACGTTGTAGTTCATCCATGATACACTTTTCTTAGGAATTTGATGAAATTTGAATATCTTATAGCAAACAGTAATATCTAACAGCTGTGAAAATTTCGACGTGATTGCATGTGCCATCATATTCCAAAACGCCGCAGGAAAGAAGTCGCGGGTACTGCTAGTAATTAATTAATTTGGTTTTTTCAGTACCTAGCACGAATAGTATTAGCACAAACGATAAAATGGTTTTTCTTCGAGATTTCCCAAATTGAGATAATAATTGATATGTTGTAATTATCTCTTAATAATATTTAGGTACTGATTATCTTACACTTTTGTTTTATAAAATTGCATAAATTATTAACAAATATATTCCCGATCCTCAGATAACGAAATGCGATGAGATGCCGAATTTCATCTGCCAATCATGTTACAATCAACTGGAGAAAAGTCACCAATTCCAGAAGCAAGTAGTGGAGGCTGACAAAACACTGCGACGTTATCTACAGCAACTGCGAACTTCTAAAAAACCAATTAAGGCTGAACATTCCATTCAGAGGCCTTCTGAGGATCGTTTAATCCATAGCACTAATACAGATATCACCGTGAAATGTGAATCTTTAAACCTTCAAGACGTGTTTAATGTCAACTTGAAAGAGAAGGTGCCTTCAAATTATACTTCAGCATACAAAATTAGCGAGGAAATGTCTTTAAAATCTGAAATTAAAGAAGAGCCGATAGATGACTGTTCATCAATTCCTAAGGAATGTACTGAGAACTTAATAGAAACTTTATCTGAAGGTGACGGTAGTAAAACCAGCTTCGGAAACTCAGACGTCGAAGAAAAATCAGGAAACTTCACACGTCTTAGTTCTGATGATTTAAAAAAATATGCTGTTAAACGCGAAGATGAAAAAACACATACTTCGAAAAATCGTAAGAAGTACAAAAAATCAAAAAAAAACAATTACAAGTGTGATCTTTGTAATAAACAATTTTCTTTTTTAAGCAATTTTTATATACACAAGCGTAGACATACTGGCGAGAAACCGTATAAGTGCGATGTGTGTAGTATGTGCTTTACTATGTCGGGCAGTTTAAAAGTTCATAAACGTACACATACTGGTGAGAAACCGTATAAGTGCGACGTGTGTAGTATGTGCTTTACTGTATCGAGCCATTTAAAAGTTCATAAACGTACACATACTGGTGAGAAACCGTATAAGTGCGACGTGTGTAGTGTGTGCTTTAGACGGTCGAGCGATTTAAAGAGACATAAACGTACACATACTGGCGAGAAACCGTATAAGTGCGATGTGTGTAGTATGTGCTTTACTATGTCGAGCAGTTTAAAAGTTCATAAACGTACACATACTGGCGAGAAACCGTATAAGTGCGACGTGTGTAGTAAGTGCTTTGCTCTCTCGAACGCTTTAAATGTTCATAAACGTATACATACTGGCGAGAAACCGTATAAGTGCGACGTGTGTAGTAAGTGCTTTGCTCTCTCGAGCAGTTTAAAAGTTCATAAACGTACACATACTGGCGAGAAACCGTATAAGTGCGACGTGTGTAGTATGTGCTTTACTGTACCGAGCCATTTAAAAGTTCATAAACGTACACATACTGGTGAGAAACCGTATAAGTGCGACGTGTGTAGTGTGTGCTTTAGACAGTCGAGCGATTTAAAGAGTCATAAACGTACACATACTGGCGAGAAACCGTATAAGTGCGATGTGTGTAGTATGTGCTTTAGTATGTCGAGCAGTTTAAAAGTTCATAAACGTACACATACTGGTGAGAGACCGTATAAGTGCGACGTGTGTAGTAAGTGCTTTAGTCAGTCGAGCAATTTAATTAATCATAAACGTAAGCATACTGGTCAGAAGTGAATAATTTAAACACGACTAATAATCATGAGGTGATTATTATTATGTAAATCTATACAGAAGAAATTATTAATAAAACATTAAAAGGAATTTTGTATTGATGATTCAAATTTCCCGCTAAATCTGTCACCCAAAGATACCATCTCCCTCAGTACGCCTTGCCGCTTCGAAGAAGTTTCAAGGGTTGTATTAATACAGGAACTAGCCGTCTAACCGCTATCCATTCAGTTTATAGTTCTAACAAATAATATGGAATCGAGATTTTCTTGATTGAAAACAATGCTTCCCAAAGCGGCGGTGCGAGGCATAACAAAAGTGTGTATCAGCGGGGGGGGATAATTTCTGTGGATAGTAACGTTAATATTAAAAACTGTAGGCGAGCACGCGATGCGAAAACAAAGGCAGGCGACTTCATGAATTCTGATCTCTGGAACTACTGAACCGATTCTAAAAATTCTTTCGCTAATATAAATTTACACTATCCCTGAGTGATATAGGCTATATTTTATTTTGATATATTTCTAGCGGCGGGGGGATAATTCCTGTGGATAGTAACAAAATGTAACTCCGAATTTCTTTTGCATTTTAGCGTATAGGCGGAATTCTCTAATATTATAATATAAACACCACCAGGGGAGAATTTTTCGTGAGGGGGGGTTATAAATAATAAATCTTATCTATGGAATTACTGAACCGATTCTAAAAATTCTTTCATTAATACACTCAGTTACATAAAAAGTGGATCACCTAAAAGTATATGTAATTTCGATTCGTTGTATTTTCAAAATTAATAAGCCGATTTTGAAAATTCTTTTTTTGTTTGATAGAGCAGAGTTTTAGGAACATTTTTATGTATGAATTTTGAATTTCAATCAAGGCTTGATTACATAGGAGACGGAAGAATAAGACAATGTTTTTTTAGTCAAGTTTGAAGAATCCTGCGGAAAGTAGCAGTAGCAGTAGAATTTTTTCCTTAATTGCATCTTATTCTTTGGCCTTTTTTGTATCGGTTCGTTTTTGTTTTCAGTAATTATCTCAAATAACACCCGAGTTATAAAGAAAAATTCAAAAAACTGCATTTATTCTTTATTAATGTCGTGGCCATAAGTAGGCTGGGAATGCAATGCAATGCGATGCTGTGGAAGAAGCCTAGGACCCGTCGCCGGTCTTCTTGATTTTAGACCAGCAGATTTTATTCTGCGGCGGACAGTGTTGTTGCAGACATCTGTGCCTCTAACTTGCCGCAAATTTCGATTTGTCGTAACTGCTGTCTGGCGACGATTTCTTAATGTTTTCTAATAGAATGAAGCGGTCATCTCGGAAAGAGGTTTTTCTTGAAAGTCCAGAACCTACTCTTCTTGTGTATTGCCCCGTCTCTTGAAATCGGCGAATTGCCCTGGATACCGTGGATTGTGACAATCCAATTACCCGGGATACATATCTTTGACTGCGTCCATCATTAGTCAATGCCATTATGATTGCAACTTGTTCAGGAGTTATTTGTTGCACCATTATTTATCCACATAAATGAAAAACTTAACAATAAACAATAATAACCATCAATAAATTCGGACTGTCAAAAAAATTATTCATTTGTTTTGTTCCTAAACACCGATACATTCCCAGCCTACTTATGGCCACGACATTAATAAAGAATAAATGCAGTTTTTTTAATTTTTCTTTATAACTCGGGTGTTATTTGAGATAATTACTGAAAACAAAAACGAACCGATACAAAAAAGGCCAAGGAATAGGATGCAATTAAGGAAAAAATTCTACTGCTGCTGCTACTTTCCGTAGGATTCTTCAAATTTGACTAAAAAAACATTGTCTTAGTCTTTCGTCTCCACTGTAATCAAGCCTTGATTGAAATTCAAAATTCATACATAAAAATGTTCCTAAAACTCTGCTCTATCAAACAAAAAAAGAATTTTCAAAATCGGCTTATTAATTTTGAAAATACAACGAATCGAAATTACATATACTTTTAGGTGATCCACTTTTTATGTAACTGAGTGTAGAAAGCTACACTATCCCTGAGTGATATAGGCTGTATTTTACTTTGATACATTTCTAGCGAGGGGGGATATTTCCTGTGGGATAGTAACAAAACGCAGCTCTGAAATACCTTTGCAATGCCAAAAATATATGTAGGTATACCTCGCCGTGAGACTCACTCTATAGGTACCTATTTAATTAAATATTTATCATGTTAAAAATAGTGATGATGCCTACAAATATATTAGAAATCTATATAATATTGACTAATTATTAAAAAAATAAACATTGTACTAAACAGCTGTAGGTACTGAAATCAACCAACATTATTTTTAGAGTTCCGTACCCAAATGTAGCATGTGATACAACGAATTAATCAGGAAAAATAAGCAGAATTCGAATATCTAAAAATCCAATATAGCGTCCGTAAAAAAATTAAGTGTGTATATTAGTATCCCGATTAGGGAATGCAATCTCGAGATCTCGAGCCATTTTTCGAGATTTAATCTCGTGGGCAGGCAATCTCGTTTTTGAAATCGCGTTCGAGATCTCGACCCGATATGGTCGAGATCTCGAACGAGATTTCAAGAACGAACGCGCTTGAAAAAAACTTATACGCAATAGTTTTTTGACAGTCGCGCTAATTGGTTCTGTTTGTTTCTCTGCATATATTGTTTTAATTATTGTTTTCTTGAATAAAATGGACAGTTATTTAACTTATAACATGCATTAGATGGCTAACAAATTTCTAAGTTAAGTGAATACTGAATATGTCTAAGAACATTTCAAACCAAATGTTCGTGAACGTTACTAATAGTAACTTACCCCATGCTTCATAACTCCTAAGAAGTTATTTCCAAAATAATTAATTGACATATAGTGTGCTGTGTGAGTTGGGGTATTGCTGTTATATTTTGAAAATAAAACAAAACTTTAATTGAATCTTGGAACAAAAAAATCAATGTTTATTTAAGGAAAGTAATGAATAATAATCATCTGCACAGTGCACTACGCAATAAATCACACACGTACACAGTCACACTGTCCCAAGTAAGTAGTTTTCATTAAGTTTAAGTATTTCAGATACAAAATAATACGTTCTTTTTAAAAGGAGGCGAAATCTCGATATTGTCGAGATTTATCGAGATCTCGCTAGACAATCTCGCGAGATCTCGAATTCCCAATCTCGAACCCAGACTGATCTCGCGAGATCTCGAATTGCCAATCTCGGCTCGATATTGCATTCCCTAATCCCGATAATAGTCCAGCAGTCAGGTACTTTTTACCTGGAAAGTATTCCGAAGTTAATGATATTTTGGTATGTTGTTTGTGGGTACTCTGTGGAGTAGAATTAGAGTTTTCGATCTCGAAGACCCTGTGCTAACGTGGGGGAGCCGAAAAACCACGAAATTTTACCACCTTTTCTGCTTTTTTCGAAATCTCTCAGAAACGGTCGACTTCAGCAATTCTTTCATTATGTAATGGTTAAAATGTAATGTTCTTTTCAATAGTTTTATTTATTTTGTTCTTCATCGAACTTTAAATTGAAAATACACATGTTACACATTGGTTACCAAAGTTACAAAAAGCCGAGCGGGTGATTTTCAAGAAGCTGAAGCGCGCTTACCATTAGTACTCCAGAAAAGTTGTGGGAATGAAAATTATTGTAGGAAATGTATCCTCTTTAAAACATTACATAATTTTTTTACTTTAAAGAAGAAACTACCTTTAAACAACACAAAATAAACTTTAAAACACACACGAGCATAGGTACCTACGTAGTTTTTGTATGTATTGTATATAGGGTTACCAGATGGCCGGGATTTCCGGGAATGTCCCGGAATTCGTTGGTTTGTCCCGTGTTCCGAAATTTAAGTCTTCTATCCCGGAAATGAATAAGTTCAACGAATTCGTGCTCGCGATCGCAAGAAACGACAATAATTTACATGCTAAGTAGTACTTATTTATTTAGCACTATCTGCAATTTCTGTATATATTATTATTTTTACTTGTATTTAATTGTATTCTTCGGACTAACCTTATGTCGGTAAAGACAAATTGGGAGCAATAAAATGAACTATTAAAGATTCACACGAAATTAAGCGTGATTTACACACTCAGAAGCGCGTGACATCTCAACGTGTACTGGTGTGTGATAAATAAATAAAATTAGACAAGTCTAATGATAAATACAAAAAATAGTAAAATAATAAAACATTTTTTTTCACAATAACTCCCCCCCCACCTGAAAAAAATTGCCTTCGCCTTAAAAATGTCCCGAAAATCTTGGTTTTTGATCTGGCAATCCTAATTGTATACAATACCAGAGAATAGTACGATTTTTCGGGTTCAAGTCCCGACAGTGGTCATTTGATTTTTTCTTAGATATAGCTCAAAAATCATGGCAGCCTAGCTGTCTGAGATATTTATTATTTTCACCTCTAATTGTTATGTGAATAATATGGTGTGGATATAAGGGATTTTAAATCGATTGATTTTATCATATACCAATTAATTACTGTCCACAGAAACTCAAAACGTTGTTTATCTATAGGTAAAACCTCAGGCTTCCCGGCCTAACGAGTGTATTAAGTTGTTAAAACTTATAAAATGTTAACTCTCGCATGTATAATGATTCGACTGTTTAATAACTGTACTATGCTTTGCAGTTTATTTAAATAGTCGACTCTCGCATGTAGTGTGTTTTCAACGTGAAATTGCTATATATAAGAAGAGATCGGTTTCCACTCTCGGGCACTGTGGAGAAATCGGTAACTCACCTAGCCGGAAACTGGGGGTTACGGGCTCAAGTCCCGACAGTGGTCATTTGATTTTTTCTTAGATATAGCTCAAAAATCATGGCAGCCTAGCTGTCTGAGATATTTATTATTTTCACCTCTAATTGTTATGTGAATAATATGGTGTGGATATAAGGGGTTTTAAATCGATTGATTTTATCATATACCAATTTAATAGTACGATACATAATCGCTCGGCTGTCTACTGCTGACATAGCGAAAGATACTTCGTGGTTGTTCGGCTATCCTCTATTGAATACGACTAGACTCTTGTGAACTTGACATCAAGTCAAGTTCACTGACACGACAAAGTATTTTAACGCAAAAAATGTTCTCATAGTTTTTTTATTTAAATAACAAGAAATTTGACGTGATTCTTTGGTATTATTCAATAACATTCTTTATTGACAAAATACAGAAGTTATAAATATTATTATCAAAAAGGATAAGGTACTTGACATAGCGCGAAATTTGAAATATTCAGTGGCAGACAATGTTAAATAAACTTAACACTGCAGTTACGCACTAGTCTAATCATGGACTTAACATACTTTATAGCAAGCTATTTTTTAAATTAACAATTAGATTAACAATCAATATTGTTATTACTTCCTATACTGTACAAATTCACTATTTTAGTGAAATTAACATAAGGACATCAGACGATATTAATCGCCACAACATGCCCTTATTAATGTAACGAATCTGGGCAGGCTGGTTACAGCCTTGATTCGTTGGCTTAACATGGATCACGTAGCCTTGAGCGCGAAGAAATATTCTGGTTGACCAATCGTTTCGTCACCAAATAGTAGATAGGACGGCACTGTTCTAGCAGCCGTAGTACCCTACCGACCGCAGGGACTTGTCTCCATAGTTCCTCTTGGCAACCAATTCGTCGTCGAAACTCACCCGCAATCCCTCTGGACATGCGCAGGTCCGCAGAGACACAGTGAGCGAATGAGTAGCTGCCGGGGACACCAAAAAGGTCGTTCTTCCTTGGTTACACCAAAACGGGCCTTTCTGGTCCCAGAGAAGTCGGCCATGAAATTTTCAAAGCCGACTTCTCTGGGACCAGAAAGGCCCGTTTTGGTGTAACCAAGGAAGAACGACAGGACCTTTTGCTTATAGATTGAAGGATTCTGACTAAAGCTATGAAAAATGTGATTTTTTTTAGTGAAAAAATCGGTGAAACCTCGTGTGTGGGGTATCAAATGAAAAGGCTTGATGAGTAGATTCAACTAAAAGGAAAGAAATAAAAAATTTATTAAAAAAACAAAAAACCCGACTGCGTAAAAATCGAACATAAAAGATGGAAACAAGATCAAATGATAACATGCAGTCGGAGGTATTTCTGTTCAATTTGTTACTACTATGCCTCCGACTGCATGTTATCATTTGATCTTGTTTCCATCTTTTATGTTCGATTTTTACGCAGTCGGGTTTTTTGTTTTTTTAATAAATTTTTTACTTGATCGAATCTCAATGCTAAAATAGAGTGGAAATGTCAAAAGTGGTGGTTAGACCCGTAACAACTGGTACTGTAGTGACCAAATGTTTGACCATATTTTATAATGTACTGTTACAAAACTGTTTTCTGAGTTGGCGGAATAAATATTTATTTACAATAATTAAAAACACAAAAATAACTAAACAGTAATTACAAAGCAAAACAAACGACTATATACAATAATTCGTAATTATTACCACTACACTAGTATTTATTTTATCAATATGGTTATTTATATCACGGCACTATTTATATTTTGATCCACCGTAGGTTTGAATGCGTGACTCACCGTTGACAGATTCCCTCACTCACTCGTACTGCTGTTTATAAATGCTGCGTGGCATAAGCCTAGTATGTTCTCGCTTTCTCTAGAACTTTCGCGCAGGTACCAGTTGTTCAGTAAGCAGACCCCGTTTCTCAGAACTCTTGCCTGCCGTTTACATACAGAGTGATCCGTAACAGTACGAATGAATTATTGAATTATTTTTCTATATTTTCATTGTATCATTTTTATGTAATATTTTTGTATCCTTATCTATTATCGAATTATACCAGTGGTTATTTTGAAAAATCTACCCGTAGCATACTCTTAACGGTATGTATTCACGTCATCTGTCTTTTTTTTAAACAATCATTTTTCGGAGGCACGAAAATATTTTAGTAGTTTTCAACAGTTACCAACAATGAGCTCGGGCTCGAGCGTGTAGCAATGCTGTTGTTTAAATGGCGTCGCTATGGTTCGTCTATTACATGTTCCCGGGTTCTAGCCCTAGAGCTGATAAAAGTGTCAATTGGATTTTCAATTTATTAAAAAAAAATAATGAATTGAAAATATGAATTGGTGCTAGGCCCAAATAACCTTTGCTGTTTGTGGTCTTTAAAACACAATTTCATAATTTTTTAACAATGAGCTCAATTGCTTCAAAATTGTTACATTGCAATACCTCACCGGAATTTTGACAAGGCGAGAGAAACTGAAAATTTATGGGGAAAATAACGAAATAGTTACGGATATTTCGATAAAATAAAATTCAAACAAAGTGTTTTAAACAGAAATAAAATTGACCATATAACAGACAATATTATAATTGACAATAAAAATTATAAAAATCCAACGTTTCAGCAATTGACGATTGTCCTTTTCAAGGATATGTATAAAAAATAAATATAATAATCTATAAAAAATAATGTTAATAATAATAATTATTATTAGAAAAAACAAAAATAAGAAAAAATATTACCTAAGAATATGAATAAAATAGTAGAGACTTAATTATAAAAATAGCTTGAAAGAAATCATAAAAATAGTTTGAAAAATTCAAAAAATGGCCGTAAATTATTTTTGAATTTTTCAAACTATTTTTATAATTTTTTTCAAGCTATTTTTACCCGACTGCGCGACGCAAAGGAGTGATTATGTGTTTATCAGCCTATGTATGTATGTATGTATGTTCCTTTGAAGCACTATACAGACCAAACGCCTGGGCCGATTTTTATGATTCACACGTCAATCGATTTCCCTTAATCCGGCGAGTGTCACTAAAGATCACGTTAGTGAAAATTCAATATGGCGACTACAGGAAGCCATATTGTGAAAATTAAAAAAATGAAAGTCAACAAACTATGTCAAGTGGGGTATCGTTGAATAGGTATTTAAAAATCATTTTTAGTTTTCCCTCAACATTTTTCGATTCGACTGACCGTTTAGGATCTATATCGATTTATTTTTAATTAAAAACATTTGAAAAAATCACATAATTTAAACTTAAATTCCAGTTCAATTGTGATGTAGTACTGATGCTGATAGGAAATCCAGTCTGGTAATAAATAGCTAGCTAAGTACTCATAACTAAAAAGTATAAAATAAAAAAAAATAATTTAAAAAATCAAAAAACCCGACTGCGTAACTGAAAAGAAAAAAACAAGCACTTAGATGTCCGGTGGTCTAGAATTCTATAATATATTATTGAAAGAATACTATTGAAGAAAATAAAATATATTCTAATAGTGGAACATAACAACTGAACAGTCGGGATCCATTATTCGCCAGCCAATCAAATTTTTCAATGGATCCCGAATGTTCAGTTGTTATGTTCCACTATTAGAATATATTTTATTTTCTTCAATAGTATTCATTCAATAATATATTATAGAATTCTAGACCACCGGACATCTAAGTACTTGTTTTTTTCTTTTCAGTTACGCAGCCGGGTTTTTTGATTTTTTAAATTATTTTTTTTTTATTATAATCATATTGTTAGGTAATATTTTTGATATATTTTTTCTTATTTTTGTTTTTTTTTATAATAATTATTATTAATTTTATTTTTTACAGATTATTATATTTATTATTTATACATATCCTTGAAAGGGGCAACCTCTAATTGCCGAAAAGTGTGGATTTTTATAATTTTCATTGTCAATTATAATATTGTCTGTTATATGGTCAATTTTTTTTCTATTTAATATTTACACAGACGAAGAAGTGTTTTATATTTTTTTACTGTACCGCTAACAAAACAACGGCTAGCTTTTTGGGTAAGAAGTGAATGTCAAGTCTCCAAACTGATTTGGAGGTCGTAATCAATGTTGTACTTGTGGGAATACACCCAACTGAATAATGCATGAAGTTGTCAACTATTTGTAAACTAAACGCTCAAGTTTGTCGCTCTTAAAAGTTTGTGTGCTGGCAGAACACAACTGAAATTATTAATCATGAGAAAAACAATGTTAAGAGCTTCACGCCCAAGTTTTCGAAAGTAGGTTCACATACAAAAGCAAAGCCATAGTCCAGATATTAGATATTTAAGGGGAGTGTATACTAAAACATTTTTTTAATTTTATAATAATAATAATAATAAACTCTTTATAGAGAAAATATTTAGATTCTTACAATTCTTAATGTGATTTGGAAGATTATTAAAGATTTTTACACCTATGTTTAAAGGAGAATTTTTACTAACCTCAAGTTTGCTAAAGGGGGAACTCAGATCATTTCTAAAACGCGTATTATAAGAATGGTAATCGCCATTCGTGACAAACTGGTTAAAGTTTTTAAAAACAAACAAAGAAATTTCGTAAACGAAAATTTGACAAAGAGTCATAAGTTTAAGATTATTGAAAGAATGGCGACAAGATACATTAGAAGAAATACCAACCATGGCACGAATTATTCTTTTCTGAGAAATAAAGACGTCATTAGATAAAACTGAGTTTCCCCAGAAGCAGATACCATATCTTAATCTAGAAACAACTTGAGCATTGTAGAAATTGATTAGTTGAATGTCCGTTAGAACATTTTTTAGGTATCTAATAAGATAACAGATGGAATTAAGTTTGGAAGATAGCCGAGTACAATGTTCTTTCCAATTTAGATGGTCATCCAAATATAAACCCAGAAATTTGGTAAAGTTAACTCTTTCTAGAGGATCACCGTTACATTGAATGTTTAAATCCATTAAGTTCGTATTTTGATAATTATGGAATCTAATGTAATGTGTCTTAGATTTATTTACGTATAGAGAATTGTTGTTGAACCATTCAACTAATTTGTTCAAATTATAATGCGCTTAACGTCTGTTTCTTAACATTATGTCGTAACTGTCCGATTGTCACTATAAAGACATGACAGTAATCAAAACTTAATATGACGACAATGAGACGCCATATTGTGAAAAATAAAATGTAAAAAATTAAAAAATAAATAAAAAAAATTAAAAAACCCGACTGCGTAAAAAAACTAAAAAGGAAAAAACAAGTTCAGTACTAAAAAACTAAATTCTAATGTGGAACATAGTCCAAGCGACAGGTAATAAATGAAGGGTGTTACCTTGAAAGTATTCCAAAGTTAATGATATTTTGGTGTGTTGTTTGCGGGTACTCTGTGGAGTAGAATCTGAGTTTTCGACCTCGAGGACCCTGTGCTAACGCGGGGGGAGCCGAAAAACCACGAAATTTTACCACCTTTTTTGCTTTTTTCGAAATCTCTCAGAAACGGTTGACTTAAGCAATTTTTTTAATATGTAATGTTTTAAAGAGGATTACATTTCCTACAATTTTCATTCCCACAACTTTTCTGTGGTACTAATGGTAAGCGCGCTGCAGTTTATTGAAATTCACCCGCTCCGCTTTTTGTAACCTTCGTAACCAATGTGAAACATGTGTATTTTCAATTTAAAGTTCGATGAAGAAGAAAGCAAATAAAACTATTGAAAAGAACATTACATTTTAACCATTGGTTACCAAGGTTACAAAAAGCCGAGCGGGTGATTTTCAAGAAGCTGCAGCGCGCTTACCATTAGTACCACAGAAAAGTTGTGGGAATGAAAATTGTAGGAAATGTAATTCTCTTTAAAACATTACATAATGAAAGAATTGCTTAAGTCGACCGTTTCTGAGAGATTTCGAAAAAAGCAAAAAAGGTGGTAAAATTTCGTGGTTTTTCAGCTCCCCCCACGTTAGCACAGGGTCCTCGAGGTCGACAACTCAAATTCTACTCCACAGAGTCGGATAGCTTTTGAAAAGTGCCATATTTTTTTAACTCATTACATAAAATGAAATTTCTTAGACATACAATACACAATATAGTGTCGTTAACAACGTCCAAAAATATGGAAAGTTTTAAGGGAACTTAAATGAACAAAAAAATTCAAATTTATAAAAAGTATCATTTTTCTGTCATGTCAAAATGTAGTCCTAATATCGAATAGTATATCCGATATTAGGAAATTATCAATTATATAGTATATCCGATATTAGGAAAATATTTTAAATAAGGTTTAAAATATTTTTACAAGCTTTTATAATTTTTTTATGCTTTAATATTATCAATATCAGTAACAAATCTGTAACAGAAATGATCATTTCATAATAACACCAACAAATTTCCTAATATCGGATATCCGATATTACGACGTCATTACCGTTCAATATTGCGCAATTAGTTTATTTCTGGAATATAACACTGATAAGGTAATTTTAAAAAAATGAACAGTAGTAATCAAACTACACTTTCTGCAGGTTAACTTAAGCTAAAATTTGTAATTAAATGACTCATCTGTGAAAATGTATACGCACTTCAAAGTAAGACGTCAACTTTTCGGATGTTCGATTTTTCTTCAAATGCCTATAATGACATCTGTGTGCAAGTGATGATAATAAAAGATTATTCTATAGTAAAGGTTTGACTTCTGGATACACCTTAAATGGTTGTTTGCGACGTCTTCCTTTTAGAACTTATGTAACAGCGGCGTCCCAAATTAGGCAAATGTCCGATATTAGGGCACTTTACTCTATGAATTGAATTGTAGATTATAGACGCTCGACACTTTACTCTATGGTTGCTGTGAATATGAATACTCAATTTTCAACTAAAGTGACAACATGTAGACGAAGAACCAATCACAATTTTGGAAAGAGATAATTATATAGTCGTCTACAAGAGCTATCTCTTTCTCTCATTTTTGTGCCAATAGTATAAGCATTATTAGGATAGAAGCGCATAGTCTACTACAAAATTGTAAATGTTCATAGTGTTATTGGCCTTATGTTCGGTAAAACCGTTTACACCCTGTATATCTCCATTATGTAGTTTATCACATGTAGTATACCCAGTATTTGCAAGTTTCGAACTAAATTGCCTTTTCCGCAGGTGACAAAGCTTTTAAAAAGCTTCGTCATGAGTGACGGAGCTTCTTTAAAGTTCTTAAGCGCAGTTGAGAACACCACTTTTCCAAACGTCCATCAACTCTCTCAAGAAGTAACTTGTTGGGATAAGACGAATATTTCGATAAAAGTTTAAAACTTAAATAACTTGAAAAGGTTTATGTTCAAATTTAAAACAAATGATAACTTACATTGACGCCACTGATTGTCAATTGTTCTGTTGTTAATTTTTCGCACACACATAAATACGTCATAAGAAATCTATATACAGGGTGTCCGGATTTCATAGGCGATTAACATGGAAAAACAGCTTTTCCGTGCGCATTGCTCTCCAAATTATTTTGTACAAAGATGCTTCAAATAAATGTTATAGGGCTTAAAATTCTGCATCTAAATCAATAAACACGATTAATTTTGCATGCTTTATAACGGCAGATATTTGATATGAAAATGTCAAAAATACCTCAAAAACAGATAGCGATAGCCATGGAACTTGAACAAAATGATGACGTTTTAGCTTTCAGTGTAATTTCTAATCATTTTGTTCAAGTTCCATGGCTATCGCTATCTGTTTTTGAGGTAATTTTGACATTTTCATATCAAATTTCTGCCGTTATAAAGCATGCAAAATTAAACGTGTTTATTGATTTAGATGCAGAATTTTAAGCCCTACAACATTTATTTGAAGCATTTTTGTATAAAATAATTTGGAGAGCAATGCGCACGGAAAAACTGTTTTTCCATGTTAATCGCCTATGTACATTTGAAATCCGGACACCCTGTATATAAAAGAAAGTCGTGTTAGTTAAGTTAGTTACACTATTTATAACTCGAGAACGGTTGGACCGATTTTCATGATCTTTGATTTTTTGGATTTGTCTCCGCCCAGAATAGCAGAATAACTATTTAAACATTGGAAATATTCACCCGGGAGCGAACGAGCGAAGCGAGTGAGTAATGTAATTATAATATTCAAGCGAACGACGCTAATGACCTGAGTTGTCGACGCGTCTATAATCTACAATTAATTAATTAATTACAAGCTTCCCGACCACTTTTCATATTGAAGCGTCTTTTATATTTTTGAAAAAAGTCGGATATCTTGGCTTTTTGACGTGATTACGTCTAAAGGTCGATTTATATTATCCGGTCAAACACGGGGCGGGAACGTGGCGTTTCCAACAAGACAAACATTTTTACATACATTTCAAATACGAATATTTATACTTAGCGTATCCGGTCCGTTCAGACATGTTGCGTATCATTCACTTACCGTCAAATATTGTCGGCGAGAATGTTTTGTCTGATACGTTACGCGTCTGAGCATGTCTGAATACGTCTGAAACGGTACGTACGTATAGTATACAATATTATGTTCAGACATTAAAGTAATAAGTTTAGAGTGATCGCGTTAAATTCTCTCGGAATGGATCATGAAAACATATCGAAAGTGTTAAAAACATATAATTTTTATACAATCAAGAAGATAAAAGGTACAGCGGCAAAGAACACCAAAATGACAATGACGACAATATTTTTGTTTTTCATCTTCACCTAACAATAGGGCAATTATACATAAATCGTCTAATGATAAATTTGAGAACATTTTAAAAAAACTCGGGTCGCAGTGCCAAACCCTGCCGACAATATAGTGTATTTGCTAATACAGGCATTGTGGCAGTATTATGTGAACTTAAGTTTGTTTTTTGACAAAATAAAAAATTTAACCCCTTAATACATCCCTTAAAATAATTAAATTTTTCTAAATTTCAATATTAGACATGGATTTTATCAGTACAACATCTGCACCAAATTAAATACACCCTTCCATAAGTAAATCCGTATCAACAAACTAGTGTTTTCATAAAATTTGAAAGTCCGGTCCTGTCGGGCCGATTTTATTAAAATTTTAGCAGCACATTTTAATCTTTACTAAAGAGTTAAATTTCAATTTTGAAACGATTCTGACAAATTTTTCGGTATTTTTGGGCCCAAAAACTTTTTGGAACCCCTAAATACAACCCTGAAAATGGTCCGATCGGGCCCATTTTAAATAGGCTTCGTGCGGTGATGGGTTCCAATGTGTGTACCAAATTTCGTTTAAATCGATTAAGTCTGTCGAGAGTTATCGTGTACACACATATATATATATAAATATATATATATATATAATATATATATATATATATATATATATATATATATATATATATATATATATATATATACATATATACATAAACATTTTCAAAAATGGTGGCAAACTGTTCAGGGGGGTATGAAACGTCGAGAAATTTTGGTCCGACCCCTAGGTCCCGCCATCCGACCGACGCCAATAGTGTATGTGCCATATGGCAAATACACTAATGACTCGCTGTATACCAAAGTTTAATTCTTTTAAACAAAGCACCTTTATCACAATTAAATTCGTCTGGTGTCTGATAGTATAAATACGTACTGTATTTGCCGGAACGTTAACGCTACGTTCCCGCGCCGTGTCTGACCGGATAATATAATTTTTACAAAAGTACATATAAGATAAGATAAGGTTTTATTGTCATATCATAAAATTTCTACATAAACATTTATACATTTTTATGTTCAGTGTTCCATAGCACCACTGCTTGAATGAGTTGATCTTTCAGTGTACAAAATAACATATTTATAATTTTTGCGGGAAAAATTTGAAAAAACCCACACATTAAAAGTACATATATACTGAAATGTAAAGGGCGATTTATAATATAAATCGCCCTTTACATTTCAGTCAGTGGGTATATTCAGAAAAGTTGGGGACGAAATATGGGACGAATGCCGACCATATGTACTTTTGTAAAAATTATCCGATCCTTTTGAAAATTATTGATATTTGAGTTTTATAGGACACAAACATAAAATGGCGTCAGATTTCAAAATGGCAGCCAAATAATAACTGAAACACATTGCGAGGAGAAAATGCTTCGATGAAGTTGATATTTTACTTAAATCGGTTCAGTAGTTTTGACGTATTCACGCCCAAAACACTCTCAGTCGTGTAGAAAACACAGTCTATACCCCGTTTTTTATGCCTTTTAGTGTTTTTATTAGAGGTATAATAGGAGAGGACGGGGCTATAGACCGAGAGCTAGGAGGAGGGATGCACACCGCCTCCAATATGTAACAAAAAAAATGGTCACAATTATTATTTCTTCAAGGCTGAAATTGTTTGTACAGCTTGTCGGTGACCCAATAATGTCATTATAATATTTGCAGATCGATTGGTCAGTATTAAAGGGGTGGCAGATCACCCTAAACGTGTCATATACCCGACGAAATTTATATTATTAGTTCAAGGTTCAAATTTTAAAATGTTGTTACGGCGACTGTTTTAAGCATATATTTCAATTTGCAGAACAAAATGTCGGTATTATCATCTCTCCCATACCGCTATCTAGCAAAATACCTTACTCAGGGCACTTGAAAATGCCTCCCTCAACATCTTCACAAAAATAAGGCCTTTAATAAATAACACCAAAAAATTGTCACTAGCCAAGGGCGTCGCCAGCCAATGGGTCAGGGAGGGGCAAGATAATAGAGGATATGAATAATTGTAGGTAAAATAAATACCTACGATTTGTAATGTTTTAATCGTTTACTACAAGAATCTTAATTAAAACATTATCTTCTTGGGTTTCTTGTGAACTTTTCGACTACTTTATTATTAAAATCTTCTAGGTTGCGATCAAAATTTTTAAAGCTTTTACCCTCTAGAGGGTGGCAGCTGCCCTCCCCTGCTCCCCCTTGGCGACGCCCTTGTCACTAGCTCTCGTTCTACTAGTTGTAACGACGATATTTCCGACGATAGCTTTTAGGTCGAGAGGCAGGCGTTAATTTATATAGCTCATTTGTGACAGGATGAAATTTTCAGGGAAGGTAGTATTTAGTATGACAAAGAATAAGCGCTAGGGTTGCCTCGTCAAATCCTGGTGCGACGGCCGGGAGGAGCTCACTTCCGGTGCAAAATACACATATTTCATTAGCTCATAATTATCTTTCATCATTATATGACAGCATACAATTGACGCCATATTGTAGATCTCGAAGAGCTGTATTGAAATACATAGGGTTGCCTAAGGAAATTTTGGGTAACACAATGAAAACTTATAAATTATATTTGTTTTTTTGACATTTTTAAAGCTGTCAAATAACATTATGTATATATGTATACTTATATATTATAACCGTTCTGAGATGAGTTATCGGCCTTGTGTTTGGCAAACATTCATACGTATTTAGATGAATGCATAATGACTGCAAACAGTATATGAAGACACCTGCTGTTTGCAGTCATTATGCATTCATCTAATTATGTATTTGGTCACGGCTTACGTGTTAAATTTGTATTTATTCATACGTATGTCTAGTTATGTATAACTTTATGTTTTCAGCGCATTTGGTTTCTAATTCATATCCGCATAATTACGCAGGAATTGCCTGAATCTGGTATTGACAATTTTCCCAAGAATTTATATATTTTAGGGTAGCAATTTCTTATTTTTATTTTTCAACGTGCACCTCTTATATAAATTAGTATAAATTACTTACTTGAAGGTCGTAGTAACCTGTAATAAAAGTTTTAAAAAAGGTGGTTTGGGGTTTGTTTCGAAAAGAGAAAAAAGGTTGATTTTTGTTTGT
Organism: Mongoloraphidia duomilia; assembly: GCA_039654895.1. NCBI lineage: Eukaryota > Metazoa > Arthropoda > Insecta > Raphidioptera > Raphidiidae > Mongoloraphidia > Mongoloraphidia duomilia. The sequence goes on along the minus strand of CM077527.1, from coordinate 1,211,776 downwards.
GATTTTAAATTTGGTTTGACGTTAAAAATTAATTGAAGCATTTGACTTTACTGAACCTCGATGAATATTTTTTCTTGAAATTAAACTTATAAGACGCAGGTATAAAGTTAACTAAGCGAATATAAAACCAAAATAACTATATTTTTAAGAATTGTTGGAAATGAGAACTTCCGTGGCACAAAGGATCAATAAAAAGCAATACTGATTTTATTAAATTTGCATTTTACTAACGTTTCGGTATTCTTTATACCATCTTCAGAGTCTACAAAATAATACAAACGTGGGTGAGAATATGTGGAAATAAAGTTAAAATTAACAAATTTTTTTTTTTTGTTAATTTTAACTTTATTTCCACATATTCTCACCCACGTTTGTATTATTTTGTAGACTCTGAAGATGGTATAAAGAATACCGAAACGTTAGTAAAATGCAAATTTAATAAAATCAGTATTGCTTTTTATTGATCCTTTGTGCCACGGAAGTTCTCATTTCCAACAATTCTTAAAACTGTTTTCAAGGGTCAAATTGCTCTATTTAAATATAGCAACTTCAAATTCAAACTAACTATAATGAAAAAATGGAAAATAATAATAATTTACTATAATAAAACAAAAAACCGGTTGATTTGTGAGTCAGAATTGTCAATCTTTATTATGGCAACTTTTCAGCAACTATTTTGTTGCCTTCTTCAAGCCTAAAATTACATTATTAGAATTATGTAATTTTAGGCCTGAAGAAGGCAAACATTGCCATAATAATGATTGACAATTCTGATTCACAAATCAACCGGTTTTTTAATTTTATTATATTACATACGTGAGTGATCAACATGAGTTTCAATATAGTTTACTATACATTAAATGATTAAACTATTCAAAAATGTATCCGAGCAAAGGCAATAACATTTTATGAATTATTATTACTTAAATTACTTATTCTAAGCATACTTATAATAACGTGCTATTAAAATATTTATTTTTTTTACAATATGTAAACATTTTTAAACAAAACGTAGTTTAAGGTAGTTGCTTTGAAAAAAGTCAAGAAAATCATGAAATAAAAATTATATATATTTTTTTTAATAAAGGTATCTCTTTATGCTAGTTAAATTAGAAAATAATTTACATCATTGAATGCGAGATATTTTTTGTTGGAAATTGAATTTTTAACATTTTTAATATAGGTAAGGTGCTAAAAAATATCACATTAATAATTTTTCAATAAGAAAAAAAACAATACATAATAATCTATGTTTTTTTAATAAAAAAAATAAAACGATGCATGACACATTACGCGCTGATAATGTTAGTAAAAAAACTATAATTATTGACCACGTAGTTTCAAAATGCAATAACAAATGACATTTGGCGACGTTCAATTCAAACGACTTTACACCCGTACCTAAAGATGTTTCACATCAAAAATTTAAATTTTTAACCGACTTCAAAAAAAGGAGGTGGTTCTCAATTCGGTTGTATTTTTTTTATGTTTGTTACCTCATAACTCAGTCATTTAATAATCGATTTTGAAATTTTTTTTTTATTTGAAAGGATATACTTTCAGATCGGTCCCATAGAAATTTCATCAAAATCGGTTCACTAGTTCGGCTGATTTTAATAAAAGTGAGTAACGGCGTGTGATTTTTTAAGGTAAATGTCACTTTTTGACATATCAGACAGCGTAAGAAAGTCGGTTTAATAAAAGTGAGTAACGGCGTGTGATTCTTTTAAGGTAAATGTCACTTTTTGACACTAAAAAGTAAAAAATAAAAAACTTTTTAACAAAAAAAAACCTTCAAAAAACCACTAAAAAGAGGAAAATAATGAAATTTTGAGGTCTGTGCCAATTTAATAAAATATGAAGTTGGTTAAAAAGAAGATATTAATCACTATACTATACTTTTTTACCGACTTCATATTTTATTAAATTGGCACAGACCTCAAAATTTCATTATTTTCCTCTTTTTAGTGGTTTTTTGAAGGAGGTTTTTTTTTTGTTAAAAAGTTTTTTTGCATATACTGATACTACTTTCCAAAATGTATAACTTTTCTTTTTCGTGATACAGGATTTAACTATTATATTTTATCCAATTTTGAGCAGTTATTAACAATTTATAATTTTCGAAATGTCATTTTCTTAAAAACTATGGTTACCATGCTGGACTAAGGGCCACTTTGTAATTTTGAGCTGTTTCAATTTATACATATATACATATACATATAAAAATTGACATTTTGCACCGGAAGTGGCTTATCCCGGCCGTCGCACCAGGATTTGACTAGGCAACCCTAGCGCTTTTTCTTTGTCATAATAAATACTACCTTCCCTGAAAATTTCATCCTGTCACAAATGAGCTTCATATATTAACGCCCGCCTCTTGGTCTATTTTATGTAACACTTTTTCGTTACATCCCGTATAATATAGTACGTTGCCATGGTACTATGGCATAGCGGCTGTAGCACTCTATTCTGAATTGAGGTTTATTGTACGGTTAGGACTTACATAAAACATGACAAAGTCTGTGTGTATGGTTGTGTGTTTACTGTTTAAACTAGGTGAAATCCTATGCAGCTCGGCCTGAATTCTGCAAGCAAAAACTAACAAATCAATACATTATAACCAAGCATATTTCAGTAGATATTTATCGTGTGGAAATATTGTCAGGCAAAAACGGTTTTCACCGTTGCAACTTCACAAGTGGGTGCAGAGCTCCAGAAGATATTATTTTGAAAAAAGTACCTACTTGTTATAGATACTATACTAGTCAATACCCCAAAAAATGATTGATATTGTTATGAAACTATTTTCTGAGTTGGCGGAATAACTATTTATTTACAATAATTAAAAACACAACAATAATAACTAAACAATAAATAGCACTTAACAAATAACTATACAGGGTGGACCAAGTTATAGTAGCAATAATTCACCATTCGATGGTCCATTGAAAAATAAGTAGACATGCATAATTTTATTTTTTTTCCAAAACGCTTCCTAAGGGAGATACAGCCCTTCAAAGTCCAGTTTTAAAAAACAAAACTGACAAGTGTCATAAATTATCTCAAAACCAAGTATCGCCCACTTTGTTGGTTATTTTCATAAGTTATTTATTTGTTGTTTTTAATTTAATTAATGAGTTATTTATTTAAATTCGTCAAGCAGTAAAAAGTTTACAATTGTTATACAAGATTCCAGACCTATTATTTTCATAGGTGGCTATTTTAGAAGTGTTCTAAACTTTCAACTCTAATTATCTCGTAAACGAAGCCTCAAATCGAAATTTTGCAACAGTGACTCTTTTTTTCTAAATTGAACAGGGAATTCGAAAAATGTTATTCTTTAAAAATATCCAGTGGCGCAGAAAATAGGGCGGGAAAAGTGAAACAACCCCCCTGTATCTACGCCACTTGACAATTTTGACAAAAGTTACTTACGTCAAGTAATGAGTATCTATTGCATAAATACTTGTACCAAATTTGGTCAAAAACGCATTAATGACCTGAGAGTTAGGACAAAAAAAAGAATTTTAAAACTGAACTTTGAAGGGGTGTATCTCGCTTAGGAAACGTTTTGGAAAAAAATAAAATTATGCATGTCGACTTATTTTTCGATGGACCATCGAATGGTGAATTATTGCTACTATAACCTGGTCCACCCTGTATATACAAAGATTATTTATTTCTAATTATTGATATTTCAATATTTATATCCACTGGATTTATATCAGATTTATTTCGCACTATATTCGGTGTTCAACACTGTCACAGTATAATCTACTCTGACCGACTTTATTCGTACTCGCTGTTTATATAGGCCGCGCGGCGTAAGCCCAGTGCCTTCTCGATTTCTCTAGAACCTTCGTGCCGGTACTAGTTGTTTACAGCAAGCAGACACCGCTTCTCAGAACTCCCGCCTGCCGTTTATATACAGGATGATCCGTAACAATATAATAGACCAGCAGCGCAATTGGTCAAATTACTTGCATTAATTTCTCTGTTCCCCAAAAATTATTTTTTGGTGCCATTCGATTCATATTAATGAGTAGTAGATATTTGTGAGTACTTTTAAGGGCTCTCAATTTGTAGTCACGACCCACGGTTTTATAATTATGAGTCTAAATTAAATATTATTTTTCCCTTTTTAATATATTGTTACGGATCACCTGTATATAAACGGCAAACAACGAGTTCTGAGAAACGGGATCTGCATACTGAACAAACGAATACCTGCCCGAATGTTCTAGAGAACGCGAGAAGCACTGGGCTCCAGTCCACGCAGCCTATATAAATCAGTGAACAGTGAGTCGCGCAATCAGTCATCGGTGAATCAGTGATATAAATTGTGCAGTAATATAAATAGTTCCGTGATATAAATTGATAAAATAAATAACTAGAAATAAATAGTCCTGGTATATTTATTTATTTGATGGCGGAAAGTGGTAAATGTGTAATTTGTCAAGACAAAAAAGATAAAAAAAATTTAAGAAGTTTAGAGTGCATTAATGAACATTGTGGAAATTTCTTACATGTAGAATGTAGTGTATTTAAACCAAATGAGTTAAAGTTATTGGACTCCAATCCAAATGTATTTTGGTGTTGTGACAAATGTGTAAAAGACAATGCAGTGAATAAAATAAAAAATGATACAGAAGTTAAAATACTTAGTCTGTTAGAAAAGATGCAAAATGAAATAACGCAATGTAAAGAACTTATAAAAATTCAGAATGAAAAAATGATTAATCAAGAAATAGTAATTAATAACCTAAAACTTGGTTTGGAAAATAGTCAACTGAAATTTAATGGATCAGCAGAGATCAAAACCAATCAGATAAAAACCCGTCCTGCAACACGTTCAGCTGCAGCGCGCGCCAATATCGACAAAGATAACTACAATCTAACTGATATTAAATTAATTAATGATAAGGTAGAGGGCACTTCCGACACTGATCCAAAACAAAATGACGTGTTGATTAATATTGTAAACAAAAACAAGACAGAGGAAACTAAAATAAGTTCTGTATCAGATTATTCTTCTAGTGAAGAGGTTACTAAGCCGGAAAACACAAATCCTTCAATGGAAGATGCTGATGGCTTCAAAAAAGTGACAAACAAGAATAAAAGGTTACGAAAAAATCCGGTTTTAGCTACAGGAACAGACACTCAAGAAGCCTCTTTAGAAGGTGCAGAAAAAATGATCTGGTATCATGTAAGTAAAATAAAATTAGGAACCACTGTGGATCATATAAAGAAATTTTTATTGAAGAAATGTCCTGGGAAAATCTTTCAATGTGAAGCTATACCTACTAGGGGAAATTACTCGGTGTTTAAAGTCGGAACATCTCAAGAATTAAAAGAAAAGCTAGAAGATTCCAACTTTTGGCCAGCTAATGTTGTGGTCAGATCATATCTTTTTCGGTTTGAAAGAAACAGAACAGGCTCATTTGAATTTGAATAAAAAACTATTATACAATAATAATACCAAAAATAAAATAAATTTAAACCGAAATAACAAAATTATTGTGATATGCCAAAATATACAGTGTGTACGTAATAAAATAAATGACCTAGAAGAGTTTTTGGACTGTTATGATCCGGATTTTATTTGTCTCACAGAACATTGGTTATCTGAAGGCGAATCTAAGCATTTTAATCTTAAAAATTATAATATGTGCTCTTCATTTTGTAGGACAGACTTCATACATGGAGGTGTGGCTATATACTGCAAAAATAGTGAATACTTGGAACCAATAAATGAAATAAAATCATTTTGCACCGAAAAACAGTTTGAATGTTGTGGTATACGCAATAACAAACAAAAATATAATATAATATGTATATATAGACCTCCGGACGGTAATTTTAATAACTTTTTATTAGTTTTAGAAGAACTTTTAACGGCGCTTACGGATCCAAAAAACAAATATAGTAATTTTTTAGGTGGTGATTTTAATCTAGATTTTAATAGTGACAATGAAAAACTGGTTGCTTTACATGAATTTTTATCCATGTTCAACTACCATGCGACAATAAAAGCACCAACTAGAGTGACTGCTACGTCATCAAAAACCATAGAAAACTTTTTAACAAACATCAGCCCCACTGACTATAACAGTAGTGTAATTCACTCAGCACTATCAGATCACTGTGCTATTAAAATTGTTTTTAACGAATCTAAACATTTAGAGGAAAATTCTAAGGATACTCCAGAGTTGTGTATAAAAAGGAATATTACAGACGATAATATTTGTTATTTTAGGTATTTATTGAGCAAACAAGATTGGGACGAAATTCTCCTACTACAAAATGTAAATGACGTATACAATTGTTTTCTAGATATACTATTACACTGTTTTAACAGTGCTTTTGAAAAAAAAATAATAAGTAAAAATAGGTCTGAACTGAAAAGCTCGCCATGGATAACTAGCGAAATTAGAACTAAAAGTAAAAATAAACGTTTCCTCTATGAAATGTGTAACAAATATCCACAATGCGAAGCATTAAAGGAATACTACAAAAATTACTGTCAATACATGAGAATCCTAATAGACAAATCAAAAAAGGATTATAATATGAGCAGAATAAATAACTCCTCCAATCAAATCAAAACCATGTGGGAAATTATTAAAGAAACTAAAAATGTAAACAAAAAGAATAAGGATGTCATAGCGTTAAACGTCAATGAAGACATTGTCAGTGACCCTAAAGAAATATGCGAGTTTTTTAATAACTTTTACAATAACATTGCCGACAAGCTTAACTTAAATAAACCCTCTTTCTCTAACTTAAGAACTAAGAAAGTTTATTTGAACTGCTTTCTTAATCCTACTGATGAATTGGAACTTTTCAAAATTATATGTTCATTGAAAAAGAAGACTTCACACGGATGGGACGAAATTTCGAACAAACTACTGATCGAAATAGCCGATTTAATAGTTATTCCACTTACTCATCTGATTAACCTCTCATTTGAGACCGGTATCTTTCCAACGGAGTTAAAAAAAGCAGTGATAATTCCATTACATAAAAAAGATGACAAACAGAATGTCAGTAACTACAGACCGGTAGCTTTGCTTCCAAGCATAAGCAAAATCATAGAAAAGGCAATGTACATACGCATTTACGAATTCATTACTTCAAATAACATAGTGGCTAGCGAACAAAATGGCTTCCAAAAAGGAAAAACAACTGTACTAGCGATCTTTCAGAACATCTATGAAATCCTCCTAGGAGTTGAAAAAAAATCTACAGTGGCAGGCATATATTTCGATCTATCGAAAGCTTTTGATTGCGTCGATCACAACCTACTTTTATACAAGCTAGATCATTACGGACTACGTGGTGTTGTTTTTGATTGGTTCAAATCTTATCTTCTGGAGCGAAAACAATGTGTCAAAGTTGGTGCTAACTATTCAAAATGGGTGGATGTGAAAAGAGGGATACCTCAGGGTTCAATTTTAGGTCCTTTGTTATTCCTGTTGTACGTAAATGACCTACCAAACAATATTCCGTATAAGATGACTCAGTTCGCAGATGATACGTCAATTATTTACAAAGGAGATCCGGAAGATGATTTCAATGCGGAAATCAGTTCATTATTGAAAAAACTATATGATTGGTTCAAAGATAACAGCTTGTGCTTAAATTTAGAGAAAACCATCGCACTACCTTTTGGTAACTCAAACCTAAACACGATTGGCATAGCGCCTTATACTTTAAAGGCAAACACTGACTTTGTCAAATTCCTAGGAGTGTATGTTGATAAGAACCTTTCCTGAAATCATCATATTGAGCATCTACGGAAAAAAATATCTCCATATATATTTTTAATAAGACAATTAGCTTTAAATTGTCCAGAAGAAACCGCACTATCGGCATATTATGGATATGTACATTCGAATCTAAGATATGGTATCATTTTTTGGGGTGGAAATTCAAAACTATTACAGTTGTTTAGACTTCAGAAAAAATGTTTGAGAAATATTGCTAAAATTGGTCACAGGGTCTCATGTAAACCATATTTTGTAAAATACAAAATTTTAACTTTACCATCCATTTATTTATTGGAAGCAGCTTGCTTCGTAAAACAAAATTACGAATTATTCGAGAGTTATGAAACTGCTCACAATTATAATACAAGAAAAAAACCAACGCTACATGTACCTAACAGTAGGACGGCGATGATGCGAAAAAATATATTTCTTCAATTATTGCATGTTTACAACGCAGTTCCCGACGAAATTAAATGCCTAGATAGCAAAATATTTAAAAATAAGTTTAAAATTTACTTGATAAAACAGTGCTTTTACAATACAAAGGATTTTATTCAATGTTCCAAGTAATATTGTATATTGTATTTGTATTGTTCCTATTATTTATTTTATTTGACATGTTTTATACCTTTGGTTACACAAAATAAATTTATTATTATTATTATTATTATAGTCAATTGTATGTAGTTAAGTGTTAATCACTGTTCAGTTATTGCTATTTGCTACTTGTGTTAATTGTTAGAACTGACTTTTCGTTGTTGCATTTATTGTTATTGTATTTTCATTTATTGTTATTGTATTTTTAATTGTTGTAAATAAATATTTATTCCGCCAACTCAGAAAACAGTTTTGTAACAATATTTACGCAAGACTATTGAAAATAAAAGCGTTAAACTTAAAAACATTTTTTTATTTATTTTATTTCTTACTTTTTAGTTTCTAATTACAAGATTTGATTGTTAGATAGCTGTGAAACTAAAAAAAAACGTTTAAAAATACTATTTTTGCCATACCCACTACAAAATAGCTACTTTCGACGAATGTACAGCGGCTTTTAATGAGTCATTTAACAGGCAGGTGGGTGGAAAATGTTTTATTTTCCGCACTAACGCAGAAAATAACGGTTGCCATAGCAACTTCTGTCTATTCGCTCTATACGCCTGCGTGCGCCTGTCATTACTTACTTGCACGAACTTCACGGCACACTGTGGAAGGAAAGATGGCGATGCAAATGAACTGTCAGAATTTTTTGAAAATGACGTGAAAAGTAGGTATTTTGTAGTGGGTATGGCAAAAAACACCATATATGTCTCGTACGTAATGGTAATGGCTCGTGTGACTGTAAAACTCGCTGTCGCTCGTTTTTACATAGGTACTGTCATCACTCGCCGTAATATGCCCCATTACGTATCTAGGCATAGGTACAATTTACTATTTGTACTAAGTTATGTTACTATGGAAACGAACTCTTAAATTATGTCTTGACGTCATACGCACTGTTTTTTTTTATCACCTTACATGATTTCTTTTAAAGTGCGATTTGTACCCGAACGAAACCGGGCCGGTCAGCTATAGTTACCATAATATGGTGTTGTCATCGGAAGTTTGCAAAATTTTAATTCAATCAGTTAACGATAAGTAGGTGAAAATTCAAATATAAGATTTGATTGGCCGAGAGCTAGTGACAATTTTTTGGTGTTATTTATTCAAGGCCTTATTTTTGTGAAGATGTTGAGGGAGGCATATTAAAGTGTCCTGAGTAATGGATTTTGCTAGATAGCGGTATGGGAGGGATGCAGACCGCCCCCAAGATGTAACAAAAAAATGGTCACAATTATTGTTGCTTCAAGGCTGACATTGTTTGTATAGCTTGTCGGTGACCCAATAATGCCTTTATAATATTTGCAGATCGACTGGTCGGTATTAAAAGGCTGGCAGATCACCCTAAACGTGTCATGTACCCGACGAAATTTATATTATTAGTTCAAGGTTCAAATTTTAATATGTTATTACGGCGACTGTTTTAAGCATATATTTCAATTTGCAGAACAAAATGTTGGTATTAATCCCCTTGCAGAACGATATATACATCTAGACGAGCAAGTTTCCCTCTAAGAGAGGGGTTTAATACCGAAATTTTGTTCTGCAAACTGAAATATATGCTTAATCAGTCGCCGTAACATAATAAAATTTGAACCTTGAACTAATTATATAAATTTCGCCGGGTACATGACACGTTTAGGGTGATCTGCCCACCCCTTTAATACTGACCATTCGATCTGCAAATATTATAATGGCGTTATTGGGTCACCGACAAGCTAAACAAACAATTTCAGCCTTGAAGCAATAATAATTGTGACCATTTTTTTTGTTACATCTTGGAGGCGGGCTGTATCCCTCCCATACCGCTATTTAGCAAAATCCCTTACTCAGAGCACATTAATATGCCTCCCTCAACATCTTCAAAAAAATAAGGCCTTGAATAAATAACACCAAAAAATTGTCACTAGCTCTCGGCCTATTAGACTAATAGACCGAGAGCTAGTGACAATTTTTTGGTGTTATTTTATATATATTTTATATATACAGGGTGTATCACAAGATTGAATACATAGAAAAGTAATGAGTGCAACAAAGAAAACATAAGCAAAATGAGTAGCGTGACAAAGATAGAATACACATGGCTAACTTAACTAAATTAATTATCATGCTTTTTTTACATGAATAGAGGGCAAAGCAATCTCTGATCTTAACTAATTTGTACTGTGTACTTTTCCCTATGTTCGGTTTTCTGTGATACACCCTGTATATATTTTATATATATATATTTTATATATATATATTATTTTATATTTTATATATATTTTATATATATATATATATTATTTTATATTTTATATATATTTTTATATATATTAGTTAGGTAGCAGTGACACTAAAATATTGTATAAAAGCATTTAAAAAAGATACATAACTTGAGTTGGTTCTGATTGATCAGAAAAATCCCAATTGTTGTATTGTTATGAACGTAATGGCGACGTATTGTTACGTTATAAAAATGGACGTTCAATAAATTGGAGCACTCTTTATATTTTCAATGATGATAATGATCCTGATAACGTCATTAAAAACTCATTTTCTTGTTCACTGCTTCAGCAGCAATCCCTCGGATATAGGTAACGTATATCTACACACACAGTGCCAAACTGCGATAATATGTACCTACGCTTAAATATCCCTAGTGGAGAGTTATAATTTTTTTCCTCTTCGAATTTATTTTCATAAAGCTACTCTAAATTTGATATACCTTTTCCTTTTTTAACCTCTGAATAGTAGATCAATATCAAAGCATCAAAGCGTTTTAACAGTTAATTGTTTAGTCTCAGTTATTAAAATCAGTGTTTTGTTTTTTTGTTATTAGGTTTATGGCGCGTTTTTTTTAATGAAACAAATGATGAATGAAAAAAATAAATTGTTTTTTTTTAATTGGACAGATTATATTTATACAGGGTGTAAACATAGGGCAAATAACATTGAGAACATTTACAATTCTGTAGTAGGGGGCCATCCATAAGTTACGTCACACGTTAAGGGGGGGAAGGAGTCAACAAAATGTGACATCGAGTGACAAGGGCCAGGGGGGGGGGTCATAAGCTTTGTGACGTCACATGTTAAAATTTAAATTTAAAATATTAAAACGCGAAATTTATTTGTAAACAAAAAAATATCACTAACGATTAAAGATTTTATTAAGAAATTTAAAGAAACAAAAAAACATTTTTAACTGCTCTTTTATTTTAATTATTTCTAATTATAAAATTAAAAAATATGTGACGTCACACCAAGGGGGAGGGGGCTTTAAAAATGTGACCATCTGTGACAAGGACGGCGGGGGGGGGGGTTAAAAATCGTAAAATTTTTGTGACGTAATTTATGGATGGCCCCTAGGTAGGCTAGATACAGATTGTATCAAATTAAACTTGTGCATAGGACATTCTGTGTGTAAGACAGAGATTGATACATAAAGCAATAAGGAAAAATCAGATAAATGATAGCTAATAGGAAGTTACTATGGTTACTGTAAATAAATAATACTGAACAACCTGATAGCGTCGTCGTTTTTTTCTACAGTAAAAATAGCCACTACTGAAATTATTGATAAAATGGAAATTTATACTGTTCGGGAAATAATCTAAATAATTAAATGGTTTTATGGTGGTAATTCAACCGCCGACATAATAAAATTATTTGTAGTTGCCTTTGAAAATAGACCATCTCCATCTGCCGCAACAATTCGCAATGTCATAGCAGAATTTGAATCAAATGGTTACCTATCTCCGAAAAATCATAAAAAACAGCTTCGTGTGCAAATTAATTAATAAAATAATTGTTAAAACTTTTGTACCAAATATAAATAATATTGCGTATTAATATTATGGTTTAGATTTACATTTTTACAGCATAGAAGGAGCGAAAAAACAAAGATGACACTATTAGTTTGTATAGATATTATTTATTTAAAGTAACCACAGTAACTTCCTATTAGCGATTATTTATCTCATTCTTACTTAATGCTTTATATATCGATCTCTGTCTTACACACAGAATGGCCTATGCACAGCTTTAAGGTAGTTGTCGTGCTATGGGCATAGTGTCAGAAAATTCTAAATTTTCGTATACTCATTAAGGATACTATAATACAAATACCATTAAAATTTGAAGTTGATTGAGGATCTCTAACTCGAGATAAACTTAATTAAAGTTCGGATAATTAACACAGAGAGCATAGGAAAGGTTTTGACAAGTTTTTTAATTAAAAAAAAAAGTAACAGTCAGAAATTTTCAAAAAACTAACTGTTCATTGATGTTTTTGTTCTGAGTTTAAAAAAGAAAATCCAAAAATTATTGACCTTTTTATTGTTGAGATATAATAACGCAAAGTTCCACAATTTATGAGAAAAGATTGACATTTTTATATAATCCAAGCGAACAAACTAAGTGAAATATGTGTTACTATGTGAACAACAGTTTAGGTACAATCTCTAACAAATTTTTTTTACATTTAACACTATACTTATTTATTGTTTTACAGCGAATTATGAACGAAACTGTTGGATGTTACTGTAGCACGACAACTACCTTAATTTGATACAATCTGTATAATGTAAATACGTAGTAGATGCTTTTTTTATTTAGAAGGTTAAAAGCATATATGTAATACTCCTATATTGCTAGCCGGGGTCTGGAGTCGGGCGAAAAGCCCACGGTGCAGACATATATATAAATGTCTGTCTCTCTCAAAAGACGTCGAATCTTATGCGCATGTCCAAGGATACAAAGAGATGTTTACTATAACTAGGCTTTAAGATTCGAGCAGAGGAGGCTTGTAGCGATCAACAATCCAAAATAATGCTGTAATTAGGGTAGTGAAAAATTATTATAAAAACAGTGATTTTGACAAGTAAAAAAAGATTATAATGAAAAGTAAAATAGCAAATTGTAAATTAATTATTTGGAAATAAATAAATATCAATACCGACAACGAACATAATTATTATTATAAATATTGTGATTAATATCCCCACAGGCTTTCCCCACCATACTTGCCAATTCCCCACGAGAGTTGCAACGCTTGAACAGATGGGTTTCTTGGCAAAGATAGAAACAGTCATTTGCTGTCTCGCTTTGATCCGCCCGCTATTATTTACTCACGGCCTGCTGTAAATGTGAAGATGGCGACGCAAATGAACTGTCAAAATTTTTTGAAAATACTAAAAATGAAATAAAAAGTAATTATTTATTTATTGGGACCCGTCAAATGAGCATATGACATCTGGTGGCAGAAAATAGTATCAAAACGGGGCAAAATTTTACATGCTAACAGTGCAAATTTATCGTGAAATTGGTTATTACAAGAATAAAACAAGTAAAATAAACAAAAAGTTTATCGAAAATGGAATTTGCGACGTTTTCTAATATCATGGCATTAAACACTATCAGTTATTGCCTTGTAAAACTTACTTTACAGCGAATCCTTTTTTAATGAAATGTGGAAAAACTGTATTTATGAATTAAAAAAATATTTTATATTAATAATAAGATGTACTCATTATCATACTATACTACAATAGTAAAATCTCTGAATATTGACAAAATTAGGACTAATTATGTGTATACAAATATTTTGAGGTTAGTAACTTACTTACTTATTACAATATAACATATTATGTTGCAGTTATGTGTTTACATTATTCACCTAACACAGCCTTAAAGGAGCATTGAACGGATAATTAATTTCGTGGAGATTTTCTTTTAATTTTGATGTTTTTAAGCAATATACCGTAAAGATTACTACTTTTGACAGTTCATTTTTCATGTATTTTTCTCGTTATATTTCCGACATTTGATAATATGTTCGGCTTTGAGAATCTGTTTCCTTCAACGAAATTCCTTTGTTTAGGATTCGTACCGGCCCAATCACAAATTGCACTTATATATTTTATCATTTCTTATCACTTTGAAAATCATAAAATTACACGCAAAAGTATACCCCGTTTATGAAATTTCCCCCCCTCTGCGCCATGTTTTTTAAACTCCACCTATCTGACGGATCCCAATAGTGGATATGGCAAAAAATACCATGTACCTATATCTCGTACGTAATGATATTATGACTTATGTGACTGTTAAAACTCGCTAGCGCTCATTTAAACAACTGTCACTACTCGTCAGAAATATTACTCCTAGTCAAAACTTTAAATGATGAAAATGCTTACACTTTAATATTTTCTCGCAAAAAAGGTTAGCACACTATAGGTACTTCTGTACCTAATTTGAAAATTATTCTACTACAAAATATTGACGAGTTTCTTTTTGCATGTACATTTTTTAATTTATTCTGAAATGTAAAAAATAAAACTCGGGTCGCAGTGCCAAACTCTGCCGACAATATAGTGTATTTGCTAATACAGGCATTGTGGCATTATTATGTGAACATAAGTTTGTTTTTTGACAAAATAAAAAATTTAACCCCTTAATACATCCCTTAAAATAATTAATTTTTTCTAAATTTCAATATTAGACATGGATTTTATCAGTACAACATCTGCACCAAATTAAATACACCCTTCCATAAGTAAATCCGTATCAATAAACTAGTGTTTTCATAAAATTTAAAAGTCCGGTCCTGTCGGGCCGATTTTATTAAAATTTTAGCAGCACATTTTAATCTCTACTGAAGAGTTAAATTTCAATTTTGAAACAATTCTGACAATTTTTTCGGTATTTTTGGGCCCAAAAACTTTTTGGAACCCCTAAATACAACCCTGAAAATGGTCCGATCCGGCCCATTTTAAATAGGCTTCGTGCGGTGATGGATTCCAACGTGCCTACAAAATTTCGTTAAAATCAATCAACTCTTTCAAAAGTTATAGCCCGCACACACACACACACACACATATAATATATATATATATATATAAACATTTTCAAAAATGGTGCCAAAGTGTTCAGGAGGCTATGAAACGTCGAGAAATTTTGGTCCGACCCCTAGGTCCTGCCATCCGACCGACGCCAATAGTGTATGTGCCATATGGCAAATACACTAATTACAGACAAACATACCATCGTGAATATTATGTGGAATAAAAATAAATTGAAAACTGTTTTTTTTTTCTGTGAATGGACATGAACGATTAAATGGTAATGCTTATTTGAATTCATTGACTTAATTAACACCTGCAGTGTGGAACAATTAATTATAATAATTATTCATCTTTATTTACACAAACTGGTTCAAAATATGTACCGTTGTGGCTTTTTGCACCAGCGTTTCTTAAAGTAAGTTTCGCGGAACCGCAAAATTCCGTGAAGAACCTAGGAGTTTCCTGAGACTTGAAATTTTATAAAACAAGCCGTGAGGTGGGTCGTTTATTAGAACTAAAGTGCGACCCTTGAGGTCCACACGACGAACTTCCCAGTTTGATAAATATTTTATAAAAATAATTAAATTAGATATTACACAGAAAAGTAATCATTTTAATCATTAAAACATAATTATTATTTATTTTTAACAATAATTTAAAAAAAAAACGACTGAACCGATTTTTATAAAATTTATGTCGAATCAAAATGACGTTAACACGCCTCGATTGATACCCTTACGAAGTTGATGTAATTTTTTATTCGCGAGATATTGTGTAAAATCTACATTTCTGGAGTCTATTTGGTTAAGAAAAAAGAACGGCTCAACCGATTTTGAAAAAATTTCTTTCAGATCATATTTACATTAATACGCGTCGATTGGCACCCCAACGTAGTCGATATCATTTTTCATCCTCGAGATTTCGTCTTAGAAAGAAATGGACACATACGTACACACACACATACACACACAGACATCTTTCTAAAAATAGTGTAAAAAAAATAGTGTAGTGACCTTGAAACATAAAAATTTGTTATACATTTTGATTTAGATTTTCGGACCCATTACAATAACTTCCAATGGGAAGTTAAAAAATGGATGTGTGTACTTTGTACGCGCGTTAGAAGTTATACTTCTTTGGCGTGATTAAGAACTAATTTTTAATTTGCATGCAAATAATTTATTGCAATATAAAATAATAAAAGGACTGGAGTGAATTTATTTATATGGTAACTATGGAAATCATTAATGCTGCAACTTCATCCTGTTAAATTTTCGTGACGCGATGCGCGCGTATCGTAAAAATTCACTCTCATCATTTTTTCATAACGCGCCAAAAGAAGTATAACTTCAAAAATAATCGGACAGTGACAAGGCTTACTGGGAAGCAGCTAAAATATAATATAATATTTCGTTTCAATATAGAAAAATTCATTTCAATCAACTGATGTCACAGTCGGGATTCAAACCCGAAACTTCCACTTTCACGGCCGATGAGTTATCGATTACTCTACTGTGACACAGTTATTCAAATAAACAATTCTATATGAAGTAATTTGTCACAAATAAATCACATCATTCGAGTATCAGTAATTTTAATATGTATCATAACGTGAACCTTCAAGTAAGCGAGAGCTCTACAGTCTACATGTTGGGAACAAATTTTTATTAAAATGAATTCGTACGTGAACCCCGAAAATTATGGTACCTTTCTTTACTATAATTTTATTATAAAAGTAAGGGAAGTATAAAAGTAGGGTAGTGTGTGTGCCATAGATGTGCACAACAAATAACATGTGTGTATGTTGCCGTTAAGGCATTTAAAATAAAGTGAACATATACACATGATTTCCCCATACAAAACGCTTTAACCACAAATACGTTATTTCTCTCGCTGTTTAAAGACCTCTTGTGACACACCAAGGAGATTTTATGAACTATCAATATTGTCGAATTTCTTCGTTATCGGTACAGTTATGTTGAATTTGTGTTTATATAAGGTTATGTGACAAATAAATGTGGATTTACTTTTACAGACACAATAGGGTATTTGACTAAATTTTTTTTTTGTATTATTTTAATAGAGCAGTAAATTCTGAACAAAATAACATCTAAATCACATCATTCTGATTTAAAATTAGCTCAAAAAATGTTTGAAATATTCATGTTAGCCACGCCCGCTAATAATCGTTTTTGCTCTACGAACCTATGACGTCATATTTTTAGGATGTACGTTTATATCTACTAATTCGATGCTAATTGCATCAGAAACAGAGCATAAAGTAACATATAAAGTGGGCGGCACTAGTGCCGCCTAGTGACGAATTTGTGTCACCGGCGGCACAAGAATTAGAATTTGAATTTTTCGGCATAATATATTGTATCTGCAGTCTGCGAACTACACTATTAGGGGTTGAAAAATACCATTTTGTACCTATGTGAACATGATGTAAACAATCATACATTGATTTTTTACTTAAAATTGAAGTCACACGGTCTCACACGGTGTTTGGAGTCACGTGACACATAAGTAAAAAATCAGTATTTTATTTATTTATTTAAATATGTTCATATAACACATGCACGCTTTTAGTGTTTTTTCGTATCTGATTTGCGAACCTTAAATAGCCGTTTATTGACTAGTGACCATTATGTAACGCTTTTCAGTGCTATAATGGTTCATTATGTAACTAGTTACATAATGATCCATTATGCAACGCTTTTCAGTGCTATAATGAAAAAACAGTTGCATAATGAACCATTATATAACTGTTTTTTTTTTTTTTAATTCAATTAAATTCTAAAACCATGCATGTGTTATATAAAGTATAGTGTGCAACGCGTGTGCTAAATCTTTATGCGTCAGGCGCGATATTTTCAGCACTCGTATGCGGCTCGCGATGCACACTCGCCAAGGCTCGTGTGCGCTCGCCTACTACTCGTGCTAAAAACATCAGCACTCGTATTCGGCTCGCGATGCTCACTCGCCAAGGCTCGTGAGCGCTCTCCTACTACTCGTGCTGAAAATATCGCGCCTGACGTATAAAGATGTATTTAGCACACTAGTTACACAATATACTATTATGAACTTAATTAATAAAAATGAAAATTCTTATAACAATTTTAGAGCATAAACTTTCATTATAACAAAGTTTTATATTTTATTTTGATCACTGGTCGAATTTGGCTGTTTTCCAGTAACCCTTATCATTGTATTATCAGCCGTACTAAAGTCAAACTACACACTCGAACAGGTTCTTTAAAAATTATTTAAAAACATTTTTAGTTATGACGTAGAATATTCAAATGTCATTTTGATCAGGTTAACATAATTTCGATTCTGGAAAGCAATTAAAAAAATAGAACTTTTATTTCATTTTAGACCGTTTCTTTTAAAGTTTACTTCGCCATTCGCGTGTCTTTTAACGTTCTTTATTGACATTCTGGATGACTGAACAATCTCGTTCATTTCCAGTTCCTAAAAATGATTAAGTTTTTTT
Source organism: Mongoloraphidia duomilia (assembly GCA_039654895.1). Classification (NCBI taxonomy): domain Eukaryota; kingdom Metazoa; phylum Arthropoda; class Insecta; order Raphidioptera; family Raphidiidae; genus Mongoloraphidia; species Mongoloraphidia duomilia. Next base: position 1,193,084 of record CM077527.1, on the reverse strand, counting down.
GTGAAATAGACCGAAAGATTCTTCGAAAATTGAAATAAATTGTGTCTACACTTATGGTCGGTTTCAGGGTGTCATAAATGTTAAGTCCCCCAGGGGGAACATTGGAATGTAGTTGTTCTCGCAATTGCATTCCAATGTTCTTTGGGAATTGACGTTCCCAGGAGCCCGAGCTCGTACCAGTCGGTTTGTGTATGCCGGCTGGCAGATTCTAATACACAAATGGATAATTAATTGTTGTGCTGAAGACGCTAATGACCTGAGTTGTCGACGCGTCAATAATCTACAATAATAATAAAAATAATAAATGTCGAGATACCATTTCCAAATTGAATAAAAATTAAATGTAGCTATATTTATGTAATTTTTTTTCCATACCCACTACAAAAATAGCTACTTTCGATGTATGTATAGCGGCCATTAATGACCCATTTAAGACAGGTGTGCGGAAAATGGTTTACTTTCTGCCGAGCTTTCTGCACTAGCGCAGAAAATAACGGTTGTCATAGCAACTTCTGTTTATTCGCTCTATACGCCTGTCATTATACTTACTTGCACGAACGTCGCGGCACACTGGAAGGAAAGATGGCGACGCAAACGAACTGTCAGAATTTTTTGAAAATTACGTGAAAAGTAGGTATTTTGTAGTGGGTATGGCAAAAAATACCATATATGTTCCGTACGTAATGGTATTACGCCTCGTGTGACTGTAAAAACTCGCTATCGCTCGTTTTTACATACTGTTATCACTCGCCGTAATATGCCCCATTACGTATCTAGACATACAATTTACTATTTCATAATAAAATATCGTTTATTTAATTCTTGACAATATTTTATGAAATAATCGGCCAAATGGCCGTCTTTGGCCGCCGGGCATTTGAGGGCTTTTTCAACTACATTTTTTTATCACATTTTGATGTCGCCGACCCAAATAGCGCACCATACAGTCATTTTACGAGGGTGCAGACTAGGTGTTTGATGAGTTAGTCAAGGATTTTCGGTTCCCAATACCGGCTATTTCCAAAAAATTTAATTATACACAACTCTGTGGATAGCATGTCGTGCATCTGTATACCGAGTGCTGATTTGCTTTGCGGGTAATAGGGATTTTACATGTAAAATCATGTTTATGAATTTTCCTGCTTCCCTATATATTTTGGTGAACAAAAACAAATACAAAGTTTGTTCATAATTAAAAACCTACCTGACACGTATGTTTGCAAATCACCAATATGCAGCTTTTAATTACAAAATAATTATTAAGAAACTGTGATTAAGTTTAAATTACAAATATTTATCCGAATAGCCATGATTTACTGACCACAATCATAAATTGAAACGTCAAAAACACAATGAAAACAATTTGAATTTGTTGAAGTCATGGCTATTCGGATAAAATATTTTTAATTTAAACTTAATCACAGTTCTTTAATAATTATTTTGTAATTTAAAGCTGCATACTGGTAATTTGCAAACATGCGTGTTGACTAGAGTATTTAATAATGAAAAAATTTTGTATTTGTTTTTTTTTCACCAATAGGGAAGCAGGAAAATTCATAAACATAATATTTTTATATATAAAATCCCTATTACGCGCAAAACAAATAACACCCGCTATATGATCACTACTGTTCACAAGATCGCAGGTTCATCTCCAGCTCAGTAGCGGCGCTAGGGTTTTTTTCTAGGCTGGACCAGTGTTGGGCATGGTGATCTGAAGGTGGACCAATAACATTTATTCCCAAAATTTCAGTGCTAAGACAGTTTAAGGTGGGCCATGGCCTACCCGGCCAACCCTCTGGCGCCGCCACTGCTCCAGCTGAATTGAATTATTGCATTTTACTTTTATTTGTTATTAAATATAATAAATTGAAAAAAAGTTACTTTAGTGTCCGCTATATTTTTTATTTTATTTATTGTAAATTATAAACGCGTCGACAACTCAGGTCATTAGCGTCTTCAACACAACAAAAAATCCATTTGTGTATTAGAATCCGCCAGCCGACATGCACAAACCGACTGGTACGAGCTCGGGTCCCTGGGAGTGCTAATCCCCACAAAACATTGGAATGCAAACTACATTCCAATATAAATAATAGTTTTATACGGCTGAAATGCAATTGAAAAATTTTTTTCGTTGGAAAGCAGCCAATTATATAATTTGTTTCGAAACATATTGGAAAAAATCATTTTACCAACTATGGTCACAGTCAGGATTCTAACCTGAACCTTTCAACTTTCGCGGCGGAATGAGCTTACAATACTCAACCGTGACATGATTGCTAAATTAATATTCTCCTTATATGCTTCAGAATCAATAGATTTTCACTACATGCGCGTGTCAAATTCATATATGCTATATGCATATATGCACTTTCATGTTGAGCTCTCGCTGGTACGAGGATTCACTTCATATTATCATAGCTATTGAATTAGCATTTATGAATTGACACTCGCATGTAGTGAAAATCTATTGATTCTGAAACATATAAGGAGAATATTAAATTAGCAATCATGTCACGGTTGAGTATTGTAAGCTCATTCCGCCGCGAAAGTGGCAAGGTTCTGGTTAGAATCCTGACTGTGACCATGGTTGGTAAAATGATTTTTTCCAATATGTTTCGAAACAATTATATAATTGGCTGCTTTCCAACGAAAAAATTTTTCTACATTCCAATGTTTCTCTTGAGGGAAGTGCTCGCTATATGGTTAGGTACTTCACCGCCCGGCTCATCATCGGCCTGAAATGGGTCATTTTACGGCCGGTATACATGCATGAAAAGCAGCTATTTTATAGGGGTTAGGACAAAAAAAAATTCACAGATTTCGCAATCCTTGCAACCATCGAGGACATTGGAAATGATAACAGCATATATGAAACATAATTAACTGTTTATTATACACACAATATTTATCAATGCACTGTTTAGTTTTGTCAGGAATAACCCTATTATTCTTCTGTTATATATACGCTTTCACTTTTGCTTGATTACTTAACTTTTAAATGGATTTTTCTACAGTATTTATTAACATTTGCTCAATAATAACACCGCAGATCGTCGCAAATACCTCTCAATTAACTAGACATGACATAAAATACATTTCGAAAAAATTGCACTTGTTCAATTTTGCATAATTGCTCCTCACTTGATCGCGACACCGTTGTCTTCGTCGCAAATACTTCTCAATTAACTAGACATGATATAAAACACATTTCGAAAAAATTGCACTTGTTCAATTTTGCATGATTGCTCCTCACTTGATTGCGACACCGTTGTCTTTTGGCCTTGAACGAAAACTCGTAACTCTGCCCCCATATACGAACATAAACATTTCCAATGTTAAAATGTAGGTACGTTGCTTTTTTGATTCACTGTAAACAGCGATATATAGAATTGAAACTTTTTTTTCGGTGACGATTCCTCGAACAAAGCATTTGGAACGGCGAGGCAATTACAAATTAAACATCAGTGAGCTGAGGTGAAGAACACAGAGGCCGACGGTGTAAATGGACTGCGGTGGGGACGGAGGAAGAATTCGCAGAAGTGAGATATTTCGCGTTCCATGAACTTTTATTATTATTCGCGTCTGTGTTTTTATCAGATTTAATTAAAAAATGGCTTAAAACTCTTGCATGACCTATGGGATGTGCGTTTGTGAACGGTGATCGAGAAATTCGTTTCTAGGGTCAGATATGATATTTTTAAGATAAATTAATAGATTTATACGGCTGAATTGCAATTGAAAATTTTTGTTGGAAAGCAAAATTAATTAATTGTAGATTATAGACGCGTCGACAACTCAGGTCATTAGCGTCTTCAACACAACAAATAATCTATTTGTGTATTAGAATCCACCAGCCGGCATACACAAACCGACTGGTACGAACTCGGGTCCCTGAGAGCGCTAATTCCCAAAGAACATTGGAATGCAATTTGCGTTAGCAACCACATTCCAATGTCCCCCTTTTCTTGATGAAAGTTTACACTAGACACTAGCATCCCACCGCTGCACCCAGCCGAACACGATATGGTCTCTACACTGACCTGCAGTAGAATACGGTTCTTGATGAATTTAAGTCAGGTCATTAGCGTCTTCAACACAACAAATAATCCATTTGTGTATTAGAATCCACCAGCCGGCATACACAAACCGACTGGTACGAGCTCGGGTCCCTAGGAGCGCTAATTCCCAAAGAACATTGGAATGCAATTTGCGTTAGCAACCACATTCCAATGTCCCCCATTTCTTGATGAAAGTTTACACTAGACACTAGCATCCCACCGCTGCACCCAGCCGAACACGATATGGTCTCTACACTGACCTGCAGTAGAATACGGTTCTTGATGAATTTAAGTCAGGTCATTAGCGTCTTCAACACAACAAATAATCCATTTGTGTATTAGAATCCACCAGTCGGCATACACAAACCGACTGGTACGAACTCGGATCCCTGGGAGCGCTAATTCCCAAAGAACATTAGAATGCAATTTGCGATAGCAACCACATTCCTATGCCCCCCCTGGGGGGAGGTGTTGGAAAGCAGCCAATTATATAATAGATTCCAAACATATTGGAAAAAATCATTTTACCAACCATAGTCACAGTCAGGATTCTAGCCTGAACCTTTCCACTTTCTCGGCGGAATGAGCTTACAATTACTCAATCGTGACATGATTACTAATCTAGCATTCTCCTTATATGCTTCGGAATCAATTGATTTTCACTACATGCGAGTATTAATTCATTACAGCTAGGTTGTAGGTGCGAATCTTCGTACTAGCGAGAGCTCATCATGAAAGTGACCGGTAAAATGATTTTTTCAATATGTTTGGAATCAATTATATAATTGGCTGCTTTCCAACAAAAATTTTCAATTGATATTTTTAAGGTTCTAGTAAAGAGGGTGTGTGCTTAAAACCACACGGTAGAATTAAAACTCTCTCACTTCCACTCACTTACTACACTTAAATAAAAAATTGACAGCTCCCGTGTTCTTGATATTTTATAGAAATGGCTACCTACTTCCGTTATGTTTTCAGACCTCTGTTTTCGAGCGTCTATAATCCACAATTCTTCTTCTATTACGCTTTCTTTTATCCGTTTGAAATCACTACGATCAAAGAAGTTTTACTTCAAAAACGAATCCTTTTTGGTGAGACTTCTTTGTCCGTCCGTCTGTCTAGTCCAGTGTTTCCGAAAGATGAGCGATACCGCCTCCTTGGGACCGCTTGAATGATCCTGGAGGCGGTCGTATCCTCGAACTCCATTGGGAGAGGCGGTGTAAGCATAAAGAAAAAAAACAAATTTGGAAAATCGTTCATACAATTTTTATTTTACAAAGAAACACACAAAACGCAAGTTATAACCGATAATAACAGTAATTTAGGCAACTAGTGGCTTAAGTGACGGATTATATGACAGTCGCGATTTTTCGATACGAGCCTAAGGTTATGTTGCATTTATATCAGAACGGGTGTGTATTTACCTCGCGAGTCGAAGGCGAGTGTGGTAATCACATGAGTTTTGGTATAAATGCAACATAACCTTAGGCTGCATTTACATTTTTCCTTCGAGCGTCTATAATCTACAATTCATTCATTCATACATTTTTCCTATACAGCCTTCTATATAAATATCATGGCGATAGTATCGTCTGAGATTCTATGAATTTATTTACGGTCTAGGGATCTAACCATATTGATTGTTTATCTCATTGTTAACTTCATAATCGTTACTTTAGTAGATTTCAATTGGTAATTGTGTTTTAAAGACCACCAATAGATAAGGTTATTTGGGCCTAGCACCAATTCATATTTTCAATTCATTATTTTTTTTTTTAATATTAAATTGAAAATCCAATTGACACTTTTACCAGCTCTCGGGCTAGAACCCGAGAACTGGGGACTTGTAATAGAGGAACCATAGCAACGCCATGTAAACAACAGCGCCGCTACACTCTCGGCTATTCTCAAGCCCTAGTAGTAGATTTCAAACTTAGCCCACGATTTGATACTACTTGAATCCAAGGGCTTGAGAATGGCGGAGAGTGTAGCAATGCTGTTGTTTACATGGCGTTGCTATGGTTCCTCTATTACAAGTCCCCAGTTCCCGGGTTCTAGCCCGAGAACTGCTACAAGTGTCAATTGGATTTTCAATTTATTATGAAAAAAAAATAATGAATTGAAAATATGGATTGGTGCTAGATCCAAATAACCTTAGCTGTTGGTGATCTTTAAAACACAATTTAACACAATTTTAACTACTTGAATCCAACGTTGATGAAATGGAGATATTTAACATATGCCTGTCAAAATTAAATACCCTGTATAACATTTTCGATCACCTCTATATTATTATATACCTTTAAATGTTTATATTTTGTAGATGTTATATATACTTAATGCGGTAGATTATTAAAGCATATTTTAATATTTCATAAGCAGCTCTTTTTTTAAGAATTGCCATTCGTAATCTTTTCTTTAGTTTTATAATTATTGCCGGACTTTTAGTCATTTAAAAGTTAGATCAGAGATATCTAACAATTTATTAAATCATTGAAATGAGCTCGGTCTAACTTAAATAATTCCATTGGGTTTTTTCATTCTTGAATCTAGCAGCTCTTGTAACAGCGCTTATACCTGCTACACTCACTGCTTCGTTGTGTACGCTCGCATATATAACAATGCATTAATTTAAGCAAGCCCTGCTATGATCTACGCGACCATCTAGAATCCCAGCTCCATACTGCACGTACCTTAAGGCACATATTTTTAATCTATAGTTCAGTAAACTATATTAATGTCAACATTGTTTAACAGATGGCGTGTTCAATCTTTAAAAAAATATCCGGTCTATTCCAAAGTATTACTCTACCTATTAAGTAATACTTTTTAAACTTTATATATCTAAGATAGATACTATTTTTAGATACTTTCTGACGGAAAATAGAGAACTAGGTGTACTACGTACTACGTGTTTGTAATGCTTTTGTACAATGTTGTTATTTTATCTATACAAACCAAATTCCGAGCAAAGATAAAGTTGGTGTGTAATTTTGTTTTTAATCCGTGTAAATGTAAATTTATCTTTGCTCTTCCATCTAACTTAAACAACTCTTTGTAATGAGAAAATAGTCCTCTGCTACCGAATAATAATAATAATGTACCCTTTTAACCCGGCTGACAACACACGCCAGTCGGAAAATTGAGAAATATATTACCACGAAAAAATATTATAATTTTTTTGTTATTATACTTTTTTATTCTAATATTGTATAATTTTCTTTTTATTGTCGCACATAAAGCCTAAAATGTAGGTACAGTGAAACCGCACTTGAACAGAGTTGATACTGATACAGTCAACTCTTATATAAATAAATAAATAAATTTTATTTGCCCTTGTAGTGACATGCCAGAGGCAGGAGGGTTTGTCATAAATACATTCATCAACAATAAAAACAGTACATTTAAAATTGAATTTAAAAAAATAAAATAGATGATTAACAATATAAAATATAGTTTTTAAGATAATAATAGTTTTTTTTTATACGGCTGAAATGCAATTGAAAGATTTTTTCGTTGGAGAGCAGCCAATTATATAATTGTTTCGAAACATATAGGAAAAAATCATTTTACCAACCAGTGGTCACAATCAGGATTCTAACCTGAACCTTTCCACTTTCGCGGCGGAATGAGCTTACAATACTCAATCGTGACAAGATTGCTAAACTAATATTCTCCTTATATGCTTCAGAATCAATAGATTTTCACTACATGCGAGCGTCAATTCATATCTGCTAATTCAATAGCTATATGATATGAAGTGAATCCTCGAACCAGCGAAAGCCCAACATGTTGGGCTCTCGCTGGTCACGATTGAGTATTGTAAGCTCATTCCGCCGCGAAAGTGGAAAGGTTCAGGTTAGAATCCTGATTGTGACCACTGGTTGGTAAAATGATTTTTTCCTATATGTTTCGAAACAATTATAAAATTGGCTGCTCTCCAACGAAAAAATCTTTCAATAAAATATAGTATTAAAATATAATATTAACAATATAAAATATGGTACTAAAATGTAGTTGAATAATTTAAAAACTCTTCAACCGAATAGAATGCATTATTAGTAAGAATTCTTTTTACCGTTCGGCAGAAATTGTTATAATTTTTTATAGCTCTAATATGTGGAGGTAGTTTATTAAATATTTTAATACACATATAGTATGCACTTTTTTCATACATAGATAATTTATGAGACGGTATATATAAGTTCTAAGAACTATGAAAAAATGACTCAGCCCCTCCTGAATTTTACAAAAAAAACTAGCGGGCCGGCTTCGCTCGGGTGCCACAAATTTACGATTTATCAATACATTACTCACTTGCTTCGCTTGTTCACACCAGTGAAAATTTTCAGTTGTTGGTTTGGTCTGTTCTTCAACGTTGTTAAGAGAGAGATAGAGCGATTAAGCCTCGCCAGCTTCAATTCGCAAATTGCAGGTACCTCAAATCGAATTGTCAATAGAGTTGTTGTGAAAAATGATATGCATTTACTCACAACAACTCTATTCACAGTCACACTAGTTGCAAACGATGTGTTTCGTTCCTTGTAATGCAATATAATATTCCATGGCTCCTCTATTACAAGCCTCCAGTTCTCCCAATTTGATTTTCAATTTATGACTATTATAAAAAAAATAAATTCAAAATATGAAATAATAGAACATTGTGTTCTAGACCGAGAGGTAGTGATAATTTTTTGGTGTTAATTATTCAAGGCCTTATTTTTGTGAAGATGTTGAGGAAGGCATATTAAAGTGCCCTGAGTAAGGGATTTTGCTAGATAGCGGTATGGGAGGGATGCAGACCGCCCCCAACATGGAACAAAAAAATGGTCACAATTATTATTGCTTCAAGGCTGAAATTGTTTGTATAGCTTGTCGGTGACCCAATAATCCCATTACAATATTTGCAGATCGATTGGTCAGTATTAAAGGGGTGGCAGAGCACCCTAAATCTGTCATGTACCCGACGAAGTTTATATTAAAATATAGAATAACTGTAGGTTTTTTACGGTATTATAATTAATCAAGAAATTATTAGTCCTATCCGTAAATAAATTCACATATTAGTGAATAACACAATATATCAGACGACATATTATCGGCATGATATTTAATAGAAGGCTGTAATATAAGAAAAATGTAAATGCCACTGTCGGGACTTGAACCCGAAACAATCAAATTCTTATATTATAGCCTTCTATTAAATATCATGCCGATACGTGTCATGTACCCGACGAAATTTATATTATTAGTTCAAGGTTCAAATTTTAATATGTTGTTACGGCGATTGTTTTAAGCATATATTTCAATTTGCAGAGCAAAATGTTGGTATTACCCCCTTGCAGAACGATATAAACACCTAGGCGAGCAAGTTTCCTTCTAAAAGAGTGGTTTAATACCGACATTTTGTTCTGCAAATTGAAATGAATGCTTAAAACAGTCGCCGTAACAACATATTAAAATTTGAACCTTGCACTAATAACATAAATTTCGTCGGGTACATGACACGTTTAGGGTGATCTGCCACCCCTTTAATACTGACCAATCGATCTGGAAATATTATAATGGCATTATTGGGTCACCGACAAGCTATACAAATAAATTCAGCCTTGAAGCAATAATAATTGTGACAATTTTTTTTGTTACATGTTGGGGGCGGTCTGCATCCCTCTCATATCGCTATTTAGCAAAATCCCTTACTCAGGGCACTTTGATATGCCTCCCTCAACATCTTCACAAAAATAAGGCCTTGAATAAATAACACCAAAAAATTGTCACTAGCTCTCGGATTATTATAATGAGCCTGTTTAAACGTCATTTTTTTTGTCATTAGAAAGAGTCCCGTCTAACTTTAATAATGTCGTTGGATTTTTAACATTGGAAATGTTTATGTTCGTATATGGGGGCAGAGTTACGAGTTTTCGTTCAAGGCCAAAAGACAACGGTGTCGCGATCAAGTGAGGAGCAATCATGCAAAATTGAACAAGTGCAATTTTTTCGAAATGTGTTTTATATCATGTCTAGTTAATTGAGAGGTATTTGCGACGATCTGCGGTATTATTTTTGAGCAAATGTTAATAAATACTGTAGAAAAATCCATTTAAAAGTTAAGTAATCAAGCAAAAGTGAACGCGTATATAACAGAAGAATAATAGGGTTATTCCTGACAAAACTAAACAAGTGCATTGATAAATATTGTGTGTATAATAAACAGTTAATTATGTTTCATATATGCTGTTATCATTTCCAATGTCCTCGATGGTTGCAAGGATTGCGAAATCTGTAAATTTTTTGTCCAGCACTTAAAACGGCTTCACAATACATTTTTGAAGTTGGTTAAATTGACCACACCTTTATTTTTCCTTCGAGCGACTGACGTCACATGTCTCGAGTATTACGACTTACTCAACAGCACATATTATATTTAATACATGTCCCATTTTGATAGTTGATTGATAGCAACGTTGCAATCGGTCTTAGGTGGCCCGGTTGTAAAGATTATAAAGCCTCGCGGGTGTTGTGACGTAAGCAGCTATTTAAAAATTTGTATCATCGTAAATACTTAACATATTGAAATGAAATAAACTCCATTTTGTTTCTGGCAATGATTTCTAATATAGGAAACAGTTATATATTCATTAATTTATTTAATTTTTACACCTCATCTATATATTTAAAACACAAGCCCTATTTCTCTAGACAATCCGCCAGCAACCCCTGCTCAACCGATTGACATAATTTTTTTTTTAAACTGAGGCCTTTAGTCCACAGATATGTTATCGCTATTTTTTTTTGGTGAAATTTCTTTAAAAGGGGTGATTTCAAGCGATAATAGTAAAAATGACGAGGGGGGCAGTGGGGTGAAGAGAAACGTAAACAGAGAAAATCCATCGGCGTTCACGATACATGAGTGTGAGAGGAATGCAAATATGTACGCATGTCGTGGATAGGCAATAAATAATGAAACAACTTGACAGTCGTACATTTTAATTTTTAGAGCCCAGATTTTAATAGGGTTATATTGACAAAATTTCCAAAAGTATCTAAAATTAAACAATAAAGATGTATATGTACGTGCAAATTTTTTTTCTCTTTTAAATATAGTACTTAGTTTAGACACATTATTAATAGTTTTTTATATTAAATGTATTTTATATCTGCTGTTAAATATATTAGTTTGCTTTAATTAATCAAAAATTATATTAAAAACATATCGTTAAAAGCTAGGTTATGTGTTTTACTCACGCGTTCGTATACACAATGATATTGAGAAAGCTTGAAATATATATTTCTTATAAAGTGATTCATATTACATACATATATATATATTTACAGAGAAAAAAGGTTTGTGTTGGCAAACATTTTTTTTTGGCGATAGCCTTTACTAAACCATTGTTCTTTGAAGACAGTATTAAGTCGTCGCAAAAAAGTTTTGCACGGGTACACTAGTTATTATGATAACATTATCATAATTCAGCATTAAATTTACAATATTATGAAGTATTAGAAATACCTTGTATTATGTCCGTCTTGTGACTTCTTGTGATTTAACACGACGCGTTTCAGCAGCGAGTTGCTACCGTCAGGTGTGGTTCAATAAATTGAACCACACCTGAATGTAGCAACTCGTTTATTGAACCACACCTGATGATGGCAACTCGTTGCTGAAACGCGTCGTGTTAAATCACAAGAAGTCACAAGACGTACATAATACAAGGTATTTCTAATACTTCATAATATTCATATAGTGACTTGGAGATCCAACACTCTAAAAATGTTAAATTTACGATCGCACTGTAAATATTTCGTCTCTGATATTTTTTCATCATCTCTTTATGATTGCTACTTTTTTGTTTTGCAACTTTTTCAAGTATCTGACATATTTATATCTAAAAATAAAAAAAGCCTGCTTCTTTTGTGTAATGTTATACTTTGTTTTAATAATTTTACTTTTATCGGGAGAAAAAGTAGCGAAAATGCAATTACTCACGCCTTTCTTTTGTTTTAAAGCTTTTTAAAACTGTACAATTTCGGAAATATTTTACAGATAGACAGAGATTTTTCCTTTTACTGATAAATAGCGTTGAATGAAAGAAAATTACAATATATTTGTACAATTTTTATGTACATACAGATTGTAACTAAATGGTTTGGTAAATTCTCCAAGGGAGGATAGAAGATACGAAAAGTTTTTTTGAATGTGTCCTAAAATGATATTTAAAAAAGCGGTCAAGTGCGTGTGGAACTCGCGCTACAAGGGTTCCGTATCGTTTCAACAATTAAATTAATTTAATTGTGTTTTAAAGACCACCAACAGCTAAGGTTATTTGGGCCTAGCACCAATTCATATTTTCAATTCATTATTTTTTTTTTTTAATAATAAATTGAAAATCCAATTGACACTTTTACCAGCTCTCGGGCTAGAACCCGAGAACTGGGGACTTGTAATAGAGGAACCATAGCAACGCCATGTAAACAACAGCGCCGCTACACTCTCGGCTATTCTCCAGTCCAACAATTAAATTAGGTAGACATATTATTCTGTGAAAAAATCAACTTGCTACAGATACAGCCTTTAAAAGGTTTTCCGTTTATTGTGTCGGGACCCCCTTTAATTTTTACTTTTTGTGATTTTTGGATTTTTCCCTTTACTTGTGCTGCAAGATCTTGCTTTTTGTCCAATTTCATGATTCTAGGTCAACGGGAAGTACCCTATAGGTTTTGATGAGTGAGTTTGCGAATATCAAAATAGGTATAGGACCTCCTTTAATTTTAATATAAGGTACTGGAGGCAAATATGGCCCACCTTAATTTAAAATGATTTTTACTTTTAACCCTGATTTTTTATGGAACATTTTTTATATCAAAATAACAGGTAACTATGTACTTGTCATGGGGTATAATTTTATTTTGTGAAAAAAGATTTTTTTCGGAAATAAGTGTAAAAATAATCAGCCTTACACTTGGGCCATATTATCTATCTGTTCGGATTATATGGCCCACAACAAAAAATATCTTAAAACCTATAAAATGAATATAGCTTTTACATTATTTTTTTTTAATTTTAATAAACTAATTTCACAGTGCACACAACTCAGATAAAATAAAATAAAAACGAAAACAAATCCTGCTATGGGCACTAAAAACAACATAACATTGAACATTTTTAGGGTCTAAAATTAACAGCACTCAAACTCATCAAATTTTTGCATATTTTTCACATCGCAAACCTACAACAAATGGGAAGAATTCGCAAATCTATTTTTTGAATGTTATTTAGTGGAGTTGGTTACTATGACCCACTGTTGGATTATATGACCAGCGGTCCATATAACCCGCCAACGCATTGGGCCATATTATCCGAAAGGGTAACTGAACAACATTATCATGATAAATAAGGCGAGCGAGTGCAGTATCAATTAAATATTTCATGCACAGATTCCTAACAAAATGACACTTCTCCTTGACTTTTCACAGCTTTCATTTCAGACGTAACAACGAATAAAAAAATTGACAAAAAACTTAAACAAATAACAACAGCATGTCATTACACCCGCAAAAACAAACAAATGAACTATTGTCGGAAGTTTTGTAGTGGGGGGCTGCGGGAAATAAACACGTCAGTAGTGAGTAACATAAGCAACTTTATGACGTTGTCAGATCGTCGGCAGATATTTTAGTTTGCGCAGGACAAATGTTGGCCCATATTACCCTCTGGGCCATATTTGCCGCCGGTACCTTACCATAGTTTTTTAAAGCGCTAATGACCTAAGTTGTCGAGCGTCTATAATTTACAATTCAAATTCGTAGTATTTTATTTAATCTGTAATCATTTGACTTTTGAGGTAAATGGAAAAATAAAATAAAATAGCGTTATCGGCATCTTAAAACTCAACACAGGAAAACAATCAATCAGATCCTAGTCAGACAGCAACAGAGCATGTGCTGTTCAGTGTTCACGTGATATTGATAACAACATCTGTTGGTGGGAACGACTATAAAAGTTTCATTTCTGTAATGTATAGAGTAAACTATACTGTTAATTTTTTTTAACTTTTTGTACACTCCTTTCTGACACCATAAAATTTTGGGTATCCCTAATCCGTATTACTTAGTATGTGTGCGAACGTATACGAACGCAATGCAATCTTTGGCGTGTGCTTCCGTTTGGGGGAATCATCGTCGCACAAAACGTGCGTAGTTCAAACATAGTTTAAATAAACATCGACTTCGGGGGCTGTTATGATGAAGTCAAATAGTTGAAAGGTCGGAATCAACAAGACTGCTGTTGACACATGAACTGTAGCGGAGAAGGCAGTGGTCGGTCGGTTGATACGTCCTCAGGCTCATGGAGAAACCTGCCAACTTAATAATATAGTCGGTAGAAAGTCGAATGGCGTACCTACCTGGTTACCGCACAACTTGCTTAGGTTTGTTTGTCTGTTCTGTTAGCATAATATATCATGTTACAGTCAACTGTGTGCTGTACGTAAGCAGAGCTGCAGAAGATACTTTTTTGCCATACCCAGTATAAAATTACTGCTTTACATGCATGCATGTATGTATGCATGTACCGATATTGACAGCCCGATTAACGGAAACATCTTTCCCACACTAGTGTGGGAAAGCAATCTATTCCCATATTGATTTATGTTTGTTCCCCTGATCCACCTGCTAATACATACTACTCCTGTGCGTACCTCGACCTACTATTCGCTATGTGCAACATCAAAGTAGCGACATCTAGCGCCATTGACCGGCGAACCCACTGTCACTTTTATACATTATAGTGTACCCGTGCAAAACTTTTTTGCGACGACTTAACACTGTCTTCAAAGAACAATGGTTTAGTAAAGGCTATCGCCAAAAAAAAAAATGTTTGCCAACACAAACCTTTTTTATATGTAATATGAATCACTTTATTAAGAAAACAATAAGAAATACATATTTCAAGCTTTCTCAATATCATTGTGTATACGAACGCGTGAGTAAAACACATAACCTAGCTTTTAACGATATGTTTTTAATATAATTTTTGATAAATATTTTTGATTCAAACATAACTTTAAAGTGTACGTAAAATAGTAGTTTTTTAGAAGCTATAGAACGTATCTATCAGTGTAATACTTACGTACGAATGATCTTCAGAACAAAATCGATGAGTTTGTCGGTATTTGAGAAACTAAGTACTATATTTAAAAGAGAAAAAAAATTTGCACGTACATATACATCTTTATTGTTTAATTTTAAATACTTTTGGAAATTTTGTCAATATAACCCTATTAAAATCTGGGCTCTAAAAATTAAAATGTACAACTGTCAAGATGTTTCATTGTTTATTGTTTGCATAGCCTATCCACGACATGCGTACATATTTGCATTTCTCTCACACTCATGTATCGTGAACGCCGATGGATTTTTCTCTGTTTACGTTTCTCTTCACCCCACTGCCCCCCTCGTCATTTTAAAAAAAAAATTATGTCAATCGGTTGAGCAGGGGTTGCTGGCGGATTGTCTAGAGAAATAGGGCTTGTGTTTTAAATATATAGATGTCAAATGGGACAACTAGTAAAAAGTGAATTAAAATTAAAATTAATGATAAAAGTAATAAGTATGGATGCCATATTAAAAACGGGTTTTATTATTTTATTATTACAATAAGCAAAAATATCAGCTTGGCATTCTACATCACTTGTACTTTTGGTACTCAAATCAACCATCTTTAAATTATAATTATTAAATAGACAGTAGCCATTCCACAAGCATATACTTTTCTTAACGTAATCAGTCGGCAACCTGCCATCGTGATGTTAAACGTCAAACAATTAAGATATACAAGGAAAAAATCAGAAGCCACTGTCAGGACTTGAACCCGAAATTCCCAGTTTCCGACTAGTTGAGACTTGAGTTACTTACTCACAGAGTGCCCCGAGAGTGGAATCTGTTCCCCTCCTATATATATATATATATATTATAGGGGGCTAATTTTAGACGTAGTTAGGGGGGCAATTAGCCCTTTTGTACATCTAGATATAGCGGTACAATTTTAAGTTGAATGCATTTTATGTTTCATTATCAATTCATTGAGACTATTTTAACATGTAGATTGGCGATGATATTATGACGTCAGGTTGACTAGAGAACGTTTGATAACGAATTATAACAGAAATTAACATGAATGGCGACATATCATCTCTATAAGTGCGTGAGAAGAGAGTGTGTTTTTTTGATGTATAGAAGGGAGAACGCAAATCGTGCTGTGAGGAAAAATACGGAATAGTTTCGTAAGCATTGGCCTGTAGACAGACGAGATACAGCCGCCGTCTTAATAACATCGTGCTGTTAAACAATTAAAATAAAATGATTGAATATGCTGGCGAATAAAATACTTTTTATTTTGGGATTTTGGATTTGGATTAGTACCTTTCGTTTTGGAGCTGTATTTGTTTAGTCTTGGATTTTGGATTCGGCGTTGTTTCCTGCTTCGATTCCTGTATTGATCGACCTTCCTAGTTTTCCTAATTCCCGAAAATTGATTTATTTTCCGTATTTCCATTGTTGGATTATTGTATTCGATTTAGTTAGCTTACCGTGCAACAATAACCATAAAGGCGCCAAGCGCTTCTCCTAGTAGGGATTATAAGTTGCTGCTTTTGGATTTCCGTGTGGTTGTGTTGATTCTGGAATACGGGAATAATTTAATTTATTCCAGAAATTTTGAAGATTGTGCAATTATTCCGAAATTTTTAATATTCGCTATCATAAATGACGACGCATAAAGTATCCCAGAATTTTATCAAGTGTTTATCCCGGTGGGATAGATATGGTACTACAATATATCCCGAAAATATTAAAGGATCAAATCTAATATTTTATGAACATTTTACATTTCTGAATGTCGACCACTTTGAGTAGTACTGGGTAAATTTTAGATATTTACGTCAGAATTAAAATGATTAATGTTGCGTCGATTGTATTCCTGTAGGATTTCTTGCACTACATTGGGAATTTTATGGAATATTTTGAATCTTATTATGAATTAAGTTTGAATTCCACGTCGCCGGTCTCGCGATTTTAAAGTGTTTATGTCTCTCGTATGCTATGTATTTTCTTTTCAGGCTCCGGAATTTCTGTACAGGCCCGGATTAAGTGTGAAATAATTGTTAAAAATTAATTATGTGAAATTCGTTATCGTTCCGTATCGATTCATTATTTATGAAGAGTTTTTGTTGAGAATTTCGCTATTGTTAGGTTATCGTTTCACTATCGCTCGCTAACGTCACGCTACGTTTTGCGATTGAATAAGTAGGTTGTTATGAGGCATAGAGGCCTATTGAATTAGGATTTTTGTCTCGATTGTTGGAAGTTCCGTGAGGCCTGTGATTACAGTGCCGCTTTTATTTTTTTGTATCTCGAATACCGTGTGTCCCGATATTGTGTTCGGAATCTATTGTTTTGTTAGTATTTTATGTTAAGTTATCGTGTGGATTTGGCCATTGAAATCACCTCTGATTTTTTTTCTGTTTATCTTGCTAAAGAAGTAACAGCGTTAGGCCTGGGACTTAATATAACTGTGATTGTGATTCTGGACTCTGTTCCGGAATATTTTTCGGATCTCTTTTGGCCAACGTGGTTATCCTTTTTGAATTATCCCTAACTGTGACCACTCTCTACGTCTCAGTTTGGACGACCTGAGACTTACGCAGTGTGGCCCTATAAGTTCTGGCGCCCTTTGATCTCTCGGTCGGTATCTGGCCCACTAAGTAATCTTCCAACGAGGTCCGTCTCTGGTTAGGTGATACTAGTGTAGAGGTGACTTCAAATTTAAATTAAATTATTTTGACGCACGATTCATTGTGTGCGTTCACTTTTTGTGTTGTCCTAAGTGTCGAGTGGTAGGTGGTTGGGTTTTTTAGTGCCCATTAAGGGCTTTTCCTGTATTTAAATTTTAGAGGCTGCTTCCCAAAACAAGTGCGATCGTAACTAGATAATAATTTTTGTTTTTCGACCCATGACCCCGCGCCGTCGGTAGCTAGCCGCGCAACCGATTCAATTCGGGTCTTTTGGAGCAAAAGCCATTGCTATAATATATATATATATATATCTATATCTATTTCAACACTAAATCACACTTCATGCGAGAGCGGATTTTATTTAAGTTATAAACATAACTAAATATTAGTATCTCGAAAGTCCAGACAAGACCGTTTTATAAATACAACAATGAGTTGAGTTTTATATTATGACCACAAAAATTCACAGATTTCGCAATCCTTGCAACCATCGAGGACATTGGAAATGATAACAGCATATATGAAACATAATTAACTGTTTATTATACACACAATATTTATCAATGCACTGTTTAGTTTTGTCAGGAATAACCCTATTATTCTTCTGTTATCTACGCGTTCACTTTTGCTTGATTACCTAACTTTTAAATGGATTTTTCTACAGTATTTATTAACATTTGCTCAAAAATAACACCGCAGATCGTCGCATGATTGCTCCTCACTTGATCGCGACACCGTTGACTTTTTGCCTTGAACGAAAACTCGTAACTCTGTCCCCATATACGAACATAAACATTTCCAATGTTAAAACTCAACTCATTGTTGTATTCATCATTAAATTGTCATGTGTTATGTCACAGTCATTTTCATACACTAAACTAATATTATTTATTGAAGTTATATCCATTGAGACTTCTGTATTTGCAGCACTTTTTGAGTTGAGACTTGAACTTTTATTATTTTTTTAACTTGAACCCATTAATGAAGTATTTTGTAGCCTACGCTTAATGAAACGTTGATATCTTGTCAAAACTGTTTCGTCATTTAATTTTGGTTTCCATTGAGGTGAAGAAAATTTGCTGGGTACGTAATTAGGACTCAATTCCTCTTCTCCCTTTTTATCCCCAATGAAATGTGCACTGCAAATTAGATCTTTTGATGTAGGATTCCAACTGGATGTATATCCACTAAAAATAAAAGAATATGTCTTTTTTTTTTATTTAACACAACATGTGCATCGGCATTTGCCACTAGCACTACAAATTATAGTGACATATTATTATAGTTAAGGTATACAAAGAAAACTTAGATTTTGGAAATTTATACATTTGTAAATTAAGGTAAGTATGTTAAGAAGGTATTGGTGTGGTGGAATAATTTTTATGCTGTCGACGATTACAAATTATCACTGAATTTGAATATTCCGATTTTAATCAGCATAAAGATAGGGTTGGGTTCCCCACATTAAGATAACTTTGGATGTTGACTCGTCCAAAGTGTTGAAAGAAAGGGGTGGATCAACGATTGAGGGTCCTTGTTATCGAGACAAAGTGAAATTTGTTTTCTACAAAAGGTTATATTTTAACGAAGTTCACTGTTTTAATGTTAACAGTGAAAGGCGCTTAATTGAACAAAAATGTCTTAGATTGATTCGAACAATCTTCACTAAACTTAGTAAGATCCAAAGGTTCTCATCAATTAATTCATTCATACATGAAAAAAACAATTTTATGTATCTTTAACAATCATAATATATTAACTTGCTATAAATTTAACAAGAATTTTACAAATCACAAAACGTTACTGCAATAACAATTTACATGAGTTAAAACAGACATCCTGTTTAACTCAACACATTAAAAGTTGAAAACCGCTGAAGAGCGTTATAATTTACAAATCTCTATCTGTATCAAAATCTTAGATTGGTACTGAACAATTTTTATCAATTATAAAGATTCATAATTAGAGTTAATATGTAGACCCAGTGTATTAGGCAACCAAAGTTACATGAAAAATTAATCAATAATAGTGCTATCTCTTTATAAACACACTAGATCACAATAGAAACCAAAATTAGTTGATAATAATGAAAAATTACCTTAGTTAAACACAGGTGAGAATAACCCATCTGTGACATAAGTAAATAGACAGATGATTTTTACAGGTTAAAATTATCGATCAAAAGAACAATACAATCTTATTTCAATTAATTAATTAACAAATTCCACCAATTTGTAAAGATTGATGATATACCAAATTGGTGATACTTCATTCCACTATACATTGGTTTGTTAAGGCCATATTATTTCGATTATCAAATCGCTTGTGCGAATCAAAATATATTTGATTAATTTTATGTTAAATACAATTCTGTTAAAATACAACTATGCCATGAATTGATTGTATATGATTGGCAAAATATATCCAGATTTTATTCCACAATTATTATCATACACGTGGTCGGTGTATTCTTAAAATACAACACCGATCAATAGGTTATATTAAAATATTAAATTTCATATATTAGATTTTATTTATAGTTAAACGTAATATCGAAAATGACGCTGCTGACAGCATTAATTATTTATTTTATTTCTATGAAATTTTTATTCTAAAATGGCAGACGGCCATGTTGCAAACTCATGCTTATAATTTTCACGCAAACATTCATTCATCACTTATCTTTATTCTAAATTATTTACAAATATCTACTTATCTGATTTTGATTGATTGAAGATAATTAAGGCTCTGGGGGACTCCGATGGGCGATAATTATCTATAAAACCCCAGTCTGACTCGAAATATGTGATTCCGTTTCGATCAGATGCTGGCTGCAAGCCACGGTTCAGGTGACTAGAAGGAAAGTCCGTACTGCAAGCCACAAGAGGCACTCGGCAATGATAACGAATTACGTCGCACCGGAATTAAAACGAGCGCGCAACCATAGAGTATGAATATAAATTAGCATTGGCAACCTTAGATAAAGAAAATTATCTATTGTCATGAAATGTTCCATGACATTGGTAAGTATATATTCTATATTTCTAGATTTTTTTCATATTATAACATCTAGAATTCATTTATATTTTTTTACTTATATTAATACGTGACATTGCAGAGAACGTTTTTTTTAATATCTCAGGATCCACTTAACCGATTTGGCTCAAGGCTGATAAATACAGAATAATCGGTATGACAGTATGTTGTTCCGTTTTTACGATATCGAAGGCGAAAAATTTCACCACATACACATACAAACATACAGAGAGAGAGAAAGAGGGAGACATCAGTCAAAAAATGGTCTTAAACGATTTCTATAGGGTATCAAAACGTGAAGATCTGTTAAAATCTCGAAATATTTTTTTTCGGAAGTAAAAATACGCACAAATTGAGAACCTCCTCCTTTTTTGAAGTCTGTTAAAAAGTATGGAAGATACAAAACATAATCATAGATACAAGATGTTCCTTAGCTTCTCTGCAGCGTATATGTCGCAGGAATATTGTAAAATTCGGAATATTATAATATTCCTAGGGAAATTATAATTTTACATGTAAAGGAAAGTTACGATGCGCTGATTGGTCGATTATTATTAATTATTATTAAGGTTATGTTTGAACCGTAGAATTAAATAAAAGACGCTAAATATAAAAAAAACTCGGGTCGCAGTGCCAAAACCCTGCCGACAATATAGTGTATTTGCTAATACTGGCATTGTGGCTTTATTAGGTGAACTTAAGTTTGTTTTTGAACAAAATAAAAAATTTAACCCCTTAATACATCTCTTGAAATAATATTTTTTTCTTAATTTCAATATTTTTATCAATGCAACCTCGGTACCAAATTAAATACACCCTTTAGTAAGTAAAGCACTATCCGCAAACTAGTGTTTTCATAAATATTGTAAGTCCGGTCCTGTTGGGCCGATTTTATTAAAATTTTAGCAGCACATTTTAATCGTTACTAAAGGGTTAAATTTCAATTTTGAAACGTTTCTGAGAATTTTTTCGGCATTTTTGGGCTCAAAAACCTTTTTCAACCCCTAAAAACCACCCTTAAAATGGTCCGATTGGGCCCATTTTAAATAGGCTTTGTGCGGTGATGGATTTCAACGTGCCTACCAAATTTCGTCAAAATCAATTAACTCTTTCGAAAGTTATTGCCCGCACACATATATATATATATATATAAATATATATATATATACATATATAAATAGACATTTCCAAAAATGATGCCAAAGTGTTCAGGGGGCTATGAAACGTCGAGAAATTTTGGTCCGACCCCTAGGTCCCGCCATCCGACCGACGCCAATAGTGTATGTGCCATATGGCAAATACACTAACAATAAAAACATTTTATTATCTACTATAATCAGCAATTTTGAAAACAAAATCAGTCACACTCTCATATTTTATGTATAACCATTTGGTAATTCAATAAAATAACACATAATATGTGGTGAAAACACAAATATACAAAACACAGTTCATACAATGTATGAACTGTGTTTTGTATATTTGTGACATTATTTTTATTATAATATTATGTCATAATATTATAATAACAATAATGTCTGTGGTCGGCTCATGCAAAGCAAATTGAAACAATTTAATTTTTTTTAATAAAGGTTGTTTGACTACAATAGTTCGAAAATAGAAGTCAGAATTTTTAATGTGTTATAGATAAATCTAACTAAAATTATAAATGTGAAAGTTTGGATGGATGTATGGATGTTTGTTACTCAATCACGCCAGAATGGCTGAGCGGATCTGGATGAAATTTAGCACAGAGATAGATTATAGTCTGGAATAGCACATAGGCTACTTTTTATCCCGGAAAAATGTACGGTTCCCGTGGGATAGTTCTGTTTTTGCTTTTCACAGAGCAAGGGATCGACATGATTTTTTGCATAGTGGTAGTTTAGGGGTCAGATAATGTTATAAGCTACTTTTTATCCCGGAAAAATGTATGGTTCCCGTGGGATAGATTTGTTTTTGTTTTAACTTTGGAACTACTAAACCGATTTTAAAAATTCTTTCACTAATAGAAAGCTACGCAGGGGGGGGGGAGATTCTCGCGGAGGATAACAAATTAGGGGGAAGATTCACGAGGGGGATAACAAATTAGGGGGGAAAATTCTAGCGGGGGGATAACAAATTAGGGGGGAAGATTCTAGCGGGGGATAACAAATTAGGGGAGAAGATTCTAGCGGGGAGATAATAAATTAGGGGGAAAGATTCTAGCGGGGGGATAACAAATTTAGGGGGGGGAGATTCTCGCGGGGAATAACAAATGTAATGTATTAATAATAATCAAGCGAAAGAGCGAAGAAGGAATTAATAATATTCAAACGAACGAGCGAAGCGAGTGAGTAATGTAGGTATTAATAAAATTCGAGCACACGAGCGAAGCGAGTGAGTAATGTATTAATAAAATCCGAGCGAACGAGCGAAGCGAGTGAGTTATGTATTATAAAATTCGAGCGAATAAACACTACCAGCCCGGCTTCGCTTCGCAGGAGGAGAATTTTTATAAAGCTGAAGAGTTTGTTTGTTTGTTTGGTTGAACGCGCTAATCTCAGGAACTACCAGTCCGATTTGAAAAAATTTTTTTTTGTTAGATAGCTCATTTATTGAGGAAGGTTATAGTTTATTCGAGTTTTTTCAAACTCAACCACAAAGGGGGTAAAACGAGGATGTAGAATTTTTTAACTACAAACCGCTGAAGCTATTATACTAATACGCTTCACAGAGGGAGAATTTCTCGCGAGGGGGTGATAATAAATCATAAATTCTTAGCACCCGGACACCCTGCTACATAATGTTACGGATCACCCTGTATATAAACGGCAGGCAAGAAATCTGAGAAACGGGGTCTGCTTACCTAACAACTAGTAAACGCGCGAAGGTTCTAGAGAAATCGAGGAGGCACTGGACTTGCGCCGCGCGGCCTATATAAGCAGTCAACGATGAGTCACGCTTTCAAGTCAGTGTAGATTATACTGTGACAGTGTTGAACAGCGAATATAGTGCGAAATAAATCTGATATAAATACAGTGATATAAATAGTTCAGTGATATAAATAGTCCCGTGATATAAATACACCTGATAAAATAAATATCAGTGTAGTTAATTGTTACGAGTTATTGTATATAGTTGTTTGTTAACTTCCCATTTGAAGTTATTGTAATGGGTCCGAAAATCGAAATCAAAAAGGAAAAAAAATTTTATGTTTCAAGGTCACTACACTATTTTTACACTACTTTTAGAAAGATGTCTGTGTGTGTGTGTGTGTGTGTGTGTGTGTGTACGTACGTATGTATGTGTCCATTTCTTTCTAAGACGAAATCTCGAGAATGAAAAATGATATCGACTACGTTAGGGTGCCAATCGACGCGTATTAACGTAAATATGATCTGAAAGAAATTTTTTCAAAATCGGTTCAGCCGTTCTTTTTTCTTAACCAAATAACCTCCAAAAAAGTAGATTTTACACAATATCTCGCGAATAAAAAATTATATTGACTTCGTAAGGGTGTCAATCGAGGCGTGTTAACGTCATTTTGATCCGACATAAATTTTATAAAAATCGGTTCAGCCGTTTTTTTTTTTTTTAATTATTGTTAAAAATAAATAATAATTATGTTTTGATGATTAAAATGATTACTTTTCTGTGTAATATCTAATTTAATTATTATTATTAAATATTTATCAAACTGGGAAGTTCGTCGTGTGGACCTCAAGGGTCGCACTTTAGTCCTAACAAACGACCCACCTCCCGGCTTGTTTTGCTTTGTAATTACTGATTAGTTATTGTTTAATTGTGTTGATTGTTAGAACTGATTTTTCGTTGTTGCATTCATTATTATTGTGTTTTTAAATATTGTAAATAAATATTTATTCCGCCAACTCAGAAAACAGTTTTGTGACAATATTATACTTTTTACTAGGTTTCAACAAAATAATATTATACTACTGTACTGTGAGACTCTTGCGTCACAGACCTGTAATAAAGCAATACAACTAGGGTACGTTGTGGTGAAATAAGACTAAAGAGTTTGGGTACTTGGGGGAATACTTCAACCTCAAGAGTCTGTTCTAACCGCAATTATCATTAATAATGGAATGAGACTAGGGAATTTTCATTTTAAATTAAAACGTATTTTCAATACACGGGGCTATAGCAATAAAACGATCAAACTTCATGTAGTACGAACTGAATAGAGCTACAGGTACTAGACATTATGCATGTACATACTATGTACATAGCTGCCAACTGTAGAGTGCTCGAAGGTATTGCCAACTGCACGCAGACATATATCGTTGCAAACTTCACATCGAACGTGACTATTCATAAGCAATGCTATCCGGACGTGTGCGTAAAGGATGGGAAAACCACTGATGAAGATTTAGACTTGGGTCCCAGGAATCACATCATCTGTCAGCTATGTTTTCTATCTTTCCTTAGAACGTATCTAAACATATGCATACACTGGCATTAAAAATTAAATTGTGTTTTAAAGACCACCAACAGCTAAGGTTATTTGGGCCTAGCACCAATTCATATTTTCAATTCATTATTTTTTTTAATAATTAATTGAAAATCCAATTGACACTTTTACCAGCTCTCGGGCTAGAACCCGGGAACTGGGAACTTGTAATAGAGGAATCATAGCAACGCTATGTAAACAACATCATTGCTACACGCTCGGCTATTCTCAAGCCCTACACTGGCATTATAATCTGATTTCATCACAAGATTTATCGCTATTCGTTAAGTCTAATGTAACAAAACTGGTTGGTAACTTTGGTAAATATTTTATTTATTTATTCTTTCACAACTGTGACAACAGTTTACAGTCTCTGGACAATTATTGTTCCTCACTTTATTCACTGTTCGTTGTACCTCGCTAATTTGTTGCCAGCGTTCTTCTTGTCTATTTTCCGTTGGTCAGTTTTGCTTGACCGTTGGTCAGTTTTTATTGACCAACACTTCGTCACTACTTGACCACTATATGTCCACTATATGTCTGTGGTACTTATATTGTTCACTGGGTCCACTATATGTCTGTGGTAGTATTTATTTATCACCTGCAGATATCTTCCACACTGTCTGTCACTTTGCACTAGAAGATTATCTGCACTTAATCACTCGAAGATCTCGTCTGTCACTCGCTCAAGGCCGCGTTATCCATTTTAAGCCAACGAATCAAGGCTGCAATCAGCCTGCCTAGATTCGTTACACTAACAACGGTCACAGTATGAGTATTCGTTCCCGAATGAAAGTGCATATTACGTACTATATCGAACGTGTGGCATGTTCAGGTAGACTCGGCGTTTTACACTATTTGTCTATTTAGACTTTAGATGTTTGAACTGCGGAACGAGATCGCTCCGCAATCCGCAGACACTCATCATAATATATTTCCTTCAACGCAAAGGTGACAGTGAAATGGAACGAGAAAAATTACGAGGTGATTTATGGAATTTTTGGTCAAAGAAATGGTACTCGCTGCTTTGCTATGACCATCCTTTGAATGAATAAAATATATCTACGTAGGTTATGTACTAATTTACATATACAGAGTGTTTGCAGATTGCTTTGCTTTTCTCGGAAGAAATCATTAGTGTAAAATATAATATGTACGTAATTGTTTTTTTTGCTCTTAGAAATAATTACGGGCATTTTGACGTAGAATATACGTATTTCTTGGCGGTATACATATAGGGGGTAATGATGCGAGACGAAAAATGCGTTACAAAAATGTGTGACAAAAATGTGTGATGCGAACTATGATAGTTACGCCATAGTTAGTTTGTGTTTTGTATCACATTGTATGTCAATGTTAATAATTTTTTTTCACAACGCCGCTATTGAAAATTCGATTTTCGGTACCTGTTTAGCGAGTTTCAACCCTAGGGATGAAAATTTTCAATTGTCGGTTTTCTCTGTTTTTACTTCCCACTTCTACTAACTATGGTAGGGAAGTAATGGATTTAGTCCGAAAAAAATATTTCGAGATTTTAACAAATTTTCACGTTTTGAGACCCTAGCAATCGTTTAAAATCATTTTCTGACTGATATGTGTGTGTGTGTATGTGTATGTGTGTGTGTGTGTGTGTATGTGGTCAATTTTTCGCCTTCGATATCTTAAAAACGGAACAAGATACGGCCATGCCGATTGTTCTATTGTGTTTATCAGCCTTTAACTTAGATCTGACTAGATTTTGAGTCAAATCGGTTCAGTGGATCCTGAGATATTCAAAAAAACGTTTTCAATGTCACGTATTAACATATGTAAAAAAAATAAATGAATTCTAGATGTTATAATATGAAAAAAATGTAAATATTTTTTTTCACTAAAATGTACAGTTTTCGAGAAAAAAAATATTTTACTAAAAAAAATAAAAATTGTACGTAAATCAAGGTAACCATAATTTTTGCTATCTTAAGCTATCCATCCGTAGATCACTAAACCGAAAAGCGGGCCATGCTTTTTTTTCAAAGAATAAAAAAAGAGTGTTTATTTTTTGCAAATATTTACTAGGTGGGAAGTATCTGGTCATCAGTCGAATTTTTTAAAGTTGTTAAGAGAGAAATAGAGCGATTGAGTCGCGCCAACTTCAATTCGCATATAATATTCGAAAACGTCAAAATGACATATAATAACCCTACAAAAATTTCACATGAATCTTGACAGATCTAATATTTTTGCGGCCTTTTTGCGCGTCCAAATTGCAGGCACCTCAAATCGAATTATCAGTAGAGTTGTTGTAAAAAATAATATGCATTTACTCGGAACGTAACACAGCGTTTGCAAGGCGTGTGAATTGCTGCCCGCGGTACGAGGGCTGCAATTCACACTAGTTTCGTCCCTTGTAATGCAGTAATATATTATTACAGATGTGACATCATTTTAATATGTTGGAAAAATCATGGCCTTCGCTGATATAATATGAAATTTATAATAATAAATTGTTTCAATTTCAAATTAACTAATTCTTTGATTACATAATATTAAAAATAATTAATAATTTGTAAGATAAAACTATAGTAGTCGGTTGCTGCACAATTGTAATTACTGTGCCCCTTGTCATTTTTGATTTTTAACACGCTTTTTATTAGCTTTACTTGTATGTTTGCTTGCTTGTTTGTCAGTTTGTAACCGACTTCTTTGAACTTGATTTTGACCAACTTTGAACGATCAGATTTAGTTTAAACGTTGTCGACTTATCAAGGACCGACGACAATACAATAATTCAATAAGTTTGTCCCATTATCCTGACCAGGATCTCCAGGACTAAAAAGCAAAAATAAATTATAATTTAAAAAAACTAAAAAACACGCTTTAATGAACTAAAAAGTAAAATATAATTAATTTTATTGTAAAAAAGCGTGGGGTAGTATGAAAATATGATACAAAGCACTCCACGCTTTTTTACAATAAAATTAATTATTTTTTACTTTTTAGTTCATTAAAGCGTGTTTTTTAGTTTTTTTAAATTATAATTTATTTTTTAAAGTTAAAACACACAATATGTTTTAAAAAAATTTTGTAATTTGTACTTCTATGTTCTGTAAAGAAATGGAAATATTAGATAAATTTATTATGATCTACCAAGACGTACAAATCAAGTCATCCAAAAACTAGATAAACTACACTTACCGTAAAATCCGATTGTGAAATGGACGGAGCAACAAAAATGCAAATTATATCCAATAAATGTTTTGTCAGTTCTTTTGCCAAAAGAAGTGGCAAAACATTTTGTACTTAATTACAATTATAGTAAAATTGATTTTTAAATGTAATTAATTACAATTACAGTTACTAAGAAAAGTAATTGGTAACTATAATTAATTGCTTTTGCGCTATTACAGGCCCAGCTCTGGTAGACACCCGGTATACTAATACTGCGTTCCAACGAATCGTTCGATTTTTCTCAGATTTTTGAGATTTGTTCATATGTTCTGAGGTTCTCACGTATATTTTCGTTTTGAATAATAAAAATCCGATGACGAATTTAAGGTAGCTGTCGTGCTATGGGCATAGTGTCAGAAAATTCTAAATGTTCGTATATTCATTAAGGATACTATAATACAAATACCATTAAAATTTGAAGTTGATTGACCATCTCTAACTCGAGATAAACTTAATTAAAGTTCGGATAATTAACACGGAGAGCATAGGAAAGGTTGTGTTTTTGACAAGTTTTTTAATTAAAAAAAAAGTAACAGTCAAAAATTTTCAAAAAACTGTTCATTGATGTTTTTGTTCTGAGTTTAAAAAAGAAAATCCAAAAATTATTGACCTTTTTATTGTTGAGATATAATAACGCAAAGTTCAACAATTTATGAGAAAAGATTGACATTTTTATATAATCCAAGCAAACAAACTAAATGAAATATGTGTTACTATGTGAACAACAGTTTAGGTACAATCTCTAACAAATTTTTTTTACATTTAACACTATACTTATTTATTGTTTTACAGCGAATTATGAACGAAACTTTTGGATGTTATTGTAACACGACAACTACCTTAATGCAAGTAGGTACCAATTATTATAGGTCCCGTAACGTAGCTTGAAATTTGGATGCGCACCAAACTTGCTCTGAAATAGTGGTCAAGAGAACGTGTCTGTGAGTCAGAATCTGTTTTGAGCACACCATAGTGATGGGACTCGAGTGAGATTTTTAACATTGGAAATGTTTATGTTCGTATATGGGGGCAGAGTTACGAGTTTTCGTTCAAGGCCAAAAGACAACGGTGTCGCGATCAAGTGAGGAGCAATCATGCAAAATTGAACAAGTGCAATTTTTTCGAAATGTGTTTTATATCATGCCTAGTTAATTGACAGGTATTTGCGACGATCTGCGGTGTTATTTTTGAGCAAATGTTAATAAATACTGTAGAAAAATCCAATTAAAAGTCAAGTAATCAAGCAAAAGTGAACGCGTATATAACAGAAGAATAATAGGGTTATTCCTGACAAAACTAAACAGTGCATTGATAAATATTGTGTGTATAATAAACAGTTAATTATGTTTCATATATGCTGTTATCATTTCCAATATCCTCGATGGTTGCAAGGATTGCGAAATCTGTGAATTTTTAAATATGCTGTTAAAAATTAATATTTAAATTTTGTAACTTTGCAAGTACAGTCGCGGACTTAATAAAGTTTACACTTGAGTTTTTCAGTGTAAGTTCACAAAAAGTCAGTAGCTTAGCAGCAAATTTAGTTTTTAATAGGTAAATGTAAATGTCAAAAATTAAAAGAAATAATTGTCGTTTAAATGCCTCGAAATTGTTAAAACGATGAACAAAAAAGAAGAATTATTGCAAGATTGGAGGAAGGAATTTGCTAGTATCAAATATTATCAAATCTTAATATGTTTTAATCGTGGTGTGAATATAACATGGTGTGCTACCTAGGGTACCAGTTTTCGACCGCTTTGCGCAGTGACGTCATGTAGGGAGCAGATTTGAACTTGAGAACGCTATTTGGGGAGGTTCCACCGCAGTAATTTTGAATAATTTTGGTCCAGAGTATTCCGACCTGATACACTTTCGATAATTTTGCGAAAGAACGAGATCTCGAAGTTACCAGTTACTCGATTTCTAGAAGACTTTTAAGGGGCAAGTTGCAGGCCTATTAGAAAACATGAATATTGAAAATGGATATACAATACTTCTATACCAACTTCTCATAAGCCTTAAAAAACAATTAGTAAACAAATTTTGTCGAAATTCCCATTATTTTTTCACAAAAAACGCCAAAAATAATAACTAATCACTAGGTACTGTTCCCTACGTGACGTTACACGGAAGGAGCGAGACGAACGTATCTCACTTACTCGCTGCGCAAAAGCACACCATGCTATACTCACACCACGGTTTTAATTGAATAATATTGAGTAATTTGGATTGTATAATAAACAACTGAGGTGTTTTGATAATATTTTGTTATTGAATTTTTAGGATGTAACCTTAGTAATTGATACATTACTATCAAAAGCCAAATTACAATATGCAAAAATTAAAAAAACCGATAACTAGATGATACAGGTGTAAACTTTTTTAAGTCGTCGACTGTACCTTCTTGGAAAGCTTTTTAAAAACATCCTGTATATAATGGTTTTATACACAGGCGGGTATACTACTGATTAAAACACAAATGCAAATTCAGCACTCTGGCTTCTGCCTGCTTGCCTATCATCATCTAGTCATCTTTCTCTGTCACTCTTACAGCAAATAAACATTCTCCGTTTCTCTCGCACATCTAGTTTGCACAGGGCGGTCGGAGGTAGATAATGTAATGACGAAGTATGGTTAGTACAATTCGTTCAGTTTAATGTGGTAGTTGTGAAAGTTTCTTAATGCCATGTACTTGAATTTACATTAGTAGGTTACTCTCAACAGAGATATCTGAGTCAATTTATAATGCATTTTTTTTCAAAAAATTTATTTTCGAACTATTTTCTATATACAGGGTGTCCTCAAAGACACTAAACACACGCCTACCACATGGTCCTAAGACCAAAATAAGCCGATTTAAGCAAACTTACCTTCTTACAAAATTGCTTAGTTTGGGCGCTATACGGCCCTGAAGTTACAATTTTGAAATCATTTTTTTGTTAAAAATTTAAAACGGCTTGAGCAATTTTGCTAAAATTTGGCACGTTGACATAGTTTTATGGAACAAAAAACCCATATCAAAATTGTGATTAATATTAATCCATAGGCGTAGAACTCGGGTTTTTTAATATTTGAACGTTTCAAATTTCTACGCCAATGGAAGAAAAGGGGTTTAAGTATAAAATTTAGATTCAGTGACGTATTTGCTACAAAAAAGCTACTCTTAATAAGACTCGATTACTCTCATGGTTTTTGAGAAATTGGTATTTTAATAATAAGTTGATCAATAATAATACGTTGATAATAATAAGTTGATCAATAAACAAAAAAGATGGCCATGCTTTTTTCTAAGAATAAAACTGGAGATAATGCAGAAGTTATGCAAAGAGTAAATTAATTTTCTTCGTCGTATAAATCTTTGTATGCGTGAAAATGGAGGACACTTGGACCACTTTTTATGACATATTTATTTATTTCTATTCATGTTTTAGTAACTTTACTTCATTTTGTAAAAATTACTGCGAATTATTAAAATACAAATTTCTCAAAAACCATGAGAGTAATCGAGTCTTATTAAGAGTAGCTTTTCTGTAGCAGATAAGTTACCGAATCTAAATTTTATACTTAAACCCCTTTTCTTCCATTGGCGTAGAAATTTGTAACGTTCAAATATTAAAAAACCCGAGTTCTATGCCTATGGATTAATATTTATCATAATTTTGATATGGGTTTTTTTGTTCCATAAAACTATGTCAACGTGCCAAATTTTAGCAAAATTGCTCAAGCCGTTTTAAATTTATAACAAAAAAATGATTTCAAAATTGTAACTTCAGAGGCGCTAGCGCCCAAACTAAGCAATTTTGTAAGAAGGTAAGTTTGCTTAAATCGGCTATTTTGGTCTCAGGACCATGTGGTAGGCGTGTGTTTAGTGTCTTTGAGGACACCCTGTATATAAACATTTCCAAAAATGGTGCCAAATTGTTCAGGAGGCTATGAAACGTCGAGAAATTTTGGTCCGACCCCTAGGTCCCGCCATCCGACCGACGCCAATAGTGTATGTGCCATATGGCAAAAACACTAAAAACACATTTTTGTACGCTGTTCTCAAATGAGTGAAACAAATTGAATGAAATTTTACAAAAGTGCATTTTAGAGGACTACTCTCCTTAAAACCACCCTCACCCCCTGACATTTTTTTCAGAACTTTCTTAGGGGTGGTAATACGACTCTCAAACTTTTTACGAGAAGACTGATTAATTATCTTCATTGTGTTACTCTTGTAAAAATGTCGTATTCCGCCTAGTTCCGAAGGGAAAAAATGTTTTCTTAAATAATGCTAACAGATATTCCTAGTACAAGTTTAATAAAATTGTAATACAAAATTTTATATACTTTGAACTCTTCTCACGGGCAAACGGTACATTTTGGTATATAAATAAATTGAGTCCAATCGACTTATTTTGACCTTTACTACACGTGATCGCTCTGTGTCCCAGCAATTTTGGGACACCCTGTATATATACTACATATATATAAGAATGTATAATTATTTAAACATTGCTCTTTACAGAAAATGGATGAAAAAAACAAATCCACAGATGAATGGGCACAAAGTTTTCACTTCTGTCGTGTGGTTATAAGCACACACCCACTTTTTTGTATCTTAGATACTTTTTACCCGACTGCGCACGCAAAGGAGTTGTTTAACAGCCTATGTATGTATGTATGTGTGTTTGTATGTTCCTTTGAAGGACTATACAGACCAAACGCCTGGGCCGATTTTTATGATTGACACGTCAATCGACTCCCCTTAGTCCGGCGAGTGTCACTAAAGACATGACGTTAGTGAAAATTCAATATGGCGACTACAGGACGCCATATTGTGAAAATGAAAAAAATGAAATGTTCCTTTGAAGTACTATACAGACCCAACGCCTGGGCCGATTTTTATGATTCACACGTCAATCGATTCCCCTTAGTCCGGCGAGTGTCACTAAAGACATGACGTTAGTAAAAAGTCAATATGGCGACTACAGGACGCCATATTGTGAAAATGAAAAAAATGAAAGTCAACAAACTATGTCAAGTTGGGTATCGTTGAATAGGTATTTAAAAATCATTTTTAGTTTTCCCTCAACATTTTTCGATTCGACTGACCGTTTAGGATCTATATCGATTTATTTTTAACTAAAAACATTTGAAATAAAAAAATTATTTTAAAAAACAAAAAACCCGACTGCATAAAAATCGAACTTAAAGATGGAAACAAGATCAAATGATAACATGCAGTCGGAGGTATTTCTGTTCAATTTGTTACTACTATGCCTCCGACTGCATGTTATCATTTGATCTTGTTTCCATCTTTTAAGTTCGATTTTTACGCAGTCGGGTTTTTTGTTTTTTAAAATAATTTTTTTATTATTGAATGTATCTGTATTCGAAAATGAAAATACTTCTCAAAAGTATCTGGTAACTAATATATACCTACTTTTGAAAGTATCTAAGATACTTCTTGAAAGTATCCAAAATAAATTTAAAAGTGTCTAAGCCACTTTTAAACCATAAAATATCTTTTTTAGTTACTTTAATACAAAGTATCCTGTATTTAGTATCTTTTGAAGAGGACTTGAGAATGATCGAACGTGTAGCAATGCTGTTGTTTACATGGCGTTGCTATGGTTCCTCTATTACATTCTCCAGTTCCCTGGTTCTAGCCCGAGAGCTGGTAAAAGTGTCAATTGGATTTTCAATTTATTATTAAAAAAAAAAAAATAATGAATTGAAAATATGAATTGGTGCTAGGTCTAAATAACCTTAGCTGTTGGTGGTCTTTAAAACACACAATTAAAATCTTTTGAAGAATTGACTATTTATATCTTGCGTCTAGATACTTTTTAAAAGTATTTTGTGTAGTTCTGAGCTCAGTTATGTTCTTGCTTCATCTGTTATAATTTTCTTTTTGTAACTGAAATTCAAATGCTGTTTGTCTTAACTAAAGCTTCAAAGTATTCATTTCAGAGCTTTCAAAAGAAATGTGTATATAATTTACATAAAGATCGCACAAGCCAAAGAAAGCTCGCACAATGCCCTATAAACACATTTACATTGCTTTCTTTTTATACCGATCGTCGACTGTCGACCGCATTATACCCGCACTTCCACCGTCTGTCCACCCGTAACTCCCACCGCCCTGCGCAACCCGGTGCTCGACCCGCCGTATTTACAGCCTCCACCGCCATAGTGCGCAGTTCAACCGATTTAATTAATCCTAGCAGCAAAGGTTAGGTTGGTACGTAAGTGATACAAATTACCAACAGATAAAAACAATAACGGAGAAAAGTTTACCTTGCGCATCAATTAGCCATTCAAAGGGCGCGCTGGATCACTATAGATGCTGCGTTGCAGAACACATTTAGTGTTGCCGTCTAGATCTAGACTTTCTAGAGTCTTGTCTAGATTTTCAAGACAAGACTTGCAAAAGTCTTGTCTAGAAATGTTCAAGACAAGACAAGACTTGCTTTATCTAGATCAAGACTCTAGCCAAAACTCTAGACAATTTTCAAGAGTCCAGAAAACTAAGTACATAGTAAAAATACGCACAATTTCTCAGTTGTCTATCCGTAGGTTTTGACTGCCGGATCGTTCTATCCTCCTGTGATACTTTAAGTCTATAGTTAAGTTTTCAATTTGCTAATTATTTTATTACCTTCATTCATGTAGTGTTCGCTGAAGATGAAAGCTTAGCTTTCGAAATGTACATTCATCAATAAAACTGTTGTGGTAAGAAGTAACTATATTTTATTTTGTGTTTACATAGTAGTAGATAAAGTAAACCACTTGGTTAATCTAGACTCTTGAAAATAATCTAGAGTCTTGATATTAGACAAGACAAGCGAGTTTTTTAATTTAGACTTAGACTTAGTGAAGTCTTGATATTTCAAGACAAGACAAGACTTTGAAAGTCTTGTCTTGTCTTGTCTAGATTGCCCAAAAAACGGATGTGTCTGGATCATGGATACGGATCGATTACGTGAATACGTCTTTATTGTCACAAAATATATAATAATTATCATTTAATATACAGCATTTTTATAACGCTTATTGTGTGCATTAGTATATGAAATACCCATTTGGTATGACGTAACATAATGCTGCAACATAGGAAAAAATTCATTTTTTAAACCTATGTCACCGTAGGGATTCTAACTCTAAACTTTCAACTGTCGCGGCGGACTGAGTTAACAATTACTCGCACAGTGACACATTTTCGAACTACTAACTATTTCCCTTTGAAGCATTCTGTCACTGAAAAATAACTACATGCGAGAGTCGATATTAATTAAGATATTAAGATATTAATTAAGCTATAAAGACGTATTCGTGATGAAATTCAAAGTGACTGACCTCTATAGCCGTTAACTGAAATTAATTCTAAACGGGATGAACTCAAAAGAAATATGGCCGCTGCTGAATGTCAGAGCCTTAGACCATAGATACAGGGTGTCCCACGACATGACTGCCATAGCCTGGGACTGTATTGCTGGAGTGATTTTAAGTCAAAAATGTCTAATGAAGATATACCCGGAACGCTATCCTAACTGAGCTAGAAGCATTTGAAATTTTAAATAAGTAAGCCCACTAATGCAGGTATTAGGTTCGGCTGTTGGTTTTGTTATTATTAAAAAGACCAGGTGGCTGTGAATCACTTTTCGCAGAGCTACCACTTCAATTCTAAAAAGAGCTAGACTATGTATGCAGCAACTGGGTGGACATTTTGAGCAACTAATTCAATAAAGCGATTTCTTTTTAAATGGTTTTTAAAT
This sequence comes from Mongoloraphidia duomilia, assembly GCA_039654895.1. Lineage (NCBI taxonomy): Eukaryota > Metazoa > Arthropoda > Insecta > Raphidioptera > Raphidiidae > Mongoloraphidia > Mongoloraphidia duomilia. The sequence goes on along the minus strand of CM077527.1, from coordinate 1,156,765 downwards.
TAGTAGGGAATTTCTACTTCTACTTAACTAAAATATCAAATGCTTCTAGCTCAGATAGCGTTCCGGGTATATGTTCATTAGACATTTTTGACTTGAAATCACCCCAGCAACACAGTCCCAGGCTATGGCAGTTCTGTATATAAATGGGCAACTAGAATCAAGTACTCTATCACCTTCTTCTATACACCTCACACGATGTTTTTCACGCATGTCACTTTCACTTAGTCAAATGTATTTCCATATATCGATAATAATATAATGCATATAATCTGTCATCTTTTGTCAAAACACGGATCCAGAGTGAAGTTAGCGTTGGTAGTCCATTGTTGTATCATCAACAGGATGGAGACTCCATTGACGTGTTGAAACTTAAAATTACAAGTTCATTCCGCTTAGAACATTACCTATACTGCCACCTATAGTTCGATTTAATTGCTACTAGAGTTACGTAGGTATGTTATTTAACTTGCAATTTCAAACTTCTCGCGCGCGGGCGCTGACTGCTCTAGGAACGGTCCTGAGGTCATCCTACCTGCTGCCACCTATAGTTCGATTTAATTGCTACTAGAGTTACGTATGTTATTTAACTTGCAATTTCAAACTTCTTGCACACGGGCGCTGACTGCCCTAGGAACGGCCCTGAGGTCATCCTACATGCTGCCACCTATAGTTCGATTTAATTGCTACTAGAGTTACGTATGTTATTTAACTTGCAATTTCAAACTTCTTGCACACGGGCGCTGACTGCCCTAGGAACGGCCCTGAGGTCATCCTACCTGCTGCCACCTGTAGTTCGATTTAATTACTACTAGAGTTACGTATGTTATTTAACTTGCAATTTCAAACTTCTTGCACACGGGCGCTGACTGCTCTAGGAACGGCCCTAAGGTCATCCTACATGCTGCCACCTATAGTTCGTTTTAATTGCGAATAATCGAGAACTAGTATCTGAACCCTATGTTGGAAAACACTTCTTTAATGAACCATTTTCCTGAGAGTAATTCTTTCAATTATCCACGAGAGGCAGCACTTGTGATAGGTACAAACATATTTTTTATTATCCATTAGTGTCGTGTCGTTTTAGTAGTATACTTAATTATTAAATTATTATTATTATAAATTAATTAAATAATTAAGTTATACCACTGAAATGACACGACACTAATGGGGAACAAATAATGTTTGTACCTACCACAAGTGCTGCCTCTCGTGGATAATAGAAAGAACTACTCTCAGGAAAATGGCTCATTGACGCTAAGGTAGATTCAAACTTTCATTAAAAATTTTGTGTCCTTTTATTTTACTTATAAATTTTTATTAGCTTTCGTTTATTAACAATATTTTTTTTGTCTAATTGTTACAGATGCTTCAGTGAAAAAAAGAACAACAACCAAAAGGCCATAACAGCAGATGTAAGTTTATTTTTATTTAGTTCTTTAATCTACAGGTGTCTGTTAATGTTGAAATGATCTTTTAGTCGTATTAAAAATTAATGCATGTTTTATTCAATAATACTAAGTGATACTAACTCCATCATGCATATTGAACTTGTCAATAGCACGGATAATATTAAAGTCTCTTATGACCTATATTTATAACCTAAAATGTTGTTTATATGATACAAAAAATATACTCCACAGTTCAATGACCGTCGCTATGCATTCAGTACATTGAACCCTGGTTCACCCTAAAAATCTTTAAAAAACGCATACGATTGCACACGCCACTTAAGATAGAGATAACATAAACACTGGTTATTAACTTCTCATTGAAAGTTATTGTAATGGGTCCGAAAATCGAAATCAAAATGTATAACAAATTTTTATGTTTCAAGGTCACTACACTATTTTTAGAAAGATGTCTGTATGTGTGTGTGTACGTATGTGTCCATTTCTTTCTAAGACGAAATCTCGAGAATGAAAAATGATATCGACTACGTTAGGGTGCCAATCGACGCGTATTAACGTAAATATGATCTGAAAGAAATTTTTTCAAAATCGGTACAGCCGTTCTTTTTTCTTAACCAAATATACTCTAAAAAAGTAGATTTTACACAATATTTCGCGAATAAAAAATTATATCGACTTCGTAAGGGTGTCAATCGAGGCGTGTTAACGTCATTTTGATCCGACATAAATTTTATAAAAATCGGTTTAGCCGTTTTTTTTTAATTATTGTTAAAAATAAAAAATAATAATGTTTTAATGATAAAAATGATTACTTTTCTGTGTAATTATTATTATTAAATATTTATCAAACTGGGAAGTTCGTCGTGTGGACCTCAAGGGTCGCACTTTAGTCCTAATAAACGACCCAGCTCAGGGCTTGTTTATCTTAAATAACGATGCAAGCGTGCCATGTAGTATTATAATGATAAAAGAAAATAAATGAAATAATATGATTTACAAACACTGAGAAATTAAAGTCTCTAACAGTGTCAGAAAAAAGTGCAATGCATAGTACTACGCAATAGAGGAGCTAAAAAAACTTTTTAACAAAAAAAAAAACCTCCTTCAAAAAACCACTAAAGAAAGGAAAATAATGAAATTTTGAGGTCTGTGCCAATTTAATAAAATATGAAGTCGGTTAAAAAGTGTAGTATAGTGATTAATGTCTTCTTTTTAAGCAACTTCATATTTTATTAAATTCGCACAAACCTCAAAATTTCATTATTTTCCTCTTTTTAGTGGTTTTTTAAAGTAGGTTTTTTTTTTGTTAAAAAGTTTTTTATTTTTTACTTTTTAGTGTCAAAAAGTGACATTTACCTTAAAAGAATCACACGTCGTTACTCACTTTTATTAAACCGTCGACCGACTTTCTTACGCTGTCTGATATGTCAAAAAGTGGCATTTACCTTAAAGAATCACCCGCCGTTACTCACTTTTATTAAAATCAGCCGAACTACTGAACCGATTTTGATGAAATTTCTATGGAACCAATCTGAAAGTATATCCATTCAAAAAAAATTTTTTTTTTCAAAATCGGTTATGAGGTAACAAACATAAAAAAAAATACAACCGAATTGAGAACCACCTCCTTTTTTTGAAGTCGGTTAAAAATAAGAAAAAAATCTATAAACGTCCAAATCTCAATAGTTTATTAATTACGAGCGGTCCCGCCCGGCTTCGCCCGGGTGCTAAGAATTTATAATTTATTACCCCCTCCTCCGCGAGAAATTCTTCCCCTGTGAAGTGAACCGCGAGAAATTCTCCTCCTGCGAAGCCAGAGACAGAATCGGTTCAGCAGTTTTTTTATCAAAATAAAACTTAGTATGTTTATTCTAGACCTAAACTAAAGGGACTGTACCACATTGTATAGTCTGGTGTTAGTGACATTATTAGTCGAAACACCCTTTTTTTCTCTTCAAATAAAAAAAAAAAACAATTCCTAATTCGAAGTATTTAGGTACACTCCCCAAACCATCGAGCTATCGTTAGTCAGTGATTAGTTGTTAGGATTAATTTTTGTAAGCTAATTTTGATTCACTTTCACATATCGGATCGGCATCAAAATTTGCACACATGCGCAGTTCTGATGAAAATACAATATTCTTTATAAGAATTTTTTTTGCACATAATCAGTTTCGTCGTCTTCGAGAATTATTTCCATATAGCTATCTCGTCATTTCCACCATAAATGTCCAAGCAAAATACAATATTTTTATGTCTCTAAAAAAAGCTGTTTTAAAAAATGGGTGTGTGCTTATGACCACACGACAGAAATGAAAACTTCTGATTTTCTAATTTTAAAATATATATATAATTTTTTAATCACACAGTTTAATCCTAAATATATTAAAGTCGGTTTATACAATTAAATTTAATGAATATAATATAATACCTTAACGATAATATTTAGTTTTAATGTCATCTGTTAGCGCACTTGTGAACTACAAATGACTTTTTACTCGTATTAAGTTTTTAGTGTCATCTATTAGCACACTTGTGAATTACATACCCAGCATATTACAAATACGTATTCGCATGAACACACTTAATACTAGGGCTTGAGAATAGCCGAGCGTGTAGCGGTGCTGTTGTTTACATGGCGTTGCTATGGTTCCTCTATTACATGTCCCCAGTTCCCGAGTTCTAGCCCGAGAGTTGGTAAAAGTGTCAATTGGATTTTCAATTTATTATTATAAAAAAAATATTGAATTGAAAATTAGAATTGGTGCTAGGCCCAAATAACCTTAGGTGTTGGTGGTCTTTAAAACACAATTTCACACTAATACCAGCATATATTGTAAATACGTGTTCGTGTTTGAGCCGAGTAGCCCCGATTGTCACCGTCGGGTGCGTTTCACATCACTGTTGTTAACAGCCCAGACAAAGCGCGCCTAAAGGTACGTGCAGTACGCAGCTGGGATTGTAGATGGTAGCATGTATGGTAGATGGTGGCTGAAATTATAAGCGCTTATAGGTTTTCACAACGAAGATTTGATACTAGCATTGATACAAGCTTAAATCGCGTTTGAAATGCCAGATAGCGAAGACGAATGTTTGTGTTCATCTGCTACAAAGTGGTATATTTTAAATACAAATTTGGGTAGGAGCTATCATGTCCACCCTATTAGTAGAAAACGATCTAAACATGGCGAATTTCATCATTTATACCAAGAATTAAAATTTTACCCAAACTGGTTTTTTGAATATTTACGTATGGAACCTAACACTTTTAAATACGTCTTAGAAAAAACTCAAAACAAATTAAATAAAAACTAGCAAAATTTCACATATTAAACTAGTCACATCCATTGCGAAACTTGTAACGGTCATTTGACAGTTGTCACACGTTGATTGTAGTAGTCAGCGCGCTGAAAGAATGGTGAGATACATTCTTGAATCTACCAGCTCTTGTAACAGCGCTTATATACCTGCTACAGTCACTGCTTCGTTGTGTACGCTCGCATATATTATAACAAGCAAGAAATTTCAGACTTAAAGCTATTTTGCAAACATTTGAAATTATACCTAATTAAAAACTGCTTCTATGACATCCCTGAATATTTAAATATGTAACCAATTATTTTTGACTGTTCATATCTGTATTTTTCAGTTTTTATGAATTAATAAAAATTTATTATTATTATTATTATTATTAATGTGTGATGTACTAATTGTACAGCCCTATATTTAAATGCTTATGCAATTAAGTACTGTAAATTACCTAATAGTTTATGATTCAGTTGTTGTATTTAAAAATGTATATTTTAAAAACCACTAATGTTCATGGTTTCATCAAATAAAGATAATATAAAATAAAATATTAAATTATTCATTAAGAAGGAACATTACACAATGCATTAATTTAAGCAAGCCCTGCTATGATCTACGCTACCATCTATAATCCCAGCTCTATACTGCACGTACCTTAAGGAAGTTTTCACTTCAAAAAATTTATAACCAAATGTTGTTATGTTAGTTCGAAGTTTTTTGTTAAAATGCGATAATTTATCAAATCATAAAAGGCTGTTAAGAGCTGAGTGTTTGTAATTCCGTATTTCTGTATTCTAGTTACGTCGCTAGGCCCTTATCATATACCTATATATAGTTGCTATCGTCGACAATTACTATACAAAAAGTAAATTTAATGACTCAATTTACTTCTAATGATAACCATTTAACTTCCTGTTCTACACAGAAACAGCTCGATTCACATTAGGCCTCTTTTCCACGAGACGCTGGTCTAATAGTTTTGGTTTTTATATATAGAATAGGTTCTTTAACATATAATTTAGCAAATAAATAACTGTATCGATTTATTCATTATTTTATTAATTTATTATATACAACTTATTTAACTATAATTCATTACTTAATCGGACAGAGTAACGTCCTTTACACATCTATTTCTTCTGTCCCTCTATGACCAAATTCATTGATATTTATAATAGTATATCTGCTTAGCTTTGCGTTCTTTAGCTATTACAGTTCTAAGTACCTGTTCGTTGCCCTCGCTGAGTGTGCAGTAGCAATGAACTCAATAATTCCCTAATGTGCAGAATCTACATACATTAATTATTGTGCAATACTTATAATATATACTACACTGGTGTCCGGACACCGATGTCCGACACCGGTGTCTCATTCTAGCCGATCATACAAATATATGCATGTTTACCCACGGAACACATCTATCGGACACTCGGTTTCCGACACGGCGACTGTGTCTCGAAGTGTTTCTGCTCCGCCACTTTTTGAAAACACAGACACCTGTTTCTGTTTAGCAAAACATTGAGATAAAGCGTGCTCTACCCACGGGACACGCCACCACGCCAGTATCTCACAGTTTCCGCAGCAGTTGCATGTTGCATGTGATTTGTGATTGTCGCGAAATGGAAGTAAACACGGATGATTTGACGGACATGCGGAAATATTGAAAGAATTTATCTGGATGATTTCGTAAATCCAAATATAAGAATGGGTAAAGCCCTTTTTCATGCCTTTCGGCGTACCCAAAATCTTCTTTTCTTCATACATTTCGCCTTTTTTTGCCGCCTTTTTCTTATTAACAAGAGACCGAGCAAAATTAACGCGTTGTCGTCTAGTGCATCCATCTCGGCATTCTAAATACTACTAAAAAATTCTTTTGTCAAACGCTGTCCCACACTGGTGTACGGTATATTCTCCATCGAACACCGGTGTCCGGACACCAGCGTCTCGTGGAAAAGAGGCTTAGACTTGGGTAGTTCCGGACATGCGTATCTCCAGGAACCACGTTCTCAGTCGGATGATCGGATTCTACCTTTCCTTAGAACGCATCTTAACATGACCCTACTCCGGCATATACGATAGTCCGATTTCATCACGATATCTGTTGCCATTCGTCAAGTTCAACAACGGTCACAGTATCTATAAGTATTCGTTCGTTCCCGAATGAGAGTGCAGATGTACTATATCGAGCGTCTGGCGTATTCGGGTAGGCTCGACGTTTTATACTATGAATAACAAAGTTAATTTATTTATTTATTAGTGTATTTGCCATAATATGGCACATACACTATTGGCGTCGGTCGGATGAGGGACCTAGGGGTCGGACCAAAATTTCTTGACGTTTCATACCCTCCTGAACAGTTTGCCACCATTTTTGAAAATGTTTATGTAGGTATATATGTATATATATGTGTGTACACGATAACTCTCGACAGACAATCGATTTAAACGAAATTTGGTACACACATTGGAACCCATTACCGCACGAAGCCTATTTAAAATGGGCCCGATCGGACTATTTTAAGGGTAGTATTTAGGGGTTGAAAAAAGTTTTTGGGCCCAAAATTGAAATTTAACCCTTTAGTAAAGATTAAAATGTGCTGCTAAAATTTTAATAAAATCGGCCCGACAGGACCGGACTTACAAATTTTATGTAAACACTGGTTTGCGGATAGTGATTTACTTACTGAAGGGTGTATTTAATTTGGTACAGAGGTTGCATAGATAATATTATTGAAATTAAGATAAAAATTTTATTTTAAGGGATGTATTAAGGGGTTAAATTTTTTATTTTGTCCAAAAACAAACTTAAGTTTACATAATAAATCCACAAGGCCTGTATTAGCAAATACACTATATTGTCGGCAGGGTTTGGCACTGCGACCCGAGTTTTTTATTTATTTAAATTCATAAACAACGACGAAACTAAAATTTCAAAAGTCTTTAAGGGCAGTTTGGACAAATGGAAATTTCGGTAGGTGTCTGTTTGCATGTATGTACCGTCTAATCTTGAGGACTACTTAACGGATTTGATTACGGTTTTAACTATCCGATAGTTTGTTTCTTGAGAAAGGTTTATATCTATACTGGCTCTCCGGTTCAGCTTCGCTCGGGTGCAAATAGGATTGCATATCCGTTATACAGTATACAGATTTAAGTGCGTTTTTGCCATTCGATAGCTTATTTCCTGATGAAGGTTTAGATTTATGCTGGCTGTCCGGTCCGGCTTCGCCCGGGTGCAAACCTGATTGAATACGCTTATCTCAAGACCTACTGAACGAATTTGATTGCGATTTTGTATCATTTGATAAATTGATAGGTTTAAATTTATACTAGCTGTCCGGCCCGGATTCGTCCGAGTGCAAATCGGATTGAACCAAGCTGAATTTAAATAAAGTTTATGTCAAAAAAAATGTTAAATGTTATAGGTATTATAGATAGATAGATAGATAGATAGATATTATAGCCTAATAAGTCACAGCCAAATCATTATGTCTATATGTTAAATTTGCACTCGCGCGAAGCCGGACAGGGCATTTAGCAATACATAAAAACAAATGTGCCCAGATATCAGATCCGGTCGAATTTAGGAAGTTAGGAGAATATTTTCCTATATAGTTGGAATGAAGTAGACGTCTAAAAACGCAGGTCCGGATTATCGAGTACATTCAAATCCGGAATATAAAGTATATAATCAAATTGAAATGCTTGGCCGGATTATTGAAGAATTTGTTTAATGAAGGTTCGGATTATCGAGGTCGCACTGTATTTAGAAAAAGCAACAATTTAGACATTAATTTTAATATTTGATACACATATCGAGAGCAATGCTCATTAAAACTAAAACTAAATTGATTTAAATAACAATGAAATTATTATCCAGGTGTGCAAGCTTTCACGGCCGGCATTGTTCGAAGTCTTCATGGTTTCCGGGCTTGTAGGCCGTGGTCCGGTGGTATTTCTACCTGACGTTTCGTCTACAACTGCGGTAGACATTCTCAAAGGCGATTTGGCAGCGGTCGAAGTGTCCTCCTTGGCGGCTCACAGATCACACTGACCTGTGAGCCGCCAAGGACACTTCGACCGCTGCCACATCGCCTTTGAGAATGTCTACCGCAGTTGTAGACGAAACGTCAGGTAGAAATACCACCGGACCACGGTCTACAAGTCCGGAAACCATGAAGACTTGGAATGAAATTATTATTAATAATATTATAATTAATCAATATGATTATATTCATTAAATCGATATAGTTTTATGATGGAAGACAGTTTTTAGTTTGAATTAGGCTTCCCCAAAATAGTTCCAAAGACGGAACGAACATGGAGCGTTTCTTTTCTTAAGCGGACATGTTTCGTTGGCACCTTGGCTGCAGACAGTATTTGCTTTGAAGGAAAGAAATTATATTATGTGGGTTCGCGGATTACGAACCATTCTCGTTTCACAGTTCTTAAATCTAAACTATAACATTTTAACGATCTTTACACATTTTCCTACTTTTGAAAATTTCCAATTTTACGATTTCGGCTCGGATTTCGGTGTTTTCGTTCGTTGTTGTGTGTCAATTTTTGATTTTGCTTTCGTTTTTATTTACATTTATTGTTTTAGACGCTAATGACCTCAGTTGTCGAGCGTCTATAATTTACAATTATATTCAGTGTTTTCGTTCTCATCTGATGTTCGCTCAATACATGTGTGAATCGACTTTTAAGGAACAGTCGTGGTAACAAACTGTTCCATAACGGCATTTTTACTGTTAGTTAGATATCGGAGAGCTTTGCACTTGTCTAGATCGTTACATTTGCATTTTTATAGCATGGGCCCAACTGAACGAACCCTTAGTAATATATAAATACAGGTATATAATATATTATACTTTACATAAACTTATGTAATAAATAAGAATTTAACGAAGTTTACTTTCCAATAAAACTAGTGATGGGCGATTACGAGATATTTTTACAATCGAAACAATTGTAACCGTTCATAATAACAACCGAGTCCACAGTCGACTCGGAGTTTGATTTTATGTTCGATTGTTCAAGTAGATTATTTGCCACATAGATTATAGAAATAGCAGCGAATGAGAATACATATGATCGCGATTCAAGGTTATATGCTAGTCGACTGGCGTTCACGCGACTCGTTGATTGTTCACTGTTCACACTGTTCAGTCGTTACTCATTACTCTGTAATCTCTTCACTATTGAATTCATATTACGCGATTACTACACAATCGACCATCGACTCGATCACAGTTGTTGAGTGATGAACGATTGTATATTACAAGGGTTCCCAAAGTCGGGGTCGTGACCCCAAGTGGGGTCGCGGGCTGATTTTTTAGGGTCACGGCTTGTTTCCGTGATTATAGAATTTATAACTCTCGTGATTATACCATTAAATTCGAATAATAGAAAAAAAATACTAAATAAGAACACGAAATAAAATAAAAACGGAGTGAAGTGGCGGGGGGGGGGCTCTATGGGGTAAAAAAGAGAGAGTAAGCCCTCTCACCCGCCTCCTGGTGCCCCCTACTCTGTTCATTCACTCCCACTCCCAAGAACTGAAAAATCTTTTTATAGACTATTTTGTACATTGTGGGGAAAAAAATTTTAAGGGGCGCGAAGGCTTTTGCAATTTTAAGTTAGGGTCATGATCAAGAAAGTTTGGGAACCCCTGCTATATTATGTGGCTCTCGATAGTGTACGATTCAGTACTATGCGACTCGGTCTCGGTGAACTATGAAACAACAACAATCGAGTCCAAGTGACAACTTCATCGAGAGTCATCGAGATGTTTGAACAATCGAAACAATAGACTAAAACATCTCGTATCGCGCATCACTAAATAAAACTGCCTGCCTACTAACCTTTGAACGGTCCCATTTTCTTTCACAGTTTAATAATACAACTATTTTTATAGGCAATATATTTTTTGTAGATATTTTTAAATTTTTCAGAAGTTTCACGATGCTGTTTATTAAATAACAGAATAAACGAAAAATAACTATTTTTTGTAACCCCCTCCAACATAAAATAAACCGTGTTGTTTACACTACACTCTACAGAAGTGAAACTTCTAGTCGCATTATTTAATATGTCGCGTCGACTGTGCACACACTTAATTATTTAATTAATTTAATAATAATAATTTAATAATTAAGTTTTACCACTAAAATGACACGGCACTAATGGGGAATAAATAATGTTTGTCCCTACCACAAGTGCTGCCTCTCGTGGATAATTGAAACAACTACTCTCAAGAAAATGGCTCATTCATATATAATTTTTTTTCCTTAAAATTAGATGAGCTTTTATGTGTCAAAGTTTGTCGGTGAACTAAATTCTGCCAAATGTTAGTATTTTTGGAGAAAAAGTCCCGTCGTGTCGTTCATTAACTGGATTTTTTTGTGTTTTTTTTGAAGTTATACTACTTTTGGCGCGCTATGGAAAAATTATGAGAGTGAATTTTTAGAATGCGCGCGCATCGCGTCACGCCACGCCACGAAAATTTATCACCATGAAGTTAGTTGCTAGTAATAACTAGTCGTTACACCAGTCTTAATGTGACAAGAGTGTTTTCGGTTTTGAATAACATTAATAAAGGCTTTTGCCATACAACTGCTCGTGTGTGCTGCTTTCATTAAATATGAGTTCGTACTCCAAACCGTACTGATTTCACAGTATTATTTTTCTTGATTATAATATCCTATTATATATAGCACTCCTATAAGATGTCTCAGTGGTGTAACGGTATCGTCATGGCTTCATACGCAATAGGTCTCGGGTTCAAATCTCAACAGGAACATGCATTTTCTTTTAAATAAATAATTATATATAAATATATAAATATAATAAATAAATATATTTAATAAATTAATAATTTATTAAATTAAATTAATTAATTTAATATCTTTATTTTATTATTTTATCGTCTTTTTTACAAACGTTTAGCACTGGCACGCAGGATAAAATTTTTGGAGTTATTTTTGTTTTGTTACCTAAAAGAAGTATAACTTCTAACGTGCGTACATAGTACACACAGTATACACACTCTTTTTTTTTGTGAAGCACCATCATAGTTATATGAAATCTGTAAGTACGACTCTTAAAAACGTAAAAGAAATTATAAATTCGGCTCTGTTCTATGTCATTTGATTTTGATCTTTAATAAGGGGACAGCACGTCAGTATTTTAATACTGAAAAAATGCATGTCGACACGGAAAAGACAGCGGTTAGCCGGAAAACTAAAGGAAAATTTACGACCTCGTATATCATTACTAATCACCGGAAAATCGCTTTTGCGACGCCCCAAAAAATATGTAATCAATGTTAAAAGTGCTGTTGGCACATCCGACGATTCTTTTATTTAGTTTTTTGTTGTATATAAATCTTTTTTTACGAAGTATGTAGGTCTTTTGATCGTGAAAAAATATGGTTTTAAGTTTTTGGTGAATTTACACGATTTCACATCCCCTGAACCTAAAAATGGTTTTAAAAAAAAGTGGCGGGCTGTGTCTTCTACACAGCCGTAGGTATTTTTCAATGGTTTTATTATTAAGTTCGACATGACGTATAGGTCAAATTTAATTATTGAAAAAGTTACGCAAAAATCATGTATGACGGAATTGTTCCCGGAAGGTTTATACAGGGTGTCCAAGACTTGCGTTATCGGCTGATATATTGATTTTGGGTGAAGATAGAAAAGAAGTTTAAATACAAAAGTTGTATATTTTTTAATGGTGTATAACCTAAAAATATTTTCAATTATACAGCCTGCCCCATTTAAGCGTGGCAGATCAAAGTTATGTTTTTTTTTAACCTAGCATCCTGTTTTTATTTGTTTTTTCAATTTTGCACCTAAATGTGAATAGAAGTTGTAAGGGAAGCCATTCTCGAAAATTCAGTAATTTTTGAGTTATTCAAGTTTTTTAGAAATTTTTGACCCGTGCAGACCTTTACCTAAAATTCGACATAGCCAAAACAGAAACCTTTATCAAACTGAAATTTTGAGGATCACTAGATAATGGATGGACAAATCAATGTCTGCCCTAAAAAAATGAATTTATTATACAGGGTGTTCAAAATAATGTACTTCTTTTACCTAACTTCAATCACGTGTAACTTTTGATTGTTAAATACAACGAGGTTATTTTTTTGCTGGAATTGCATTCTTTAGGATATTTATTTACACTTTTATTAAGGGTTGTCCATACTTAAACCAAACATTTTTATATGAAAATATTAGGTTTAGGTATGGACAACCCTTAATAAAAGTGTTAGTAAATATCCTAATGAATACAATTCCAGCAAAAAAATAACCTCGTTGTATTTAACAATCAAAAGTTACACGTGATTGAAGTTAGGTAAAAGAAGTACATTATTTTGAACACCCTGTATAATAAGTTCATTTTTTTTTAGGGCAGACATTGATTTGTCCATCCATTATCTAGTAATCCTCAAAATTTCAGTTTGATAAAGGTTTCTGTTTTGGCTATGTCGAATTTTAGGTAAAGGTCTGCATGTGTCAAAAATTTCTATAAAACTTGAATAACTCAAAAATTACTGAATTTTCGAGCATGGCATCCCTTACAATTTCTGTTCACATTTAGATGCGGAATCAAAAAAACAAATAAAAACAGGGTGCTAGGTTAAAAAAAACATAACTTTGATCTGCCACGCTTAAATGGGACAGGCTGTATAATTGAAAATATTTTTAGGTTATACATCATTAAAAATTATACAACTTTTGTAATTAAACTTCTTTTCTATCTTCACCCAAAATCAATATATCGGCCGACAACGCAAGTTTTTGACACCCTGTATATATAGCGAATAAGCGTAGTGAGTGAGTAATGTAATTCCTAAACCACGCAATGGATTTTGATGCGGTTTTCATCATCAGTTAGATAATTTTTCATGGAAGGTTTATATATATAGCGAACGAGCGTAGCGAGTGAGTAATGTAATTATAATATTCAAGCGAACGAACGAAGCGAGTGGGTAGTGTACGTACGTATTTATAATATTCAAGCGAAATATATGCTTAAAACAGTCGCCGTAACAACATATTAAAATTTGAACCTTGAACTAATAATATAAATTTCGTCGGCTACATTACGCGTTTAGGGTGATCTGCCACCCCTTTAATACTGACCAATCGATCTGCAAATCTTATAATGGCATTATTGGGTCACCGACAAGCTATACAAGTAAGCCTTGAAGCAATAATAATTGTGACCATTTTTTACTTCCCACCTCTACTATGGTAGGGAAGTAATGGATTTAGTCCGAAAAAAATATTTCGAGATTTTAACAGATTTCTCGTTTTGAGACCCTAGCAATCGTTTAAGATCATTTTCTGACTGATGTGTGTGTATGTGTGTACTGTGTGTGTATGTGGTCAATTTTTCGCCTTCGATATCGTAAAACCGGAACAACATACGGCCATGCCGATTATTCTATTGTGTTTATCAGCCTTTAACTTAGATCTGATTAGATTTTGAGTCAAATCGATTCAGTGGATCCTGAGATATTAAAAAAAAACGTTCTCAATGTCACGTATTACCATAGGTAAAAAAAATATAAATGAATTCTAGATGTTATAATATGAAAAAAATATAATTTTTTTTTCTCTAAAATGTACAGTTTTCGAGAAAAAAATATTTTACTAAAAAAAATAAAAATTGTACGTAAATCAAGGTAATGATGATTTTTGCTATATTAAGCTAGCCAGCAGTAGATCACTAAACAAAAAAGAGGGCCATGCTTTTTTTCAAAGAATAAAAAAAGAGTGTTTATTTTTTGCAAATATTTACTAGGTGGGACGTATAGAACTGGTCATCAGTCGAATTTTTTTTGTTACATGTTGGGGGCGGTCTACATCCCTCTCATACCGCTATCTAGCAAAATTCCTTACTCAGGACACTTTAATACGCCTCCATATTCACAAAAATAAGGCGTTGAATAAACAACACTAAAAAATTGTCACTAGCTCTCGGTCTAATAGGTTATGTTTCTAATTACTCTGTTTTGTTACGCTTAAATTGACACGTGAAATTCTCTGATTCGATGAGCGGTTCAGTCGCTACAACAGTTTTAAGTGTACAAAAGTAAAACTGTTCGAAATCAGTGAATTGCTGCGCAGCTCTCCCCGCAGTTCATTTTTTATTGTTTACTTTTATGATAGTTTTGACTGTACACTATTTTGTCGGCAGGGTTTTGCATTGCGACCCGGGTTTTTTTTATTTTATTGAGTAGATTTTATGTGAAAATTTCATTCTATGAAAATAAATGATGACATTAATTGGTTTGCAAGTTGTTCGGGCGGTCCGCAACAAACATGATAGGGAATAATTAAGGTGATATACGCGTGGTCAGTTGCCGTCAAAACGGGGCGAAGTCATCGGGGCGGCGGTATGGCGCTTCACTTCGTAACGATGCAGGGTCGTCGCTGTCTTCTTTGTTAATTCATGCAGGGTTGACCATAACACTACTTATTTTTTGAAGTTATACTTCTTTTGGCGCGTTATGGATAAATAATGAGAGTGAATTTTTACGATGCGTGCGCATCGCGTCACGAAAATTTAACACCATGAAGTTAGTCGGTAGTTCATACCCTATTATATAGCACTGCTAAGTAAGATGTACGTAGCGTAACAGATGGGACCGCCGCGATGTTCAAAGATGTTTAATTAAAACTATGTTTAATTAAACATATTTGAACATCTTTGAAAATTATTTTCTACAGCCTTTTCAGAACCATATTCTTCCTATATCATATTGTGCTACTGAAATATGTAGGTATTTTGTACAAACCTGGTTAAAATGTAGTGGCAGGAAGGTGTCGTTCTCAACAGACGCTTGCGGTCTATAATTAATGTTGATTTAGGCTGGACGACATACAACGACGTCGCGACGCTTCACTCCCATGAACTATCCTCTCGTTAAAGATTATTATTAGTGCATTTGCTTATATACAGTAATTATTGATGTTGGTCGGATGACGGGACGTAAAATGTCGACGTTTCACATCACTCTGAACATCTTGGTACCTACTATGTATTTTTGAAAATGTTTATTTAAACTGAGGTTCTTCCTATTGGACTACACATTTTTTAATTCGATTAAAATATTTATATTACCTACACTAAATTAGGTAGAGTAAAGGAGGGGATTATGGAATATACCTGGTAATATGAAATACCACATTTTTTGCAAATCTACTAGCGCTATTGTTACGAGTATTAATTTTTATTATTAATACTTGTTATTTTCACTTTAATTTTAATTATTTTCTGTCATATTATATTTACAAATAACGCGATTCTCATATTGAAATAGCGTATCTGTTCTTCAAACCGCTACGCACTATAGATAGAAATTTGTTAAACAATTTTATAAAATAATTAGCTCTCGCATCATGAACGGTACATAATTTATGGACATGAGAACACTTTTCAATACAAAAGTAGGCTT
Source organism: Mongoloraphidia duomilia (assembly GCA_039654895.1). NCBI lineage: Eukaryota > Metazoa > Arthropoda > Insecta > Raphidioptera > Raphidiidae > Mongoloraphidia > Mongoloraphidia duomilia. The sequence goes on along the minus strand of CM077527.1, from coordinate 1,140,571 downwards.
TCGGACTTCACCGAAGTTCACTGAGTTCGCTTAGATAGACTTTACATATAGGGTGTGCTTGTATATCGGCGGCCCTCTACACATACAGAGTGTGTTGGTATATCGACGGCTCTAGTTACACACATACAGGGTGTGCTGGTATATCGGCGGCCCTCTACACATACGGAGTGTGTTGGTATATCGACGGCTGTAGTTACACACGCACAGGGTGTGCTTGTATATCGGCGGCTCTCTACACATACGGAGTGTGTTGGTATATCGACGGCTCTATTTACATACACATTTTCCCCGAACTATGAGATTTTGTACCCTAACATTCATAATAGCGATGACCGTTAATTTGCTCCGACCGTAATAAGTTGAGTCTGTACGGCTTAGAAATAATAAAAAAATACAACGTAGGAGTCCACGACCAGACCGTTATTTGCACATTATGTTTTGCTCCAGTAAATATCTGACGGGTTGACATTTTGTACCCTTCCCGGATATTTTATGGACCATTGACCATTGTATAACAGGAACAAATAACGACCGAATATTATTGTATATAATAAAATTACCAGTGATTAATTGACTAATTTATAAGAATTAACCTTTGTATTAATTTGTATCATTTTTTATTAATCGGCGAATTATATCAGTGATTTGATTTACGAAACCTAGTATTATTTATTTATTTAAAATTACCCACGTAACACTATCTACGCTCAATTGCTGAAATTACATTCGTGTAAGATCCAAGTTCTTCCACTAGAGTGCATACTGCATAGTCTATATGCATTAACCAACTGGCAGTTCTGTCATTTTAAGTAATTCCGACGCACCTGAAACTTTTAGGTATGCACACAAAATTTTAATTTTCAATAATTTAAAAGGTGTTTTTACATTGTTTTATTTAGTAGATAAATGATGTAGGAAAGCCTTTGTATCGAGATATCGTCCATTATAGACACATTATATTATTTATTCCAACCTAACCTTCAAACCTATAAAGGCGGGAAATATGAAATAGTATACCATATTACCTGACTTACAAATAAAAATTCAAAGTTAAAATTTTGGGCACGTGAAATGTGCGCTGATTCCGAAGGAGACTACATATTTTCAATTTCTGTCGATAGTATATTGTCGTTTTCGATTGTTCAGTAATATGAAATATGATGACATACTGTTTCATATTCCCTTATGTAGTATTTCATATTACCCGACAATATTTTGCGTCAATCAGACCACCATTTTTTTATATTATCAGAAATATTTTTTTGTTATATTTTTTCTATCTTTGCGATTTATAATAAACTTATAATAAACCCGTTTGAGTGGCCATTAGCGTTTTTTTATTTATATTTCGCTCAATACGTTCAGAGATAATCGCATAAATAAAAATTGTATTCCATAATCCCCGCCTTTACTCTACACCAAAAAATTACTATGCAAATACCCTTTTGCATAGATATTTTTTGTGTATTATATTAATAGAGCAGTAAATTCTGATCAAAAATACGCCTAAATCACTTAATTCTGATTTCAAATTAGCTCAAAAATGTTTTTGGAAATATTTCTGTAGGTATAATATTTTGTTTAACAAGGGACGAAACACAGCGTTTGCAACTAGTGTAAAGTTTTCTGCCCGAGGTACGAGGGTTGCAATTCACACGCGTTGCAAATGCTATGTTTCGTTCAAGTAAATGCGTATTATTTATCACAACAACTCTATAGAGTATAGACAACTCGATTTGAGGTACCTGCGATTTGGACGCGCAAAATAGCAGCAAAAATATAAGATCTGTCAGATCCATGTGACATTTTTGTAGGGTTATGTCTGTCATTTTGACGTTTTCGAATATTATATGCGAATTGAAGTTGGTGCGACTCAATCGCTCTATCTCTCTCTTAACAACGTTAAAAACCAGATAAAACTGACAACTACAAATTTTCATCCCTAGGGTTGAAATTGAGCCGCTAAACAAGTACCGAAAATTAAATTTTCGATAGCGGCGTTGTGAAAATTGCATTACAAGGTAAGAAACTTGGCGTTTGCAACCAGTGTGAAGTTTGCTGCCCGAGGTATGAGGGCATGCAATCACACGTGTTGCAAACGCCAAGTTTCATACCGAGTTATTGCATATTATTTTTCACAACAACTCTATTGACAATTCGACGTGCAAAAAAGTCGCAAAAATATTAGATCTGTCAGATTTATGTGGGATTATGTCTGTTATTTTGACGTTTAAGAATATTATATGCGGATTCAAGATCACTCTATCTCCTTCTTAATTTGACGTTTTCGAAAATTATATGTGGATCCAATCCTCTTAAGAACGTTAAAAAACAGAGAGAACCGGCTTTTAATCCCTAGGGATGAAAACTCTCAGTTTCAATCAGTTAAACAGGTACCGAAAATCGAATTTATTTCCGAAATAAAAATTGTTTTCTGCAAATTTCACATTTGATTTTATAGCCTCCGACTCCGCGGAGGCCGCACTATCTCCGACCGCGCCTCCGAGAAAACCATCTCCGTAACATCCCTAATATTATAATAAATTGTTACGGATCACCCTGTATATAAACGTCAGGCAAGAATTCTGAGAAGCGGTGTCTGCTTGCTGAACAACGAGTAACTACGCGAAGTTTCTAGAGAACGCGAGAAGCACTGGGCTTCAGCCACGCAGCGTATATAAACGAGTGAGTGAAGCGATCAGTAAATCAGTCAATGGTGAGTCATGCAACAAAGCGGATCAGTGATATAAATATTAGTCAATCAACGGTCGAATCAGTCAGTACAGTGATATAAATAGTGCAGTGGATATAAATAAATAGTACTGAAGTAACTGAGTAAATGACCGACATAAATAAACGTTAGAAATAAATCTGATATAAATAACTAGAAATAACTAGTCCTGGTATATAGTCAATTGTATATAGTTATATTAAGTGTTAATTACTGTTTAATTATTGTTTACTTGTATTGATTGTTAGAACTGACTTTTCGTTGTTGCATTTTTTGTTATTGTATTTATAAATATTATAAATAAATATTTATTCTGCCAACTGAGAAAACAGTTTTGTAACAATATTATAAAAACTGTAAATATATTATCACAATCCAAAGTTACTATCAAACCATTTTTTCTGATATTGCGTTCGGTAACACAGCATAAAGAATCCTTCTTCTTCTTGTAGTCCCTAGAAGAAGAGAGAGTGAGGAAGGGTTGGAGGGAGTAAAGGGAGAAAGAGAGAGGGGGAACTGAAGTAAATATCATTCTTAGCGAGAATGTTATTACAAAAACCCCGTTGTTTTTAAAAATAATCTGTAATCGGATTGATTTTTTATTTATTTATTGTAGATTATAGACATGTCGACAACTTAGGTCATTAGCGTCTTTTAATTACATCAAATCAAATAACAAATAACTTAAAACTAAATGACATCACAAAACATTCATGAACGGAGGTGGGATTCGAACCCACGACAGTGTGATCCAAAGGCCTGCTAAGCTAACCGTTACCCCACACTGTCCTCTAGTGATGGGCGATTGTAAGATGTTTTTACAATCGAAACAATTGCATTCGTTCATAATAACAATCGAGTCCACAATCGACTCGGAGTTGATTTTACAATCGAAATGTTCGATTGTTCAAGTCGGTTATTTGCCAACGAATGAGAATACACGTAATCGCGATTCAAGGTTAAATGCTAGTCGATTGAAGTCTGACGTTTACGCTACCCGTTCATCGTTAATTCACTGTTCACACTGTTTAGTCGGTCTTAGAGCACTCGATTACTACACAATCGAACATCCATCGACTCGACCCCAGTTGTTGAGTGATGAACGATTATATTGTAGCAAAACCCCAGATGTTACGCCGCTAGCGACGATAGAATCATCGAGAACAAGTAACAATGATGAGGCGTGGCATGATAACGAAGACACAGGAATGTTCTGGAAAGCGCGGCGAGTGGGTGGGTCAAGCTGCTAGCTCTATATAAGAGGAGCGGTCACCGGAGAGAACAACGAGTGTCGTGTGACAGTGTCGATTTGAAATAAATACAGCATATAAATTGTAGTGATATTAAAGCGCTTCAGTTAGTTTAAGAATTACTGTTCGTGTTATTATTGTATAAACAGTGTTGACTATTGGAATTGTGATATAATTGTTACAGTTTATTGTTATCCATTTTTTTGTTACATTTTTAATTGTTGTAAATAAATAATTTATTCCACCCACGTAAGAAAACAGTTTTGTTACAATATATTATGTGGCTCTCGACAGTGTACAATCGTCTGTACGATTCAGTACTATGCAACTCGGTTTCGGTGAACTATGAAACAACAACAATCGAGTTCAAGTGAAAACCATCGAGAGTCATCGAGATGTTTGAACAATCGAGACAATCGACTAAAATATCTCCCCATCACTACTGTCCTCTGGTAATTGGATTGAATCGACATGTTTCATATTATAAATCTGAAATTGATAATTCTGTGACGTCATTGAAGAACGAGGATGCTACCATAACAACAACCTACGCATTTCCACAAGGAGTAGAATGACAGCTATGCTGTATCATTATGCCAGCCATTCCTGGTGAACATGCGTCATAGACACCCACCTTGGTGTTAGTTACCGTGATGACGTAACATTTTGTATTTACGCTGTCTGACCTTTGTTTGGTTTTGTTTTTGTTTTATGTAACGTTTATTTATTTCACTTAACTGATCTTTTTTCCATTTCAGAAACTTCCATCTTTTATGTCAGCATTTTAACCTTATAATAAGATATAGGGTAAAGTGGTTGAATTATTTATAATGAAAAAAATGTCAAATAATATGAAAACGGATATAGTGGGTAGGGTAGAGCTGGGTACATTAGACAGTGGGTAGTACTTATATTATTATTATATCTTTTTAAAAGGTTTGTTTACAATCAATTTTTCTTTAATACAAGCACTAAAAACAATAGAAAATATTTTTCTTTCAAAGAATAAAAACAAAATAAACAAGTCGTGAGGTGGGTCGTTTATTAGGACTAAAGTGCGACCCTTGAGGTCCACACGACGAACTTCCCAGTTTGATAAATATATAATAAGAATAATTAAATTAGACACAGAAAAGTAATCATTTTAATCATTAAAACATAATTATAATTTATTTTTAACAATTAAAAAAAAAAAACGGCTGAACCGATTTTTATAAAATTTATGTCGGATCAAAATGACGTTAACACGCCTCGATTGACACCCTTACGAAGTCGCTATAATTATTTATTCGGGAGTATTGTGTAAAATCTACTTTTTTGGAGTCTATTTGGTTAAGAAAAAAGAACGGCTGAACCGATTTTGAAAAAATTTCTTTCAGATCATATTTACGTTAATACGCGTCGATTGGCATCCTAACGTAGTCGATATCATTTTTCATTCTCGAGATTTCGTCTTAGAAAGAAATGGACACATACATACGTACGTACATACATACGTACGTACATACATACGTACACACACACACATACACACACAGACATCTTTCTAAAAGTAGTGTAAAAATAGTGTAGTGACCTTGAAACATAAATTTTTTTTTCCTTTTTGATTTCGATTTTCGTACCCATTACAATAACTTCCAATGGGAAGTTAATATTTTTTTTTCAAGAATAAAAACAAAAACTTTTTAACAAAAAAAAAACCTCCTTCAAAAAGCCACTAAAAAGAGGAAAATAATGAAATTTTGAGGTTTGCGTCAATTTAATAAAATATGAAGTCGGTTAAAAAGTATAGTATCGTGATTAATATCTTCTTTTTAACCAACTTCATATTTTATTAAATTGGCGCAGACCTCAAAATTTCATTATTTTCCTCTTTTTAGTGGCTTTTTGAAGGAGGTTTTTTTTTGTTAAAAAGTTTTTTATTTTTTACTTTTTAGTATCAAAAACTAACGTTTACCTTAAAAGAATTACACGCCGTTACTCACTTTTATTAAACCGACATTCTTACGCTGTCTAATGTGTCTAAAAGTGACATTTACCTTAAGGAATCACATGTCGTTACTATCTTTTATTAAAATCAGCCGAACTACTGAACCGATATGAAATTTCTATGGGACCAATTTGAAAGTATATTCTTTTAAATAAAAATTTTCCAAATCGGTTTATAAATGACGGAGTTCTGAGGTAACAAACATAAAAAAATAAAATACAACCGAATTGGGAACCACCTCCTTTTTTTGAAGTCGGTTAACAATAAAAAATAGGTGTGTGCTTATGACCACACGACAGAAGTGAAAATTTAAGATTTTCTAATTTTTGGTGTCATCTATTATAGTGCATTTATGAACTAAAAATAATTTATTACAATACTAAAATTGTATTTTTAATTAATTCAACCTTGGTTTCAAAAAAAAATATAATTATTGTCAAAGAAAGAATATAACAAAAATAAAAAAAATATATAAATAAATATTATTCAATATTCAATTTAGAAAAAAAAACGTCAAAAATTCTACGCTGCCATCAGGTCTCGAACCCAGGTTCATATGCATAGAACACAAAGACGTAACCAACTGCGCTATGAATGGAAGTGTCTAGACGGCCGTTTTTATGATATAAGTATGTTGCGAATTCTTAAAGTCAGCTTGCGAATTCTTACGGTTATTTGCGAACGCTTCACGTTATTTCAGTACCAACCCAGGTAAAGTTTTTTCATCTTTAGTACACAAATATTATTTTCAACTAGCCTTTACCTGCGATTTCGCTTGCAGAAACTTGTCGGTTTTGACTATTGCTATTTTATACAGGCTGTCCAGTAAACCTTCCGTAAAACTTTAGCCGGTGATAGGTCTGACCATGTGTTATCTACAGAACATGACCCCAGTAAAAACTTCACGATTTTTTGAGATAATTAAACTTTTCAAGCGCATGTTGTACCCATATAGTCTCAAAAAACTTGCTTATTTCAGCCAGATTACAAAATGGTACAGTCGACTCTTGTTAACTCAAATCTGCGATAATTCGAACCTCTCCATAATTCAAAGTTATCACGAGTTCGCTACAAAATCTCTTTATATTTCGAACTAAATCAATACATTTTTATGCACTTGGTAATTCGTACGAAAAAATCATTGCTATATAACAAAACGACGCGTTAATTCGAAGTCATCGGCGTCCAACACTCGACAATTCAAAGTTGCAGAGAGAAAGAGGCGGAAAGATTGTAAGTACTGTAGCAATTTGCTATTGCGAGCCCCTAAAAATAAAAACTATTTCGAGCCTATGGAGTATTATTTCATTTATAGGATTTTAACATGTAGGCATTTGCGATGATATGATGACGTCAGGGCTGATTGGCGAGCGTTTAAAAACGAAGTGGACAAAACGAAAACAGAAATTAACATGACTGGCGGCCTATGATCTCGATAAGTGCGTGAGAGGAGAGTGTGTTTTTGTGATGTATAAAAGAGAGAACGCAAATCGTTCTGCGAAGAAAGATACTGATTATTTGGGAACACTTTTGCGAGTAGACAGACTAGGTACGGGGACCGTGTCAGACAGATCGAGCTGAAAAACAATCAAAAATGAAATGATTGAATATCTGGCGAATAAAATGCTTTTATTCGGGGATTTTGGATTTTGATTTGTGCTTTTCGTTTTGGAGCTGTATTGATTTAGTCTTGGATTTTGGATTCGGCGTTGTTTTCTGCTTCGATTCCTGTATTGGTCGACCTTCCTAGTTTTCTTAATTCCCGAAAATTGATTTATTTTCCGTATTTCCATTGTTGGATTGTTGTTATATGATATAGCTAGCATACCGTGTAAACAATAAACCATAAAGAAGTCAAGCGCTTCTCCACGTTTAGGGATTATAGGTTGCTGCTGTTGGATTTCCGTGTGGTTGTGTTGATTCTGGAATACGGGAATAATTTAATTTATTCCAGAAATTTTGAAGATTTTGCAATTATTCCGAAATTTTTAATATTCGCTATCATAAGTGACGACGCATCAAGTATCCCAGAATATTATCAAGTGTCTAGCCCAGTGGGATAGATATGGTACTACAAGATATCCCGAAAATATTAAGGGATAAAATCTAATATTTTATGAACATTTTACATTTCTGAATGTCGACCACTCTGCATAGTACTGGGTTAATTTAGATATTTACGTCAGAATTAAAATGATTAATGTTGCGTCGATTATATTCCTGTAGGATTTCTTGCACTACATTGGGAATTTTCCGGAATGTTTTGAATCTTATTATGAATTAAGTTTAGATTCCACGTCGCCAGTTTCGCCGATTTTAAAATATTTATGTCCCGAATCCCATACAATGTATTTTTTTTCAGGCACAGGAATTTCCGTACAGGCACGGATTAAGTGTGTAATGGATGTGTTGAGAGTTGTGAAGAGTTTGTGTTGAGAGTTATGAAGAGTTTGTGTTGAGAGTTATGAAGATTTTGTGTTGAGAGTTCCGCTTAGCGTTTTGAGTTGGAATAAGTAGGTTGTTGTGAGGCTTCGAGGCTTGTTGAATTGGGATTTTTGTCTCGATTGTTGGAAGTTCTGTGGGGCCTGTGATTGCAGTGTCGCTTTTATTTTTGGTATCTTGAATGCTGAGTGTCCCGATTTTGTGTTCGTAATCTATTGTTTTGTTGGTATTTTAGGTTAAGTTATCGTGTGGTATTGGCCTTTGAAATCACCTCTGATTTTTTCCGTTTATCTTGCTAAGGAAGTAACCGCGTTAGGCCTGGGATTAATATAACTGTGATTGTGGTTCTGGACTCTATTCCGGAAAATTTTTTTATCCCTTTTGGCCAATGTGGTTACCTTCCACGATCTATCCCTAACTGTGACCCCTCTCTACGTCTCAGTTTGGACGACCTGAGACTTACGCAGTGTGGCCCTATAAGTTCTGGTGCCCTTCGATCTCTCGGTCGGTATCTGGCCCACTAATTTATTATCAATCGAGTGTTCGGCTATAGTTAGGTGATCGTGAGTGTAGAGGTGATTTCAAATTTAATTTAAATTATTATGGGGTACGATTTATTGTGTGCATTCACATTTTGTGTTGTCCTAAGTGTCGAGTGGTAGGTGGTTGGGTTTTTTATTGCCCATTAAGGGCTTTTCTTGTGTTTGAATTTTGAGGCTGCGTCCCCAAAAACAAGTGAGATTATTTAACAAGATAGTAATTCTGTTCTCAGACCCATGACCCCGCGCCTGCTGTAGCTAGCCGCGCAGCCGATTAAATTCGGGTCAGGTTGAGGAATAAAATATGCTACAGTACATACATACATTTTGCGACAAGTTCAAACTTGTATCAACGTTTGTTTGTTGAGCCTTTGTTTCGAACCATTTGATATTTCAAACACTCGATAATTCGAAATATTTTAAGAGTCCCTCGAGTTTCGAATTAACGAGAGTCGACTGTATAACAGTAAAACTCATAAATTATATATTAAATAGATTTATACGGCTGTTTTGTAGTTGAAAATTTTATTGGAAATAGCAGCCAATTACATAATTGATTCCTGCAATATCGGAAAAAAACATTTTAACAACCATAGTCACAGTCAGGACTCTAACCTGAATCACTATCGCGGCGGAATGAGCTTACAATACTCAACCATGACATGATTACCAATCTAACATTCTCCATATATATGCAAAGGAATCAATTGATTTCCACTACATGCGAGTGTTTTATAATCATCGTAGTAGTAGCCTAGCTATAATAACTAACACTCGCATGTAGTGGAAATCAATTGATTCGTCTGCATATATGGAGAATCTTAGATTGGTAATCTTGTCACGGTTGAGTAATGTAAAGCTCATTCAGCCGCGATAGTGGAAAGGTTCAGGTTAGATTCCTGACTGTGACTATGGTTGTCAAAATGATTTTTTTCGATATTGCAGGAATCAATTATATAATTGGTTGCTCTTCCAATAAAATTTTCATAAATTATTATGAACGGTGTCTCATTTTTGAGTAATTACTATTCGAATCTACTCATCCAAATGTCTTCGCAGCAAACTTAATGAAATAAAGAAAAGAATCACGAAGCTCTTCTAATCTAGACACTAACTGGCAGTGGCGGCGCGTGAACATTTTAAATGGGTGTTCTGCTGAGTCAACCTGGAGACTGGAGTAGCCCCCCCTTATGCGGGGACCTCGAAAAAAAAAATTCAAAAATACATTTGATGCAATTTTTAAGTGTATTTGTTGATCTGAATAATTTGTCTATACATTATACAATGATGTCGCTAGCGCTCAAGTCGTAATTAATAAAGTGATTTTTATAACAATATTTATTATTGTTATAATATATTTCTTTGTTGAATTGCCGCTTATAACTTTTTTCACGGCTAGAGCACTGTTTTTCAATGAAAATATCAGGCAAAGGGCGACCTTGTGCCTTCAATTTTAGTTTTTCTTCAAATGTGTAATTTGAAAAACGCTTCACACGCGTGAGGTTATCTATTACATTCATTGTTTGAAATTTGAATTACAATTGAAAACGAATTATATCTCCCATCAACACAAACATAATATTAGACTGTATGCACCAGCCAGTGTGTGTGTGTGCCAACAGATAGATATCACCAGTCACTATGTGACAAGAGCGTTTTCAGTTTGGAATAACATTAATAAGCTATGCTATATAAACGTTCGGATATGCCCGGATATGCCGCTTTTATTAAATTAGAGTTCGTACTACGTACGTTTTGCGCACCCAGATAAGCTATAAATCATATAAATCTGTCTCATTTTTTACTGTTTTTTTCTCTCTTTAACACATTGATTTTGGTGCAAAATATAATGCAGAACGTGTCACGTGCGTAGTGAATTTACTACGGCTGAGGACGGTTTATAGAATATAGGCCCTGTAGCATGCCGTCATTTATAATAATGCTATGTGATGGCTTCATAATTAGGCTTCATAATAATTTATGAAATTAAAACATATTATGCAGATTTATAATACAATTTTTTTAGATTTATAATACAATTTTTTTTTAATTGTGCGTTATTTTCTGGCAGTGTGGCAGCTCCGCAGCTCTCATAGAGGAGCCGCCACTGGTAGACACTAACTGGCATTGTCATTAATTGACTGCAAGCATTCATTAATTATTAATGATTCTTAACAGGCTCAGCGCCACAGTGGACACCAGTGACTATTTTGAAATGTCCCACCAGGCCACAACGGGCACCGGTGTCCACTTGTATTAAAGTGAACTGGTAGATTCGTGATCGCTTATATAATGCCTACATATTGTAACTTTAGACGATGTGAACGCTATAGACCGAGAGCTAGTGACAATTTTTTGGTGTTATTTATTCAAGGCCTTATTTTTGTGAAGATGTCCCGGGAGGCATATTAAAGTGCCCTGAGTAAGGGATTTGCTAGATAGCGGTATGGGAGGGATGCAGACCGCCCCCAACATGTAACAAAAAAAATGGTCACAATTATTATTGCTTCAAGGCTTGTTTGTATAGCTTGTCGGTGACCCAATAATGCCATTATATTATTTGCAGATCGATTGGTCAGTATTAAAGGGGTGGCAGATCACCCTAAACGTGTCATATACCCGACGAAATTTATATTATTAGTTCAAGGTTCAAATTTTAATATGTTGTTACGGCGACTGTTTTAAGCATATATTTCAATTTGTAGAACAAAATGTCGGTATTACCCCCTCTCTTAGAGGGAAACTTGCTCGTCTAGGTGTTTATATCGTTCTGCAAGAGAGCTAATAACTTAATACCGACATTTTGTTCTGAATATTGAAATACGAGTATATGCTTAAAACAGTCGCCGTAATAACATATTAAAATTTGAACCTTGAACTAATAATATAAATTTCATCTGGTACATGACACGTTTAGGGTGATCTGCCACCCTATTAATACTGACCAATCGATCTGCAAATATTATAATGGCATTATTGGGTCACCGACAATCTATGTTAACAATTTCAGCCTTGAAGCAATAATAATTGTTAACAATTAGATTAACAATCAATATTGTTATTACTTCCTATACTGTACAAATTCACTATTTTAGTGAAATTAACATAAGGACATCAGACGATATTAATCGACATAACATGCCCTTAATAATTATTGTAGAAAGGCTACATAAGAAAAATTTAAATTTTCTTATGTAGCCTTTCTACAATAATTATTAAGGGCATGTTATGTCGATTAATATCGTCTAATGTCCTTATGTTAATTTCACTAAAATAGTGAATTTGTACAGTATAGGAAGTAATAACAATATTGATTGTTAATCTAATTGTTAACTAAATAAGATACTGTAAGTAATTTTCTCGCAAATAATTGAAATAATAATTGTGATCATTTCTTTTGTTACATGTTGGGGACGGTCTGCATCCCTTCCATACCGCTATCCAGCAAAATCCCCTACTCAGGGTGCACTTTAATATGCCTCCCTCAACATCTTCACAAAAAATATGGCCTTGAATAATTAACACCAAAAAATTGTCACTAGCTCTCGGTCTACAACGGTCTCAGTGATATTTAGTGTTACACGAGTTTCCACGATTTTTAAGTGAATCTTTTTAACCTCGTTTTTTTTCGTTCGGATACGCATGTCGCGCTCACGTCACCACGTGACACGTCACGTCCAATCGAAGAATCGCGTATATATTATTATCCCGACACTATTGCAGAATATTGTGTCATCCCAAATAGACAACTTGGTATCTATATCGTAAATATAGCAGTACACACAACGGGATGCGGGGTGTAGGCCGTAGGGGTATCGCAGCTACTTTATACGCAGTAGGTCGCTGCGCTGGTTCGAACCCGGGCGGTAACATTAATTTTAGTTATTTTTTGGTTATTCCATATTCACTTGATATGTTTACCTATTTCTTTCTATTTTGATTATTTTTTCTCTATTTATTTTTTACTTTAATATTTTACTATCATACCGTGTCAAATTTAGCGGAATTGTGCACTTTTAGCTTTGCAGAGTTTAAAGGACGTAAAAAAATTTGTATACTTTCGGTGATTTCGGGTTAAAAGGAATTACGGGTTATGACAAAATGTTTCACTTGCACCGTGGTTTCATAATTAACCACACCTTCGTTTTTTTGTTGTTATCGCAGCATTATGAAAAACATCTTCACGCAGACAGATGACAGACAGAAAACTAAAACTATACTGTTACAAAACTGTTTTCTGAGTTGGCGGAATAAATATTTATATACAATAATTAAAAATACAATTAACTATACAGGCTGTCCAAGTTGACGTTGGCTAACATGGGTAACTTTGTTATTAGTGGAGATAGAAAGTCAGTTAAATGGGCAAAGTAGTGCAGAATTATGTGCTCATTAACGTCCCGTCGAAAAAACAATTGAATTTTGACACACTATGGATTTATTTAGAAAATAGTGAAAATTGCCGTTTTTGAAAACTGGCCATAACTTTTTTATTTATGAAGATATCTGAAAATTTCTTTAACCATTTTTTGATAACTTTTTATGATCTTTTCAGTGGCGTAGGTTTAATTTTTTTATATCCACTACATAATGAGATATTGACGTGAACTTTGGTTTTCCTTATGGACGCCATTTTGGATTTTTAGATATTCGAATTCTGCTCATTTTTCTGATTAATTTGGTGTATCACATGCCACATTTAAAAAAAATGCAATTAACGTCTCATATTAGAGGCACTATAAAAACAACTGATAGTCAAATTATATTTCAATTCTGCCAAACTACGATTTATTATTAATTTTACACTTAAAATGTTCGCACTATTTAATTATAACTTGATTGTCAGTTGTTTTTAATGTCTCTTATATGGGACGTTCATTGCAAATTTTTTAAATGTGGCATGTGATACACCTAATTAATCAGAAAAATAAGCAGAATTCGAATATCTAAAAATCCAAAATGACGTTCATAAGAAAAACCAAAGTTCATGTCAATATCTCATTAGTTAGTGGATATAAAAAAATTAAGCCTACGCCACTGAAAAGATCATAAAAAGTTACCAAAAAAAATGGTTAAAGAAATTTTCAGATATCTTCATAAATAAAAAAGTTATGGCCAGTTTTCAAAAACGGCAATTTTCACTATTTTCTAAATAAATCCATAGTGTGTCAAAATTCAATTGTTTTTTCGACGGGACGTTAATGAGCACATAATTCTGCACTACTTTGCCCATTTAACCGACGTTCTATCTCCACTAATAACAAAGTTACCCATGTTAGCCAACGTCAACTTGGACACCCTGTATACAATAATTGCAACAACGAAAAGTCAATTCTAACAATAAAATAAACTTAAACGGTAATTATTGAACTAAACGAGCCACTTATATATATTATATATATATTATTGCCCGATTGACCCACGCCGCTGTTTATATACCTGCGTGGCGTAAATTCAGTGGTGTTCTCGATTTCTCTAGCGTCGTCCAGAATGTTCTTGTAGGCGCCAGTGTGTTCAGCAAGCAGACACCGCTTCCTGCCTGACGTTTGTATACAGAGTGATCCGTAACAATACTCTTAGCCCAGGAGGCAAAACTTTAAAATTTAGCTCTGCGCTTAACCTGTTAACCTAACTTTTGCATTTGACACTAATTATTTTCCCAAGTGTTCACTATAGATGGCAATCACATCGCCTTTCTCGGTTCCATAACAAGATAGTTTATGTCACTCGGGCAAAGCCGGATACGACAGCTAGTATTGTATAAAATCCATCCATCAAACCAGCCACAGCCTAACATGTAAGCCGTGTGCGAGAATGTTCTTATTAGTTATTGCAAGATGTGACCAACGATAATGCGAAGAAACTTGGGAGTCGATGTTTTGCGTCAGTTGTTGGTAAAATGGCAGCCGCTTGCGGTACGCCAAGCAAGTTTTCACAACATATTAATATATCTATGTAATACAATAATGTTGTGTAAAGAAATACTAAACCAGTCTTTTCGTATACAGGGTACCATTTGGAAGTATAATATTAATAAAAAACTCGGGTCGCAGTGCCAAAACCCTGCCGACAATACAGTGGCGGCTCGTGGGGTAGTGCCACAGTGCCCTGGCACTACCCCTAATTTTTCAATTTTCTCTAAAAATATTTTTTGTAAATATTTATATTAATATATTTTTTTTAATCAATTTATAAAATTATCGATCGTCCGGACAACAGAGTTCAGCCTAAATCGCACAAATTTCCTAAAACATTTTCACCACGCGATCAGTAACACGTAGCCTGTGCCATTTAATAATAGGCACAGTGTAAACAAGGCATACCTTACGGTCCTTATATGTGAGCAAGAGAGATAGAACTATGACTCATGATTTCCCTATGCTGTAATGCTAAATCTAAATGAAATGTGTGCCAGGCACATTATTGGCGATATTCTGTTTGGTCATTGTTGGAATTTACAACACTGTAAAATTTTGATTATGCATTGTTGTTTCGGTTAAATGTTATTGTTGATAACAATTTTGTTTTATTATTTGACGGTTTGCTTTGTCAACATTTTTGTTTAGTTTGTGTAGCTTTGTAGTGTGTGATTTGTGGATAGTCACTAGGTAAGTTATTTTCTATGTTTTATAGGTACTTCTTTTCTATTTTGATCTTCGTTTTGGCACCACCTGTCAAAACAGGCACGAGCCGCCACTGCGACAATATAGTGTATTTGCTAATACAGACATTGTGCTGTTATTATGTGAACATAAGTTTGTTTTTGGACAAAATAAAAAATTTAGCCCCTTAATACATCCCTTAAAATAATATTTTTTTTCTTAATTTCGATATTATTATAAATGCAACCTCTGTACCAAATTAAATACACCCTTCAGTAAGTAAATCACTATCCGCAAACTAGTGTTTTTATAAAATTTGTAAGTCCGGACCTGTCGGGGCGATTTTATTAAAATTTTAGCAGCACATTACAATCTTCACTAAAGGGTTAAATTTCAATTTTGAAACAATTCTGAGAATTTTTTCGGTATTTTTGGGCCCAAAAACATTTTTCAACCCCTAAAAACCACCCTTAAAATGGTCCGATTGGGCCCATTTTAAATAGGCTTCGTGCGGTGATGGATTGCAACGTGCCTACCCAATTTCGTCAAAATCAATTAATTCATTCGAAAGTTATAGCCCGTACACACACACATATATATATATAATGGTGCCAAAGTGTTCAGGAGGCTATGAAACGTCGAGAAATTGTGGTCCGACCCCTAGGTCCCGCCATCCGACCGACGCCAATAGTGTATGTGCCATATGGCAAATACACTAATAATAATAATAATATATTACCACCTAAGGCATAATTACAGTATTGACAAAACTCCCGTTCTGCCTTATGTTTCTGGCGATATTGAGTCCGTTGTCGAGAATGAATCATGTTTTCTGGAATTATTCAATCAGTACTACCAGGCAACTTTCAGCTACAAAGCCTGATATAGTTCTCCTTGATAAAACTACGCGATTTATGTATGTCATCGAGTTCTCAGCTCCTGTTTAAACGAACATAATCGCGAAGGAGACTGAGAAGCGGACAAAATATCAAAATCTTCTCTTTGAGCTCAGGAAGCAGTACCCAGACTATTCTGTTAAATTAATTGTCCTTATAATTGGTGTTCTTGGAGGAGCCAAACCGTCACTGTTGGCAAGCATAAAAGCGATCCCGGCTTGTCAGCGTAAGGCTGAGTCACTAGTCTGCCGCATGCAAAAGGCTGTGCCTATTGGATCGCTCCGTGTACTTCGTGCGCACGACCCAAATTCACTGTAATCGCCCATTTCATGGTTTGAGACGCGGTTATAGTTTCACCTTGCTCCGCAAGTATCCCTTGTGTGACGGTGACGAACCTGAAGTTTAAGGTGCTTGTGGATGCAAAATTCTTAAGGAATTCTTCCTTCATAAATAATATTAGTTTTTATTCCATAAAAAATACTGCAATACAGTGTGGAATGAGTCAAGGAAACATAAAATACATGGATACCTACATATTATACTAAATTTAAAAGTTCGTGTTAAAGAATTCTTCTAGACATACGATTTACATGGAAATGTTTAACATTGTTTTTCCATAAAAATAAAGTTTGGTCACAACTAGGCTTTGAAAGGCATATTTCTTGGCAATAATAGTTTGTAATGGATAAAAGGGATGTAGCCCAGGGAAATTAGACACTGCACGTTGATCCAAGTGCCGCTAATAATTTTAGGGAGGTCAAAGGTCACGAAAAACGGTTTTTTTGCCGGTTTCGTTACATTTTTAGTAAAAATGGTTAGAAACAATTTTGTAGAGAATAAAATTCTCTACAACTTTTGAATAAACATTTTTTTTCTACAATTCCTAGTTTTACTTATTTAAGTATCTGCGGCTTTCTCCCCCTTGATTCGTACATAAAGGAATTATACTGCTTCCTGATGACCTAACATAATGATTTGTATCTTCAATTTTAAGTTGAACTTCAAGCTAATGATTAATAATAATTTTATCAAAATTAATGCAGTAGTTCTCTAGTTATAAGCACACAAACAAGCAAACAGACAGACAGTTAAACAGACATACAGACAGGCAATTTTTTCGAAAATGTGATATTTCAACTTGATATCAATTATAAAGACTATTCGTAGACATTTTGTAAAAAAAAATTTACAGGGGTCGAGAGCGCACGGTGAATACCAAGGCCTGGCCGCTAATGACCTCTGTTGTCGAGCGTCTATAATCTACCAAGGCCTGGAAATGCAGGACGCCGATATAGTCCAGCAGTCAGGTACTTTTTACCTGGAAAGTATTCCGAAGTTAATGATATTTTGGTATGTTGTTTGTGGGTACTTCGTGGAGTAGAATCTGAGTTTTCGACCTCGAGGACCCTGTGCTAACGTGGGGGGCGCCGAAAAATCACGATATTTTACCACCTTTTTTGCTTTTTTCGAAATCTCTCAGAAACGGTCGACTTAAGCAAATCTTCCATTATGTAATGTTTTAAAGAGGATTACATTTCCTACAATTTGAATTCCCACAACTTTTCTGGGGTATTAATGGTAAGCGCGCTGCAGCTTCTTGAAAATCACCCGCTCCGTTTTTTTGTAACCTTGGTAACCATTGGTTAAAATGTAATGTTCATTTCAATAGTTTTATTTATTTTCTTCTTCATCGAACTTTAAATTGAAAATACACATCCCCCAGGGGGACATTGAGATGTAGTTGTTATCGCAATTGCATTCCAATGTTCTTTGGGAATTAGCGCTCCCAGGGACCCGAGTTCATACCAGTTGGTTTGTGTATGCCGGCTGGCGGATTTTAATACACAAATATGTTATTTGTTATGTTAAAGACGCTATTGACCTGAGTTGTCGACGCGTCTATAATCTACAATAAATAAATAAAAGAAAATACACATGTTACCCATTGCTTACCAAGGTTACAAAAAGCGGAGCGGGTGATTTTCAAGAAGCTGCAGCCCGCTTACTATTAGTACTACAGAAAAGTTGTCGGAATAAAAATTGTAGGAAAAGTAATCCTCTTTAAAACATTACATAATGGAAGAATTGCTTAAGTCGACCGTTTCTGAGATATTTCGAAAAAAGCAAAAAAGGTGGTAAAATGTCGTGGTTTTTCGGCTCCTTCCACGTTAGCACAGGGTCCTCGAGGTCGAAAACTCAGATTCTACTCCACAGAGTACCCGTAAACAACACACCAAAATATCATTAACTTCGGAATACTTTCCAGGTAACCCCCTTCATTTATTACCTGCCGCTTGGACTAACAATATTATTACTTATAAAAAAAATATTTGCTGTTTATATAAATTAAAATTTCAAAATAGGTACGTTACCTAGGTGATACAATCGTTTAAAGTTGACAAATTGTGATGAAAACTGAAGATCTTGGAAACGGCTGAACCGATTTCAATCAAACATGACTAAGAGCCATCTCGCAAATAACATCTTTCAATCAAACAAAACCGCATTGAAATCGGTCCATCCGTTTGGAAACTGCGATGCCACAAACATTACAAATTGTGATGAAAGCTGAAAATCTTGGAAACGGCTGAACCGATTTCAATCAAAAATGGCTAAGAACCTTCTCGAAAATACCATCTTTCAAACAAACAAATCCGATTTTAAATCGGTTGATCCGTTTGGGAGCTACGATGCCACAGACAGACACACACATACACACGTTAAACTTATAACACCTCTTTTTTTGTCGGGGGTTAAAAAACACATTGTAGGTTAGGCGAACTGTCAGAAAAGTTTGCAATTCTCGCGAAAGATGGCATCACTTTCGCTTACTTTCGACTCGAAAAAATTTTTCCAAGGAGCGAAAACATTTTACTTTTGGTCTGCGCATGCACGACTTTTATTTTTCGCCACTGGCATGCAAAAACCAACTTTCATCCCCGAAGACAAGAATGTAATGTTTCACTTTCTATGTACCTACGTAATACAAAAACAATATTGTATATTATCTCAATTTATCGTACATTGTTATGCAATAATATTGTTATATCATTATTATCTTATACAATTTCCTATACAATATATACACATTGTTTATGGATGTAATATGATAATCCATATTTTCTCAGTAATTCTTTCCTTTGAGCGCTTTTGTAGGTTATTTTATGTTTGCATAAAATGGAGTAATATTACGTTTTATATTGACATTCAATATTATATTATTTCCTTATCGATATTCTAGCTTATTCAGGGACACAACTATTTCATTATTAATAATATCTGGGTAACCAAGCTTTGCTCGGATGAGTTCAATAAAAATAGTACTTAATATGCTGTGAGATATTGATATTGTATTATTTTCTCATTCTGTAAATTTCATCAAAATCGTTATTCGTTTTTGAGAAAAAAGGTCTAGGTAAGATTATACGTCATATTACTACATTTAACGTACTTATACATATTTTATATAGGTAATATAAAAATAACATAACCTATTTATTTAAATATTAGTTAAAACTACTTACATAATTATACAATTTTTTCGTTGGAGAGCAGCCAATTATATAATTGTTTCGAAACATATTGGAAAAAATCATTTTACCAACCAGAGGTCACAGTCAGGATTCTAACCTGAACCTTTCCACTTTCGCGGTGGAATGAGCTTTTTTAAACAATTATATAATTGGCTGCTCTCCAACGAAAAAATTGTTCAATGCATTTCAGCCGTATAAAATTATTATTTATCTTACATAATTATGTTTAGTTTTTATTGTTGTTATTTTTTTACTATACAAATAATTCACGGTTTTAATAAGTTAAAGAGTCACTGTCATAAATAATTAATTAAAGTAGTTTTTTTCTCCAAAGCCTACTCACCATATTACAATGTTTTGAAAGGTCAAAAAACCGTTTTTAAAAATGATAAAATCGATAGGAAAACGAATTTTTCCAGGGATAAGAGCTAGATCGATTTTTTGCTCTCCGAAACCCCTTTTCGGTAAATTTGATCAAAATCGTTTGAGCCGTTTTCGAGAAAAAGTTTACATACATATAATATACAAGATTAGCTCGTTTAAAAATATAGGATTAACAGTAGTGATGCGTTACAAAAATTCGTTACAAAAATGTGTGACGCAAACTATCATTTGATAGTTACGCCTTTGTTTGTTTGTGTTTTGCATAATTTATGTCATCTTAATATTTTTTGCCAGACTCATTATAAAATAGTTACTTTACAATCGAGTATGTATGCATGGAATGGGTCAGTGTACAAGCAGGTGTGTTGAAAGAGTTTTCAAAACACACAAGTGCGGTAAGCTAACATTTTCCATAGTGATTTATTTAAACTAGTTGCAACCCTGTATTTTTGAATTATTGAAATATAAATGAGATAATGATTATAACGTTTTATTTTCATATTTTCTATGATATTAATCTATTTTTAAAAATTTTATTGTGTAGGTACCTATTCATACATAACGTGTTATTATACATTAGCACTAATTGCGTCGATATTTGCCCCTTGTCCCTTGCAAGTAATTGTTTTTGGTTATTTCATTAATTTATAACGTTTTGTACTTATCTACCGAACAAATAGGAAATAGCATTTATATTCAATCGTTTAGTATTTCGTTCTGTTTGTTTACCAACTTTTTGCTATTATATTGTAACAAAAATGGTTTTAATTTGGCGGAATTAGATTATTTATTTACTAGGATTTATGTACAATATTTACAATGTTTATTTACAATAATTAATTATAATAATTATAAACACAATAAACAACAATAACAAAAATGTCAATTCTAACAATGAAACACTTATAAAGGGTTTTTCAATAGGGACATAACAATTTTGTTTTATAATACAGAACATAACCTAGAATTTTTTTATGATCTGTCAAAGTCAAAACGTCAGTTAAGGCTTACATTTTTATCATGGTGAAGTTTACGAACGAGCAACGTTTGGAAATCGTTAAAACTGCCATGTTGGTCAATGGAGTTCGCTATCGTGCCATATTGGAAGACTATTTTTGGCCAGAATTGGATGGACTTGACATCAACGATATGTGGTTCCAACAAAATGGTGCCACAAGCCACACAGCTGGTCAAACAATTGATTTATTGAAAGGAAAATTTGGTAATCATTTAATCTCGAGAAATGGTCTAGTCGAATGGCCACCTCGCTCATGCGATGTGACGCCGTTGGATTTTTCTTATGGGGTTACCTTAAGTCGAAGGTTAATGCCAACATTCCAACAACGCTAGAGGAGCTCAGGAACAATATTGAACGCGACATTGCCAACATTCCAGCTGATATGTGTGAAAGAGTGATTGAAAATTGGGTCCAAAGAATCGATCGCTGCCGTCGTGCTCGTGGTGGTCATATGAACGACGTCGAATTCCATACATAATTGTAACATGTGTACTACACCTGGAATAAATTTCAGCCCGATATCTCAATTATTCTGTGTTTTATTTAAATACAAAATTGTTATGTCCTTATTGAAAAACCCTTTATAACACTTTACAACACAGGGATTATTTTATTTTAACAGGTATGTTCACAGAATACTGTTTTATTTATTAACTTCCCATTGGAAGTTATTGTAATGGGTCCGAAAATCGAAATCAAAATGTATAACATATGTTTATGTTTCAAGGTCACCACACTATTTTTACAGTATTTTTAGAAAGATGTATATGTGTGTGTGTACGTATGTGTCCATTTCTTTCTAAGACGAAATCTCGAGAATGAAAAATGATATCGACTACGTTAGGGTGCCAATCGACGTGTATTAACGTAAATATGATCTGAAAAAAAAATTTCAAAATCGGTTCAGCCGTTCTTTTTTTTTAACCAAATAATCCCAAAAAAGTAAATTTTAACAATATCTCGCGAATAAAAAATTATATCGACTTCGTAAGGGTGTCAATCGAGGCGTGTTAACGTCATTTTGATCCGACATAAATTTTTTAAAAATCGGTTCAGCCGTTTTTTTTTTTTAAATTATTGTTAAAAAAAATAATAATTATGTTTTAATGATTAAAATGATTACTTTTCTGTGTAATATCTAATTTAATTATTATTATTAAATATTTATCAAACTGGGAAGTTCGTCGTGTGGACCTCAAGGGTCGCACTTTAGTCCTAATAAACGACCCACCTCACGGCTTGTTTCCTATTTATTTCCGTACTCCAATAACTGACTACTTATTCATTTGCGCACAATGAATGACTGATCCTAACCGCTTGTACTCGCGGCTTTATACAGAGCGGCGCGGTGTACACACAACGCGTTCTCGTTGTCTATAGAAACGTCTGGAATCTTCGATACTATTTCACTACTGTGTTATAATAATAATAATAATAATGCGTTTAACGTCCGTTTCTCGACATTATGTCATAACAGACGCCATTCGCACCATTACTATTTTCCATTTTACCACTTCCCGTTGTTTTCTACATTTTTAAACTTCAACTTTTTTTTTTTTACTGTGTTATAACAAACAGACAATCGCTTCAGTCTGGAATGTTCTGTTGGAGACAGTGGCGTAGCATCTGGGGTTTTGTTACAATATTATTAGCACTAGTTACCGCTTGAGAATAGCCGAGCGTGTAGCAATGCTGTTGTTTACATGGCGTTGCTATGGTTCCTCTATTACAAGTCCCCAGTTCCCGGGTTCTAGCCCGAGAGCTGGTAAAAGTGTCAATTGGATTTTCAATTTATTATTAAAAAAAAATATGAATTGAAAATATGAATTGGTGCTAGGCCCAAATAACCTTAGCTGTTAGTGGTCTTTAAAAACACACAGCACTAGTTACCTCGGTGTTTGTCCCATTTTCCCCAGCAAACAATCGTTTTTGGTCATTTCGTTAATAATTTTTAAAAATTTATAGTTATTGACCGATCGAGCAAATCGGAAATTAAATTCAATCTCTAAGGGGGTCAAACGAGGGTATAGGCCGTACGGTTTTTTGACAAATCAACGCCCACGCCAAACCGCTGAAGCTAGAAACTTGAAATTTGGACAGTAGGTTCATTTAATGACGTAAACACTCACCACGCAGAGATTTTTCAAAATTCAACCCCCAAGGATGTAAATAAAATTTTGAAAGAATAAAAAGAACAAAATAAAATTTTAGTGAAAAAAAAATTTTTAGAGGGAATTGCTTTTATTGAAAAGTACCAAAATGGAAAAATAATTTTTATTATAATTATAAAAGCGTGGGTTGTAAACTCTGTGACATTTTATTAGTCACGACCTACGCTTTCATAATAATTATGAACCTAAATAATTAAAAATCATTTCTTCCTTTTTGGTACATTTCGATAAAAGCTTGTTTTCAAAATGTTTTTTTAGCAATATTTTAACTAACCCGTATATAAAAAACGCTATACCATTTGAGCTACCCGAACGATGTTGTTACATACGCAATGCAGTATAGCAGTACGACTCCAGTACGCGCGCATAGTGCAGTATAATTATTATAATAGATAACAGTACGACTCCAGCCATACAACTATTCTGCGTGTAACAACATTAATTTATTGAAATTAATTGATTATTTACTTAATTATAATTATATTTGCCAGGATTCATGCCACAACAACACAGGGGACCATGAGGTCTAGTGGTTAGCGCGTCGGCCTCTAAATCAGACGGTCGTGGGTTCGAATCTCACCTGCGCTAATGGATGTTTTGTGACGTTATTTAGTTTTAAAAAAGTTGTTATTTAGTGTAGTTGAAACACGCTAATGACCTGAGATGTCAACGCGTCTATAATCTACAATAAATAAATTGACAATTTCAACAAGCCGTGAGGTGGGTCGTTTATTAGAACTAAAGTGCGACCCTTGAGGTCCACACGACGAACTTCCCAGTTTGATAAATATTTAATAATAATAATTAAATTAGATATTACACAGAAAAGTGATCATTAAAACATAATTATTATTTATTTTTAACAATAATTAAAAAAAAAAAGGCTGAACCGATTTTTATAAAATTTATGTAGGATCAAAATGACGTTAACACGCCTCGATTGACACCCTTACGAAGTCGATATATTTTTTTATTCGCGAGATATTGTGTAAAATCTACTTTTTTGGAGTCTATTATGTCAGAAAAAAGAACGGCTGAACCGATTTTGAAAAAATTTCTTTCAGATCATATTTATTTAATACGCGTCGATTGGCACCCTAACGTAGTCGATATCATTTTTCATTCTCGAGATTTCGTCTTAGAAAGAAATTGACACATACGTACGTACGTACGTACGTACACACACACATACATCTTTCTAAAAATAGTGTAGTGACCTTGAAACATAAAAATTTGTTCTACATTTTGATTTCGATTTTCGGACCCATTACAATAACTTCCAATGGGAAGTTAACTAGGTACAGTCGCGGACTTAATAAAGTTTACACTTGAGTTTTTCAGTGTAAGTTCACAAAAAGTCAGTAGCTTAAAAACAAATTTAGTTTTTAATAGGTAAATGTAAATGTCAAAGATTAAAAGAAATAATTGTCGTTTAAATGCCTCGAAATTATTAAAACGAGTTTCCGTTCGGAAGTACGAAACCCTAAAAATGGTTAAAATATTGTTAAACATTTTATTCGATTTGAATTTTTCTTTCTAACTTACCAAAGCAAATTCTCCTCCGTATCCACTCTCATGTGCCGGAGACAGACTGAAAATAATAATAATAATATATAAAAAACTCGGGTCGCAGTGCCAAACCCTGCCGACAATATAATGTATTTGCTAATACATGCATTGTGGCATTATTATGTGAACATAAAGTTTGTTTTTTGACAAAATAAAAAATTTAACCCCTTAATACATCCCTTAAAATAATTAAATTTTTCTAAATTTCAATATTAGACATGGATTTTATCAGTAGGTACAACATCTGCACCAAATTAAATACACCTTTCCATAAGTAAATTCGTATCAATAAACTAATGTTTTCATAAAATTTGAAAGTCCGGTCCTGTCGGGCCGATTTTATTAAAATTTTAGCAGCACATTTTAATCTCTACTAAAAAGTTAAATTTCAATTTTGAAACAATTCTGACAATTTTTTCGGTATTTTTGGGCCCAAAAACTTTTTGGAACCCCTAAATACAACCCTTAAAATGGTTCGATCGGACCCATTTTAAATAGGCTTCGTGCGGTGATGGATTCCAACGTGCCTACCAAATTTCGTTAAAATCAATTAACTCTTTCGAAAGTTATTGCCCGCACACACACACACACACATATATATACAGTGTGTCCCACCGTAATTGAGACATAGCATTTTAACATGGTGTTACGATAATTTGTTAATATTTGCTCCCCGTTAACTATTTTTGTTATTTTTATTTTACGATCTGGTTCTTAATGTCCCCAGTAATGATGTTGTAGACTTATTTTTATTTAAATGTCTTTAAAAATTAATAAAATCACATTTTTAAAAAATAAATCACAATCTTTGCTTTGTATACCAGTTTAATGGGCAAGTGCTCAATGTCGCAGATAGCTTAGTCGGTTAGCGCGTTGACCAACCTCAGTTCACGCCAAGTCCAGGTTCTAATCCCGAGAGCTCATAATTATTTTTTATTTTTTTTAATAATGAAAATACATTGGAGAACAATTAATAATGCTTATTATTTAGAAATAAAAGTATAGCGATTTTATTAATTATTTCCATTAAAACAGAGTTGTATGATGGTTGTACGTGTTAGTTTTAATGAAAATAATTAATAAAATCGCTATACTTTTATTTCTAAATAATAAGGATTATTAATTGTTCTCCAATGTATTTTCATTATTAAAAAAAAAAAATTAATTATGAGCACTCGGGATTCGAACCTGGACTTGGCGTGAACTGATGTTGGTCAACGCGCTAACCGCTAAGCTATCTGCGACATTGAGCACTTGCCCATTAAACTGGTATACAAAGCAAAGATTGTGATTTATTTTTTAAAAATGTGATTTTATTAATTTTTAAAGACATTTAAATAAAAATAAGTCTACAACATCATTACTGGGGACATTTAGAACCAGATTGTAAAATAAAAATAACAAAAACAGTTAACGGGAAGCAAATATTAACAAATTATCGTAACACCATGTTAAAATGCTATGTCTCAGTTACGATGGGACACACTGTATATATACAGTGTGTCCCACTGAATTTGAGACATAGGAATTTAACATAGGATTTTGATATTTTGTTAATATTTGCTCCCCATTAAATGTTTTTGTTATTTTTATTTTACGAACTGGTTCTAAATATCCTCAGGAATGATTCTGTAATTTATTTTTTTCTTAATTCTCGTTAAAAATTCAAAAAAATCACATTTTTGAGAAATAAAATACGAAGCTTAGTTTGTATACCAGTTTTATGAGCGCCGACATTGTTTCGTTCATAGCCAAGTTGACAGCGCGCAAGGGCAATAATTATACATTCCACCAAGCTTGAGTTCGAATCCCGGGTCCTCAAATATTTTTTTTTTCATGAAAATACATTGGAAAATTATTTTAGAAAAAAAAAATTTAATTGAAAAGTTATTTAAAAGCAAATAAATTTAATGTTGAGCGTCTATAATTTACAATTTTAATTTTTAGTTTAGTATGTGCTGAAGATGAATAGTCGAAAAAAATTAAAATTGTAAATTATAGACGCTCAACATAAAATTTATTTGTTTTTAAATAACTTTTCAATTAAATTTTTTTTATCTAAAATAATTTTCCAATGTATTTTCATGAAAAAAAAAAAATATTTGAGGACCCGGGATTCGAACTCAAGCTTGGTGGAATGTATAATTATTGCCCTTGCGCGCTGTCAACTTGGCTATGAACGAAACAATGTCGGCGCTCATAAAACTGGTATACAAACTAAGCTTCGTATTTTATTTCTCAAAAATGAGATTTTTTTGAATTTTTAACGAGAATTAAGAAAAAAATAAATTACAGAATCATTCCTGAGGATATTTAGAACCAGTTCGTAAAATAAAAATAACAAAAACATTTAATGGGGAGCAAATATTAACAAAATATCAAAATCCTATGTTAAATTCCTATGTCTCAAATTCGGTGGGACACACTGTATATGTATTTAATATATACATACATTAATATATAAACATTTTTAAAAATGGTGCCAAAGTGTTCAGGAGGCTATGAAACGTCGAGAAATTTTGGTCCGACCCCTAGGTCCCGCCATCCGACCGACGCCAATAGTGTATGTGCCATATGGCAAATACACTAATAATATATAAGAAAAGTCTGAGGAAAACTCGGCCTTAATATATTGGTGAAATTTCATTGACATACCTGCATGCATATATACGAGTACGTCTACCAAGAAAAACGTTTGAGGAATTTTTCATCTTGTGAAGGTATTTGAAACATGTATGAGCCTACACAGTGACCTATTTAAAATGTAGATTGGACATAATATCTACACACACAACTTGCCACCCAAACAATAATATAATCAAAGTAGTGATGGGACTCGAGTTGTATTTCACTCGAGTGGTTTTTATTTTACTCGCACTCGAGTCAAATTTATTTTTACTCCGCTTTCGAGTGACTCGAATCGTCGAGTGACTCGAATCGTCGAGTGACTCAAATCGGCGAGTTAACTCGGAACACTCGAATGGCTTGTAGTGACTCCAGTGAGAAATGCAAGTAAGGCTGAGGCTACATTGGCGCCGTTTCCGATCAGATCAGATCAGACCAGATCAGATCCGTAATGTCGGATGTGAACAAACACCAGTAATCTTATTGAGTGGCTACAGTTATCACTTCAGACCGCGCCAGAAGATGTCAGATTGCAACAGACACGTTCCGACCGTCGGACGATATCAAACATGTTTGATATTTTCGTCAGACTACGGCCGTACATTTGACAGTTTTCAACAGTGTTGTGTATCCTAAATGTATGCTAACTATTATTACCATTCTATTTAAAGACGTGTTTGAATATCAATTGTGAGTATGGACAAATCACTTTTAATCTAATACGTGAAAATCCTCCTATTTGGGACTAAAGGGATAAAAGATACCACAACAGCGACGTGAAAGGTCTTTTGTGGAGAGATATTGGCGAAAAAATTAATCTTTCAGGTATGATTTAAAAGTATAATAATTTGTTTAATCTATGATCAATCCATAAATTGAAAGTAAATTAGCTCTGATCGATTTCAACGCGTTGTTGAAGTTTGTTTTGTTTGTTGTTTATAATAGGGCTCGGACTTTTTCAAATTAAAGTATTCGAATATTCATTTAAACTTCTATTCGAATAGTTAAAATTAATAAAAACTGAAAAAGGTCCAAAATTTCGCTGTTTTTTGGATTTTTACAAAGATCCGGCAGTCTGCCGAGATCGAAATAGTCACGGCCCTCACTGGTTTCCCAACAATTTTTAAATCAAACAATGCTGGGCAGTCATAACAAATAGCATAACTATTGTTATTTGTTAAATGATTGAAGAAAATTACATCATAATTCTGGAAAAATTGTTATCTCTATCGCTAATCTAAAATCATAAATCGCATATTGAAATCAAAACATAAACAGAGCAATGAGCAATAATTGGCGACAAACGATACTCAGGACTCAGGGACGCCAAAAACAAAGAACAGCTGTTGTATAAATGTATAATAAATGTTATTGTTGAACAACGATAAAAAAAATAATAAAAGCGGTGCATTTTGATTTTCATTTGAATCCGGAAAGAAGCTAACTACAGTCTATGACAAATATTTAAATATCCAAATATTCAAAATTTGCACATCAAAAATTATTATTGTTCAACAAAGAAAAACTGTTTCGATTATTTAGAGCTTATATAAACAACGAGTATTCAAATATATATTTGAATATTTGAAATTCGAATATTCTAATATTGAATAAATCTGTTTTGAAAGTATTCGACCATTCGAATATTCATTTATTCGAATAAATTCGGAGCCCTGGTTTATAATATGTAATAATGTACAATACATCTGCACATATTTCATTTTAATTAATAATTTTACAAAGGTGATAAACAGTTTGTTTGAAACGGAACCGATCCTATAGGCTCGTTAAAATAAACGTTCAGGTCTTCTCTAATTAGTTTCGCATCATTTTACTTTTAAACCCGTCGGATATTATCCACTCCCTATGTAGCCACTTCGTCTGAAGTGTCTGATTTGGTCTGGTCTGGTCTGATCGAATCTGGTCTGACACGGTTCTAGTGTAGCCTCAGACTTATTCGCTGGTGAAAGGATAACGTCAACTTTGGAATCACCCTGTATATTACTGTGTCAAGTCATGAATATGTAATTTAAGTTTGCGGAATATTAATATGACATAATTATGTCTTTTTATTAGTTGAATGTATAATTCGCAAAGTACCTACTAAAAAGTGACATGAACTATTTTTGTCAGATGAAGAAGTATAGAGTGAATTTAGTTACGTATGAAAAATGGTATTTATTTTAACCTCCTAAATTATTAGTTATATTAATTAAAGCCTTCTTATTGGCATTTCATATTTAATTATTTAATACAAAATATTAAATAATTAAATATGAAATGCCAATAAACAGGGTTTAATTAATATAACTAATAATTTAGGAGGTAAAAAAAATAAATACTGTACCTAGCATGCAGCCAGTAGAAATGTCTGAAAAATCTTAATTTTAACGAAAGTAGAAATAGCATTGCCAGGTATTGGCGAGAGAGCAAGATACATACTAAGCGGCACAAATCGAACAAAGAAGGAGAAGATTTTTACTCTCGGACGGTTTCGACTTTTGATTGATGTCGAGCGCGCTCTTTTTGATTTAGCGACGGACGAAATCCGTCCGGATTTCGTAATATGGAAAAAATGTAAATATTTTTTTCTCTAAAATGTAGTTTTCGAGAAAAAAAATATTTTACTAAAAAATATAAAAATCGTACATAAATCAAGGTAACCATGATTTTTGTTATATTAAGCTAGCCATCAGTAGATCACTAATCAAAAAAGAGGTCCATGCTTTTTTTCAAAGAATAAAAAGAGTGTTTATTTTTTGCAAATATTTACTAGGTGGGAAGTATAGGACTGGTCATTAGTCTAATTTTTACTTCCCACCTCTACTATGGTAGGGAAGTAATGGATTTAGTCCGAAAAAAATATTTCGAGATTTTAACAGATCTTCACGTTTTGAGACCCTAGCAATCGTTTAAGATCATTTTCTGACTGATGTTTGCATGTGTGTGTGTATGTGGTCAATTTTTCGCCTTCGATATCGTAAAAACGGAACAACATACGGCCATGCCGATTGTTCTATTGTGTTTATCAGCCTTTAACTTAGATCTGATTAGATTTTGAGTCAAATCGGTTCGGTGGATCCTGAGATATTCAAAAAAACGTTCTCAATGTCACGTATTAACATAGGTAAAAAAATATAAATGAATTCTAGATGTTATAATATGAAAAAATTGTAAATATTTTTTTCTCTGAAATGTATAGTTTTCGAGAAAAAAATATTTTACTAAAAAAAGAAAATTGTACGTAAATCAAGGTAACCATGATTTTTGCTATATTAAGCTAGCCATCAGTAGATCACCAAACAAAAAAGAGGGCCATTCTTTTTTCAAAGAATAAAAACTAAATTGTGTTTTAAAGACCACCAACAGCTAAGGTTATTTGGGCCTAGTCAAAGAATAAAAAAAGAGTGTTTATTTTTTGCAAATATTTACTAGGTGGGAAGTATAGGACTGGTCATCAGTCGAATTTTTTGTTTAGTGATCTACTGATGGCTAGCTTAATATAGCAAAAATCATGGTTACCTTGATTTACGTACAATTTTTATTTTTTTTTGTAAAATATTCTTTTCTCGAAAACTATACATTTTAGAGAAAAAAAATATTAACATTTTTTCCATATTATAACATCTAGAATTCATTTATATTTTTTTTACCTATGTTAATAAGTGACAGAGAGAACGTTTTTTTCAATATCTCAGGATTTACTGAACCGATTTGACTAAAAATCTAATCAGATCTAAGTTAAAGGCTGATAAACATAATAGAACAATCGGCATGCCCGTATGTTGTTCCGTTTTTACGATATCGAAGTCAGAGCATACGCTATCTTTCAATTTCCATATCCACTCTGCAACAGACTAAGGACAACCGAAACAAGTTCGCGATTTATTAGATAAAGTGGGATTTATATATTTGTATTTTCATACAAATCTGTATAAAAAACTGTGTTGATACAATATAATACATAAAATCTATCTAGAATTTTCTCCTCTTTTGTTTAAGACAGCTTTCGAATCGATCTGACTTGAATTGAGCGAACTATAAGCAAAAAACACCGTTTTTTTCTAATTTTCTCCACTCTGGGGTCAAAATTGAAAAATTGGGCGACGTTAGGATCAAATAGACTCCGAGAGGAATCGAACAAAAAAAAGTTTTTTAAAATCGATTAAGCCGTTTGGGCTGTACGACGGATACAAAAAATCCGTTACAGATTCACAGTTTGACAGACGTATAGACAAAGCGAGTGTCTAGCTTTGCTTAGATCGCGCCTAAAAAAGTAGAATTTTAGCATTTTCTAACTGCATACAATCCTTTGATAATATCAAAATGAAATTAATAAAAATCGTATTCTATCTTTACTATTATTATTACACAAATACAAAAAAAAATATAGTGACGTCATGAATATAAACAAAATAAGATCACATTTATAACTACCAATAACTATATCATAAACTAAGAACTAAAAAATATAGGTACATAATAATATAATAATATGGCATAAAACTAACTAATTAACTAAATAAAAAAAATGGAAACGGCCGAATAACACGAACGTTACTCAGTATTCGTATCCCTTTGTCGGCGGAGAGATTTGCATGCTTCTTACTATGTCTGAACAAACCACAGGAATTAGTAAATCCTGCGTGACAATTTTTGCATTCTAGGGCTTTAATTAAATGCTTTTTGTGGTTCTCCATACTCCGCTTAGTTCTGAAGCGTTCCCCACAATCTGAACACGTTTTATAGTCCATGCCGAATTGTTTCTTTGTAATAGCCGCTTTTTTATTCTTGTTATTCTTATTTTTCAACCTCCCGCTGACCTTGAGTACGTCCATATTTGTCAATTCAAGGACTGGCGCGGGAGATTCTTCAGTGACTCGGTTGTTCCTATTAAATATTAAAAACTCTCCCAATTCGTCCACTATATCCTTATAGGTTCTTGAATCAGGGAGCGTTTCTGTGGTGATCACATTGTGGTGCAGATTATTGTCTAATTGAGATGGGCAACCGCTTTCTACGCCATTTGTAGGAAAATGGCTGGCTCGATGAATAAAAAACTCGTTGACCTCCGTGCTATCGAATGTCCGTGTACAACTGACGCATAACAATTTATAGGAAAATCCGTTTGGAATATTGGAATCCATCTTAAGATTTTGCCTATAAAATAAGAAGAAAAAAAACAAAATTACTCTATTATGAATATTCTCAAACGTAATCTGAATTGCTGAAAATACAAAATTTGACTTACCAGTTACCGTTTGAAATCGTAAGTTATTAAACAAATTCACTATAAATCACCTAATCACGATTGTAATATTACAATAAAATAAGACGCACTTCTGTGACGCTTAAAGTCTACAGAGACACTGTTAAAATTCAACACAGCCGGGTAGTATTTATACCCTTAACTTCTTTTGATTTCAGGTAAAAGGGCAAGTGATTAAGGTATTATCTTTTTCAAAAGTATAAACGAAAATGTTTAAAATTTGACCTGGTCGAGCTGACACACACATTTACGTTAATGGAAGCGGACAATTTCCCTTTCAAACAGTTCTTCTAAAACAGTGTCAAAAAACCTAGCGAAAAAATATTTTTTAATAAAAATGATGCTTTTTTTCAAAGAATAAAAAAAGAATGTTTATTTTTTGCAGATATTTACTATAGGTGGGAAGTATACGACTGGTCATCAGTCGAATTTTTTGTTGTTAATAGATTTACATGCGTTTCATTCAAAAGCGTCTAGGACTCTAGGTACAGACCCCGTCGTTTGATTAAAGCTGCGGACTACCCGATAGAACATGGTATACCATGAAAACAGGTGTACGTCAAGCAGCTCATAGGTATACTGCCAAAAAAATCCGAACGCGTGTGATTTGTGAAATAGCGATAGCCATGGAACTTGAACAAAATGATGACGTTTTAGCTGTCAGAATAATTTCTAATCATTTTGTTAAAGTTCCATGGCTATCGCTATCTGTTTTTAAGTTTATTTTGACATTTTCATATCAAATTTCTGCCGTTACAAAGCATGCAAAATAAATTTTGTTTAATGTTTTAGATGCAGAATTTTATGTTCTTAAACTTTTATTCAAAGATATTTTTCCTGAAATAATTAGGGAAGTAGGAAATCGCAAAAGTTTTATTTTACGGGTTAAATCCCTATTACCCGCAAAACGATTCAGCACCCTGTATACAAAGCAAGCGCTATATTGTGTTTATTTTAAATAGTTTGAGAAAAATGAAAAAAATTGTTGTCATATTTTTGAAGTTACACTTGTTTGAGCGCATTATGAAAAAATTATGAAAGTGAATTTTTCAAAAACTCTGACATCAAAATTAATAGGATTAA
The DNA here is from genome assembly GCA_039654895.1 of Mongoloraphidia duomilia. Taxonomy (NCBI): domain Eukaryota; kingdom Metazoa; phylum Arthropoda; class Insecta; order Raphidioptera; family Raphidiidae; genus Mongoloraphidia; species Mongoloraphidia duomilia. The sequence goes on along the minus strand of CM077527.1, from coordinate 1,106,469 downwards.
TTTCCATAGTCCTATTATCAATTGCGGCGTTGTGATTTAGTTTTTGGTAATAATCATTTTTACTTCCCACCTCTACTATAGTAGGGAAGTAATGGATTTAGTCCGAAAAAAATATTTCGAGATTTTAACAGATTTTCACGTTTTGAGACCCTAGCAATCGTTTAAGATCATTTTTTGACTGATGTCTGTGTGTGTGTGTGTATGTGTGTGGTCAATTTTTCGCCTTCGATATCTTAAGAACGGAACAACATACGGGCATACCGATTGTTCTATTGTGTTTATCAGCCTTTAACTTAGATCTGATTAGATTTTGAGTCAAATCGGTTCAGTGGATCCTGAGATATTCAAAAAAACGTTCTCAATGTCACGTATTAACATAGGTAAAAAAATATAAATGAATTCTAGATGTTATAATATGAAAAAAATGTAAATATTTTTTTCTCTGAAATGTATAGTTTTCGAGAAAAAAATATTTTACTAAAAGAAGAAAATTGTACGTAAATCAAGGTAACCATGATTTTTGCTATATTAAGCTAGCCATCATTAGATCACCAAACAAAAAAGAGGGCCATGCTTTTTTCAAAGAATAAAAACTAAATTGTGTTTTAAAGACCACCAACAGCTAAGGTTATTTGGGCCTAGTCAAAGAATAAAAAAAAGAGTGTTTATTTTTTGCAAATATTTACTAGGTGGGAAGTATAGGACTGGTCATCAGTCGAATTTTTTGTTTAGTGATCTACTGATGGCTAGCTTAATATAGCAAAAATCATGGTTACCTTGATTTACGTACAATTTTTATTTTTTTTTGTAAAATATTTTTTTCTCGAAAACTATACATTTTAGAGAAAAAAAATATTTACATTTTTTCCATATTATAACATCTAGAATTCATTTATATTTTTTTTACCTATGTTAATAAGTGACAGAGAGAACGTTTTTTTCAATATCTCAGGATTCACTGAACCGATTTGACTAAAAATCTAATCAGATCTAAGTTAAAGGCTGATAAACATAATAGAACAATCGGCATGCCCGTATGTTGTTCCCTTTTTACGATATCGAAGTCAGAGCATACGCTATCTTTCAATTTCCATATCCACTGTGCAACAGACTAAGGACAACCGAAACAAGTTCGCGATTTATTAGATAAAGTCGGATTTATATATTTGTATTTTCATACAAATCTGTATAAAAAACTGTGTTGATACAATATAATACATAAAATCTATCTAGAATTTTCTCCTCTTTTGTTTAAGACAGCTTTCGAATCGATCTGACTTGAATTGAGCGAACTATAAGCAAAAAACACCGTTTTTTTCTAATTTTCTCCACTCTGGGGTCAAAATTGAAAAATTGGGCGACGTTAGGATCAAATAGACTCCGAGAGGAATCGAACAAAAAAAAGTTTTTTAAAATCGATTAAGCCGTTTGGGCTGTACGACGGATACAAAAAATCCGTTACAGATTCACAGTTTGACAGACGTATAGACAAAGCGAGTGTCTAGCTTTGCTTAGATCGCGCCTAAAAAAGTAGAATTTTAGCATTTTCTAACTGCATACAATCCTTTGATAATATCAAAATGAAATTAATAAAAATCGTATTCTATCTTTACTATTATTATTACACAAATACAAAAAAAAATATAGTGACGTCATGAATATAAACAAAATAAGATCACATTTATAACTACAAATAACTATATCATAAACTAAGAACTAAAAAATATAGGTACATAATAATATAATAATATGGCATAAAACTAACTAATTAACTAAATAAAAAAAATGGAAACGGCCGATTAACACGAACGTTACTCAGTATTCGTATCCCTTTGTCGGCGGAGAGATTTGCATGCTTCTTACTATGTCTGAACAAACCACAGGAATTAGTAAATCCTGCGTGACAATTTTTGCATTCTAGGGCTTTAATTAAATGCTTTTTGTGGTTCTCCATACTCCGCTTAGTTCTGAAGCGTTCCCCACAATCTGAACACGTTTTATAGTCCATGCCGAATTGTTTCTTTGTAATAGCCGCTTTTTTATTCTTGTTATTCTTATTTTTCAACCTCCCGCTGACCTTGAGTACGTCCATATTTGTCAATTCAAGGACTGGCGCGGGAGATTCTTCAGTGACTCGGTTGTTCCTATTAAATATTAAAAACTCTCCCAATTCGTCCACTATATCCTTATAGGTTCTTGAATCAGGGAGCGTTTCTGTGGTGATCACATTGTGGTGCAGATTATTGTCTAATTGAGATGGGCAACCGCTTTCTACGCCATTTGTAGGAAAATGGCTGGCTCGATGAATAAAAAACTCGTTGACCTCCGTGCTATCGAATGTCCGTGTACAACTGACGCATAACAATTTATAGGAAAATCCGTTTGGAATATTGGAATCCATCTTAAGATTTTGCCTATAAAATAAGAAGAAAAAAAACAAAATTACTCTATTATGAATATTCTCAAACGTAATCTGAATTGCTGAAAATACAAAATTTGACTTACCAGTTACCGTTTGAAATCGTAAGTTATTAAACAAATTCACTATAAATCACCTAATCACGATTGTAATATTACAATAAAATAAGACGCACTTCTGTGACGCTTAAAGTCTACAGAGACACTGTTAAAATTCAACACAGCCGGGTAGTATTTATACCCTTAACTTCTTTTGATTTCAGGTAAAAGGGCAAGTGATTAAGGTATTATCTTTTTCAAAAGTATAAACGAAAATGTTTAAAATTTGACCTGGTCGAGCTGACACACACATTTACGTTAATGGAAGCGGACAATTTCCCTTTCAAACAGTTCTTCTAAAACAGTGTCAAAAAACCTAGCGAAAAAATATTTTTTAATAAAAATGATGCTTTTTTTCAAAGAATAAAAAAAGAATGTTTATTTTTTGCAGATATTTACTATAGGTGGGAAGTATACGACTGGTCATCAGTCGAATTTTTTGTTGTTAATAGATTTACATGCGTTTCATTCAAAAGCGTCTAGGACTCTAGGTACAGACCCCGTCGTTTGATTAAAGCTGCGGACTACCCGATAGAACATGGTATACCATGAAAACAGGTGTACGTCAAGCAGCTCATAGGTATACTGCCAAAAAAATCCGAACGCGTGTGATTTGTGAAATAGCGATAGCCATGGAACTTGAACAAAATGATGACGTTTTAGCTATCAGAATAATTTCTAATCATTTTGTTAAAGTTCCATGGCTATCGCTATCTGTTTTTAAGGTTATTTTGACATTTTCATATCAAATTTCTGCCGTTACAAAGCATGCAAAATAAATTTTGTTTAATGTTTTAGATGCAGAATTTTATGTTCTAAAACTTTTATTCAAAGATAATTTTCCTAAAATAATTAGGGAAGTAGGAAATCGCAAAGTTTTATTTTACGGGTTAAATCCCTATTACCCGCAAAACGATTCAGCACCCTGTATACAAAGCAAGCGCTATATTGTGTTTATTTTAAATAGTTTGAGAAAAATGAAAAAAATTGTTGTCATATTTTTGAAGTTACACTTGTTTGAGCGCATTATGAAAAAATTATGAAAGTGAATTTTTCAAAAACTCCGACATCAAAATTAATAGGAATAATTTCCATAGTCCTATTATCAATTGCGGCGTTGTGATTTAGTTTTTGGTAATAATCATTTTTACTTCCCACCTCTACTATAGTAGGGAAGTAATGGATTTAGTCCGAAAAAAATATTTCGAGATTTTAACAGATTTTCACGTTTTGAGACCCTAGCAATCGTTTAAGATCATTTTTTGACTGATGTCTCTGTGTGTGTGTGTATGTGTGTGGTCAATTTTTCGCCTTCGATATCTTAAGAACGGAACAACATACGGGCATACCGATTGTTCTATTGTGTTTATCAGCCTTTAACTTAGATCTGATCAGATTTTGAGTCAAATCGGTTCAGTGGATCCTGAAATATTCAAAAAAACGTTCTCAATGTCACGTATTAAGATAGGTAAAAAAAAAAATATAAATGAATTCTAGATGTTATAATATAAAAAAAATGTAAATATTTTTTTCGAGAAAAAAAATATTTTACTAAAAAAAAATAAAAATTGTACGTATATCAAGGTAACCATGATTTTTGCTATATTAAGTTAGCCATCAGTAGATCACCAAACAAAAAAGAGGGCCATGCTTTTTTCAAAGAATAAAAATTAAATTGTGTTTTAAAGACCACCAACAGCTAAGGTTATTTGGGCCTAGTCAATTTCGCGTCGGGTAAGTTTCCAGTTACTACACAGTGCCCAACAGCGTACATTTAATTCTTCCTATATATGCAACGATGACCACAGATCCATTAACTGCGAGAGCTATTATTTTATAACAACATTACGAATTTGATTTATAAGGCGCGTCCGGGCCATGAGAAAGCCAGCATTCATTCGTAATGTTATAAAATAATAGCTCTCGCAGTTAATGGTACTGTGGTCATCGTTGCATATATAGGAAGAATTAAATGTACGCTGTTGGGCACTGTGTAGTAACTGGAAACTTACCCGACGCGAAATTGGGAGTTCTGGGTTCGATTCCCGGCGGTGCATTTACATTTTTCCTATATAGCTTTCTATATAAATATCATGGCGATAATTCGTCTGATATTCTTATGTTAATTTCACTAATATAGTGAATTTAGTTACGGTATAGGTGTCTAATCATATTGATTGTATTTCTTATGTTTATATTAAAAACCGTATATAGATTTCTCGTTATAATTTGACTCTTTTGTTTATTCTTTGACTAGGCCCAAATAACCTTAGCTGTTGGTGGTCTTTAAAACACTATTTAATTTTTATTCTTTGAAAAAAGCATGGCCCTCTTTTTTGTTTGGTGATCTACTGATGGCTAACTTAATATAGCAAAAATCATGGTTACCTTGATTTACGTACAATTTTCTTTTTTTAGTAAAATATTTTTTTTCTCGAAAACTATACATTTTAGAGAAAAAAAATATTTACATTTTTTTTATATTATAACATCTAGAATTCATTTATATTTTTTTTTTACCTATGTTAATACGTGACATTGAGGACGTTTTTTTTAATATCTCAGGATCCACTGAACCGATTTGACTCAAAATCTAATCAGATCTAAGTTAAAGGCTGATAAAGACAATAGAACAATCGTTATGCCCGTATGTTGTTCCGTTCTTAAGATATCGAAGGCGAAAAATTGACCACACACATACACACATATGAAAATGTCAAAATAACCTTAAAAACAGATAGCGATAGCCATGGAACTTTAACAAAATGATTAGAAATTATTCTGACAGCTAAAACGTCATCATTTTGTTCAAGTTCCATGGCTATCGCTATTTCACAAATCACACGCGTTCGGATTTTTTTGGCAGTATACCTATGAGCTGCTTGACGTACACCTGTTTTCATGGTATACCATGTTCTATCGGGTAGTCCGCAGCTTTAATCAAACGACGGGGTCTGTACCTAGAGTCCTAGACGCTTTTGAATGAAACGCATGTAAATCTATTAACAACAAAAAATTCGACTGATGACCAGTCGTATACTTCCCACCTATAGTAAATATCTGCAAAAAATAAACATTCTTTTTTGATTCTTTGAAAAAAAGCATCATTTTTATTAAAAAAATATTTTTTCGCTAGGTTTTTTGACACTGTTTTAGAAGAACTGTTTGAAAGGGAAATTGTCCGCTTCCATTAACGTAAATGTGTGTGTCAGCTCGACCAGGTCAAATTTTAAACATTTTCGTTTATACTTTTGAAAAAGATAATACCTTAATCACTTGCCCTTTTACCTGAAATCAAAAGAAGTTAAGGGTATAAATACTACCCGGCTGTGTTGAATTTTAACAGTGTCTCTGTAGACTTTAAGCGTCACAGAAGTGCGTCTTATTTTATTGTAATATTACAATCGTGATTAGGTGATTTATAGTGAATTTGTTTAATAACTTACGATTTCAAACGGTAACTGGTAAGTCAAATTTTGTATTTTCAGCAATTCAGATTACGTTTGAGAATATTCATAATAGAGTAATTTTGTTTTTTTTCTTTTTATTTTATAGGCAAAATCTTAAGATGGATTCCAATATTCCAAACGGATTTTCCTATAAATTGTTATGCGTCAGTTGTACACGGACATTCGATAGCACGGAGGTCAACGAGTTTTTTATTCATCGAGCCAGCCATTTTCCTACAAATGGCGTAGAAAGCGGTTGCCCATCTCAATTAGACAATAATCTGCACCACAATGTGATCACCACAGAAACGCTCCCTGATTCAAGAACCTATAAGGATATAGTGGACGAATTGGGAGAGTTTTTAATATTTAATAGGAACAACCGAGTCACTGAAGAATCTCCCGCGCCAGTCCTTGAATTGACAAATATGGACGTACTCAAGGTCAGCAGGAGGTTGAAAAATAAGAATAACAAGAATAAAAAAGCGGCTATTACAAAGAAACAATTCGGCATGGACTATAAAACGTGTTCAGATTGTGGGGAACGCTTCAGAACTAAGCGGAGTATGGAGAACCACAAAAAGCATTTAATTAAAGCCCTAGAATGTAAAAATTGTCACGCAGGATTTACTAATTCCTGTGGTTTGTTCAGACATAGTAAGAAGCATGCAAATCTCTCCGCCGACAAAGGGATACGAATACTGAGTAACGTTCGTGTTAATCGACCATTTCCATTTTTTTTATTTAATTAATTAGTTAGTTTTATGCCATATTATTATATTATTATGTACCTATATTTTTTAGTTCTTAGTTTATGATATAGTTATTTGTAGTTATAAATGTGATTTTATTTTGTTTATATTCATGACGTCACTATATTTTTTTTGTATTTGTGTAATAATAATAGTAAAGATAGAATACGATTTTTATTAATTTCATTTTGATATTATCAAAGGATTGTATGCAGTTAGAAAATGCTAAAATTCTACTTTTTTAGGCGCGATCTAAGCAAAGCTAGACACTCGCTTTGTCTATACGTCTGTCAAACTGTGAATCTGTAACGGATTTTTTGTATCCGTCGTACAGCCCAAACGGCTTAATCGATTTTAAAAAACTTTTTTTTGTTCGATTCCTCTCGGAGTCTATTTGATCCTAACGTCGCCCAATTTTTCAATTTTGACCCCAGAGTGGAGAAAATTAGAAAAAAACGGTGTTTTTTGCTTATAGTTCGCTCAATTCAAGTCAGATCGATTCGAAAGCTGTCTTAAACAAAAGAGGAGAAAATTCTAGATAGATTTTATGTATTATATTGTATCAACACAGTTTTTTATACAGATTTGTATGAAAATACAAATATATAAATCCCACTTTATCTAATAAATCGCGAACTTGTTTCGGTTGTCCTTAGTCTGTTGCACAGTGGATATGGAAATTGAAAGATAGCGTATGCTCTGACTTCGATATCGTAAAAACGGAACAACATACGGGCATGCCGATTGTTCTATTATGTTTATCAGCCTTTAACTTAGATCTGATTAGATTTTTAGTCAAATCGGTTCAGTGAATCCTGAGATATTGAAAAAAACGTTCTCTCTGTCACGTATTAACATAGGTAAAAAAAATATAAATGAATTCTAGATGTTATAATATGAGAAAAAATATAAATATTTTTACTTCCCACCTCTACTATGGTAGGGAAGTAATGGATTTAGTCCGAAAAAAATACTCCGAGATTTTAACAGATTTCACGTATTGAGACCCTAGCAATCGTTTAAGATCATTTTCTGACTGATGTCTGTATGTGTGTGTGTGTGTGTATGTGGTCAATTTTTCGCCTTCGGTATCTTAAGAACGGAACAACATACGGGCATTCCGATTGTTCTATTGTGTTTATCAGCCTTTAACTTAGAGCTGATTAGATTTTGAGTCAAATCGGTTCAGTGGATCCTGAGATATTCAAAAAAACGTTCTCAATGTCACGTATTAACATAGGTAAAAAAAAATATAAATGAATTCTAGATGTTATAATATGGAAAAAATGTAAATATTTTTTTTCTCTAAAATGTATAGTTTTCGAGAAAAAAATATTTTATTAAAAAAAATAAAAATTGTACGTAAATCAAGGTAACCATGATTTTTGCTATATTAAGCTAGCCATCAGTAGATCCCTAAACAAAAAATTCGACTGATGACCAGTCCTATACTTCCCACCTAGTAAATATTTGCAAAAAATAAACACTCTTTTTTATTCTTTGACTAGGCCCAAATAACCTTAGCTGTTGGTGGTCTTTTAAACACAATTTAATTTTTATTCTTTGAAAAAAGCATGGCCCTCTTTTTTGTTTGGTGATCTACTGATGGCTAGCTTAATATAGCAAAAATCATGGTTACCTTGATTTATGTACGATTTTTATATTTTTTAGTAAAATATTTTTTTTCTCGAAAACTACATTTTAGAGAAAAAAATATTTACATTTTTTTCATATTATAACATCTAGAATTCATTTATATTTTTTTACCTATGTTAATACGTGACATTGAGAACGTTTTTTTGAATATCTCTGGATCCACTGAACCGATTTGACTCAAAATCTAATCAGATCTATTAATTAAAGGCTGATAAACACAATAGAACAATCGGCATGGCCGTATGTTGTTCCGTTTTTACGATATCGAAGGCGAAAAATTGACCACATACACACACACATGCAGACATCAGTCAGAAAATGATCTTAAACGATTGCTAGGGTCTCAAAACGTGAAGATCTGTTAAAATCTCGAAATATTTTTTTCGGACTAAATCCATTACTTCCTTACCATAGTAGAGGTGGGAAGTAAAAATTAGACTAATGACCAGTCCTATACTTCCCACCTAGTATATATTTGCAAAAAATAAACACTTTTTTTATTCTTTGAAAAAAAGCATGGACCTCTTTTTTGATTAGTGATCTACTGATGGCTAGCTTAATATGACAAAAATCATGGTTACCTTGATTTATGTACGATTTTTATATTTTTTAGTAAAATATTTTTTTTCTCGAAAACTACATTTTAGAGAAAAAAATATTTACATTTTTTTCATATTACGAAATCCGGACGGATTTCGTCCGTCGCTAAATCAAAAAGAGCGCGCTCGACATCAATCAAAAGTCGAAACCGTCCGAGAGTAAAAATCTTCTCCTTCTTTGTTCGATTTGTGCCGCTTAGTATGTACCTTGCTCTCTCGCCAATACCTGGCAATGCTATTTCTACTTTCGTTTAACTAAGATTTTTCAGACTTACCTACTGGCTGCATGCTAGGTACAGTATTTATTTTTTTTACCTCCTAAATTATTAGTTATATTAATTAAACCCTGTTTATTGGCATTTCATATTTAATTATTTAATATTTTGTATTAAATAATTAAATATGAAATGCCAATAAGAAGGGTTTAATTAATATAACTAATAATTTAGGAGGTTAAAATAAATACCATTTTTCATACGTAACTAAATTCACTCTATACTTCTTCATCTGACAAAAATAGTTCATGTCACTTTTTAGTAGGTACTTTGCGAATTATACATTCAACTAATAAAAAGACATAATTATGTCATATTAATATTCCGCAAACTTAAATTACATATTCATGACTTGACACAGTAATATACAGGGTGATTCCAAAGTTGACGTTATCCTTTCACCAGCGAATACGTCTGAGGCTACACTAGAACCGTGTCAGACCAGATCCGATCAGACCAGACCAGACCAAATCAGACACTTCAGACGAAGTGGCTACATAGGGAGTGGATAATATCCGACGGGTTTAAAAGTAAAATGATGCGAAACTAATTAGAGAAGACCTGAACGTTTATTTTAACGAGCCTATAGGATCGGTTCCGTTTCAAACAAACTGTTTATCACCTTTGTAAAATTATTAATTAAAATGAAATATGTGCAGGTGTATTGTACATTATTACATATTATAAACCAGGGCTCCGAATTTATAAACAACAAACAATTTATAAACAACAAACAAAACAAACTTCAACAATGCGTTGAAATCGATCAGAGCTAATTTACTTTCAATTTATGGACTGATCATAAATTAAACAAATTATTATACTTTTAAATCATACCTGAAAGGTTAATTTTTTCGCCAATAACTTTACACAAAAGACCTTTCATGTCCCTGTTGTGGTATCTTTTATCCCTTTAGTCCCAAAGAGGAGGATTTTCACGTATTAGATCAATTAAAAGTGATTCGTCCATACTCACAATTGATATTCAAACACGTTTTTAAATAATAATACAATACAATAAGACAATCTGGTAATAATAGCTAGCATACACAACACTGTTTGTTGAAAACTGTCAAATGTACGGCCGTAGTCTGACGAAAATTTCAAACATGTTTGATATCGTCCGACGGTCGGAACGTGTCTGTTGCAATCTGACATCTTCTGGCGCGGTCTGAAGTGATAACTGTAGCCACTCAATAAGATTACTGGTGTTTGTTCACATCCGACATTACGGATCTGATCTGGTCTGATTTGATCTGGTCGGAAACGGCGCCAATGTAGCCTCAGCCTTAGACATGCTTAGCCGATGTATGACATACAATATACATGCCTTAATCTTTCATTTGAAATTCAGTACATAGTTTGAGTTATTTTATTTGTTAAATGTTTGTGTAAACTGTAAAGTTGTTTGCCAATAGTTCGTGTTTAAAATGAGTGAGAGCTACACTGAATATGGCTAGTGGTTACTCATTATTATGACCTGCCTGTATGTAAACAAATGACCCGAGTTACATTGTCACTCGAGTGACTCGAATCATATCTTCACTCGAATGAAGAAATTGTCACTAGAGTCTTATCTTGACTCGAGTGGCATTCGAGTGACTCGTTTTGTACAGGCGAGTAACTCGAGTGAAAAAATCTCACTCGAGTCCCAGCAAAGAATTCGCAGGTAAAGGCTAGTTGAAAATAATATTTGTGTACTAAAGACGAAGAAACTTCCTTAGGCGCGTTAGGCACTTTTTACCTGGGTAGGTACTGAAATAACGTGAAGCGTTCGCAAATAACAGTAAGAATTCGCAACCTGACCGTTCGCAAGCTGACTTTAAGAATTCGCAACATACGTATATCATAAAAACGACCGTCTAGACAATTCCATTCATAGCGCAGTTGGTTATGTCTTTGCGTTCTATGCATATGAACAATTCCAGACATACCGCATTTTCCAAATCAAGTTTCGACGTATCTAATGTCGAACCGTATGTCTTTTCTTATACGACAATACATACATTTATCTTTTATCCATCGATGTATTAGAAATCCTTTTCACTTTTGTTGTATGTTTTAAACTTCGGACTTTTATATTGTAATGTTTGAAGTTAAGATTTAAGAAGTTACTTTAAAATTCTTGGTGCTTAATTTTTTATGCACTTTAGTAAGTGCTCGATGCTTTCAAACATTTTTGAAAATGAAAGTGCTCGATGCTCAAAGCTTTAAGCACTTAGGCTGAGGCTACATTGGCGCCGTTTTCGACCAGATCAGATCAGACCAGATCAGATCCGTAATGTCGGATGTGAACAAACACCAGTAGTCTCATTGAAGTGGCTACAGTTATCACTTCAGACCGCGCCAGAATATGTCAGATTGCAACAGACACGTTCCGACGGTCGGACGATTTCAAACATGTTTGATATTTTCGTCAGACTACGGCCGTACATTTGACAGTTTCCAACAAACAGTGTTGTGTATCCTAAATTTATGCTAGCTATTATTACCATTCTATTTAAAGACGTGTTTGAATATCAATTGTGAATATGGACAAATCACTTTTAATTGATATAATACGTGAATATCCTCCTATTTGGGACTAAAGGGATAAAATATACCACAACAGGGACGTGAAAGGTCTTTTGTGGAGAGATATTGGCGAAAAAATGAATCTTTCAGGTATGATTTAAAAGTATAATAATTTGTTTAATCTATGATCAGTAGTCCATAAATTGAAAGTAAATTAGCTCTGATCGATTTCAACGCATTGTTGAAGTTTGTTTTGTTTGTTGTTTATAATAGGGCTCGGAATTTTTCAAATTAAAGTATTCGAATATTCATTTAAACTTCTATTCGAATAGTAAAAATTAATAAAAACTGAAAAAGGTCCAAAATTTCGCTGTTTTTTGGATTTTTACAAAGATCCGGCAGTCTGCCGAGATCGAAATAGTCACGGCCCTCACTGGTTTCCCAACAATTTTTAAATCAAACAATGCTGGGCAGTCATAACAAATTGCATAACTATTGTTATTTGTTAAATGATTGAAAAAAATTACATTATATTTCTGGAAAAATTGTTATCTCTATCGCTAATCTAAAATCATAAATCGCATATTGAAATCAAAACATAAACAGAGCAATGAGCAAAAAATTGGCGACAAACGATACTAAGGACTCAGGGACGCCAAAAACAAAGAACAGCCTGTTGTATAAATGTATAATAAATGTTATTGTTGAACAACGATAAAAAATAATAAAAGCAGTGCATAAAAGCAGTGCATTTGAATCCGGAAAGAAGCTAACTACAGTCTATGACAAATATTTAAATATCCAAATATTCAAAATATGCACATCAAAAATTATTATTGTTCAACAAAGAAAAACTGTTTCGGTTATTTAGAGCTTATATAAAAAAAAACGAGTATTCAAATATGTATTTGAATATTTAAAATTCGAATATTCTAATATTGAATAAATCTGTTTTAAAAGTATTCGACCATTCGAATATTCATTTATTCGAATAAATTCGGAGCCCTGATTTATAATATGTACAATACATCTGCACATATTTCATTTTAATTAATAATTTTACAAAGGTGATAAACAGTTTGTTAAAATAAACGTTCAGGTCTTCTCTAATTAGTTTCGCATCAGTTTACTTTTAAACCCGTCGGATATTATCCACTCCCTATGTAGCCACTTCGTCTGAAGTGTCTGATTTGGTCTGGTCTGGTCTGGTCTGGTCTGGTCTGGTCTGATCGGATCTGGTCTGACACGGATCTAGTGTAGCCTCAGACTTAGGTTCGGTGCTTTGCCCAGCTCTGACCCAAATACACAGGATAGCAATGGCAATAATATCTCACCGAATTTTTCTTAATGGCCGGTTTTTAGTGACGTGGATACTGAAAACATAAAAAAATTGAAAATTTCCATAGTAAAAATATTCACTTTTATCTTGAAACTACTTTAAAAATGGTATCAGAAATCAGGTAAAAGTGACATAAAAACAAAACTTCTGAAATCCCTATATTATTAAACGAGCAAATCTTGTATATATGTATCTATGTACCTATATAAATTTTTTCTCGAAAACGGCTCTAACGATTTTGATCAAATTTACCGAAAAGGGGTTTCGGGGGGGGGGGGGAAATCGATTTAGCTAGGTCTCATCCCTGGAAAAATTCGTTTTCCTATCGATTTTATCATTTTTAAAATAAATAAAATAAATAAAATAAATAAAATAATCCGTGAACTATTTGTATAGTAAAAAATAACAACAATAAAAACTAAACATAATTATGTAAGTAGTTTTAACTAATATTTAAATAAATAGGTATGTTATTTTTATATTACCTATATAAAATATGTATGTACGTTAAATATAGTATGACGTATAATCTTACCTAGGTTTTTTTTTCAAAAACGACTATTGATTTTGATGAAATTTACAGAATGAGGATTTTTTGGGGCGAGAAATCGATCTAGGTAGGAATTTTGGTCCCAGAGGGGGCAATTAAAAAAAAACTCGGGTCGCAGTGCCAAAACCCTGCCGACAATATAATGTATTTGCTAATACAGGCATTGTGCTGTTATTATGTGAACATAAGTTGGCTTTTGGACAAAATAAAAAATTTAACCCCTTAATACATCCCTTAAAATAATATTTTTTTTTCTTAATTTCAATATTATTATCAATGCAACCTCTGCACCAAATTAAATACACCCTTCAGTAAGTAAATCACTATCCGCAAACTAGTGTTTTCATAAAATTTGTAAGTCCGGACCTGTCGGAGCGATTATTTTAAAATTTTAGCAGCACGTTTTAATCTTCACTAAAGGGTTAAATTTCAATTTTGAAACAATTCTGAGAATTTTCTCGGTGTTTTTGGGCCCAAAAACATTTTTCAACCCCTAAAAACCACCCTTAAAATGGTCCGATTGGGCCCATTTTAAATAGGCTTCGTGCGGTTATGGATTGCAACGTGCCTACCCAATTTCATCAAAATTAATTAACTCTTTCGAAAGTTATAGCCCGTACACACACACACACACACACACACACACACACACACACACCCACACACACACACACACACCCACACACACACACACACACTATATATATATATATATATATATATATATATATATATATATATATATATATATATATATAAATAGACATTTCCAAAAATAGTGCCAAAATGTTCAGGAGGCTATGAAGCGTCGAGAAATTTTGGTCCGACCCCTAGGTCCCGCCATCCGACCGACGCCAATAGTGTATGTGCCATATGGCAAATACACTAAAAAGGGGTTTTTTGCTTATAATTCGGTCAATTGTCATATCGATTCGAAGCCTATTTCTACATAGATTTTATATAATATATCACAAGAGTTAAAACTGTAAATGAATACTAATATAAGAAGTGTCTTGCACAATATGTAAATAATGACAAACCGGCGGCCCGAAGAGCCGCACTTCTGGCGCCGAGAGTCTGTGTAAAACACATCGATTTTTGAAAACTATTGTTAAGATACATACAAAAAAGTTTTGCCAAAAAATTTGCTCAGGGCCGCACTTCTAGCGCCGCAGGCATGCAGTATATCAAAACACATCGATTTTTAAAAACTATGGTGAAGATGCATGCAAAAAAGTTTTGCGCAGGTTTATAGTCTGACGTTTGTTATTAAAAGATATAATAAGAATTCTATTTCTTCGAAACTCGATTTTTGTGAGTTTTTCAGTAGGTACCTCCTATGCAAAAAAAATATTTGAAATTTACTGGAAGTTGCTAAGATGACATCACAGAGAAAAAGTACTTCGATAAAGTTGATATTTGGTATCAATGTTTAAAAATGGATTATTGAAACGGCAACGGGCAAGCAAAATTTCATCTGATTCGAACATTTTTACAAGATATTCAATCTATGAAAATCGGTTTTTGCGAGTTCTTCAGTCAACAAAACAATAACGGCGGTAGATTTGAAAATGGCGGTACCTAAGAAATATGTTCGATTCAAGTTGATACTTAGTTTTTACGCCAAAAAATACATATAGGTATTTAAAATATTTAACAGAAACAATTATTTTAAATTATGTTTCAGAAATAAATTCGTTTCGGAATAATATTCTGAGAAAATAATATCTCACAGCATACAAGTACTATTTTTATTGAACTCATCCGAGCAAAGCTCGGCACCCAGATATTATATTTTTATTCTTATGGTGCAGTTAATTAAACTTCGCGCCTTTTATGCCCTACCTATTTCAAGAGACGGGAGGTTTCAAGGTTATTAAAATTCAACGGTAAACATTAAAGAAACCTCGCCTACTGTTTGCTTTTATGTTATCAAGCAATGGCAGTGGCAGCGCGGGTCACTGTTGAAATAATTTTGACTTATTGTAATTTTCTATTTTTAGGTATACATTATACTTTGCTTAGAACTGTTGAAATGTATTATGTAAGATGGTCATTGGTCATATTGTGTAATAATTAATTTGTAAAACTATAAAAGATTCCTGTTTATCAATGTTATTAGCCAGTCATTTTTTAAACGTTTTTAATTAAATACTATTTCAAATATTCACAAGACGCATTTTTTCTCACTTATTTCATCAGGTTATGGGCCCAGCATATTCTGTGGGCAGTAGGAATAATTAAAGTACCTAGTGAAAAGTAAAAAGTAAAGATGGAAGAGATGAAACCAATAAAGTTAACGGGTGAAGAAAATTACACGGCGTGGAAATTTCAAGTTTTGATTTTGATGAGAAGTAACGACATATACAAATTAATACAGAAGCCTAGAGAGAGTTTAACTGAAGAATATAAGAAAGCATGGGATACAGCTGACCTTGAAGCACAGAAGATTATCGCGACGTCTGTAAACGAAAAAGTAATAATTAATATTTTGAGTTGTAAAAATGCCACAGAAATGTTAGACAAATTAGAAGCATTATATGGAAGAAAAGCTGGATCGTCTTTGCATATATTACAACAGAAATTTTATTCTTGTACATTTGATTGGAAAGAAGGAATGGCTGCTCATATAACAAAGCTAGAGAACTTACGTCATCAAATGGAATTAGCTAACGAAAAGATTTCAAACAGCATGTTAATGTCAAAAATTCTAATGACTCTTCCTGTCGAATATTCGTATTTTCATAGTGCTTGGGATTCTACTCCAGAAGCCGAAAGAACATTGAACAATTTGACATCGCGGTTACTGTTAGAAGAACAACGATTAAAAATTAAAGAAGAAACGAAGAAAACAGAAGAAGTAACTGCATTAGCTACAAGATTTGGAAGAATGAACCGAAAAGAAATGAAATGTTTCAACTGTGGAAAAGCAGGCCATATTAGGAAAGACTGTAGATTGAATGAACATTTTCAGAATAGAAAAACAGAAAGCGAAAATAGAAACTATGCTCAAGGATATGCTAGAAGAGAAATACGATGTTTTGGATGCGGAAAAAATGGGCATATGAAGAAATATTGTCGAGAAAATAAGCAAGAGCGGTCTTCTGTTCCAGAGGCTTTATGTGTAGACAATATGCAGAATGCAGAATATGATAACTGGTATGTAGATTCAGGGGCCACCGAACATATGACAAGTAGAAGAGAATGGTTTAAAAATTTTGTTGAATTCGAAAATCCGATGCCATTACGACTTGGTGACAACAGAACAATTGAAGCTACTGGTTATGGCGATATCTACATCAATGCATATGTGGGAAATAAGAAAATATTAAAATATATTAAAGATGTACTCTATGTTCCTAAGCTTCGAATAAATTTATTTTCTACTAGAAAAACTGTAGAAAAGGGATATACTATGCAAATGAATGAAAATACGTGTACTATACTGAAAAATGGAACTACAGTTGCGGAAGGCGTTAAAAATGGTCCGTTATGGTTAATGAAGTTTGAAGTTGTCAAACCAGAAGTACATACAGTTGAGTCTCTGCAGACATGGCATGAACGTTTCGCTCATCAGAATGTGGCGCAAGTAGAAAACGTTTTGAAAAATAGAAATATTGAATACAAGATGGAACAATTCTTTTGTGAACCGTGTGTGGAAGGCAAACTGCATCGTCTCCCATTTTCACCGACGAATACAAGATGTACGTCACCTGGAGAAATTATTCATACTGATGTTTGCGGTCCGATGGAAGAATCATCATTAGGTGGGAGTAAATATTTTGTACTCTTCAAGGATGACTACTCTCATTTTAGAACAGTATATTTCTTAAAGAATAAAGGAGAAGTGAAGAATAAGTTAGAAGACTACATACGAAGCGTGAAAACAGATACTGGTCACAAAGTGAAAATTATACGGTCAGATAGAGGAAAAGAATTTGTAAACAAAGAAAACGAAGATATTTTAAGAAAGTTTGGTATTCGACATCAGACTACTACAGGCTACGCACCAGAACAAAATGGATCTGCTGAGCGTGAAATAAGAACACTAGTAGAAGCTGCCAGAACGATGATGTATAGCAAAAATTTCAAAAAGGATCTGTGGGCGGAAGCAGTTAACGCAGCAGCATATGTTTTAAATAGAACAGGAACATCTTCATTGAAAGGAAAAAGTCCATATGAACTGTGGTTTAAAAGGAAAGCTGAAATTAAACATTTGAGAGTTTTTGGTACTGAAATGTATACTCACATTCCAAAAGAAAAGCGACTGAAATGGGATGCTAAAGCAAAGAAAGGTTTTTTCGTAGGATATGATGAAAACATAAAAGGCTATAGGGTATGGTATCCTGGAACTAATGAAGTAAGCATACATCATGACGTAATATTTAATGATGAATTGAATTTGAAGGGTGAAACCGAAGTAACGAATACTTTTTATGATCCTGTGAAGGAAAATGGTGAAAATACTAGAGAAGAAACGGAAATAAGTGAAGATGAAATGGAAGAAACAACGAGAGAAGGAGAAAAATCAGATAGCGAAGAGTTAGAAAATGTTGAAATGCGTCATTTGAGAGATAGAAATAAATTAAAGAAACCAGAGAGATTTGGAAACTTTGCAGACTTTGTAGAAGCTGCAGCGCTGGTGATAGAAAACGAACCAGATACATATGAAAAGGCTATAACAGGAGGAAATTCTAGAGAATGGAAGGAAGCAATGGATGATGAAATTAAGTCATTGAAGAAAAATAATGTTTGGGAATTGTGTGATTTACCTAAAAACAGAAAAGCTATAAGTAATAAATGGGTCTACAGGATAAAACGAAATAATAACAATGAAATAGAGCGATATAAAGCAAGGCTTGTTATAAGAGGATGCGCACAACGATACGGAATAGATTTTACAGAAACATTTAGTCCAACACTGAAATTTAATTCTATAAGAACAATATTGTCTATAGCAGCTACTAAACAAATGAAATTATACCAATTTGATATAACAACAGCGTTTTTGTACGCAGATCTTGATGAAGATATTTACATGTCGCAACCTGCAGGATACGAAGATGGTTCAAATAAAGTTTGCAAATTAAACAAAAGCCTATATGGTTTGAAGCAGGCTCCTCGGCAGTGGAACATAAAATTCAGACAAATTCTTGAGAAATTTAAACTACGCGCTACTGATGCTGATACATGCGTGTTTGTAAATGAAAATCTAAGTTTGATAATTGCAATGTACGTAGACGACGGTTTAATTGCTTCGACAAATCATGAAAACGCCAATTCTATACTGAAGTGTCTGAGAAATGAATTTGATATTAAATTTGGAATGTTAAATCAATATTTGGGTATGGAAATAACAAGATTTTCTGACGGATCAATTTTTATAAACCAATCAAGATACGCAAAAACAATTTTGAAAAGATTTAACATGGAAGAATCAAATCCCGTGACAACACCGTGCGATAAAAATCAAGAATCGAGTCTTCAAAGCTCATCTACGACACCAAGAAACGTGGTAAATGTGCCATACAGAGAAGCAGTCGGCAGTCTTATGTTTTTAGCCGTTTTAACCCGGCCAGATATTTCATATGCAGTCAGCAAGGCAAGTCAGTACTTAGAAAAACCGAATATAAATCATTGGAAAACTGTCAAAAGAATTTTGAGGTATATAAAAGGAACGAGTGAATTTGGAATTTTTTATAGCGCAAGAAAAAATAATGAATTAATTGGATATTCAGATGCAGATTTTGCTGGAGATCAAGAAAGTAGAAAATCATAAACAACGTACTGTTGCACTGTCAACGACTGAATCCGAATACATAGCTGCAAGTGAAGCTACGCAAGAAGCTACATGGTTGAAATTATTATTTGAAAATTTAACAGGCGAAAAACACCCTCTTAAAATCAAGGTGGACAATCAAAGCGCAATTCGTTTAACAAAAAACCCGGAATATCACAAGCGAACTAAACACATTGACGTGAAATATCACTTTATCAGACAAAAGCTAGAAGACAAAACAATTGAAATTGAACACATAAGTGGTATTGAACAACCTGCGGATATATTTACGAAACCCTTGGCACGAGACAGGCATCACAATCTTTTAAGGAAAATTGGAGTTTTGAAAAAAAATGAAAATAGAAATTAAGTGGGAGTGTTGAAATAATTTTGACTTATTGTAATTTTCTATTTTTAGGTATACATTATACTTTGCTTAGAACTGTTGAAATGTATTATGTAAGATGGTCATTGGTCATATTGTGTAATAATTAATTTGTAAAACTATAAAAGATTCCTGTTTATCAATGTTATTAGCCAGTCATTTTTTAAACGTTTTTAATTAAATACTATTTCAAATATTCACAAGACGCATTTTTTCTCACTTATTGCATCAGTCACCTAGCCCTCCAAAAAACCATTCCTTATTTCTAAAAGACCCAATATTAGGAGGCCTCCTAACAGAACATTGTGCCCTGAAAGGACGCTTACAAAAATAACACTGTTTAATGGGGACCTAAAGTGCAATAAGGAGACAAACACAGCTTATCCAGGTGTGCAAGCTTTCACGGCCGGCATTGTTCCAAGTCTTCATGGTTTCCGGGCTTGTAGGCCGTGGTCCGGTGGTATTTCTACCTGACGTTTCGTCTACAACTGCGGTAGACATTCTCAAAGCCGATGTGGAAGCGGTCGAAGTGTCCTCCTTGGCGGTTCACAGGTCAGTGTCACACTGTGAACCGCCAAGGAGGACACTTCGACCGCTACCACATCGCCTTTGAGAATGTCTACCGTAGTTGTAGACGAAACGTCAGGTAGAAATACCACCGGACCACGGTCTACAAGCCCGGAAACCATGAAGACTTGAAACACAGCTTACCATATCCTCTGCGAATGTGAGGCTCTACATCTAGAAGGCAGGCTGCAGTTTATGGATAATCAAAAAAGAAACCAGAAGATAATATCAGTCAACCAGTTCACGATTTGTGCAAACTAGTACAAGGGACGAGAATACTGGATCGGATGGTATAAGAGATTAGCACAATAAGCCCAAAAAAGCTGGAGTGCTCCCGACGGTGGGACAGTTTTCAAAGCAAAATGAAACAACAGGTCGTAGTAAATTATTTCTAAGACCCAGCGATGTAGCTTAGTGGTACAGCACTAGACTCGCATTGGGGAGGTACTGGGCTCGAATCCCGGCGGGGGCAGATGTGGCTAGGACTTTTTCCTACTGCCTCATGCCGAGAAACGGTAATTCCTGTACCGGCCATCTTGTTGGTTTGTTGGTTTTTCCCGAGTTTTTCCATGGTTTTCCTCAATAATTCCAGATGAATATCGAGATGGTTCCTTATTTAAGGCCATGGACGATTACCTGTCAAACTCCTATGCTCCCAAAGTTGACTACCTTATCCTAATGTCCTATAATTCCTCCATTCGCACATTGCTATTAAATAAGTTGAAGTATAATAAAAATGTATAAAATGGGAAGTGGTAAAAATGGAAAATAGTAATGGTGCGAATGGCGTCTGTTATGACATAATGTCGAGAAACGGACGTTAAACGCATTATTATTATTATTATTAAATTATTTCTAAGTAGGCCACCCATATTATAGATAAGACAATAACAAACAAGTTTCTACGAGTTTAGAAAGTTTTAATAAAAATAACAATAAATATCTTTGAAAATCATCTTTTAGTCTAGTCAACGAATGATCCTAGCCGGAAAATCAATAAGCGCGCAAAAACCAACTTCGGGACTTTGTTTGGACTGGTTAATTAAAAAACATATTAAAAGTCCTTGACCCTCGGGTGGGGGCAAGAAAGGGGGAGCACTTCAAAGGTCACTTTTTTGGTTTTTCGCATATATCTCGAAAACAGTTGGTCCTATGAAAAAATTCCATGCATAAAAATTATAAATTTCGTACATTTTCTATATTTGAAATTTTTTCTATCTCTAACTGTTTACGAGTTACATGTTTCTGAAAACTTTCAGATCAGGTTAAGATAAAATGATAAACTGCTATACTATTTTGAAGGAAATTTAATTCTCTACAACTTTCTTTTGTAAAATTAAAGGCTGAAGCGCTAGAGAGAAAAGTTCGGCAAAAAATGTGGTGCGAAAAATATTTGTTCGAAAAACAGCGAAGCATGTAACTCGTTAACGGTTGCGGAGATAGAAAAACCTCAGATATAGAAAATGTAGGAAATTTTGTCAGCTACAATTTTCATGCATGGAATTTTTTCGTAGGATCAACTGTTTTTGAGATATACGCGAAAAACCAAAAAAGAGACCTTTGAACTGCCCCCCCCCTCTTGCGCCCACCCGGGGCTCAAGGACTTTTAATATGTTTTTTTTACTAACCAGTCCAAACAAAGTCCCGAAGTCGGTTTTTGCGCTTTTTGACTTTCCGGTTAGACCCCTCTTTAGAGCACTCATTAACTGAGCTATTTGTTATCATCTCTAGTTTGGGACTTGTTCGGTAACCGGATTCTAAGCCCACCCCAAAATAGATTCCAGCCTCCCCCCTAAATAACGTTAAACCCTCCCTCCAAACAATCATGTTTAATACTCCTTATAATATTATAATATTATAATATAAGTTTGACCCCATAGATCTCCCAAAAAAGTCGTTCCGCCGCCAATGACTACAACATACCAAAATATTTACAATTCGTAATACAAAAAACATAAGTATACATTACAAAGTATAATAAAATTTTATTTTTGTTTGCGTTCAATATTGTGAGAGTTAAATATCATTATTTCTTCAGTTTGTCGATATCTCGTTAAGGTCCGTAAAAATGTATATGCGGCACTGAAATATAGAAATTCTAGAACGCAAACTGACGCGCTGCTAGCGAGTAAAGACAGACATAAAATGTATGGTCGAAAGGACCACTGTCCGCCAGTTAGGAACCAGAATTTTAAATACCGTTTTATTGCAAGGGACTATTTGATTTTGTCCCACTTTAAATATGGTGATAAAGTTAAATGTAAAATAAACGAACTAATAAAAAAAAATTGGGTAGACGTGTATGGAATCTAAAAAAAGAACATCGAAGAATCGACGTTAAATAATTAAATGTTCAAGTAAAACGGTTTTATGTATTTTTCTGACAAACGCACATAGCCTGTGTGTAATATGTTATAGCCCGGTAGTTTGCGTTGAATTTTAGGTAGTGTTTTTACGCCGACCGATTGTTATCTTTTTCGATAAATCTGGTATGACTAATAAGTAAACCAAGCGTCAGTAATAGTACGCCAGCTGAAACTTTTTTTATAAATAGTTGACATCATAGTGAGTTGAAAAAAAATTGTCAGCTGTATCGTGGAGGGAGGATTGTGCGTCAGCTGCTCGCATGAACTTGTAAAAAACACGTAAAATATTGCGCTTTCACTTTTTTGCACTGACAACAGCTGAGATAATTACGTTACCTAGGATTATGATAGCGATATGATCGATAATGATTAATTTCTACGAAATTATTAATTTATATATTTCTATTTCTTTTTTTCATATTACCTTTATAATAGTTTATATTATTTTCATTTTGCACTCTAAATTACATTATATATTTATAAAAAAAGTTTCAGCTGGCGTACTGTTACTTAAAATTTTTTTTACCACTTTCGCAGCCTCCCACATCCAGACCCACCGCTACTTGAGCAGCTGATGGTCGGTTCACTGATTAGTTGTCCGAGATCAACTAGCTATCGATATTAAAGTCAGCTGGTTTTTTCCTACTGCCTCACGCCGAGAAACGGTAATTCCTGTACCGGCCATCTTGTTTGAGGTTTTCCATGGTTTCCCTCAATAATTCCAGATGAATATCGAGATGGTTCCTTATTCAAGGCCATGGCCGATTACCTGTCAAACTCCAATGCTCCCAAAGTTGCCTATCTTATCCTAATGTCCTATAATTCCTCCATTCGCACATTGCTATTAAATAAGTTGAAGTATAATAAAAATGTATAAAACGGGAAGTGGTAAAAATGGAAAATAGTAATGGTGCGAATGGCGTCTGTTATGACATAATGTCGAGAAACGGACGTTAAACGCATTATTATTATTATTATTATTATTATTATATTAAAGTCAGCCGGCTTAGTATGACTTTTTCATTTGCAACGCTGCCTCCCGGACTAATTGTTTCATTGGTTTGCCGGCTGCCGCAAACTTGTTACCCTTGTTACAAACTATGCATGACTATCTTTAATTTTGGAACTTGACTATAACATACAGTGTGTCCCACCGTAACTGAGACATAGCATTTTAACATGGTGTTACGATAATTTGTTAATATTTGCTGCCCGTCAACTGTTTTTGTTATTTTTATTTTACGATATGGTTCTAAATGTCCCCAGTAATGATGTTGTAGACTTATTTTTATTTAAATGTCTTTAAAAATTAATAAAATCACATTTTTTAAAATAAATCACAATATTTGCTTTGTATACCAGTTTAATGAACAAGTGCTCAACGTCGCAAATAGCCTAGTCAGCTAGCGCATTGACCAACATCAGTTACCTTCACGCCAAGCCCAGGTTCGAATCCCGAGAGCTCATAATTAATTATTTTTTTTAAATAATGAAAATACATTGGAGAACAATTAATAATGCTTATTATTTACCAATAAAAGTATAATGATTTTATTAATTATTTCCATTAGAACAGATTTGTACGATGGTTGTACGTGTTAGTTTTAATGAAAATAATTAATAAAATCGCTATACTTTTATTTGTAAATAATAACCATTATTAAGTGTTCTCCAATGTATTTTCATTATTTAAAAAAAAAATTAATTATGAGCTCTCGGGATTCGAACCTGGGCTTGGAGTGAAGGTTACTGATGTTGGTCAACGCGCTAGCCGACTAGGCTATTTGCGACGTTGAGAACTTGTCCATTAAACTGGTATACAAAGCAAATATTGTGATTTATTTTAAAAATGTGTGATTTTATTAATTTTTAAAGACATTTAAATAAAAATAAATCTACAACATCATTACTGGGGACATTTAGAACCAGATCGTAAAATAAAAATAACAAGAACAGTTAACGGGGAGCAAATATTAACAAATTATCGTAACATCATGTTAAAAAGATGTCTCAGTTACGGTGGGACACACTGTATACACAAAGGTAGAGAGATATAGGACAGCGAAAGAGAGACTATGTTGTGACCGAATGGACGGTTGAAGCGTTGAGATAGGAACCGAATGTCCAATAACAGAGTCTGAATGGTTTATATTTCTGAAAACAGATAGTTCTGGCTGTTCAATGGATGTACTATTCGCTATGTACATGACCTTGGGTAGCTACAAAATAGTGTTACGGATCACCCTGTATATAAGCGGCAGGCAAGAATTCTGAGAAACGGGAGTCTGCTTGCTGAACACACTGGTGCCTACGCGAAGATTCTAGACAACGCTAGAGAATACGAGGACGCACTGAGAGTACACCGCGCGCCCTATATAAGCAGCGAGTCGACGGGAATCGAGTAGTCAATGGTGAGTCGTGCAACCAATCAGATCAATTAGTCATCAACGGTCGAATCAGTCAGTACAGTGATATAAATAGTGGAGTGGATATAAATAAATAGTACTGAAGTAACTGAGTAAATGACCGACATAAATAAATCTGATATAAATACAGTGATATAAATAGTTCCGTGATATAAATTCACCGGATAAAATAAATATTAGTGTAGTTAATTGTATATAGTTAAGTGTTAATTACTTGTGTTGATTGTTAGAATTGACTTTTCGTTGTTGCGTTCATTATTATTGTGTTTGTAAATTATTGTAAATAAATATTTATTCTGCCAACTCAGAAAACAGTTTTGTAACAATAGGATTTACATCGCCCTTTGCAGTAGCGAAAAGCGGAACATTTTAATAGTCAATCGCTATAGAAAATTCTTTAGAAAATTCACTGAACTATTTTTGCTATGTAATACACTACATATTTCCATTATATCTTATGTCGCATAGCCTACTACAAAATTGTAAATGTTCTCAATGTTGTTTTCTCTATGTTCGAGTTAAAATTTGGGCCTCCTTCAGATATTCTGATAAATCAGACATTAATACGATGAAAGATAAAATGCATGCTGAATTTTGTAACTTGATTATTTTTAAACGGTTTTATTTAGCTTGACCCCGTATATTTGTTTGTTACTATTTTTGTTTCAAATCTTGCGACAGCTTTTTCAACTACTTCTACTTAACCGATTCATATGAAACTTTGCACACACATTGAGTTCCCGTGACAATACAATATTATGATAATTTCAACTTGGTAACGAGGGTCTGATGATGGAATCAGGAGGTGGACAGTTGAAAGGATGAGGAGTTTGCATAACGATACGGGTCAGAAATTAAACTAAAATCTAAAAATAGATAAATTTTTTTTTAAGTTAAACGGTTTTATTTTTAATCATCAGCTGTACCAAAAACTAGAAAATAATTAGGACACAAACCAAGGGGCACTTTGTGTCGCTGTGTCAGCGGAATAAGTATTAAAAACGTAGGACACATAAAAATCTGTATAACGACTGTATAATTATTAAATAAGAACGGCTTGTCTAGAAAAATGTGTTCCCAAGCCCACCAACAGAAATATTTCAAATGCGCCCTACGTTTTATTACTTATTCCACTGACACAGCGACACAAAGTGCCCCTTGGTTTGTACCAAATTATTTTCTAGTTTTTGGTACAGCTGATGATTTAAAATAAAACCATTTAACTTAAAACATTTTTTACCTATTTTTATTTTCTAGTTTTTAGTTATTATTCAAAAACAAATTTAGGATTACATAATGACATATATTTTAAATATCAAAATCCATGTATTAGCAAACACAGTATTTTGAAGCTGAGAGACACGATGGACGTCGCATAAGCTCAAATATTCTTATCTCCCCTCTCTCCGACTTTTTATTGCACTGGGGGGAACATTTCGAGTGGGGCCCTGTTCGTTTGCACGTGGTTCGGGTATCCGCGGCGATACCAGACAAGTGGTCGCAGCTGTATCATTCCGGCCAGTAACATAACCTATATTGACTCTTTTTTTATGTATCGTAAAATTACCCATATGCATGCAAACAATACAGGCCCCATAATGGATTGGTGTTTGTCAACCTATCAAATTATTTATTTTTTGTATGGATATGATGAACCGAGCTGAATATTTTTACTTCCCACCTCTACTATGGTAGGGAAGTAATGGATTCAGTCCGAAAACAATATTTCGAGATTTTAACAGATTTTCACGTTTTGAGACCCTAGCAATCGTTTAAGATCATTTTCTGACTGATGTCTGTATGTGTGTGTGTGTATGTGTGTGTGTATGTGTGTGTGTATGTGTGTATGTATGTGTGTGTGTGTGTATGTGGTCAATTTTTCGCCTTCGATATCTTAAGAACGGAACAACATACGGGCATGCCGATTGTTCTATTGTGTTTATCAGCCTTTAACTTAGATCTGATTAGATTTTGAGTCAAATCGGTTCAGTGGATCCTGAGATATTCAAAAAAACGTCCTCATTGTCACGTATTAACATAGGTAAAAAAAAATATAAATGAATTCTAGATGTTATAATATGAAAAAAATGTAAATATTTTTTTTCTCTAAAATGTATAGTTTTCGAGAAAAAAAATATTTTACTAAAAAAAATAAAAATTGTACGTAAATCAAGGTAACCATGATTTTTGCTATATTAAGTTAGCCATCAGTAGATCACCAAACAAAAAAGAGGGCCATGCTTTTTTCAAAGAATAAAAATTAAATTGTGTTTTAAAGACCACCAACAGCTAAGGTTATTTGGGCCTAGTCAAAGAATAAAAAAAAAAGAGTGTTTATTTTTTGCAAATATTTACTAGGTGGGAAGTATAGGACTGGTCATCAGTCGAATTTTTTCTGTTTAAATATTGCTATACCAAATTTGCATTTTTTATACTACACAGTAATTACGATTATGTGCGAGCTACATTCATCAATTATTACAATACTAGCGGCTCGGTCCCGGCTTCACCCGGGTGCTAAGAATTTATATATTAATAATATTAAAGATTAAACACCTGCCCCTCCGCCATAGATAGATAGATAGATAGATATTTATTTTGTCAATAATTGAGATACAGATCTATTTGACACGTCAAAAAAAAAAAAGTTCACATTAAAAGAAATATAAAATTACTGGCAACATAAAAATTCATCTACACTGTAAAATGCTCGCTCTAATAAGAATTTTTTTTTTTTTTTTTTTTTTTTTTTTTTTTTTTTTTTATACACGTACTTCCACCATGCACAGTATTCTACACCTTTCCCAATTGTATTTCAGAAAATATTGAATTGAAGTTCAGAAAGTATCAATTGTATTTCAGATTAGTCATTTGAATTTCAGAAAGCGTCAACTGTATTTCAGATTAGTCAATTGAATCTTTTCGCAACATGGATAAACGGCAAATCGCACAATTATACATATATCTTTAAGCTTCATTGCAGCTAATAACATGAAGATCAGCTTTGTAAATTCAACTTAGGGTCAAAAACATAAATAAAAAAGTCTGTTGGTAGGAAAAAAATTAAGCACATTTCATTTTCGTTGTGAGATCCATTGTAAACTTGGAACTCTAATTTTCCGTAATTGTCAGTGAGCATTGTTGTTTAAAAAGTCAAGTAAGTAAAACCATGATTTTACTCCTAACTTATTTGGAAATTATTACTATAAATCTGATAAATTTGACACTTTTAAATCCGGTCCGCAAGATTACAGGCGCCATGGTTTTAGGTTATGCTGTCGTCTGTCAATATAAACCATAGACATAGATGTGGGTACACCTCCATGTCTGATATGAATTAATTAGTTATTTTTTATTATACGTCAAAATTGAAGAAAAAAAAACTTAAAATAAATAATTTTCGCGTATCTTTTATGCTATGCTATTAATTATACTATATGCACGCAGCGAAATTAAATGGTATTCGTTTTTTAAAAAATTTCGCGGTTTAAAACAACGATAACAAGCCGTGAGGTGGGTCGTTTATTAGAACTAAAGAAGCGACCTTTGAGGTCAACACGACGAGCTCCCAGTTTGATAAATATTTAATAACAATAATTAAATTAGATATTACACAGAAAAGTAATCATTTTAATCATTAAAATATAATTATTATTTATTTTTAACAATAATTAAAAAAAAAACGGCTGAACCGATTTTTATGAAATTTATGTCGGATCAAAATGACGTTAACACGCCTCGATTGACACTCTTACGATGTCGATATAAATTTTTATTCGCGAGATATTGTGTAAAATCTACTTTTTTGGAATC
Organism: Mongoloraphidia duomilia; assembly: GCA_039654895.1. NCBI lineage: Eukaryota > Metazoa > Arthropoda > Insecta > Raphidioptera > Raphidiidae > Mongoloraphidia > Mongoloraphidia duomilia. The sequence goes on along the minus strand of CM077527.1, from coordinate 1,077,482 downwards.
TATTTGGTTAAGAAAAAAGAACGGCTGAACCGATTTTGAAAACATTTCTTTCAGATCATATTTACGTTAATACGCGTCGATTGGCACCCTAACGTAGTCGATATCATTTTTCATTCTCGAGATTTCGTCTTAGAAAAAATGGAGACATACGTACACACACACAGACATCTTTCTAAAAATAGTGTAAAAATAGTGTAGTGACCTTGAAACATAAAAATTTGTTATACATTTTGATTTCGATTTTCGGACCCATTACAATAACTTCCAATGGGAAGTTAAAAATGAGTTCAATCGTGCACTATTGCCCGCTAGCGGCGCTAGTAGGCTTCGTGCACACAACCTATAGGTACCAACCTTGGTTAGAACTTGACAATTTTCCCCTATTATTCAATTAACAGAACACATTAATGAGTTACATCGATCTGAAACTTTCCTTTCATCAGACTAAGTAAGCAACGTTTGTTTAAATTGTATCGAATACAATATTCATTACGTCTATAGCTGTCCCAAAAATAACGCCGACTATTTTGAATCGAATATTTTGCAAGTAGTGCGGAAAATAGGCGAATGCCTACGAGTTTAGAGACTATCGCACGAGCCGCAGACGAGGATGATAAACCACACGAGTGGGAAATTGTCCGTTTCGCACGCACTGTAAAAAATGGATGTAAAAATACTTTGAAAGTTAAGATAGAATTCGCTCGATTTTCTATGTGATTTTACATTATTATTTATTTTTATACAGAAAACTTCATAAAAACTTGGACTTTTACTGTAAAGCTAAACAAATTTGTGATTTTTACATAAAGTAAATTAAAATTACATAATTTGTGTAATATTCCAATAAAATGTGTAAAAATTACGAAATAAAATGTATAGTTACATATATAAAATGGATGAATACAAAACAAATTAATGTAAAATTAGTAACCACGCATGCGCAATGTGTTTTTATGGAATCTACGCGATGTGGCAATACCTGTTTGCGACGCCATTGTCGCTTTGTGTGCCTATTAATAATAATAATAATAATAATAATAATAATAATGATTTTATTTGTTTTGCCATAGATATGGATACAAATCGTCCTTAATTGTTGAATGAGCTCATTAAAAACTCAGACAGTCATGTTAAAAAAATCGTCTATTTTATAGAAGGAATGTTCAATTAAAAATATTTTTAAATGTTTTTTGAAATTGTGTAATTTATTATGTGTTGTAATAGATTGGGGTAATTTATTAAATATTTTTAACCGTGTGTAAGGAATTCTAAGTGCATGTTTTGCTCGCGTGTTTATGTCATGAATGTCTGAGTTTCTAACGAGCTCATTACAATTCTTAAAAATATGGATTGACAATTCATAAATATAAATTGATGCCAAAGTTAAAATTTTTAATTTTTTAAACAAATCTCTGCACGATGTTCGATGCGACACTCCACCAATACATCTGATAATCTTCTTTTGGCAAACAAACACATCATTTGCGTGGGAAGATATACCCCAAAAGCAAATTGTGTATTTTAATCTTGAATACACTTGCGCATAATAGAAGTTCAATAGTTGTTGTGTTGTTAATACTTCTTTTAAATTTTTAAACATATAGTAATAACAGTTCATTTTAGAGATTAGGTTTTTACAGTGAATCTTGAAATTCAAATTCGGATCTACAGATTACTACTACTACCAGATTAATCGCTGGCTACAAATGGACCATCGATAATCTATGTAATCGGCCTTCTCATTTTTTACAGTGCGTGTTGCACATACTATTTTTTGCCACAGTGCATCAAAAGTATAGTTTTTTTTGAAAATATAATAAATTTTTAACATACAATAAAGTGTTGAAAAATAGCACTTTATTTCTTAATTTCTAGTACATTTCGAAATGTTTATTTTCGCATATTTAAATAGTTAATTCAGTGTCATAATAAATGGTAAGAATTAGTTTTTAGGGTTCCGTACCGAATACTATTATTCTGCCCACGATGTTTGTCCGTCCGTCCGTCTGTCACATGTATTTATCTCACAAACGGTAAGAGGTAGTTAGTTGAAATTTTCACAGATTGTGTGTTGTTTCGAAATGAATCATGGCAAATAATAATTAGAATTAAATAATCAATTGATTTTAATAAATTAATGTTTTTACACGTTCACAGTATGTATAGAGAATATGACTGCACTGTACAGTGTGCACTGTGTACTATATATAGGAAGCAGTTGGAGTTGTACTAACTGCTATATTGCATTAAGCACGCGTACGAAGGTCACCCGGCTAGCTTAGTGGTAATAGCGTAAGACTGAAGATCACTAAGATCCCTGGTTCCCATCGTGGGTTTCGGATCGCAATATTTTGTTGTTTTTATTTATCAAATATTCAGTTAATATATTGTTACAAAACTGTTTTCTGAGTTGGCGGAATAAATATTTATTTACAATAATTAAAAACACAACAATAATAAATACAACAACCAAAAGTCAGTTCTAACAATCAACACAAGTAATTAACACTTAACTATATACAATTGACTACACTAATGTTTATTTTATCAGGTGAATTTATATCACAGAACTATTTATATCACTGTATTTATATCCGATTTATTTCTAACGTTTATTTATGTCGGTCATTTACTCAGTTACTTCAGTACTATTTATTTATATCCACTCCACTATTTATATCTCTGTACTGACTGATTCGATCGTTGATTGACTAATATTTATATCACTGATCCGCTTGGTTGCACGACTCACCAATGACTGATTGAGTCACTCACTCGTATTGCTGTTTAGATAGGCTGCGCGACCCAGCCTAGCGCGTTCTCGCGTTCTCTAGAACTTTCGTGCAGCTACCAGTTGTTACAGTAAACAGACCCCGTTTCTCAGAACTCTTGCCTGCTGCTTATATATATAGGGTGATCCGTAACAATATTTTTTACTTTAAAAACATAATTTAAATAAATTTGATACGGAAAAATTTTGAACATCGAAAAGAACAAAATAAAATATAAGTAAAAAAAATTTTTTAAGAACAAATCTGTTAATTTTTTACCCCTGCCTAACTTCTTATTTTTATTATTGTACGGAACCCTCGGTGTGCGAGTCTGACTCGCACTTGGCCAGTTTATTTAATAATATAATGAACAGTTTTCAAAATATACATTGTTTTAAAACCTACAAAGTTGTGACCATTTCCAAATTACATAACGTTTTTTATTTTTTTTAATTAAAAGAAATCATTATTCATTTGTTTTTGTCAATTCACACTATAGATAGAGTTAGCTGTTGTATCGAACACTGCTGTTTTTATTGTATAACAACTGCTAAACGCTAGCCAATAACAACACAGCGGGTGAAATAAGTGAACAACGCCCGTTCTCGACCGGAAACATGGCATTAAAACAACTGGCCATCGCACGTTGTCTGTGTACCAACCTTACAAATTGCTTTTCCCCTATACTTTCTGTATATACGTGTATGTAATAAGTATCTATGTAGCGACTAGCGAGTATAATTAAACAAACAATTAAGTCTTTTAATTTAAACTGCGCCTTAATTTGGCTCAAAGTTAAGAACATGTTTTTATTTTACTGTTTCGATAAATTGTCTGTATTTCAATTGGTTCTTTATGCTTCTCCGTGGAATATTTACGGAGATACCAACCTTTTTTACCCGGTGTTGCTCGGGCACGGTAACCCCTTGTTGTGGTAGCGTAATAATAGTAATTAAAAAAATCGACTGATGACCAGTCCTATACTTCCCACCTAGAAAACAATAATTAACTAAAAATTCCGTGGTAACGAATACAATGACCTTCAAGTACCTCAGTGTTCAAATTTGTGTATTGTCTATCTCATTCTGGCCGTGCGTGACAAGTACCTATACAGGTGTTGTGTCTTTTTGAGTCAACAACTCTACATTGTCGACCACAACATTGTTTTGTTTTGGCAGTTTATAAGAGCTACGCTTTTGAAACAAACAAGTGATTCAAAATTATAATTTCGTTGTGATCAAACCTATTTTAGACTCGTCTTGATTAAGTCAAATTTTGTTGTGTTTTGTTTATTTATTATTTATTTTATATAAAGATCTACGATAATATTAAATATCACCAAAAAGATTTATATACAGGGAAGATGCAAGAAATAAACACTCTTTTTTTATTTCTTGAAAAAAAGCATGGCCATCTTATTTGTTTATTGATCTATTGATGACTAGCTTATAGCAAAAATCATGGTTACCTTGATTTACGTACAATTTTTTTTTAATAAAATATTTTTTTCTCGAAAACTATACATTTTAGAGAGAAAAAATATTGAGATTTTTTCATATTATAACATCTAAAATTCCTTTATATTTTTTTACCTATGTTAATACGTGACATTGCAAAGAACGTTTTTTTTAATATCTCAGGATCCACTGAACCGATTTAACTCAAAATCTAATCAGATCTAAGTTAAAAGCTGATAAATAAATAAGCTGATAGATAAAGAGAACAAACGGCATGGCCCAATGTTGTTCCGTTTTTACTATAGCGAAGGCGAAACATTTCACCACACATATACACACACACACACATACAGACATCAGTCTGAAAATGATCGATTGCTAGTGTATCAAAACGTGAAGATCTGTTAAAATCTCGAAATATTTTTTTCAGACTCACTTCCCTACCATAGTAGAGGTGGGAAATAAAAATAAATTTATTCTATGCACACAATAATTATTGTTACAGAAAAAAATCCAGATATTTTGGAATTAACCTATCCCACTCGGCCAGTGCTAGGGTAGGATTATTTTTAATAAACATATTTAATTAATTAATTAATTGTGCATAAATGTGTGTGTTATATACACTTGCGTGCTTAGAAATCAGCCCACTGTTAACTTTTGTCTTTAACTATATTTTTTTTAGGAACTATTCATCAAATCAAAAAAGACTATATGCTGTTTGAAAGACAATTTAATATGCTTCGATATTAGTCTAAATTTATTAAATTTATTTCGGCTTCTTAGGCTTAAAATTGTAAAATTAATGCATGAAACAAATTAACTTTTTTTTATTACTAAAAGAAGTATGGTTTATTGACCATTATCTAAATTAACTCTTGATTTTTAATAATTAGGGTGTCTCCCTCTTGCCCTAATAACATCTCTCATACGATTAGGCATAGATCTAATCAAGTTCAATATTGATTATTGTGGGATGTTAAGCCTATCTTCTTTTACTGCAACAATAAGCTGTGGGATCAAGATTAGGGCACGAATTTTTCGTTTCAGCTCATCCCATAAATGTTCGATTGGGTTAAGGTCGGGACTACATTCTGGCCACTCCATAACCCGAAAACCGACTTCTGTAATGTAATCTTGCACGAATCTTGCGGTGTGCGGCCTCGCATTGTCATGCATCAAATTAAATTTACTTCGATTTCAATACTAAATCACATCTTGTAACTTAAAAAAATAAATCGGCTCTCGCATGAGATGTGATTTAGTATTGAAATAGGTATATATGGGGAAGGAACAGATTTCACTTTCGGGGCACTGTGCGAGTAAGTGGCAACTCAACCAGCCGGAAACTGGGAATTTCGGGTTCAAGTCCCGACAGTGACTTCTGATTTTTTCCTTATATATCTTATAACAATCGTTTGACGTTTAACAATCATGATGGCATAATATGCTGACTGATATGTTAAGAAATACTATTCACTACCTAGCGGATGCCTTGTGGATTAAAAAATTCATTGTTGAATTAATTAATAATTATTAAATTGTTGACCACAATTACCGAACTCATATATTGTTATTTAATTATTTATTAATTACTGACTTTGCATATCTAAGCATTTCTAATGACGCCGTTAATACTTACTCTAATTACGTAAATCTAGATACATTAGTACAATACTTACATAGAGTCCAATTACTTTTAGAATGGTACCGATACGTCATCAATGTATTGGCATCAATTATCAAAAGGCCACCTAAAAAGGGAAAAAAAACAAAAAAATAACTTTGTTTTGTTTAGTTTTTTTTCATTTTTTTCAGTAACCCTTTGCACACTACGCCACTAGGTCAGGTAAGAGGCGTCCAGATAAATAGGCATTATTTGTCAATGGCGTAGCGGTATCATTCTTAGAGTAATCGGATTATACTACAGAATATAGGTACTTTTAGGTTGCACGACAGTAAATATTATTTTTCGTATTTTTCATATAAAATTAATTTTTTTATTAATTATATTTCTTTTATACGTCGAATTGTATTTTTATTTCTTTTCGTTTTGATAATAAAAACTTATCCGATTTTGTTACCTATCTCAATTGTTTTATTTAAACAAAAAAATTATATCGTAAATATTATTTTTCTTATTTTTTATATAAAACTAGCCGTTACCCGTGGCTTCGCCCACGTATTTTACGATTTATGGTTTATTATCCCCCCGCGAGAAATTCTCCCCTGCGAAGCGAAGCCGGGCTGGTGGTGTTTATTCGCTCGAATTTTATACTTAATACATAACTCACTCGCTTCGCTCATTCGCTCGGATTTTATTAATACATTACTCACTCGCTTCACTCGTTCGCTCAAATTTTATTAATACATTACACACTCGCTTCGCTCGTTCACTCGAATATTAATAACACATTACTCACTCGCTTCGCTCGTCCGATCGAATTTTATTTATTTATTTTATATAAGGAACTCCTGTGCAAAATTTCATACTTCTAACTTAAAAAATGATGAACTTCCATACAAACTTTCATCCCCTATTTAACCCCTTTAAGGGATGAATTTTCAAAAATCTTTTCTTATTAATCATCTACGTTATATAAGGAACTCCTGTGCAAAATTTCATGCTTCTAACTTAAAAAATTATAAACTTCCATACAAACTTTCATCCCCTATTTAACCCCCTTAGGGGATGAATTTTTAAAAATCTTTTCTTATTGCTCATCTACGTAATATAAGAAACGCCTGTGCAAAAATCAATGCTTCTACCTTTAAAAATGACGAACTTCCATGCAAACTTTCATCCCCTTTTTAGCCCCTTTAGGGGATGCATTTTCAAAAAAAAATTTCTTAGTGCTCACCTACGTTATATAAGAAACTCCTGTGCAAAATTTCATGCTTCTAACTTCAAAAATGACGAATTTCCATACAAAATTTCATCCCCTATTTAACCCTCTTAGGGGTTGAATTTCGAAAAATCCTTTCTTAGTGGGTGCCTACGTCACAAAAGGAACCTACTGTGCAAATTTCAAGTTTATATCTTCAGCGGTTTGACCTGGGCGTTGTCTGTCAGTCAGTCAGTCAGTAACGGAACTGTTTTATAAGTATATATAGATTAATTTTTTTTATTAATGATATTTCTTTTATACGTCGAATTGTGTTTTTATTTCTTCTTGTTTTGGAAATAAAAACTTATCCGATTTTTTTAACTATTTCAATTGTTTTATTTACACAAGAAAATTATATCGTAACAGTTACCTTCCGAGTATTTCTGTTAAAAGACTTTAGTTTAGCATATCTAAAAATATAAAATATGGTGTATACGCCGGTCTGATATGGTGGAAGTATCGGGTATATAATAAAGAATGAGCAAAGCACTTCTTTTTTCAGACGAAATATGTCGATACAGCATTTCACCGCAAATGCAAGAAGCCGTCAATAATTGAACATAATATATTCGTTACATAAAATAACGGAGGAACGGGGGATTTTCTTGCCAAACCAATCGCGCTACAGTCTCTTTTAAAATCGCGCATATAACTTCCTGGGGGAGCTTTTTATGAAATCGATAAAGGCATTAAAAGGAAACGTGCTATTTTGTTTCACTTGTTTCCTTATACGTGATTTCCGATATTTCAGTTCCAGATTGAAATTTAATCTTCACTGTACCCGCTTATTATTGTGACTTTTGTTTTAGAATAAATTCTTCTTTTCGTTTGGTATAAGGTTCCCCATATTAGACTAATATTGGATTGCAGAAGATTAGATTTGATAATTACCTTAGATTGTGATCATGTTAGAATCAACGTTTATATTTATGCAACAGCAGTTTAATGTTGTTGTCTTTTTTACCCATTGGAAGTTATTGTAATGGGTCCGAAAATCGAAATCAAAATGTATAACAAATTTTTATGTTTCAAGGTCACTACACTATTTTTACACTATTTTTAGAAAGTTGAAAAATGATATCGACTACGTTAGGGTGCCAATCGACGCGTATTAACGTAAATATGATCTGAAAGAAATTTTTTCAAAATCGGTTCAGCCGTTCTTTTTTCTTAACCAAATAGACTCCAAAAAAGTAGATTTTACACAATATCTCGCGAATAAAAAATTATATCGACTTCGTAAGGATGTCAATCGAGACGTGTTAATGTCATTTTGATCCGACATAAATTTTATAAAAATCGGTTCAGCCGTTTTTTTTTTTTTTTAATTATTGTTAAAATAAATAATAATTATGTTTTAATGATTAAAATGATTACTTTTCTGTGTAATATCTAATTTAATTATTATTATTTAATATTTATCAAACGGGGAAGTTCGTCATGTAGACCTCAAGGGTCGCTCTTTAGTCCTAATAAACGACCCACCTCACGGCTTGGTTAGTTTAGTAATCAAATATCAAGAAAAAAGTCGATTAATAACGTGCAAACTACGTATTGCAAAGTTACTAAAAAGTAAAAAATAAAAAAAAAATTATAAAAAAATAGAACCTTCTTCAAAAAAAGCAACTAAAAAGAGGAAAATAATAAACTTATGAAGTCGGCGCCAATTTAATAAAATAAAAGTAGGTAGTTACTTAGATATGCATATTATAAAAAGTTTTAGTTATTAAAATTGTTCCAACCTCAAAATTTTATTATTTTTCTCTTTTAAGTAACTCTTTCGAGGGAGGTTCTATTTTTTTTATAAAAATCTTTTTAGGGTTCTGAACTTCAAAAGGAAAAACGACATTTTTATAAATTGAACAAAAATTGTAATCAATAATAAATCCCAAAAAATTAGCTGTAGTTTAGTCTAATAAAAATATTTTTTCCTCAACTTATAAGGATTTTTTGCCATACCCACTACAAAATAGCTACTTTTGATATATGTATAGCGGCCATTAATGACCCATTTAACAGGCAGGTGTGCGGAAAATGGTTTACTTTCTGCACTAGCGCAGAAAATAACGGGTACCATAGCAACTTCTGTTTGTTCGCTCTATACGCCTGCGTACGCTTGCGTGCGCCCGTCATTACTTACTAACTGCGCGAACTTCGCTGCACACTGGAAAGAAAGATGGCGACGCAAATGAATTGTCAGATTTTTTGGAAAATGACGTGAAAAGTAGGTGTTTTGTAGTGGGTATGGCAAAAAACACCATAAATTACGTAATGGTATTACGGTTCGTGTGACTGTAAAAACGAGCGATTAAAAACTCGCTATCGCTCGTTTTTACATACTGCCATCACTCGCCGTAATATGCACCATTACGTATCTTATAGACATACACTCTACTAATAATCGAATATTAAAATGAGAAGTTTGTATCGGGAAACCTGTATAAAAAATACATTATTTCATACAAGGAATTATTCGTTCTTTCGTTTCTGTTCTTGATTTGCATTTATTTTTTAACAAAAAAGCACGAAATATTGTAAAGAAAGTTAGTCATTTTATTTTTTAATTAGCGATTCCGGGAATGGAGAACAAAGAATTATTTGGTTTCCGTTTTTTTTTTATGACTGTTTATTTCTTACTTCTGCATTGAGTTACACACTGGGTTTGTTGGGACTATTGATCTCAATCTTAGTAATTTAGTAATTTGGATAGGGCATAACATGCACTGAAGTGAAGCTCGATTGGCCGACATGCTCTTTAGATCTAAATCTAATCCAATATTGAATATTACAAAATAAACATATTGTTACAAAACTGTTTTCTGAGTTGGCGGAATAAATATTTATTTACAATAATTAATAACACAATAACAATAAATGCAACAACGAAAAGTCAACAATTAGATTAACAATCAATATTATTATTACTTCCTATACTGTACAAATTCACTATTTTAGTGAAATTAACATAAGGACATCAGACGATATTAATCGCCATAACATGCCCTTATTAATTATTGTAGAAAGGCTACATAAGAAAAATTTAAATGCACCGCCGGGAATCGAACCCGGAACACCCAATATCGCGTCGGACACGTACACGCCATGGGCACCGTGGAGTAACTGGAAAACTTGCCCGACGCGATATTGGGTGTTCCGGGTTCGATTCCCGGCGGTGCATTTAAATTTTTCTTATGTAGCCTTTCTACAATAATTAATAAGGGCATGTTATGGCGATTAATATCGTCTGATGTCCTTATGTTAATTTCACTAAAATAGTGAATTTGTACAGTATAGGAAATAATAACAATATTGATTGTTAATCTAATTGTTAACTAAATAAGATACTGCAAGTAATTTTCTCGCAAATAATTGAAACGAAAAGTCAGTTCTAACAATTAAAAAACTTAAACGATAGGTAATTATTGAACTAAACGAGCTACTTAAATAACACTTAAGAAATAACTATATACTTATACAAGGATTATTTATTTGTAATTATTTATGTCACTGTATTTATATCAGATTTATTTCTAACGTTTATTTATGTCAGTCATTTACTCAGTTACTTCAGTACTATTTATTTACGTCCACTCCACTATTTATATATCACTGTACTGACTGATTCGACCGTTGATTGACTAATATTTATATCACTGATCCACTTGATGGCACGACTCACCATTCACTGATTACCGATTGCGTGACACCGTCGTCTGATTGCCTGATCGCTTCACTCACTCGTTTATATAGGCCGCTTGGCTTAGGCACAGCGCGTTCAAGCGTTCTCTAGAATGTTCGTGCAGTTACTCATTGTTACAGTAAGCGGACCCCCGTGTCTCAGAACTCTTGCCCGCCGTTTATATACAGGATGATCCGTAACAATATTTTTTTCAACACTTACATCTAAAGTACAATTTTAGATGGCTGTGTACCGTTTGAAAAGTGATTCTTTATTTGCTTCTGATGCGTTCGAAAGATAGTGTTTAAAGTAAATTTTAACTCACTCCGTTCTATAAAGTAATACTGTTTTGTTTTACTTTATAACACACGTGCTTAATAAACTACTTTACAGATTACTTTGCTATAATGTCACTAATAAAATATATATCCAAACTGTGTTTCATTTGCTTAAAATTGAACTTTTGAAGCAGTTGTTGCAAAAAATATTGTATGTATCGCGTGTCTAAAGTGACGAATCTGATTACCGCGCGAACCGTAGGCGAGTGCGGTAATCACACGAGTTCCCTCAACATCTTCACAAAAATAAGGCCTTGAATAAATAACACCAAAAAATTGTCACTAGCTGTCGGTCTATTATTCCCGTATATCACTGTGTCTCTATTTTCTTATACGAGTGTGGAAATTGTTCCCGCATATGTAAAATAGATATTTAGAAGGATCAAAATCTTTCTTCTTCCGCTTCCTGTGTTACGACTCGAAATAAACATCAACAGGAAATGACAAAGAAAATAGATTTGCATATAACATCTTTTGGCAAACAAAATACACTAAAATATACAGGCTGCCCAGTATGAAAAATATTTTTTACCATACTCACTATAAAATAGTTGTTTTACATGCATCTTGTATCTCATTCCCTGACCCTTTAGCGTTCTTCTTCGAGGCATAACTAAAGTGACCAAATCCTGAATATCAAAAAGCGGGACAAGGTCTATAAAAACCCGGCGCAGGCAACCGTTGGGTTCCACGCCCAAAAAAGCCTTAAACGCGCTAGAAACCCCAAAAAACTCGCTATAAACCCCCAAAAACTCGCTATAAACCCACAAAAACTCTTTATAAATCCCCAAAAACTCGCTAGAAACCCCCAAAAACACGCTAGAAACCCCCTAAAACTCGTTATAAACCCCCAAAAACTCGCTAGAAACCCCCAAAAACTCGCTAGAAACCCCCTAAAACTCGCTAGAAACCCCAAAAAACTCGCTAGAAACCCCCAAATACTCGCTAAAAACCCCCAAAAACTTGCTAGAAATCCCCAAAAACTCGCTAGAAACCCCCAAAAACTCGCTAGAAACCCCCAAGAAATCGCTAGAAACCCCCAAAAACTCGCTAAAAACACCCAAAAAATCGCTAGAAACCCCCAAAAATTCGCTAAAAACCCTTAAAAACTCGCTAGAAACCCCCAAAAACCCGCTAGAAACTCCCAAAAACTCGTTAAAAACCCCCAAAAACTCGCTAATATATTTTATTTTAAATATTATTTATTCTTTAAGGTAGGTATCAATTATATAATTATTGATAAAATACTTTGAGTGGGTAAAAATATCTAATGACAAAAAATAAACATTCTTAATGCACGTGATTTAATGAAAACGGGACAAAAGCGGGACGCTTGTTGAATCGGGACTCGTGGCTCAAAATCGGGACTGTCCCGCCTAAATCGGGACGGATGGTCACTTTAGGCATAACACAAATATATTTCCGCGTTTACTTTTAGACCAAAAATGTAAAAGCTTACAACAAAACATAGCGGTCCCATTTATTTGTCAATTAACCTTATAAACACGAATTCAATATAACTGTACCGACAACTGAGAAATCCGACAAAAGTTTGCTTTGCCAATACCCTCTCCGTATTGATTGTTCATAAATCTCCATGTTGTGTCCCTCCAGCTAGAGAAACAACGATTTTTCATGTAATATTTTACCGTGTAGGGAAGGCACACTTACATTGGAAATCATGTAAAAATACTTTGAAAGTTAAGGCAGAATTCGCTCAATTTTCTAAGTGATTTTACATTATTATATATTTTTACACAGAAAACTTCATAAAAACTTGGACGTTTACTGTAAAGTTAAACAAATTTGTGATTTTTACATAAAGTAAATTAAAATTACATAATTTGTGTAATATTCCAATAAAGTGTGTAAAAATTACAAAATAAAATGTATAGTTACATATGTTACTGTAAAGGCCCGTATATTGGTATATCTTAGGATTTACCAACTTGTGTTGGTAGATGTTAGAATTAAAAAAAAAGAGACAATATTTCGGGCTTTTACTATTATAGTTTGGTACATGCTAAGTTTTACCAATGACGGTTGGTAAAAGTTGGATTTTTTTTAGATAAAACAATGAATTAATTATCTGAATCATTTATTTCAATTACCACTTAGGTACTAACAGTCAAAACCTTACATATTTTAATTATCATTATGATATATTTTTAATTATAATTATTTCTTAGTATTTCTTAACACCTGCAAAATATTTTTTGAATAATAAAAAACAAATAAAGCTGAAATACTTCACAAACATAACGTTTACGTTGGCTAAGCTAACTAAATCAGTACTTTTCTTATTATTTGGTATTTTTAATAAGCAAATTGAAAAAATGCAATTAACACATTGTCATTTATAGTAAAACATTTTTTTACTTTTTAGACTGAAGCGAGCGTGTAGCGTGATACGGGTAGCGGGAGTGGGGGTCTGCAGACTGCAGGCCCACGAATACGAGACGATGCGCCGAACACGTCTTGACATGACCTTTCAACATTTACCATGTCTCTGAGGTAAAACCTAAGATTTTCCGAGTGAATGGTGGTAAAAGTTCGAAATGAACGATGATCACCAAGCAGTTCGGACTTTTACCATTAAGAGTTGGTAAATCTTAGGTTTTACTGTAAAATCTTAGGATTTACCGAAGTTCGGGGTATTACAGTAACACATATACAAAATGGATGAATACAAAACAAATTAATGTAAAATTAGTAACCACGCATGCGCAATGTGTTTTTATAGAATCTACGCGATGTGCAGACTTGTTTGCAACGCCATTGTGTGTGCCTATTACCAGATTAATCGCTGGCTACAAATGGACCATCGATAATCTATGTAATTGACCTTCTCATTTCTTACAGTGTACGAAAGGTACGACAATTTTCGATGTTTGCATTTAAATATAATATAGATTTATTTGCTTTTTAGAAACATTCTGTACTTCTGAATAGAGGATTCCTTAAAAAGAAAGTAAATAAGAAAATAGAATAAGGAACTTGAAAAACAATAACTATTTAGCATTATTAATATCTTTTGTTGGAACAAAAAAAGAAAACTAAATGAACAACATGGCTTATTCGAATAGAGAATTACATTGTGTCGATACATTTCTTCTTTCTATAGTTATTTAGTTTGAAATACTTTGCTTGTTTATGTTTTTACTTCCCACCTCTACTATGGTAGGAAAGTAATGGATTTAGTCCGAAAAAAATATTTCGAGTTTTTAACAGATCTTCACGTTTTGAGCCCCTAGCAATCGTTTAGGATTTTTTTCTGACTGATGTCTGTATGTGTGTGTGTGTGTGTGTATGTGGTCAATTTTTCGCCTTCGATATCGTAAAAACGGAACAACATACGGCCATGCCGATTGTTCTATTGTGTTTATCAGCCTTTAACTTAGATCTGATTAGATTTTGAGTCAAATCGGTTCAGTGGATTCTGAGATATTCAAAAAAACGTTCTCAATGTCACGTATTAACATAGGTAAAAAAAATATAAATGAATTCTAGATGTTATAATATGAAAAAAATGTAAATATTTTTTTTCTCTAAAATGTACAGTTTTCGAGAAAAAAAATATTTTACCAAAAAAAATAAAAATGGTACGTAAATCAAGGTAACCATGATTTTTGCTATATTTAGCAAGCCATCAGTAGATCACTAAACAAAAAAGAGGGCCATGCTTTTTTTCAAAGAATAAAAAAAGAGTGTTTATTTTTTGCAAATATTTACTAGGTGTCAAGTATAGAACTGGTCATCAGTCGAATTTTTTATATGAGAAAGGCTATGCCTTTAAAATTATGTTTGCCAATGCCACTATAAAATAGCTATTTTCCATGCATGTATGTATATGCATGGAATGGGTCAGTTAACAGGCAGGTGTGTTGAAAATATTTTCAAAATACACTAGTGATTTATATTTATTTGCTCTGATCCGCCCGCTATTAATTAATTAATTGTAGATTATAGACGCGTCGACAACTCGGGTCATTAGCGTCTTCAACACAGCACATAATCCATTTGTGTATTAGAATCCGCCAGCCGGCATAGACAAACCGACTGGTACGAGCTCGGGTCCGTGGGAGCGCTAATTCCCAAAGTACATTGGAATGCAATTTGCGATAGCAACCACATTCCAATGTCCTCCCTGGGAGGCACCCGCTATTATATCTACTCACTCATACGAAGTTGATGACGCAAATTAACTGTTAAAAAAAATTTAAAATATTGAAAATATCGTGAAAAGTAGCTATTTTATAGTGGGTATAGCAAAAATAATTTATTTAATTTAAAAATGTATGACATTAATATAAATCAAGTAGCGGCCGAATCTGTTGTGTGTTTTAAAGACCACCAACAGCTAAGGTTATTTGGCCCTAGCACCAAATCATTATTTTTTTAATAATAAATTGAAAATCCAATTGACACTTTTACCACTTTTACTAGAAACCCGGGAACTGGGAACTTGTAATAGAGGAACCATAGCAATGCCATGTAAACAACAGCATTGCTACACGCTCGGTTATTCTCAAGCCCTGGCCGAATCTGTTATACACCATCTTGTACCTATATTGGCTTTATTGATCTCGAGAAGGAGGTCTTTATTTTTGATAGCGAATGAAATTAAAGGGTATTACCGTACATGAATACAGTTATTGCGATCTGATATCCAGTTATAAACAAAATGACAATTCACATTCTTTTGACGTCGTCTCATCAACAGTAAATGTTACGTGCGCTTAGACCGTGACAGGATTTCCGCAATGGCGTAATTACGCCGCCGGCCGTTCAGCCATTCAACCGTTCAGCTATCCAATGTTCGTTCACCAGAAGTGCGTTCGTATACATTGATTGAACATTGCGGGTTAAGGTACCTAGTTTGATCAAAAATGTACAGTGTACATATACGATAATTTTTTAATATTGTTACAAAACTGTTTTCTCAGTTGGCGGAATAAATATTTATTTACAATAATTAAAAACACAATAACAATAAATGCAACAACGAAAAGTCAATTCTAACAATAAAAAACTTAAACGGTAATTATTGAACTAAACGAGCCACTTAAATAACACTTAACAAATAACTATATATATAAGGATTATTTATTTGTAATTATTTATGTCACTGTATTTATATCAGATTTATTTCTAACGTTTATTTATGTCGGTCAATTAAAAACACAATAATAATGAACGCAACAACGAAAAGTCAATTCTAACAATCAACACAAGTAAACAATAACTAAACAGTAATTACAAAGCAAAACAAACAACTATATACAATAATTCGTAGTTTTTACCACCACACTCCTATTTATTATATCACGGCACTATTTATTTTACTGCTCCAACGTAGACTTGAATGCGTGACTCACCGTTGACTGATCCTTAACTCACTCGCAGTGCTGTTTATATAGGCCGCGTGGCATAAGTCTAGTGTGTTCTCGCTTTCTCTAGAACTTTCGTGCAGATATCAAGTGTTACAGTAAACGGACCCCGTTTCTCAGAACTCTTGCCTGTCGTTTATATACAGGGTGATCCGTAACAATATTAAGGTTGGTTTTTCTCGTATAACGGGAGCGTTAATTCAAAGTTTTTTCTTCTGTGTAACGGAAGAACAA
Source organism: Mongoloraphidia duomilia (assembly GCA_039654895.1). Classification (NCBI taxonomy): domain Eukaryota; kingdom Metazoa; phylum Arthropoda; class Insecta; order Raphidioptera; family Raphidiidae; genus Mongoloraphidia; species Mongoloraphidia duomilia. The sequence goes on along the minus strand of CM077527.1, from coordinate 1,060,725 downwards.
TGCGTATATAACTAGCGTACCTATATAAAGTTGAAACCAGGTTTAACGTCACAAGTCACAACAAACATGGCAGCCAAACGGGGGATGGATATAAATATTTTTCTCTTCTTTTTTTTTACGTATAAAATGGACAAGTCTCAATTAATATAGCGACTGGCTTCACTTTTAAATGCTTGTAGCGTCTCTATAATCTCTTAACTCAGTGGGGCAATGGTAGTTACTAGTACTAGACTACGAGCAGAAAGGCGAAGCTTACTAGTGTTACACGCATCAAGAGCAGTGGCGCTTCAGTTCGGCTGATGACTGTTGTACTACCGACTTATGTTCACTGGCGTATAACCATAGACAGTTACCACAACCATAGACAATAACAACAAGGCGTATGTATTAGCCTAGCGGCACTGACGAGAACTAATTGTGCCAACACGGCACACGGTGAATGGTCCCCAGGCGGATGGGGGGAGGTCAGGGGCATTCCGGCGAACGGCGACGCGCGTTCCACACGTGTATAACTACGTAGCTAATAAAAGTGTATTTTTACGGACAGAATAAAACGGTATAAATAATTTCCGTAACACTAGATTATTGGACTGCCAGCGATTGGGGTGGCAAATCAGTAACTAATTAATATGCAAATCAGTCAACAATCTAGGCTACGTTGCTATGGATACATTTATTTTTTACTTAAATTTGAAATTAAAATTGAAGTTGGCGCTTTGTCATCTGTCAAAATATAACCAAAACATAATGTCGTTTTGTCAAAAACTACGAATTTAAAAATGAACGCGAAGAAAATTTGTACTTGTGACTTAAGAAATTGTGAATACTCACGGACAATAACAATTTTAATATTACAATTTATTGAAAAATTGTTTAAACTGGAAATAATTAAAAAAAACGCGTATAAATTATAATACAAAGTAACACATTGAAAAATTCCGAAATCTGCCACGCTGGCGCCTATTGTCATTCTGCTCGTAGCCTACAGGGTCGAAAAATCGTGTTCGATACAAGATCATATTTTGCTACCCTCAAAACGTAAATGAACTTTTCCGCATGGCGTGTTTCTTTCTCTAAGTATCGTATGAAGGCTTTCTTTTTCATTTTGTATCTTAATAGAAAGCATTTAAGGCAGTTCGGGGTAACATTATATAAGTCGTTTGGCCCAAGTAAAGGAGCACATTCCTAACTGTATCATTAACTTATCTCCTTGAAATCTCTCTATGTTTTTGTATATTAAATCGTTTGACCCCATGTGTGGGCGCCAAAATTTTTGATGTCTGGGAGTCACTAAATCAGCACAATCGTAACTGTCTATCACTAAAATACCTCTTTGAACATTCTTATAATATCTTAATAGAAGGTGATAATTGGCATTGCAGGGTAAAGTTGTGTAAGAGTCTTATTTAGAGTACCTTTTTTGTAGCAAATTTTATACTTAAACGCCTTTTCTTCCATTGGCGTAGAAATTTGAAACGTTCAAATATTAAAAAACCCGAGTTCTACGCTTATGAATTAATATTAATCATAATTTTGATATGTGTTTTTTTGTTCCATAAAATTATGTCAACGTGCCAAATTTTAGCAAAATCGGACAAGCCGTTTTAAATTTATAACAAAAAACGATTTCAAAACTGTAACTTCAGGGCCGTAAACTAAGCAATTTTGTAAGAAGGTAAGTTTGCTTAAATCGGCTTATTTTGGTCTCAGAAACATGTGGTGTGTTAAGTGTCTTTACAGACACCCTGTATAACACTAAAGTTGCGCTAGGCCATTTTATATATTTTTTTATTAAAATTAAGTACAATTGTTTCTACTAATAGTTGTTTATTATAATATTTATTACAAAATAGATTGTAGATTTTATTTTAATTTTATATTATAATTTAATGGTATTATATTTTCTTCTAGCAAACTTAGTAACCATCCAAAATTCAAAAGTTTTATGTCCCTAAGGCTGCACACTCGTAACTATATTAATAAAAAAAAACCAAGAGGAGTCATGGGACACCCGACAGAAGCTATGCTTTTTACGCATTGTATATAAAACTGAATTTATCACAGCTATAGACAATACAATTGAAAAGTTATTATTTGACCGCCATTTTGAAATCTAATGCAATTATATTTTTTTGTGTCCTATAAAACTCTTAAATATCAATTTTCAAAAAATTGGATAATTTTTACAAAAGAACATATGGCTGCCATTTTGAAATCTGACGCCATTTTATTTTTTTGTGTCCTATACCTAAAACTCTTAAATATCAATTTTCAATCAGACGCTAATGACCTCTGTTGTCGAGCGTCTATAATTTACAATTTAATTCAATCAATTTTCAAAAAGATCGGATAATTTTTACAAAAGTACATATGGCCGCCATTTTGATTTCTGACGTCATTTTATTTTTTTGTGTCCTATAAAACTCTCAGATATTAATTTTACATAGGCCACTGCGCCTGCGCCAGTACCTATATGCGCCAGAAATCGTCTAACGCGTCTATAGAAGCATAGCTTCAAATAGCTCCTTAGAACTAAATAAAGCGATAAATAAATAAATAAGCGATAAAGCCGTTCAGAGCAACTTTGTGCACGTCGTTTGGCCCCGCACTGTGGGCACCAAAATTTTGATGTCTTAGGATTACTAAAGCAGCACATTCGTAACTATAACCAACTTTGGATAGTGCTATATCTATATTATAGAAAGCGATCAAGTCATTCAGGGTGTAAGCCGATTAGTTCCAGAGTATGGATATCAAAGATTTTGTGTCTAAAGGTACGTGCAGTACGCAGCTGGGATTCTAGATGGCAGCATGTATGGTAGATGGTGGCTGAAATTATAAGCGCTTATAGGTTTGCGCAACGAAGCTTTGATACATCGATACAAGCTTAAATCGCGTTTGAAATGTCAGATAGCGAAGACGAATATTTGTGTTCTTCTGCTACAAAGTGGTATATTTTAAATACAAATTTGGGTAGGAGCTATCATGTCCACCCTATTAATGGAAAACGATCTAAACATGGCGAATTTATACCAAGAATTAAAATTTTACCCAAACCGGTTTTTTGAATATTTACGTATGGAACATAACACTTTTAAATACTTCTTAGAAAAAACTCAAAACAAAATAAATAAAAACTGGCAAAATTTCACTTATTAAACTAGTCACATCCATTGCGAAACTTGTAACGGCCATTTGACAGCTGTCACACGTTGATTATAGTAGTCAGCGCGCTGAAAGAATGATGAAATACATTCTTGTATCTAGCAGCTCTTGTAATAGCGCTTATACCTGCTACACTCACTGCTTCGTTGTGTAAGCTCGCATATACGGGGTGTCCTCAAAGACACTTAACACACGATTACCACATGTTCCTGAGACCAAAATAAGCCGATTTAAGCAAACTTACCTTCTTACAAAACTGCTTAATTTGGGCGCTATACGGCCCTGAAGTTACAATTTTGAAATCGTTTTTTTGTTATAAATTTAAAACGGCTTGTGCGATTTTGCTAAAATTTGGCACGTTGACATAGTTTTATGGAACAAAAAAACCCATATCAAAATTATGATTAATATTAATCCATAGGCGTAGAGCTCGGATTTTTTAATATTTGAACGTTTCAAATTTCTACGCCAATGGAAGAAAAGGGGTTTAAGTATAAAATTTAGATTCAGTAACTTATTTGCTACAAAAAATCTACTCTTAATAAGACTCGATTACTCTCATGGTTTTTGAGAAGTTTGTATTTTAATAATTCGCAGTAATTTTTACAAAATGAAGTAAAGTTACTAAAACATGAATAGAAATAAATAAATATGTCATAAAAGTGGTCAAAGTGTCCACCATTTTTACGTATACAAAGATTTATACGACGAAGAAAATTAATTTACTCTTTGCATAACTTCTTCATTATCTCCAGTTTATTCTTAGAAAAAAGCATGGCCATCTTATTTGTTTATTGATCAATTTATTATTATCAACGTATTATCATTGATCAACGTATTATTAAAATACAAATTTCTCAAAAACCATGAGAATAATCGAGTCTTATTAAGAGTAGCTTTTTTGTAGCAAATAAGTTACTGAATCTAAATTTTATACTCAAACCCCTTTTTAGTGTATTTGCCATAATATGGCACATACACTATTGGCGTCGGTCGGATGGCGGGACCTAGGGGTCGGACCAAAATTTCTTGACGTTTCATAGCCTCCTGAACAGTTTGCCACCATTTTTGAAAATGTTTATATATATATGTATATATATATATATATATATATATATATATATATATATGTGTGTGTGTGTGTGTGTGTGTACACGATAACTCTCGACAGACTTAATCGATTGAAACGAAATTTGGTACACACATTGGAACCCATCACCGCAAGAAGCCTATTTAAAATGGGCCCGATCGGACCATTTTCAGGGTTGTATTTAGGGGTTCCAAAAAGTTTTTGGGCCCAAAAATACCGAAAAATTTGTCAGAATCGTTTCAAAAATGAAATTTAACCCTTTAGTAACGATTAAAATGTACTGCTAAAATTTTAATAAAATCGGCCCAACAGGACCGGACTTACAAATTTTATGAAAACACTAGTTTGCGGATAGTGCTTCACTTACTGAAGGGTGTATTTAATTTGGTACCGAGGTTGCATTGATAAAAATACTGAAATTAAGAAAAAAAATATTATTTTAAGGGATGTATTAAGGGGTTAAATTTTTTATTTTGTCCAAAAACAAACTTAAGTTCACATAATAAAGCCACAATGCCAGTTTTAGCAAATACACTATATTGTCGGTAGGGTTTTGGCACTGCGACCCGAGTTTTTCTTCCATTGACGTAGAAATTTGAAACGTTCAAATATTAAAAAACCCGAGTTCTACGCCTATGGATTAATATTAATCATAATTTTGATATGGGTTTTTTTTGTTCCATAAAATTATGTCAACGCGCCAAATTTTAGCAAAATCGCACAAGACGTTTTAAATTTACAACAAAAAAATGATTTCAAAATTGTAATTTCAGGGCCGTATAGCGCCCAAACTAAGCAATTTTGTAAGAAGGTAAGTTTGCTTAAATCGGCTTATTTTGGTCTCAGGAACATGTGGTAGTCGTGTGTTAAGTGTCTTTGAGGACACCTGTATAACAATGCATTAATTTAAGCAAGCCCTGCTATGATCTACGCTACCATTTGGTGTCCCAGCTCCATACTGCACGTACCTTTAAGCAGCACATTCGTAACAATTGCTACTGAGTTTTAATGTAGCAACAATTTGTTTCGCCACATTACTTTTTTCGTTAACAAATTCTATAGTCAACGGCAATAGTTCGACGGCAATACGACGATATTTTGAACACGAGCCAAAGTGAGGAAACGTGACGATATTAAGCTGGTTCCCTTATGAGCGGCCAAGCGACGCTTTTGGGCTCGCTTCCTCTTGTAATTTACTTTCTCTCTTCGTCTGTGCGTTTTGTTCTTCTTCTCCCATTCTACTTTAACGACACTCAACACTGGAACAACACGACCGACCGTCAAGTGTTTTTATAAATGGATTGTTATTAGTTTAAACATGTTACTTGACGTCTCCCGGTCGACCTTGTAATTAACCCTTTATTATTTATTTATATATCTATATTATATCCGTCTTTCTTTAGTTTGAACACGATAAATGGGCTCGTTAAAAATATACGAATTGCTTTGAAATTGTTTAATTAGGTCGTTTTTTATTATGACAATATATAAAGTTGAAAATGGTTAATTTGAAAATTATCTTTATATAAAATAAATATAACAAAATACAATTATTTGATTAAATCAGAACGAAAAATTCGTTTGATCAAATTGAATTCAACTTGTTTATTTCCAAATCGTTGATAATAGAAACTAAAATACAAATATTTTTTAAATTATTCATACAGTGTGTGAAAGGTAGTACCGAACATAGGGAAAATACAATTTGATTTTTTAATGGATCAATGAGACTTGTACGAGACTGAAAATGTTAGCTTTTACCTGTTCCGTGTCGCGTTGCCTAGGTAACCATACGAAATATAGAATGAATGAATTGTAGATTATAGACGCTCGACAACAGAGGTCATTAGCGTCTAATCGAAATATAGATGGGGCATAAAACGGGCATTAAACTGCAAGTTTTTGCCACTCGCAACGCCACAAGCGCATATAGGGTAAATACAAATCTTAGAGGATTCACAATAGACTACAGAAGTAGGCGGTCCTAATTTGAACGTGAAATTCAAAGTGGAGTCGATTGGCGTTCAAAAATTTATGGGGTTTAACGGAATATTCGTTATTATTCTCTTAAAACACATTTCTTACCAAAACAATGGGCTGTTTCATAAAAATAATTAATAAATCCCGTCATTATTGGCTACAAAACTTTATTATTTCGTGTGAAATAATTTTTTATTTGAAATTAAAGATTTATGAAAAATGAATGTCCTAACTTGATTCACTGATTCAGCCAGTGACGTTTAATTCTAACCTAACTTCCTCGTTGACGTTTGTCGAGGTATAATTTAAGCAATTATAATTGGAAATTGAGTTTGTTCTTTTCATTTGGAGTTGAAAAAGTGTTCTGAAGTCGTCTGAGTTACACTAGATCAAGCGAAGGTAAGCTAAAAGTATAAAAAAAATGTTTTCACCAATTAGGTATTGCATATCTAGGTATTATTTTAGCTTTTTCCTCAGTCGGAAATTTAAACTTTTTGCAGTCATAATTTTCATTATAATTGTAGTCAGGTACAAAACATCATTCCATAACAAATTGCTATAATTATTAACGACGACGTGTTTAAAAAAAACGAGGTTATGTCAGTAGAATGAATGAAATTTGACAGTTGTGTCATGTCAATGGGTGAAGGAGAAGGGAAAGTATGGCACGCCGTTTTACTATTTAATCGTAAAATATTTTTACATAAAATAATAAATATCTTATAATTTTTGATAAAAAAACAAATTTCTTAAGTCAATTTTATTTATGTATCAACATAATAAAAATGCAATATTATTATGTTCCGACATAAACTTAAATGCTTAAATAATATTATGTTCATAATATTATTTCTTGAATTTTTATTGTTGAATTAAAATTATGTACCTACATAATTTTAATTCTGCATCTCTTTCTACAGCATAGTGTAACATACTGTAGAAAGAGATGGAGAATTAAAATTATGTACATAATTTTAAATCGAGAATAAAAATTCAAAGAAATAAAATTATGTACATAATATTATTTAAGCATTTAATTTTATGTCAGGACATAATAAAATTGTATTTTTATTATGTCAGTATATAAAAAATATTCACTCAAACAATTTATTATTATGTAGGGGCATAATTTTATTATTTTTCGTCAGGATATTTTTAGTTAAAAAAATATTTGTTATTTCTATTGGGGTCCGTCAAATGAGCATATGACATCTGGTGGCAGAAAATTGTATCAAAACGGGGGAAAATTTTACATGCTAACAGTGCAAATTTATCGTGAAATTGGTTATTACAAGAATAAAACAAGTAAAATAAACAAAAAGTTTATCGAAAATGGAATTCGCGACGTTTTCTAATATCGTGGCATTAAACACTATCAGTTATTGCCTTGTAAAACTTACTTTACAGCGAATTATTTTCTAATGAAACGTGGAAAAACTGTATTTATGAATTAAAAAAATATTTTATATTAATAATAAGATGTACTTGTTATCATACTGCACTAGAATAGTTGAATCCCTGATGATTGACAAATTTACAGGATTAACTTCGTATACAAATATTTTGAGGTTAGTAACTTGACAGCTTATTACAATATAACTTATTATGTTGCAGTTATGTGTTTACATTATTCACCTAACCCAGCCTTAAAAGCGCATTGAACGCGGATGATTAATTTCGTTGAGATTTTCTTTTAATTTTGATGTTTTTAAGCAATATGTCGTAAAGATTACTACTTTTGACAGTTCAATTTGCATGGATTTTTCTCGTTATATTTCCGACATTTGATAATATGCCAGGCTTTGAGAATCCGTTCTCCTTCAACGAAATTCCTTTGTTTAGGATTCGTACCGGCCCAATCACAAATTGCACTTATATTTATCATTTCTTATCACTTTGAAAATCATAAAATTACACGCAAAAGTATACCCCGTATATGAAATTTCCCCACGTCTGCGCCATGTTTTTGAAGCTCCATCTATATGACGGATCCCAATACATATTAAAATTATTTTCAATTATTTTTATGTCACAAGATAATAAAAATATTTTTATTTTTCCAAGAGAAGAATCCTAAATAATTATAATTATGTCGCAACATAATTATAATTCGTCGTTTTTTCCGAATTATTATTATGTACATAATTTTATTTCTTGAATTTTATTCTCGATTTAAAATTATGTACATAATTTTAATTCTCCATCTCTTTCTACTAATGTTACACTATGCTGTAGAAAGAGATGCAGAATTAAAATTATGTAGGTACATAATTTTAATTCAACAATAAAAATTCAAGAAATAATATTATGTACATAATATTATTTAAGCATTTAATTTTATGTCGGAACATAATAGTGCATTTTTATTATGTTGATACATAAATAAAATTGACTTAAGAAATTTGTTTTTTTATCACAAATTATAAGATATTTATTATTTTATGTAAAAATATTTTACGATTAAATAGTAAAACGACGTGCCATAGGAAAGAGTGATTCCATTCACAACGTACGTTAAACGCAGATTCTAGTTAGAAGGAGACAGTTGCGACTCCGTCACGCCTTCCTTTCCTAATCTATTAATGTGAAATATAAGTTCTGTTCAAGGATGTTGTGAATATTTATAACTACTTTACCTTGACAACCACCAATATTTAAATACGTAATTTGTGGGGTTTCCGGTTTTAATTAATTACAACGACTTTCGCCGGCCGAAATGAACGTCGCACGCGACTGACCAGATAGACCAGCCCTGTGTATTTCCCATACACCATACGTACGTCACGTGCAACGTGTGCACGTCGGTCATCGGCGACCTGCAACGGCTGTTCAGATAGACCAGCGCCTTGTAGCCCAGGCGCCATAGCCTACTACAAAATTGAAATGTTCTCAATGTTATTTGCCCTATGTTCCGTAAAATCGTTTACATCGTGTAAACGCACGTCCATACAATTATGACGTCACTACTTGATACGAATAAAAACGCTTTTTAGCGGACGAGGCTTACATAAATGTTTCAAAAAATATTTTTCTTGAAATCAGAATAAAGAGATTGTGACAATTTGTTCAGAACTTACTGCCTTATATAACATAAAAATTCTATGCAACAGGAACAGACGTTAAAAAAACGTCTTGTTTTTAAAATGTTTTCTCGTTCTGGCTCTCATAAATAAGTGTTGGTAATCAATTCCTAACGCGCTAATTCTGAGAAATGTAAGCATATAAATCTGCGGTCAAGAGACAAAATCGTTTAGATCAAATTTTTACCCGACTGCGGAGGATAATGCGTTTATCAAATTTGTGCCCATAGACATGGAGGATGGACAGAGCGTTCCCCTATAATATTGGCGCAGAAAGAGATAGCTATTGTAGACGATTATCATTATTTCTTTCTAGAATTGTGATTGGTTCTTCGCCCTAACATGTATTGTTGCTATGAATAATATGTATTCAATTTTCAAATAACACGACAATATAAAAAGCATAAGATATAGACATGGAAACGGAGAACCGATCGCAATTCTACAAAAATATAATGATAGTCGTCTGCAATAACTTCTTTCTCTCATTTTTGAAACTTCAGTTTTCTAGATTTTAATCTTTAGTAGTTGTGGTTGAATTATATGAAAAATGTGAGTTTTAATAACATTTTTAATAACATATTAAAAATTCAGCTCGTTATCTTTACCTTGCTTTTATGCGCAAACATCAATATATAATAAATACAAATAAATGACATATTTTGTTTTATATGCAAGTGTAATGATATGAAAAAAAAATTCGACTGATGACCAGTCCTATACTTCCCACCTAGTAAATATTTGCAAAAAATAAACACTTTTTTTTTTTTCTTTGACTAGGCCCAAATAACCTTAGCTGTTGGTGGTCTTTAAAACACAATTTAATTTTTATTCTTTGAAAAAAGCATGGCCATCTTTTTTGTTTGGTGATCTACTGATGGCTAACTTAATATAGCAGGTTAATATAGCGGGTTAAAGTTAAAACTGGAACCGCCATGTCAAAATATTATGTATTGTATTATGTTTTTATTTGATGACAATAAATCTTTTATATACAGGGTGAGTTCGACCACCCGTATCAGTCGTTTTTTTCGAAAACGGTTAGTCGTAGAGAGTTGTGTCAAAAATTTGTATTATAAAAGCCCTAATAAAGAATCGAATGGTGATAATTTTTTTTTTCGGGAAGGTCGGCTTCCTTATTAGTTTGCTCCAGAATGTCCAGAACTCCGGAATTATAAATGTAACGATAGGTCGAAAGTGGTATTGTTGAAAAGATCTTTAAAAAATAAGCAAGTTTTGCAGGAAAATTTTTTTTATTACTGTCACCCCTGTTAAGTAATATTTGTTTGAAATTACTAAATTAAAATGTCATAATAACGAACTTTTTAAAAGTCCGCATTTAAAATCTAGTTACCTATCTATCGATCATTAAACACTGAAGAAGTACACTCACAGTATAACCAGAAGAGCTCAGTAGTATCTGTTAAAGAGTAAATGGAAGACAGTTTGAACACTTGTGACAATGTCTAAGGTTGCTAGATTTTTAATGCCGACTTCGATCGTTATTATGAAAATTTGATTTAATAATTTCAAACGATTGTTACTTAACAGGGGTGGCAGCAATTAAATAATTTTTCCTACAAAACTTGCCTATTTTTTAAAGAGCTTTTCAACAGCACCACTTTCAACCTATCGTATTTTCTAAAATTCCGGAGTTTTGAACATATAATAATTTATATTTATACTTATAGAAATTTACAGGGGTGGCAGTAATAAAAAAAAAATCCTACAAAACTTGCTTATTTTTTAAAGATCTTTTCAACAATACCATTTTCGACCTATCGTTACATTTATAATTCCGGAGTTCTGGACATTCTGGAGCAAACTAATAGGGAAGCCGACCTTCCCGGGAAAAAAAATTATCACCATTCGATTCTTTATTAGGGCTTTTATAATACAAATTTTTGACACAACTCTCTACGACTAACCGTTTTCGAAAAAAACGACTGATACGGGTGGTCGAACTCACCCTGTATATATATATATATATATATATATAATATAGCAAAAATCATGGTTACCTTGATTTACGTACAATTTTTATTTTTTTTGGTAAAATATTTTTTTTCTCGAAAACTATACATTTTAGAGAAAAAAAATATTTACATTTTTTTCATATTATTACATCTAGAATTCATTTATATTTTTTTTTACCTATGTTAATACGTGACATTGAGAACGTTTTTTTGAATATCTCAGGATCCACTGAACCGATTTGACTCAAAATCTAATCAGATCTAAGTTAAAGGCTGATAAACACAATAGAACAATCGGCATGCCCGTATGTTGTTCCGTTCTTAAGATATCGAAGGCGAAAAATTGACCACATACACACACACACACACACACATACAGACATCAGTCAGAAAATGATCTTAAACGATTGCTGGGGTCTCAAAACGTGAAGATCTGTTAAAATCTCGAAATATTTTTTTCGGACTAAATCCATTACTTCCCTACCATAGTAGAGGTGGGAAGTAATAAAGTAAGTATAATTAATATAAAGGACGGCTGTAATACAAAATTAAAAACAAATGTTTTCCCCTTTTGGCACGATGATAAACCTTTTCCAGGAGTTTTCCGGGTAGTATTTGTACAACGAAGCGCAAAACAATATTTATAACTAACTAGCGGCCAGTCCCAGCTATGCCGGGTGGTATGTACCATGTAAGCGTACGAAAACAGTTTTTTTTTGACAAAACATCGTCATAGTTCAACCATTAATATTTACAAATTATATGCACAAACCTTCCTCGTTTATCGCTCTTTCTATTAGTGAAAATCATTTCAAAATCCGTTGTGTGGTTTAGAAGAAGTAAGCGGAGAAACAGACAGCGACTTTGTTTTATACTATTTAGATATTTTTTTCCGCGCTTTCCATGTTTATCGGTATTTATTACGTGCCTTTTAGCATTATTTTGTTGACATCTCGACCCTGGCTAGTGACGTCACGCAACATGACGGACGTTTTGGGAATCTGTGAAAACTACCTTTTTTTCCATTTCATATTTTGGGATCGGATGAACTTTTGAAGTGTAAAAAAATGTTTTTTAAAAAGGTTTTCAGGGGTTTTCATTTTTGATGCAATTACTTTATTATACAATATATATGCTCTCATGTTTCAATTTTTATGTCGCTATTTTTTGTGTCGAGGTTATGAACGGTTTTGCCTTGCAACCGTAGATATGTTCTGTTTGCCTAACAGAGGTTTCTTTAGGACGTAGTGTATTTATAGACAGTTTAATAACAGTGAGGGCGTTGCTTTTTGGGGATTTCCAAAAATACAGATCCTCTATTTTCACGGTAGGCACACTAACCAGTATATGCTAAATTAACGATAGTAGGTATTCCATTTTTCTATACATAAATTGAAAAATATATTTAAAAAAGCAGTCAAGTGTGAGTCGGGCTCCGCGCAATGACTATTTCGTACAATTGTTAGATATTGTTACAAAACTGTTTTCTGAGTTGGCGGAATAAATATTTATTTACAATAATTAAAAATACAATAACAATAAATGCAACAACGAAAAGTCAGTCCTAATAATCAACACAAGTAAACAATAACTAAACGGTAATTAACACTTAATTATATACAATTGACTATACTTTTTTTATGTGTTTTAAAGACCACCAACAGGTAAGGTTATTTGGTCCTAGCACCAATTCATATTTTCAATTCATTATTATTTTTTTTTTAATAATAAATTGAAAATCCAATTGACACTTTTACCAGCTCTCGGGCTAGAACCCGGAAACTGGGGACTTGTAATAGAGGAACCATAGCAACGCCATGTAAACAACAGCATTGCTAAACGCTCGGCTATTCTCAAGCCCAATTGACTATACTAATATTTATTTTATCAGGTGTATTTATATCGCGGAAATATTTATACGTGCGTTAAGAAGCATAGCTTTAAAAAATTATAAACTGGCATTTATTTATATTATAAATGAGATGTTTTTCATTTTCACGCAGGTTACACCGTTGTATCTCTAGTTAGTTGCATAGCCCACTCACGTGTTTGGACTTGTTCGTATGTAAATTGCGTCAAAAATCTGTAATTTCTTCGAAATACTAAACTTTACAATGTGGCCTATATTTTTTATCAACTTTGACGTTATTATACACTTACTAATTTTATTTCAGATTTTTCCGATTAATACTTTCGGAATAAATGCGGTGGGATAAGCAATTTTCGCAGTTTTTAATTTGTTTCTTTAATAAATTTAACCAAATAATTAAAAAAAATCGTTTTCTATGGGCCACTAGCTTTAATTAGACACCTCACTCGATGGGGTTGAATTTTTTTCATTACCCATAATTTATCCGAATTATTTATCCATATCTAACCACAGCTTTGGGTCATAACAAGCTTTAATGTAAAATTTGAAGTCTCTAGCTTGTACCGTTTGGCTCTGGCAGCTTGTGACAGACAGACAGACGAACGGACGGGCGTACAGACACCAAAGTGAGGCCATAAGTGTTCCGTTTTTACAATTTTGGTACGAAACACTAAACAAATAAAGACTTGCTTCTTTTCTTATAATGCACCAAACAGTAGAAAATAAATGTATAACGTTTAAAAGCATGGGGCACTCGATGAATTAAATGAAAAATATAAATACAGAAGTAGATACCCTATGCTTTTAGACGTTATAAACGAGACAGACATTTTTTTCTACTTTTTAGTACGTTTTAATAAAAGCGTGTTATTTTTTTTCAGTGTATATTTTTATTGTCCAATTTTTGTCAGAAAAGCGTGTTAAAAACGAAGGGAGACACGTTCTCCCACCGCCAACACCGGAACTTCCACCACATGTAATTTTTCCATTTTTTTAAAAACATGTTTTTTAATAATATATTGTGTAACTAGTGTGCTAAATACATCTTTATACGTCAGGCGCGATATTTTCAGCACAAGTAGTACGCGAGCACACACGAGTCTTGGCGAATATGCATCGCGAGCCGCATACGAGTGCTGAAAACATCGCGCCTGACGCATAAAGATTTAGCACACGCGTTGCACACTATACTTTATATAACACATGCATAATGGTTCATGATGTAACTAGTTATATAATGATTCATTATGCAACTGTTTTTTCATTATATAGCACTGAAAAGCGTTGCATAATGGATCATTATGTAACTAGTTACATAATGAACCATTATAGCACTGAAAAGCGTTACATAATGGTCACTAGTCAATAAACGGCTATTTAAGGTTCGCAAAACAGATACGAAAAAAACTAAAAGCGTGCATGTGTTATATAAATATTATTATAGCCAAAACAACAGAATATTGCAGTGTCATCGAAACAACATACGTGCAAAATTTCAAGTCAGTGGGACATTTGGAAGTGAGTGAAAAAAAAGTTGCAAGAAATGTGCATACAAACGTATAAGTGAAGTTATAATAAATTTATTTATTGTAGATTATAGACGCGCGTCGACATCTAAGGTCATTAGCGTCTTTCAACTACACTAAATAACATCACAAAACATCCATGAGCGCAGGTGGGATTCGAACCCACGACAGTCTAGTCCAGAGGTTGCGGCACCAAGCATGCTAACCACTAGGCTATACTGCCCTCGAAGTTATAATAAAAGCGTATTAAAAAAGATACTGTGTCCTTGTCTGTTCTTTCCATTTCATTATTATTACTCGCTTGTTCCGTAAGAAAACAAAAGTAAGGTGCTAGAATAATTGTATTCCTAGTGTCGTAATGAGGTATAATAGTAACAAGTAGTGACAGTATGTTAAAACGAGCGATTTAGCGAGTTTTAACAGTCACACGAGTCAGAATATCATTGCGCACGAGAAATATATGGTATTTTTGCCACACCCACTACAAAATACCTACTTTTCACTTCATTTTCAGTATTTAAAAAAAATTATCCAAATTGGTCCAGCCGTTCTCAAGTGATGCGCTTACCAACGAAAAGCATTTAATTTTTATTTATATACATAGGTAATTATTTTTTTATTTTAAAAATGATGCAAGGGGAAAAGCAAAAATGTAAATGTATGAAATATAACTTCAACCGTGCACTTATTTGGGCGAGGCACATAACCTTTTTTAATTTAATATTTTAATTCTGGCATTGAAGTTTGAATGACTGACTCAGATATTTACTGTGGTCCCTTAATGTTTCGTCTTTTACGTATACCCCTTACAAATATGCCATTGGGAGAACCACTGCGCTATTAATGTACGTGCAGTGTGGAGCTGGGATTCCAGATGGTAGCGTAGATCATAGCAGGGCTTGCTTAAATTAATGCATTGTTATATATGCGAGCGTACACAACGAAGCAGTGAGTGTAGCAAGTATAAGCGCTGTTACAAGAGCTGCTAGATACAAGAATGTATCTCACCATTCTTTCAGCGCGCTGACTACTACAATCAACGTGTGACAACTGTCAAATGGCCGTTACAAGTTTCGCAATGGATGTGACTAGTTTAATAAATGAAATGTTGCCAGTTTTTATTTAATTTGTTTTGAATTTTTTCTAAGACGAATTTAAAAGTGTTAGGTTCCATATGTAAATATTCAAAAAACAGGTTTGGGTAAAATTTTAATTCTTGGTATAAATGATGAAATTCGCCATGTTTAGATCGTTTTCTATTAATAGGGTGGACATGATAGCTCCTACCCAAATTTGTATTTAAAATATACCACTTTGTAGCAGAAGAACACAAATATTCGTCTTCGCTATCTGACATTTCAAACGCGACTTAATCTTGTATCAATGCTAGTATCAAAGCTTCGTTGTGCAAACCTATAATCTCTTATAATTTCAGCCACCATCTACCATACAAGCTACCATCTAGAATCCCAGCTGCGTACTGCACGTACCTTTATAGATACTTGTTTCGCAAGTTGAAACCTTATAACTGAATCCCAAACCACAAAATGGGCATTCAACTATTATTTATGTGTCCCTTGTTGACGAGTCGCTAGTGATTTTCGAGTACACATGCACTAAACAGTCTTTATACACAAAACGTAAAATGAATGTGTGCTAGAGTGAGATAGCGTCAGGGAGAAATGAGTAGGGTTTATTAGAGCTAACGAAGCGAGCTCTACTGGAGTGAAGTGATAAAATCTCACGTTTCTACGCCTGTCAGTTACAATTATTGTTATAACCGACATATACAAAGTTTGATTTGCTTTACTGCCGCCCGCCGCCATTCCTTTCTCTCGTTACATTGTTGCTCCTAGTCTGTGGAAACATGATATCTTACTATAATAATAATGTAAGCACAACATAACCTGATCTTCGTACGGAGTAGCCATTGGTCCGTAAAACTCGTTACACAACTAGTGATGGGCGATTATGAGATAAATTGGAGTTTCATGCTTTCACGGCCGGTAGACATCTTGGTAGCAAATGTTTCCAGGCTAGGTAGCCGTGGTCTAATGGATTTTACTCCGTACGTTTCGCCCAAAGCTCGTATTGCCAATCGCCGCTGAAGATGCCCAACGGAGCTTTGGGCGAAACGTACGGAGTAAAATCCATTAGACCACGGCTACGTAGCCCGGAAACATTTGCTACCAAGACGATTTCGAGATATTTTTACAATCGAAACAATAATTGTTTCGATTGTAAAAATAATCGACTTGAACAATCGAACATTTTGATTGTAAAATCAAACTCCGAGTCGATTGTGGACATAATTGTAATCGTTCATATTAACAATCGAATTCACAATCGACTCGGAGTTTGATTTTTCCCTTTAAAGCATTCTGTCACTGAAAAACCACCACATGCGAGAATCGATATTTTAACACAGATGCTAGATTAATGAAACATCTCACATGCGAGAGTTGAACACAAACTTTCTAATGACATAATAAAAAAGTCGTTTGCAGGCTCATCAATAACAGAGAGATCATATTTTCCATGGGTTTCAAACAAAATTAAATAACTATCTTTGAAACAATATCCCGTATTAAATCAGTATTGCAAATAGTGTTCAAAGACCGCATGTAACAAATTAACCTTCAGTAACCGCTTCGTGTAATCCTTTAACCGCATTACAAACTCCTTTAACAACACATTTTGATTTGATGCATAAACAATCCACTTACTTAGAGATGTAGGCTTTCCTACTTGAAGGTAGATACGCTGCTGTAGGAACTAATTAGATCTTATTTTAGAACTATATTTGATTGCAAGATTTAAGCTGAATACTAAAACTTTATCCCTTTTTGAAGTTATACTTCTTTAGCGAGGATAGTATGAATTGGAATGACAAAAATGTCAAAAATTAGGGTGTAATGGACAGGTTCGGTTTACGCATTCGTTCTTCAAAGTCGTTGTTAAAAAGTTAACAATTATTCTTTATTCTTCAATATTCTTACATGGTCCTTACGTCTACGATATATACACACTATATTCTAATATATACACCCTACTCTAATATATACACACTACTCCCCAAATACTCTGAGTTCATTGTCTTATATACTTAGTCAGTAAACACTATTTACCTTATTTGCCATACAATACTTCGGAATGTTCTTAATCAGCACATTCCGTCTACAAATAATAATAAACAGCATTTATTAATGTTTACAAATTAATCTATTACTAAATCACTACAACTATGTTGCTCACTACACTACAAGGGGCCGTTCATAAAATACGTACGCAAAAAAGGGGAGGGGGAATTTTCTTATCTCTACTAATATTTATAAAGCTGAAGAATGCATACTCGTACTTAATCCGCCCTCTCTCAACCTCTGTAATTTTTTTTTGCAAAATTACTTTACGAATAGTCTTTATAGTTGATGTCAAGTATATATATCGTATTTTCGAAAAAAAATTGTCTGTCTGTCTGTCTGTTTGAGTGATGTCGATTTGTATGTTTGGTTGCTTATAACTAGAGAACTACTGCATTAAATTCGATAAAATTATAGTTAATCGTTAGCTTAAAGTTCAACTTAAAATAAAGATAGAAATCATTATGTTAGGCCGTCGGGAAGCAGTATAATCCCGTTATGTAAAATCGAGGCGGAGGAAGCCGAGAGTACTCAAATAAGTAAAACTATGAATCGTAGACAAAAAATGTTTAAACAAAAGTTGTAGAGAATTTTGTTCTCTAGAAGATTGGTAACAACCATTTTTACTAAAAATGGGACAGAACCGAGAAATTTGCAATAAACCGTCTATCGTGAACTTGAACCTCGATTATCTGGCAACGTCGGCACGATATCAATGGGAACACTGAGTCGCGGGATGAGTCAACGGGAATCAGTCAGTGTAGATTATACTGTGACAGTGTTGAACAGCAAAATAAATCTGATATAAATACAGTGATATAAATCGTGCAATCAAGTGGATCAGAAATATAAATAGTTCCGTGAAATAAATGATAAAATAAATAACTAGAAATAAATAGCCCTGGTATATAGTCAATTGTATATAGTTAAGTGTTAATTACTGTTTAATTATTGTTTACTTGTGTTGATTGTTAGAACTGACTTTTCGTTGTTGCATTTATTGTTATTGTGTTTTTAATTATTGTAAATAAATATTTATTCCGCCAACTCAGCAAACAGTTTTATAACAATATAATAAAATCTGTCAATGTTTTCAGTTCTACAAAGCATTCTGCTTTCCGGCACCACGTGCGCTCTAAATTCTATTCTAGCCTCATTCAAGGTCACGCACGTAGCGAATATACTACGCACATGGGAAAATAAAAAGCGGTGCAAACGGGCATAAACTGGACATTTAAATTGTTTCGGTTCCCAAAACACAGACCGTTTCGGAGATTATTAAAACATCATCTTGAATGGTCGCATCGCGGTTACATCAATATTTAATCGTATTCACGGGGTCGCAGAGGAGCGACTAGATGTGACACATGACTGGGTTGCAATGTCCTCCTCCTTATTTACTGTGAAGTCGTGCGTACAAACAAGCAATGACGTGACGTGGGTAGTTGATTAAGTGGTCCTATTGCCCTTCGTCTCCCCACACGGAGAATCGGGTAACTTGTCTCCTTTATCGGGAGCTCGACTGTCTCCATCGAGTGTCTTCTACTCGCATACACGGTACGGACATTGATATCTTAAACGTATTTACCCACGTGAAATTATTATGGTATTCGTCTTTACATTTGATTAATTTCAAATATAATATTGGGATCCGTCAAATGAGCATATGACATCTGGTGGCAGAAATTTGTACTCAAAACGAGGGAAAATTTTACATGTTAACAGTGCAAATTTATCGTGAAATTGTTTATTACAAAAATAAAACAAGTAAAATAAACAAAAAGTTTATTGAAAATGGAAACGCGACGTTTTCTAATATCATGACATTAAACACTATCAGTTATTCTAAGACAAATCTGTCCAACTATTTTTATCAAATATAATTTATTAATTGTATATCTTTATTCTGTATGACGCTATTACACCTTTTTATAGGTTTTCAATAAAGATTATTTCTATTCTATTCTATTCTATTGCCTTGTTAAAATTACTTTACAGCGAATTATTTTCTAATGAAATGTGGAAAAACTGTATTTATGAATTAAAAAAATATTTTATATTAATAACAAGATGTACTTATTATCATACTGTACTACAATAGTAAAATCATTTGATGATTGACAAATTTATAAGACTAACTTTGTATACAAATATTTTGAAGTTAGTAACTTACCTACTTATTACAATATAACATATTATGTTGCAGTTATGTGTTTACCTAACCCTGCCTTAAAGAAGCATTGAACGGATGATTAATTTCATGGAGATTTTCTTTTAATTTTGATGTTTTTAAGCAATATGCCGAAAAGATTACTACTTTATTATTATTTGAACGACCTCTCCAGCCTATGGCTTGTTTTGCCTAGAGAAATATATATCTATTTTATTCTATTCTATTCTAACTGACTCGGTGAAATGTCACCGAAGTATCGTATCGCGGAAGTGATGCAAAGCACCACCATCTTTTAGTCAGCTGTCAAAGATTTTGTGAGGTTATAAATAACTATCTTTGTATTCGGATAAGAAATGTTTATACATTTCTTGAGGCTACCAGGGACTCACTATTTTTAGTGTATTTGCCATAATATGGCACATACACTATTGGCGTCGGTTGGATGGCGGGACCTAGGGGTCGGACCAAAATTTCTCGACGTTTCATAGCCTCCTGAACAATTTGGCACCATTTTTAAAAATGTTTATATAAACATTTTTAAAAATGGTGCCAAATTGTTCAGGAGGCTATGAAACGTCGAGAAATATATATATATATGTGTGTGTGTGTATGTGTTAGCACGATAACTCTCGAAAGACTCAATCGATTTTAACGAAATGTGGTACACACGCTGGAATCCATTACCGCACAGAACCTATTTAAAATGGGCCCAATCGGACCATTTTAAGGGTGGTTTTTAGTGGTTGAAAAATGTTTTTGGACCCAAAAATACCGAAAAAATTCTCAGAATCGTTTCAAAATTGAAATTTAACCCTTTTAGTAACGATTAAAATGTGCTGCTAAAATTTCAATAAAATCGGCATGGCAGGACCGGACTTACAAATTTTATGAAAACATTAGTAGCGGATACAGATTTACTTACTGAAGGGTGTATTTAATTTGGTACAAATGTTAGGAATGATAATAATATTGCAATTAAGAAAAAAACTATTGTTTTAAGGGATGTATTAAGGGGTTAATTTTTTTATTTTGTCCAAAAACAAACTTAAGTTCACATAATAGAGCCACAATGCCAGTATTAGCAAATACACTAAATGTCGGCAGGGTTTGGCACTGCGACCCGAGTTTTTTTTCTTTTAAACGTTAAGTTTCTTGCCTTCCTTTTTTTATAATAACAGTTGTTATTCGATTTACGATATTTTCAATATTACGTGTTATTTTTATTTATTTATTGTATTATCTTAACTGTCAATCGAGAGTGAAGTTGTCAATTATTCTTTGATAGTCATCTAAACTAAGTAAATAATTAATCAACAGTTTTCAGTTTTGGCCTTAGGGGAAAGTTGGTAAATACCGTACTATAATAAATCTATTTCTGTGTTTTTAACCAAATAGACTCCAAAAAAGTAGATTTTACACAATATCTCGCGAATAAAAAATTATATCGACTTCGTAAGGGTGTCAATCGAGGCGTGTTAACGTCATTTTGATCCGACATAAATTTTATAAAAATCGGTTTAGCCGTTTTTTTTTTTAATTATTGTTAAAAGTAAATAATAATTATGTTTTAATGATTAAAATGATTACTTTTCTGTGTAATATCTAATTTAATTATTGTTATTAAATATTTATCAGACTGGAAAGTTCGTCGTGTGGACCTCAAGGGTCGCACTTTAGTCCTAATAAACGACCCACCTCACGGCTTGTTTCATTTTTTTAATTGGCCTTTGAATTTAAGGCTATCAAATTTTTTTCGGAATTTATAGATACAGTGTGTATCTAAAATGCTTGGCCAAACTTCACAAACGGGATGTATGGAACAAAACTGTGGAAAAAGTTCCTATAGACATGCGTCCAGAAATTCTTACTTAAAAAGTTACGCGCGAATTTCAAAATTGATACAAGCAAATAATAAGATTGTTATTTTACAGTTTATCCGAGTTTATTAATTAGTGTGCTGTACTCAAATTAGATATTACTGTAACGATAGCCTGTTGTCGAGCGTCTATAATCTACAATTCATTCGTAACGATAGCACATTTAATGAGTTTTTGCTATTTTGATAAAAAAAATGTTACTAATTTATCGCAATTTTGAAATTCGCGTGTAACTTTTTAAGTAAAAATTTCTGGGCAGTCATCCAGAATAAGATTATTCTGAAGCCGGGATAACGGGAATGTAACGTTTAAATCCAAACTAGATCCAAGACACTAAATCCAATACACTATTTTTCTACCTAATTCGACGGCAAAACTACTAGCAAACCACACGTACGACAACAGAATCCACGCAAGTTTAGGGAATCAATCGGGAATAGGTAATATTAGGTCAGGACCTCATTATCACTGTACAGACAGAACTGCTTAAATCCAGACAACTAATTTATCCCTAATCACAACTACACTATTTCACCGTTCCTGTAGGAAATCTATTTTGCACGTAACCTGTGTTTTTCCAGAAAAAAATTGTAAAATTCGTTCTATTTCTTATAAAAAATATGCACTTTTAAAGGACGATACATGTCTATTGTCTATACATATAGGAACTTTTTTTGAGATACACCCTGCATATAACAAGGAATAGGATAGACTTATATTATCGCGATTCTACTAACGAAGAATTAGCCGTATCCCAAAACGACATTCCCGCGAGCGAAGCCACGGAAAAAAGTTAGTTTAAAATAAAAATGATTATAGAACCCGTTATGGTCTGTATAGTAAATACAGAACAGCTGGAATATAAGAAAGGTTATAAAGAATGTTTCAACAAACTTCGAAAAGTTCAAAATGGCATAACGGTATGCTATACAGGGTGTCCATGGGCAAAGTAGTGCGAAATTTGAAAGTTATTTTAAAGTATAAAATTAATAATAAATCGTAGTTTGGCAGAACTGAATAATTATAATTTGACTGTCAGTTGGTTGGTTCATTGGCTTCGAAATGTGGCATGTGATTTACTAAATTAATCAAAAAATAGTGAGAATTCGAATTTATAAAAATTCAATATGGCGTCCGTAAGGGAAAGTACCCTGAAAACCAATGAATTAAAAAATTGCACACACGTCAATCTATTTTTCGTTGTTACCACCCTATTAGCACATGGTACCAATAGGGCAGTAAGGGTTCTTTAGATGATCTTAAGTTCCCCGTTTAGGAGGCCAGGATGGTTGTGAGGGGAGAGATTTATTAATGATTACATAAAATGATAGTAAAATAAATGTTTAATATACGTATATAAAAAAAAATAATACTTCAGAAAACAAACCAACACGTCATGTTAAAAAATCTATCAAAAATCTGGCTTACCCATATCTAGTAGCACGTCTGGAGTTATCTTGTCTTGGGTGGTGAATCACCCATTGTATGCACATCAACAACACATTGTATCTCACCGGATGTGATCTAGACTCTCGCCAATCGATCGTCTATCGACCGTTTACATCGTAAAAAGTTGCTCTAGCGATAATCAAATAGTTTTTCGATACGATCAATACTTAAAAAGTTACAGTCGATTTTAGAATTTGGCCATTTTCACGTTTTTAAACGGTTTTATTTAGCTTGACCCCGTATATTAATTGTTTGTTTATATGTTTATTTGTTTCAAATCTTGCGACCAATTTTTCACCCAGTTCCCGTTATCCGATTGAGTTGAAATTTTGCACACATGTGTAGCTCCGGTGACAATACAATATTATGGTAACTAGTTGACCGGCCCGGCTTTCGTCCGGGTGTAAATCGTGCATTTGAATTTTCACCCACTTCCCGTGATCCGATTGAGTTGAAATTTTTTTTTTTGAGTTGAAATATATTTGCAGATCGATTGGTCAGTATTAAATTGGTGGCAGATCACCCTAAACGTATCATGTACCCGACGAAATTTATATTATTAGTTCAAAGTTCAAATTTTAATATGTTGTTACGGCGACTGTTTAAAGCATATATTTTAATTTGCAGAACAAAATGTCGGTATTAACCCCCTCTCTTAGAGGGAAACTTGCTCGCCTATAGGTGTTTATATTGTTCTGCAAGGGTGTTAATACCGACATTTTGTTCTGCAAATTGAAATATATGCTTTAAACAGTCGCCGTAACAACATATTAAAATTTGAACCTTGTACTAATAATATAAATGTCGTCGGGTACATGACACGTTTAGGGTGATCTGCCACCCCTTTAATACTGGCCAATCGATCTGCAAATATTATAATGGCATTATTGGGTCATCGACAAGCTATACAAACAATTTCAGCGTTGAAGCAATAATAATTGTGACCATTTTTTTTGTTACAAGTTGGGGGCGGTCTGCATCCCTCCCATACTCAGGGCACTTAAATATGCCTCCCTCAGCATCTTCACAAAAATAAGGCCTTGCATTAATAAATAACAACAAAAAATCGTCACTAACTCTCGGTCTATCACACTTCCATTTTCTTACGGAACATGGAAGCAATAATTCAAGTAAGCAGAAGTTTTGAATCAGATGTAGGTACGACAAAATGTAAAACCTAAAAAACACATTTCCTGAAAGAAAGCAATAGGGAAAAGAAGAGACAAATGGATTGCACGGGAAATTGTGACGACTTCAATATAGAAAATGCACAGTGATAAATTCCTTCACTATTTCATGTCGGGATATGCAAAAAACCTACTTTACATTATATAGAAATATATCTACACAATGCACAATGCACATACATGATACAGACACATATCTACATGCTCATTCTTTTCCGAATATCGATTTTACAGCGATTTTCCGTAAATTTTATTTCCTTGCACCCGGCGAATTGACTGGTGTGAAAAATAAATTATTATTTACGTGAGATATTTTCCAAGACATTCAAACCTTTCGAAGCTGAACAACAATAAATGAACTTTACTATAGTCTGTCCTGAAATAGTACAGAGTAATAAATGTAATAGTAAGTATCAAAGCTGTACAGTGCTGAGAACTTAGTGCTTGAATGCTTTAAGCGCTTATAATGCTTAAATCCTTTAGCTTAAAGCATTTGATGCTTAGAGCACTTGCATAATGACTTGCTATTTATTAAGCATGCAACGTCGTGGCTTTTTAGGTGTTCGCACACATGTGTCGCAACGGTCCACTGGTTTGCGTCGGGCGGATAGCTCGCCGGAATCCAGGGTACGAAGCCAGTGGAAACGGAATACTGTATATGAAATGAATAACCAGCGTATTTTCTACAATAATATTTATTTAGAAACAAAGATAAAAATAAAAAGTACCCTTTACAAAAGGAAAGACAGAATAATATGTACATATATTTCAAATGATACCGTAGTATCCAAACGACTCTATATAAACTAAATCCGTACTTTACGGAGCAACGGTAATAACTCGATACAAACTCAAAACTTTGTTTATCAACAGTAAAACATATAAAACGGTATTATACCGGAGGGGCGTACCCCTTATCTGAAACGGTGGGGGAAACAGCGGTAGGACACCTGGCGATAGCACAACGCACTGGTGCCGCAACGATCGCCAGGGGGTACGGGTTACAGGGGAACGGTTAGTCAGGCTGTGACGGACTCAGCCGGAGACCTGCAACAGGCCGGGGGTTAATCAACCCAAACACCGGCTGATTGTAGGAGAGGTTCCGGTAGCTCGCAACGAGCGGGGAGTCAATTGATTCCAAATACCGGCGGAGGAACGCGGTTTAGATAAGGACTAGGTAAGCGGGTCGGAGAGGTGGTGTTATCACTACAAAACAAGCTGAAGGCTATACTATCTATGGAGAACGTGAGGCGTTTCTCAAATCAGTTACTGGTGTTCAACACAGGTCAATATTTACAGTATCATTGCTCTAGCGAGAGCTAAATTAAAACTGTTCACAAAACACATCTTATTATCGGTGTGCGTAGCACATTATATTAAATCGCGTCTTTCGCGATTTTAACACAAAACGGTTTATTTCATAACTGGCTACGCACTATTGCACATAAACTGTGGTACCGCGTTTGCTTAAACTTATTCGCACTAGTAACGATGCTGCAGGCTATCGTTACAAGCACGTAAGCAGTATAAATTGCTTGATAAACATTCAACAAGCTTCTTAAGCATTAAAAATGCTTAACGATCGTTTCAAATGCTTAATAAGAATTTTTACTAAAAACATTTGTTAAAACATATTTCATTTATCTTTAATTTATTTTGATAAACAAAAAGCACTAGACTCGTATTGGGAAGGTACTGGGTTCGAATCCCGGCGGGAGCAGATGTGGCTAGGATTTTTTCCTACTGCCTCACGCCGATAAACGGTAATTCCTGTACCGGCCATCTTGTTTGAGGTTTTCCATAGTTTCCCTTAATAATTCCAGCTGAATATCGAGATGGTTCCTTATTCAAGGCCATGGCCGATTACCTGTCAAACTCCAATGCTCCCAAAGTTGCCTACCTTATCCTAATGTCCTATAATTCCTCCATTCGCACATTGCTATTAATTAAGTTGAAGTATAAAAATGTATAAAACGGGAAGTGGTAAAAATGGAAAATAGTAATGGTGCGAATGGCGTCTGTTATGACATAATGTCGAGAAACGGACGTTAAACGCATTATTATTATTATTATTATTTTGATAAACAAAAAATATGTTTTCAATAGACTTTTATACTGTAATGTTGGAAGTTGAGAAGTTTTTAAACTTCTTAATGCTTGATGCTTAATTTTTTAGTACTTTAGTGAGTGCTTGATGCTCGGTGCTTCAACAAGCACTTAGGTCCAGTGCTTTGCCCAGATCTGGTAAGTATTGTTACGGATCACCCTGTATATAAACGTCAGGCAGGAATTCTGAGAAGCGGCGTCTGCTTGCTGAACAACGAGTAACTGCACGAACATTCTAGAGAACGCTAGAACGCGCTGTGCCTAGCCAAGCGGCCTATATAAGCAAGCGAGTGCGAAGAAGGTAGGCAGTCAATGCTGAGTCGTGCAACCAACGGATCAGTGATATAAATATTAGTCAACCAACGGTCGAATCAGTCAGTACAGTGAATATAAATATTTGAAACATAAATAACTAGAAATAAATAGTCCTGGTATATAGTCAATTGTATATAGTTAAGTGTTAATTACTTTGTTGACTGTTAGAACTGACTTTTGGTTGTATTTATTATTGTCGTGTTTTTAATTATTGTAAATAAATATTGTAAATAAATATTTATTCCGCCAACTCAGAAAACAGTTTTGTAACAGTATGTATATGTAGGAAATACATAAAATACATAAAAGAAGGCTAGGTGCCTACTCTACGGTAATGTAATAACAAGCATATTGTATATTATTATTACATTTACTATACTATACTATTTCAGCAGACTTTAGTGCACTGTTTCTCAATCATAGATTCCCTTCCTGTATATTTTATTATTATATCGTAAGGGTGTCACTGTCGTCAAATCCAGAATTTTGTATAAAAAAAGAGATACCGCTTGTTCCAGACATCGATTATTTTAAAAACTGTTTTGACACATTCTGTTATACGAAATCCATGTAAAATTTTCTCCTCTTTCGTTTAAGAAAGGTTTCGAATTGATCTGACTTGAACTGAGCGAACTATAAGCAAAAAAACACCGTTTTTAACACGCTTTTATTAGCTTCACTTGTATGTTTGCTTGTTTGTCAGTTTGTAACCGACTTCTTTGAACTTGATTTTGACCAACTTTGAACGGTCAGATTTAGTTTAAACGTTGTCGACTTATCAAGGACCAACGACGATACAATAATTCAATAAGTCTGTCCCATTATCCTGACCAGGATCTCCAGGACTAAAAAAAAAAGCAAAAAACTTCAGATTGAACTGAAACTTTGCACACTTATCAAGGACCGATGACAATACAATAATTCCATAAGTTTGTCCCATTATCCTGACCAGGAATTCTCCAGGACTAAAAAAAAGCAAAAAACTTCAGATTGAACTGAAACTTTGCACACTTATCAAGGACCGATTACAATACAATAATTTCATAAGTTTGTCCCATTATCCTGACCAGGAATTCTCCAGGACTAAAAAAAAGCAAAAAACTTCAGATTGAACTGAAACTTTGCACACTTATCAAGGACCGATTACAATACAATAATTCCATAAGTTTGTCCCATTATCCTGACCAGGATCTCCAGGACTAAAAAGCAAAAATAAATTATAATTTAAAAAAACTAAAAAACACGCTTTAATGAACTAAAAAGTAAAAAATAATTAATTTTATTGTAAAAAAGCGTGGGGTAGTATGAAAATATGATACAAAGCACCCCACGCTTTTTTACAATAAAATTAATTATTTCTTACTTTTTAGTTCATTAATTAAAGCGTGTTTTTTAGTTTTTTTAAATTATAATTTATTTCTAATTTGCTCCCCACTGGAAGCAAAATTAAAAAATCGGGCGGCATTAGAATCAAATAGAGCCCAAGAGAAATCGAACAAAAAAAGTTTTTTTAAATCGATTCATCCGTTTGGGCTGTACGACTGATAAAAACATACAACGCAACCCTGAGCTTATATAATCCCTAGAAATTCACAAAGCTTCAGATTTTATGATATCTCTACGACAGATAGATTCTTTGAATATAGATAGATTTATGAATCAAGATTTTTGCGACACGAACTTTCAATTGCGACCAGGCTAAGAACAACTAATATCTTCAAACTAGTGTGAATTAGCTCTTTTATCCTCCGTACCCTTCATTTGCTGTACAGTTTTTCTATTTCAGACACCTATTGTGATATGACAAAACATAATACATAATATGTATATACAAAACCTGTTGATTGTGTTCTGCGTATATGAATGCGAGAATATGAAGAAATGTTTTGCTTCGTTTTTAATAATATCCTCTATCGCTGCGCAGTAGGCGTCGTGTAGGCGAACTAATAATAATAAAGGAACGTTATTATAAATGCATGGCAGCGAGACTATACCCACATATCTTCGAGTATGTATTGCGTGCCAGTGAAATATTCGTCTATGGACTACAAGAACTCCCATGAATATGACGAGAAAAGATCAAAGATGTAGGCAAAAATACTCACAAATCAATAAAACTCGATGTTCATTTGAAAACTTCCACCCAGAATATGTCGAAAACTGAACGTCAAATGAAAAAATATTTCGGACAAAACTTGTATAATTTAGAGGGGGAAGGATACATTATAAGTAATTTTTTGCCATACCTACTATAAGATCTAGACGCACGACAGTGTGTCAGCCAAGTTCGGGAAACACTGACTGTGTATATTTACACGAACCATTTCGAGCTTTTTTCGACCCAACTCAAAAATTATTAGACCTACACATATTTGAAATTTTGCATGTCTAATGAGGCCCTCTTGAACACCTAGAATCCCAAATTTCATAAATAAACCTATAATAGTTCTTGAGTTAGTCTGAAAAGTGCTATTTTTATCTCTCACTCACTGACTGACTGACTCACTCACTCAGTCACTCATCAAAAACCTAAACCACTTCTAGGTGACTTAGAAACTTGAAATTTGGCAGCAATGTAGATCATTAGGCGTATACAAAAAAAAAATCTGAAAACTACAAATTATTAAATTTAAGAACTAATTATATAAAGTAATATGTAAATTATGTGGTGGAGGTGCTGTGATTAATAGCTGCCGCCTCCACCACATTTATCTATGTTTTAAAAATAAGTTATATAGGAGCAACGATTTTAGTGACAGCTTTCCAAACTAAAAATTTGTTACTATTTCTGACCTCTAGTGGGCAATTGCTAAATTTAAGAAATATATTATAATAAAATATTTAAAAATAAGTTACTAGAAGCAATATTTAGTGACAGATTTCCAAACTAAAAATCTGAACGATGGCGACTTTGCTTCGCAGGGGAAGAATTTCTCGCGGGGGGTGGGGTAATAAATCATAAATGCTTATCTCTGAAACTACTGAACCGATTCTGAATATTCTTTCACTAATAGAAAACTACACTATTCCTGAGTGATATAGGCTATATTTTATTTTGATAAATTTCTTGCGGGGAGCGAAGAATTCCTGTCGGTTATGTTGAAATGTAATAATTTCTATAATTCAAGTGTTTTAGAGATTGAGCGTAAATATTATATATTTACGCTCAATTGAATTATAGAAATTGTTACATTACTGTTTAGTGATTGTTACTTGGGTTGATTGTTAGAATTGACTTTTCGTTGTTGCAGTTATTGTATATAATTAATTGTTACGAATTATTGTAAATAAATATTGATTCCGCCAACTCAAAAAACAGTTTTGTAACTATATATATATATAGTTACAAATATATATAATATATATATATAGTTACAAAACTGTTTTCTGAGTTGGCGGAATCAATATTTATTTACAATAATTCGTAAAAATTAATTATATACAATAACTGCAACAAAAAAAAGTCAATTCTAACAATCAACCCAAGTAACAATCACTAAACAGTAATTAACACTTAATTATATACAATTGACTATATACACAAAGATTATTTATTTCTAACGTTTATTTATGTCAGTCATTTACTCAGTTACTTCAGTACTATTTATTTATATCCACACCACTATTTATATCACTGTACTGACTGATTAATATTTATATTCACTTGACGGCATGAGTCACCATTGACTGCCTAATATTTATATCAGACGCACTTGATTGCGCGAGTCACTAATGACTGCCTAATATTTATATCAGACGCACATGATTGCACGAGTCACTAATAAGTGCCTAATATTTATATCAGACGCACTTGATTGCACGAGTCACTAATGACTGCCTAATATTTATATCAGAGGCACTTGATTGCACGAGTCACTAATGACTGCCTTATCTCCATTGAACTGATTACTTGCGTGAGTCACCGTAAACTGACTATTATTTTTTTCATTGCGTGACACCGTCGACTGATTCGGTGACTGACTATTCCCGTCGGCTCCCTGCTTATATAGAGCTGCGTGGCTTAAACACAGCGCGTTCTAGCACTTTCCAGAACGTCTAGCATCTTCGCGCGGTTACTAGCTGTTCGGTACGCAGATATCCGTTTCTCGGAACTGTTGCCTGTCGTTCATATACAGGGCGATCCGTAACAATATATAAAACGACATTCCACTTGTCTAGAGAGTCGAGTTGAAGTCCTCCCACTTTTCACCTCCTCCAACTCCAAAAAAGTGGGAAGCGAACAGCAAAAAGTTGCAGGGTACTTTTAATTTAATTTTCTAAACCAACAAGAGCTGGGAGGAATCGCAGAAATGTGATTTGAAGCGGTGTTCAAGTTCACCCGACGTCCGTATTTGCCCGCGCGTACCCCATCCTATAATAATGTCACCGTTTCGAGTTCATTTATATTCAAAATATACGTTAATGAATGCATTCCGTTCGTAGCATGCACATCATGGGGTCGACCCACATTTTTAACATCCTGATAAGAAAATTAAAAATTTTCAAAAATAGGAAAGTTATTGATTTCACCCCGATTTTCGAAAATCGAGTTTTCATCAGATCTCGATGTTTTTTGATCCTAGGAAGCTATTCTGACTATTTTTACGATGATGTCAGTATGTCTGTATGTATGTGTGTGTGTGTATGATAAACTCTCATAACTTTTGAACGGCTTGACCGATCGAATCGCGATTTGCGGCATTCGAAAGGGTTCTACTGAACTTAGATTTCCTGAAAATTTTAACCGATTGGGTCCAATAGATTTTGAGAAATTCCAAAAAAAACGAAAAAAAGTTGTTAAAACTAGGTTTTTTCAAAATAACTTCTAGAATATTGTACCGATTGATTTCATAATCTAATCAGCTCTTCTCCTCAGAAAACTGCGTCGAATGCCGCTAAGCGGATCAAAATCGGTTAATCCGTTCGAGAGACATCGTAGTCAACATATTTCGAAAAAAGTGTTTTTTCAAAATAACTTCGAGATTTCTCAACCAATCGATTTTGTACGCCTTACAATATTTTTAGAGCTTAAAAAACTGCGTTGAATGCCGTTTTAAAGATCAAAATCAAACAACGCGTTAAAAAGTTATAGCTTTTTAAAAATTAAAATAGTGTTGTTATTAGAAATTTTCAGATTTTTGAGCTCGAAGAGCTCAAAAATCTACTTTTGGGTATATTATCAAGTGCTTCGAAAAAGCGCTTGAAAATAGGGGGAAGTTCCAGGGATGGCCTGCAGGGTCAACCGATTTACAGATTTTTTAGGTTTGGAATCTATGTTACAAATAGATAATAAAACCATTTTTTGAGAATTTTTCGGAAATTTTTTCTACAAGAAAAAAATTCTTAAATGTGCGTATTTTTCAATATAATTTTAAACATAGAATTATATCATCAGGGAATACGTCACAGACCTGGGAATATTATAGACTGCGTACAATGATACCTTTTAGGCAGAACTTTCATAAGAAGAAGCGGGGTGCAGGCGGTAACATAGTAGCACGTGACATATCAGAGACGTATTCAGAATTTTTATTAGACGCGATAGCGTCAGTTGGACGCTATATATATACACTCGCGTTGTGCACGTCTGTTACGCTTTTTGTATCTATAGCCCAAAAACTTTTTTTGTTTGATTTTTAAATTTTAGTTTCAGAGGAGAGTAACATTTTAACAAATGGTGTTTTATGCTTATATTTCGCTCAATTTACATAGATGTACTATCGAATTTAGAATATAACGTATGCCTCGTGTAAATAAAAAAGGGAACCACAATCTAAGTTTTCAGTTATTTTTGACGTCATTCATGATTAAAATGTTTTAAAAGTCTTAAAACTTACCTGTAATATATTATTGTAATGATGATATCTGTGAAAATCCGTTTTTGCAAATATTTAAGTAGGTATTATAAAAAAACAAATGGTAGGTAAATAGAAAATGGCAAAATAAAAAAATCAGTATTTAACAAGAAACTTTATTTTATTTATTATAAGATGAAAAAATTTGTTGTAAAACAAACCGGAACCATATTATTAAAACAACTAAAAATACTTTGAAATGTAAAATTTCATCCAGCCTGAGATGAAAAAAACTGATTAAGTACTTAAATATTAATCATAATATATTGATAATTGTGATAATAAAATCAATATTAAATTATAAATAATATTACAAGCAAACAAAAATTATTAATATTTGCCAAGTCCGACTCTGTCTACAGCCATCAAAATTGTCATGGCTGCCATGGCCGAATGACATTTAACACACATTTATTAAAATAATATTTCTTGCTTATCTAAAGAAACTTATGTCGCCTTTTATAAAATAATTGTCACTTTATAAGTCAAATACACAGAGATGTTTACGCGTCCACTGATAAATGCACACTGCCGAGTGTACCTACAAGCAAGACATATTAGACCAGCAACTAGTTATGCCATCCAGGTCTGTGTGCTACTTCTACCTATTATTCCTATTTCTATGGAATACGTCATTCACAGCCAGCCTTCTCTGATTGGCTGCTGTAGTTGAATCACGCCCATTGATCCATCGATAAAGAGAGAATATAGAACCTACCCTGATTTGTTTATGTACAGTTGATAGGCCGGCAATCAGAACTTAGGTTAGGTTCTTCACATTTATTTAATTCTTGTTTGCAATTAGGAGGAAGGATATTATAAGAACAGAAATGTTGATTTACATTATTTGTTTATGTATGAGGAACAACATAGACTGTTCAAAATTATCAAATTTTGATACGCGGGACGATCCTATTCTTGTGCAGTGGAATGGCATGTTAACTACATTATCTATTTCTGATGCAACGACACACTGAAACAGTGTAACTCTGCTCCACACGTCCCGTGGAGAATTAACCTACTTTATTTTTCAAAAGTCAACCAATGTAAATCTTTCCAGCAGAAATGTACTCTGTGCGTTCTTATTCTATATAAATACCGTGAAACCACTCTACAAAAAATACCTCATACAAGAACTTTGTCCACAGTGTACACAATATCTATGCTAATATTATAAAGCTGTTTGTTTGTTTGTATGTTTGTTTGGTTGAACGCGCTAATCTCAAGAACTACCAGTCCAATTTGAATTTTTTTTTGTTAGATAGGCCATTTATTGAGGAAGGCTATAGGCTATATAATATCACTCTACGACCAATAGGAGCGGAGCATCAATGAAAAACTTCCGCTGCGTAAACGGTTAAAGTTACGCAAAAATCATGTATGACGGAATTGTTCCTCTTTAAAAGTTCTAAAAAAAAGTCCGCGACAGCATATGTCTATCTTTTAAGGTTGACTCACTATAACTTTTTTTATGATAATTCAATTTGTTCGTAATTATAATATTCAAGCGAACGAGCGACGCGAGTGAGTAGTGTATTTATAATATTCAAGCGAACGAGCGAAGCGAGTGAGTAGTGTATTTATAATATTCAAGCGAACGAGCAAAGCGAGTGAGTAGTGTATTCATAATATGTATTCAAGCGAACGAGCGAAGCGAGTGAGTAGTGTATTTATAATATTCAAGCGAACGAGCGAAGCGAGTGAGTAGTGTATTGCACCCGGGCTTTCTTAGCACCCGGGCGAAGTCGCTAGTATTATATACAAGGGAACAAGAGGTTAATGAGTAATAAGTTTATGGTTATTTTATTTTTAAAACAAACTTTTTTCGGAGACATGAAAATATTTTAATTCGCATGGCGACAGAAACGAAACATTTATGGGATAGTTTGAAATTTCGATTGATTAAATAACTGGTTATGCAAATTTGATCCTTGTAAAATATAATGTATTATTATAACTTATTAATTGACCCGTGCCCAAAACTGAATAGCTAGACGTGCCGTAAAGGCCTTCCTGTAACATGGTATAACAGTTTGGCGCCCAACGTGGGGCCACAAACAAAATTGGATTATAAGATTTGTGCGTAACTAACAGGTAACTAACAAGTGAAGTTAATAAAAAGCTGGTAAAAACATAATTTGGTTGACCATGTGCAGATTTAAGAAAGTGTTCTTATTTTTTATTTTTATTTTTTTGAAAAGAGAAATGTACTCTGCAGCAACTGCAAAGAAGTAGA
Source organism: Mongoloraphidia duomilia (assembly GCA_039654895.1). Lineage (NCBI taxonomy): Eukaryota > Metazoa > Arthropoda > Insecta > Raphidioptera > Raphidiidae > Mongoloraphidia > Mongoloraphidia duomilia. Next base: position 1,025,700 of record CM077527.1, on the reverse strand, counting down.
GGAAACCATCTGTACCATACTCTAGGCTGTCTCACAAACAAGGTACAAGCATTTTGGATCAATCTCACCGTTACCAAAGGATTTTAAAGACATCAGTTTAAGCAAGATACATGTATAGTCTGGGAAACATCAAGAAGTGATGAGACAATAGGGGTACGCTGCAATACACCATATTGATCGCAGTGTATACCTCCGGGTCCCTATTTTAATTTCAATTCTAATTAAGAAATGTCATTAATATTTTTATCAATTTTAACTGATTTTATCAAATTTTTTTATTTTGTATTTTTTTCTGAGTTTCATAAGAAATAAATACATTTTGAGTTTCAGTAGAGTGATTGTAAAAATTTTAATTCTGGGACATATGGAAAAGTTATTTTTCACAACGGCCGTATTGAAAATTTAATTTTCGGTACCTGTTTAGCGGGTTGAAACTGAGCGTTTTCATCCCTAGGGACGAAAATTTTCAGGTCAGTTCTTTCTGTTTTTTAACGTTGTTAAGAGGGAGACAGAGCGATTGGATCCGTATATAATTTTCGAAAACGTCAAATTAAGAAGGAGCGATATTGGATTAGCAAATAATAGTCATAAACGTCAAAATGACAGACATAACCCCACATAAATCTGACAGATCTAATATTTTTACAACTTTTTTGCGCGCCCAAATTGTAGGGTATCTGAAATCGAATTGTCAATAGAGTTGTTGTGAAAAATAATATGCAATTACTCGGTATGAAACTTGGCGTTTGCAATACGTGTGGTTGCATGCCCTCGTACCTCGGGTAGCAAACTTCACACTGGTTGCAAACAGCAAACGCCAAATTTCTTACCTTGTAATGCAATATACTATTATTTATTTTTCTCTTGATGCACTATGGGTACTCGCCCAAGGAAGATTTCACTTTAGTTATATAAATCGAGCTGCTCCACCTTGTAATATACGTAGTGAGAAAACAATAATGTAGGTTCAACCTCAACGTAGTAAACATCCCAAGAATATAATATATTTTAGGCAAGTAAAGTAATTAAAATATGTTTATGAGAGGGACGGGGTGAGAGAGAGCGTGATAGGGGAGGAGAGAGAAGTAAAATTGTATGTTGGAAGCATAATTTGGTGGTCTATGGCTATAATAAAGACTGTGTCTGAAGTAGAAGTTGCACAAAGGCCAAAGGGTAATGTCGGGATCCAATACAACTTCGATATGTCGAACTTCGAGGGAAACGCTAAAAAAATCGAAGGAAAGAAGCTTCGACTTACAATGATTCCGAATGAGTCATTTTCCTGAGAGTAGTTCTTTCAATTATCCACGAGAGGCAGCACTTGTGGTAGGGACAAACATTATTTTTTCCCCATTAGTGTCGTGTCATTTTAGTGGTATAATTTAATTATTTAATTATTATTATTAAATTAATTAAATAATTAAATTATACCACTAAAATGATACGACACTAATGGGGAATAAATAATGTTTGTCCCTACTACAAGTGCTGCCTCCCGTGGATAATTGATAGAACTTACTCTCAGGAAAATGGCTCATTCGAGAGGTATTCTTACCACTTCGAACATAAAATCTGAGGTGATATAACTTCGACTTACCGAGGTCATTAATAACAAGCCGTGAGGTGGGTCGTTTATTAGGACTAAGGTGCGACCCTTGTGGTCCACACGACGAACTTCCCAGTTTGATAAATATTTAATAATAATAATTAAATTAGATATTACACAGAAAATTTATCATTTTAATCATTAAAACATAATTATTATTTATTTTTAACAATAATTAAAAACAAGCCGTGAGGTGGGTCGTTTATTAGGACTAAAGTGCGACCCTTGAGGTCCACACGACGAACTTCCCAGTTTGATAAATATTTAATAATAATAATTAAATTAGATATTACACAGAAAAGTAATCATTTTAATCATTAAAACATCAATAATTAAAAAAAAAAAAAAAAAAAAAAAACGGCTGAACCGATTTTTATAAAATTTATGTCGGATCAAAATGACGTTAACACGCCTCGATTGACACCCTTACGAAGTCGATATAATTTTTTATTCGCGAGATATTGTGTAAAATCTACTTTTTTGGAGGTTATTTGGTTAAGAAAAAAGAACGGCTGAACCGATTTTAAAAAAATTCCTTTCAGATCATATTTACGTTAATACGCGTCGATTGGCACCCCAACGTAGTCGATATCATTTTTCGTTCTCGAGATTTCGTCTTAGAAAGAAATTGACACATACATACGTACGTACGTACGTACATACGTACACACACACACACACAGACATCTTTCTAAAAGTAGTGTAAAAATAGTGTAGTGACCTTGAAACATAAAAATTTTTTTTCCTTTTTGATTTCGATTTTCGGACCCATTACAATAACTTCCAATGGGAAGTTAAAAAAACGGCTGAACCGATTTTTGTAAAATTTATGTCGGATCAAAATGACGTTAACACGCCTCGATTGACACCCTTACGAAGTCGATATAATTTTTTATTACCGAGATATTGTGTAAAATCTACTTTTTTGGAGGTTATTTGGTTAAAAAAAAAGAACGGCTGAACCGATTTTGAAAAAATTTCTTTCAGATCATATTTACGTTAATTCGCGTCGATTGGCACCCTAACGTAGTCGATATCAATTTTCATTTACGAGATTTCGTCTTAGAAAGAAATGGACACATACGTACGTACGTACGTACACACACACACACAGAGACTTGCCGAAACTTGCCGAAAGTATAGAATTTTTTTACGTAGTTTTGCTAATGTAATTTAACTTTAATCAAATGGGGACGAACGAATCCAGATTCTATATCGTTGATGGCCAGTGGGTATTTGATGTGCTGCTCGACTGAATATTCGTACGATATTATTAACTTCCTATTGGAAGTTATTGTAATGGGTCCGAAAATCGAAATCAAAATGGAGAAAAAAAATTTATGTTTCAAGGTCACCACACTATTTTTACACTATTTTTAGAAAGATGTCTGTGTGTGTGTGTGTACGTACGTACGTACGTATGTGTCCATTTCTTTCTAAGACGAAATTTCGAGAATGAAAAATGATATCGACTACGTTAGGGCGCCAATCGACGCGTATTAACGTAAATATGATCTGAAAGAAATGTTTTCAAAATGGGTTCAGCCGTTCTTTTTTCTTAACCAAATAGACTCCAAAAAAGTAGATTTTACACAATATCTTGCAAATAAAAAATTATATCGACTTTGTAAGGGTGTCAATCGAGGCGTGTTAACGTCGTTTTGATCCGACATAAATTTTATAAAAATCGGTTCAGCCGTTTTTTTTTTTTTAATTATTGTTAAAAATAAATAATAATTATGTTTGAATGATTAAAATGATTATTTTTCTGTGTAATATCCAATTTAATTATTATTATTAAATATTTATCAAACTGGGAAGTTCGTCGTGTGGACTTCAAGGGTCGCACTTTAGTTCTAATAAACGACCCACCTCACGGCTTGTTTATATTAAACAGATTTATACGGCTGTTTTGCACTTGAAAATTTTTATTGGAAGAGCATCCAATTACATAATTGATTCCTGCAAATATCACTTTGACAACCATAGTCACAGTCAGAACTCTATCCACTATCGCGGCGGAATGAGCTTACATTACTCACCCGTGACATGATTAGTAATCTAACATTCTCCATATATGCAAAGGAATCAATAGATTTCCACTACATGCGAATGTTATTAATTATAGCTAGGTTGTAGATGTGAATCATCGTAATAGCGAGAGCTATTCATGTAGGTGAAAATTATTTCAAATACCCAATAGTGGAAAGGTTCAGGTTAGAGTCCTGACTGTAACTATGGTTGTCAAAATGATTTTTTCCGATATTTGCAGGAATCAATTATGTAATTGACTGCTCTTCCAATAAAAAATTTCGATATTAGTTATGTAAACGTACAATATAGTTTTGAACATAAACGTCGCTGATCTTCGACGAGTACCGGTCTGGTCGATCGCTTCGATTGGAAAGGACGTGACCTCGACATGCGTAGACAAACGAAAGAAAACGAGTCTAAAAAGTTTCACTTAAAAGTGTCCCTAATTCAGAGGCGATAAAGAAGGATTTCACTGTAGTGCATGCGTCGTGAGAAAACAATGAGGTTAGGTTCACCTCAAGGCGGGCTGTTCGTACAGCGACAAGAACCGCGTATATCCGGTTTCCGCTTTGCCTGTAAGCACATCCGTTTAAATGGATTTCGTTAATTAACCAAAACGCCCCCGACACTAGCGCCACTTGTTATTCCTTTGTCGATGTAACTAGACTTGATCGAGAGAACAGATATTAGAATTTATTGTAAATAAAATTTTGTGTAAAAGGTTCAGTTGCGCAGTTGCAACTTAAATAAAAGTTTGTAAAAAATCTAGAAAAGCGGGTTGAATTGAACGCATTGCCGATTTTTGTACAACTTCACATTTCTTTGCTGAAAAGTTCGCAGAAAGGGGTGGCTGGTACTGAACGGCCTAGAGAGGTCAAGACTGTTGGTTCGCCACTGGGGGAAGACACTTTAGATACACACTGTATAATTGCATCATTACGATAATGGAAAGATAAACAAACAAACATAATAATACACAAAAGAAACTGAAAACCTTCTTTTTTGTTAAAAATATTGATTAATAATTATTCTGTGCAACCCAGGTTACAGGCTGACCTCGTTCTACATTTACATACGGTATCTTCAATAGCTGTGACCTATATTATTATAATACCCGAGGTATGGAAAATTATACCACAACTGGTTGACCTATTATTCAACTTCTTCATAATATACAGGGATCTTTCATATACCGGGTGCTGATTTGCTTTGTGGGTAATAGGGATTTTACTTGTAAAAACATGTTTATGAATTTTCCTGCTTCCCTATATATTTTGGTGAAAAATAACAAATACAAAATTTGTTCATAATTAAAAACTCTACCTGACACGTATGTTTACAAATTACCAATATGCAGCTTTTAATTACAAAATAATTATTAAGGAACTGTGATAAAGTTTAAATTACAAATATTTATCCGAATAGCCATGATTTACTAACCACAATCATAAATTGAAACGTCAAAAACACAATGAAAACAATTTGAATTTGTTGAAGTCATGGCTATTCGGATAAAATATTTTTAATTTAAACTTAATCACAGTTCCTTAATCGTACGGGAGGCAGCGTTGCATTTTAGGTAGTGATTTCATACCGACCAATTCATATTTCTAGTAATTGTTTAAGTATCAACAGCAACCAAAGTGAGCGTCAGTCGTCGCACCCGCGGTGGGTGTAGTAGCTAGAGGATGTCGAAGTCGCTAAAAAAATTAGATTTTAAAATTATTTCATACCGCACCAAACTTGGTATGGTAATTCTTTATATATAATAAACAATAAGAAAATAACTGTCAGCTGCGTAGACAGTGGGGGTAAAGACGTCAGTTTTGCCATAGAACATATCGTGTCTAGATAATTTGAACGCCATTGAACAATAAACGTCACGGTGTGTTCATTTTGAAATATAGATGTCGCTGATAACAAGAATTTGTTCTCCAAAGAAACAAACCCTTTCTAATGACAGATGCACATCTTCTCTTCAATTCTGCTTTTAAATCGCATAATTTCCATGTAAAATATATGTTTAAAACTAGTTTGTTTGTGTTGTTTTACGCGAAACCACGACAAAAATAACAACAAAAGCAAAAATCGTCCCTATAATTTTAAATAAACAACAAACAAATATTTTTTTGAATACAAAAATTGCCCAACGGTCCCAACCATTGAAACAATTAGACTTTGTATTTAAATTAAACTTTATTTAGAAACGTATTTGTCGCAAATATTATATTTGAAATTATTAAATAAATAATTTTTAACCTCGACAAAACAACTACACGTTTATGATAATATTATCATGATATTGTCCATCGACTGATTTTATCACTCACTGGGTGCAAATCAGATGCAAATACTCCTTGCACCGTGGATTTTATTCATATAATTTGTTCACTGCGCTAGAGGGGTTTGTTTCTTTGGAAAACAAATTCTTATTATCGGCGACATCTATATTTCAAAATGAACACACCGTGACGTTTACTGTTCAATGGCGTTCAAATTATCTAGACACGGTATGTTCTATGACGAAACTGACGTCTTTACCCCCACTGTCTACGCAGCTGACAGTTATTTTCTTATTGTTTATTATATAAAGAATCACCATACCAAGTTTGGTGCGGTGTGAAATAATTTTAAAATCTAATTTTTTTTAGCGACTTTGACACCCTCTAATTACCACCCCCACCGCTACTAGCGCAGCTGACGGTTGGATGTCTCATCAGGTGGACGAGAACAAAAATTGGTCTAATTATCAGCCGGTATGAAATAATTAATTCATTTGCAACACTGCCTCCCGTACTATAATAATTGTTTTGTAATTAAAAGCTGCATATTGGTAATTTGCAAACATGCGTGTCGGGTAGAGTTTTTAATTATGAACTAATTTTGTATTTGCTTTTTTTTCACCAAAATATATAGGGAAGCAGGAAAATTTATAAACATGATTTCACATGTAAAATCCCTATATTACCCGCAAAGCAAATCAGCACCCGGTATACAGATCGTCCGAAAACTATTCTGAATAAGTATAGGCAATTAATGAGTGCAATAAAAGAGGCCATATTTTCCATAGATACTCTGGTTTCAAACCAAATTAAACAACTAGGGCAGTCAAATGAACAAAAAAAGACCAACCATGCATTTTGGGTAGACCGCGATTTTTTAGGTCGAACGAGTAAAGAAAGTGGGTACCGTTTTAACTCGATCGAATGACCGAAGTGACTGCGGAACCTATTATACTCACTGGATACCCGACTGCTTATGTTCAATAGGTCACAAAAATGAAGCAGGCCTGTTTTTGCCCCTTTCAAACATGGCTGACATTGGAAATTACGGAAACCATTTAAGTTGACACAGCTCACAATATAAATGAAATAGTACATTGTGACGATACGAACAGTGCATCGTCACTAATACGAGTGCCGTGTAGTGGTCATTCGAGTTTGTTCGCGATCAATCGCCGTCAATCGAGAAAATAAATTAACAAGTGAAAAACAGTGTTTAAACTATTGACTCTCGCACGTCGTACGGTGCCAATATATATGGAGTCTTAAAAATATGAACTGAAAAAGTGACTAGACTTACCAGTGAGTCCGCCTTGTACAATTAATAGACTTCATCTCAATTGTACAAGGCACCGTCCGCATCCCGCATCTATTACAATATGTCACCCGCATCTGCACCCGTTCCCTACCAGTCGATTGACTCCCAGCCTGAAAGGGCCACCAGCATCTATCCTGCACACCGGTGTTCAGGGCCGAAAAGCCCACAGCGAGAAATCGTCACCGGTGATTCCGGCCCAACCCCTGAGTTCCATCCCCGCTTTCTCTCCCCTGGCGGAGCTTACGCCGTGACTGATGCGGCCGCCAGAGATCCTCACCTAGTTTATCCACCTCCGTTTTACGGCCGTTTGTGCCCATTATATGTATATTATGTAACATTGAGAATTGGTTTTTTGTTGATGAAACTGTATAAGATGTACCTTTTCTTGTAATTAATAAAATTGTGAATAAATATTGTTTTGTTTGAAAATACGCCAGTTAAATCATTTTTTTTAGTACCCGTAACATCGCTGCGCGTACCCTGGCTTCCGGCGAGCTGATTCTGGCCGACGAAAGACAGCGATCTGGTGCAACGAAAGGTCTACAACAACTGGGATCGTTGCAACATTGTGCCACAAGGGAGGAAAGTGCTACATTTCCTCCCGCGTATAAAATTGCCACCCTCGCCTTCGGCTCGGGTGGCAAATACGCGGGAGGAGATGTAGTAATTTCCTCCCGTGTTGCGCATACTATTTTTTCTCCTGCCAGGCCGAAAGTTCGCAAAATTGAAAAAAAAATTATTAAAATTATTATTTTTATTTTATTATTAAAATTATTAAAAAATAATTTTAAAGGAAATAATTTTAATGTATAGGAGACAGAAGTAGCACCTACTTCTGTCTCCTATACATTAAGTACTATTGCGCACGCGCACTTGTCCGTACCACGGGAATAAAGAGCGACTTTGTTCCCGCTTGGCAGGGACGAAAGTACGAACTTTCGGCCTAGGTAGGAGAAAAAATTTTGTATTACACATATCCATAGATCTCTAATGTGTCCCTGTAGTATTAGAATCCGATTACTCTAAGAATGATACCTCTACGTCATTTACAGAAAACGCCTATTTATCTGGACGCCGTCTTATACCTGACCCAGTGACGTAGTGTGCAAAGATTACCGAAAAAAAAATGAAAAAGAAAATAAAACAAACTAAAGTTATTTTTTTGTTTTTTTTCCTGTTTAGGTGGCCTTTTGATGATTGACGCCAATACATTGATGACGTATCGGTACCATCCTAAGAGTAATTGGAGTCTACAAGCGTCGATATAATATGTTTTGCCCGTTTCAAATATGGCGGCCCTGCTTCACTTTTAAACTACTAGTCAGGAATCCAGTGAGTAATACATCCATGACTGAAACCTTCTTTAACTTCACTGAATGAGACTGGGGCTGCCATTGCCGGGTAACGCCGGGTGAATTAGGCTAGTTTATTAATTTCACTAATATAGTGAATTTAGTTACGGTATAGGTGTCTAATCATATTGATTGTATTTCTTATGTTTATATTAAAAACCGTATATAGATTTCTCGTTATAATTTGATTTATAAGGCGCGTCCGGGCCATGAGAAAGCCAGCATTCATTTGTAATGTAATGTTGTTATAAAATAATAGCTCTCGCAGTTAATGGATCTGTGGTCATCGTTGCATATATAGGAAGAATTAAATGTATGCTGTTGGGCACTGTGTAGTAACTGGAAACTTTCCCGACGCGAAATTGGGAGTTCTGGGTTCGATTCCCGGCGGTGCATTTACATTTTTCCTATATTGCCTTCTATATAAATATCATGGCGATAATTCGTCTGATATTCTTATGTTAATTTCACTAATATAGTGAATTTAGTTACGGTATAGGTGTCTAATCATATTGATTGTATTTCTTATGTTTAGTTTTAAATACTTTTTTTTAAATATACCAACTGTCAGGGTTATCTAGGTTTAGTACTAATTTATATTTTTAATTTTTTATTATTTTGATATTGAAAATCCAATTTTTTACTAATTCTCGGATTAGAACCCAGAAACTGGGGGCTTGTAATAGAAAAGCCATAGAAACTCCATATAAACAATATGGCATCGCTACATGCTCGGTAATTTTCAAGTAGCCCAGTTGGCAAACCCCAAACCAGAGGTTCAAAATGCAACAGAATACAATAGCAATTTTATGATTGGAATTTGTCTTGAAAATAAAAACAAGTTGACGCGACGGGACTATGCGCGTCAGCCGCCATTTTGCGAACATCTCGAGAAAGACTGGTCCTACGAAGAAAACACTAGAAGCCTTTTTTGTATAAAATTAATGGTCTATCTTTTTTATTTGAAACATTTTTCATAAAATCAATATTTTAAAAGTTATTGCGCTAAAAAGTTTTCACTTTTCAGTTTTATTTAAGCGTACGTGCTTGTAAAGTGCGTCATAAATGAGCAATTTTCCTGAGAGTAGTTCCTTCAATTATCCACGAGAGGCAGCACTTGTGGTAGGTACAAACATTATTTATTCCCCTTTAGTGTCGTGTCATTTTAGTGGTATAACAATAATTAAATAATTAAGTTATACCACTGAAATGACACGACACTAATGGGGAATAAATAATGTTTGTACCTACCACAAGTGCTGCCTCTCGTGGATAATTGAAAGAATTACTCTCAGGAAAATGGCTCATTAAACAGTGAAAACTTTTCAGTACAATAATTTTAAAAATTTGGATTTTACTAATGTTACAAATAAAAAAAGACTGGGCTAAAAGTAAAGTCCCAAATCCCTAATAAGTGATCAATCCCTTCTTACGTCATCTTAAAATATGTGTTTAAAATTTAAAAATGTTTTCAACATACAAATTGTATTCGACTACATCGTATAACGACACAAGGAATCTTAGCATTCGAACCATTTATTTCAATGTTCTTGCTAAAAGCTTTGGTTAACCTCAAAATTATATACGTACACAATCTACCACCACTACAATATAATATAAGGCTTATAATTCCCACCATATAATGCTTATTTAACGTGTTTTCACATATTATATTGAAGCAAGGTTTTATAGTGGCGTTAAATTTTCTGCATAATTGTGGTAAGAGCAGGGCTTTTTTACGACGGTTATTATTTTGATTTCCTGTCACCATACATATACGTGTATTTTAACCATAGATATAGAAATCTGGGAAGGTAGTATAATGTGCCACTTTAGACGAGAGGAGAAGCCATTCAGGGGAGGGTGCATTCCTGTCTTATGGACATGTCCATGCTATGCATGTGCCCACTTTCTATTGGCCGTGTCTTTGCGCATGCTCAACTACTTTTCACGTCATTTTCAAAAAATTCTGACAGTTCATTTGCATCGCCATCTTTCCTTCCAGTGTGCCGCGAAGTTCTTGCAAGTAAGTAATGACAGGCGCACGCAAGCGTAATAAACCTAGAAGTTGCTATGGCAACCGTTATTTTCTGCGCTAGTGCGGAAAATGTTAGTGCGGAAAATAGAACATTTTCCGCACACCTGCCTGTTAAATGAGTCATTAATGGCCGCTATACATACACCGAAAGTAGCTATTTTGTAGTGGGTATGGCAAAAAAACATTGTTTCAGGAATTGATCGGAAAATGTAACACCTTAATGTGAACTTTGAGAAAATAAAGGTACAGAGCCGAAAATGAGAAATGCCATTAAACTTTTTATTGTTTCCTTTTCCAGGAAACATAAAAGGAATAACAAGTGATATTATGTTTGGCGTCGTATATTTATGTGTACTTTATTGTAAGTACAGGTCGTTCATACTGAAAATAGACGGGAGTCCGATAGAGCTACCACCAAAGACGTAGAAATATTTTAACGTCTTTGGTTCCCACGAATCATTTTCAATAATTCATTGGTAATGAACGTGTGACAACAATGGAGATGGGCACATGAGAAACGTAGCATAGATGGCAACAGGTACATAGCCACCTAAGTTATTACTGGTTTTTAATTTCACAGAAAAACGCGCGAGAAATCAAGTCTTTTTCCTTCTGATAGCAAGCAACCACTTCTTTTCAGCTCCTGATTCTTTGGAAATACAAAACCTCTATGATTTGAACATTGATAAACACAGCTCATTGGCATTGTCATTTGTTAATGATTAATTATTCTTTTTTATACAGTGTGCTAAATCGTTTTGCGGGTCATAGGGATTTAACCCGTAAAATCAAACTTTTGCGATTTCCTGTTCCCCTAATTAGTTTAGGAAAAATATCTTCGAATAAAAGTTTTAAAACATAAAATTTTGCATCTAAACCATTAAACAAAATTAATTTTGCATGCTTTGTAACGGCAGAAATTTTATATGAACATGTCAAAATTAGCTCAAAAACTGATAGCGATAGCCAAGGAACTTGAACAAAATGACTAGAAATTATTCTGATAGCTAAAACGTCATCATTTTTTTCAAGTTCCATGGCTATCGCTATCTGTTTTTGAGGTAATTTTGACATTTTCATATCAAACTTCTGCCGTTACAAAGCAGGCAAAATTAATTTTGTTTAATGATTTAGATGCAAAATTTTATGTTCTAAAACTTTTATTCGAAGATATTTTTTCTAAAATAATTAGGGAAGCAGGAAATCGCAAAAGTTTGACTTTACGGATTAAATCTCATTACCCGCAAAACGATTCAGCACCCTGTATACTTATTTTGTACACATTACTCATCATCAAGTAAGAAAGGAATAAAATATTATAATACACTTCATTAAATTAAATATATTTTTTTGAAATTAATTGTAAATTAAATTTCTCATTTTAAAAATTCCAAAATATTTACATTTTAAAAAAACACGTGTCACCAGTTGGAGTTTAACCCGGCTTTACGGGGTGACATGCGAACGCCTTAGCCATTGCGCTACAACTTATTACAGTAGCACAACAGAAACAAGGTATACTTGAGTAGTATAAGCGTTCAATTCTAGAGAAAACAACAGAGATACATATAAGATATACAAGTATATCTATGGGGAACCTCGTAGGGATTAAATTTTTTGATATTTATTATTTGCCAGAATTCATGCCACAACAATACACAATTAGTGACAATTTCAACTAGTTACCTCTTACCGTTTGTGAGATAGAGAATTGTGACAGACGGACGGACGGATAGATATCGTAGGCTCAGTAATAGGGTTCTGTTCGAAGGTGCGGAACCCTAAAAACGTATGTGCGGTACCTATAATGGAGGTCGGTGACATAGATATAGAATTGTCTATGCCAGCGGTTCCCAAGACATGAACCGCGGTCCACTTGTAGGCCGCGGGTAGCGTGGTACTGGGCCGTAGATGCTGGTCGAAAGTCTAAAAGCCAAGATAAATATTGTTACGGATCACCATGTATATAAGCGGCAGGCAAGAGTTCTGAGAAACGGGGTCTGCTTACCTAACAACTAATAACCGCGCGAAGGTTCTAGAGAACTCGAGAAGCACTGGGCTTTAGCCACGTAGCGTATATAAACGAGTGAGTGAAGCGATCAGTCAAGCAGTCAATGGTGAGTCGTGCAACCAAGCGGATCAGTGATATAAATATTAGTCAATCAACGGTCGAATCAAGTGGAGTGGATACAAATAAATAGTACTGAAGTAACTGAGTAAATGACCGACGTAAATAAACGTTAGAAATAAATCTGATATAAATAGTTCCGTGATATAAATTCACCTGATAAAATAAATATTAGTGTAGTCAATTGTATATAGTTAAGTGTTGATTACTTGTGTTGATTGTTAGAACTGACTTTTGGTTGTTGTATTTATTATTGTTGTGTTTTTAATTATTGTAAATAAATATTGTAAATAAATATTTATTCCGCCAACTCAGAAAACAGTTTTGTAACAATATTATCGGAGCTTCAGGGGTAGAGATGGGAACAATCGAATGTGTGTGTTTATAGTTTTTACTTGTAGGTATATTAAGTTAGTGGGTCTCAAATTTTTTTTACGAAATTTAGTGGTTTGCACAACAAAAAAGGCTGGGAACCGCTGGTCTATGTGTTGGATTGGGCTATTTCAACGGTATGTGTGCATCGGTTGCTACAGTCACGCAGCGGCACCGCGCGTTTAAAAACGCATAATATGTGTCTTCTACAGCTTTTCCAATTGTATTTCAGAAAAGATCAATTTAATTTCAGAAAGTATCAATTGTATTTCAGATTAGTCAATTGAATTTCAGAAAGCGTCAATTGTATTTCAGATTAGTCAATTGAATGTTTTCGCAACATGGATAAACGGCAAATCACACAATTATACATAGGGTAAATGCGGGAGAGATGCCGCACGTTTCGAAAAAATATCATAATATTGTAAATATTGTATTTTATGATTTTATATTTTAACACAGCCTAATACATTCTTTTAGCCTTAATTATACATAAAAACAAAATAAAAATTCTAATAAAAATCATACTAAAATAAAAATAATTAAAAACATTGCAAAGCGGCGTCTCTCCTTCACTCTTAGGTGAGACGCCGCACCGAAAAAGGATAGATGCCGCAGTCCCTTTTATGCTGTTTTCCAAATTATTTTTCGTAATTCGTCCCTGGAACATGCATTGCACTTGTCTTGATACGTTGTGCAAGACTCATGAAGCCATTCTAAGCATTTAAAGCATTCCAACCAATCATCTTTTCTTGTGCTTTTGTGATAAAGCATTCAACGAAAAAATATTTTTTTCTTTTGCGTATTTTCGGTGTATTTATTATTTTGGCAATGGGTTCTTCGTCACTGCTACTCCACTCATGTAGACTGCTGGTTTTATTTGAGCATGACATGTCAACATTTACTGCAGGGCATCTTTCCCAATTCCCAAATCATAGTGCGGCAACTATCCTTTTTGTTGGGAGAGACGCCGCATGCAAGGGCGGTGGAGTACAAATGTCAAGTTAGGTTATGTTGATTTTAAACGTGTTCACAAGACCCTAAAAGTGCCTCTGAAACCATGAAATGCTGCGAAAATTTCACTCCAGCATTTTTACAGATGTATATAAAACCACTAACAAAATTTCATCATAAAAATTTAGAGATGCCTTCGAAAAACTTTAACTTAAATACGCACAAAATCATATTCAACACATGCGACGTGTGTCAAGATAAGATGAACGAACATACGTACTTGTAGCACCATCCATTGGTAAATAGGTAAGTTAATAGCCATGCGGCGTCTCTCCTACCGCGACATCTCTCCCGCATTTACCTATTTTTTTAAGCTTCATTGCAGCTAAGAACATGAAGATCAGCTTTGTAAATTCAACTTAGGGTCAAAAACATAAATAAAAAAAGTCTGTTGGTAGGGAAAAAATTAAGCACATTTCATTTTAATTATTTTCTGAAATACAATTGACGACCTCTAAATTATAAATTACGCTTTCTGAAATACAATTGATACTTCCTGAAATACAATTGACACTTTCTGAAATAAAATTGACTAATCTGAAATACAATTGACACTTTCTGAAATACAACTGACTAATCTGAAATACAACTGACACTTTCTGAAATACAATTGGAAAAGGTGTAGTTTACAGTATATCTCTCATTCATAAAGAACACATTTCCGAATTGAATGAACGGTACAAATCGAGCACACGAGTATAAACTAACTTTCAAGTTCCAGGAGATGATTTTATTATTGTAGCAAGATTTCCATGGATCAGTTTAAATCGGATTTTATTTTCGTACGGAAGAAGGCGTTAAAAGGGAAAATGTCTATCGCGTAATCACCTTAAAAACACGACAGGCATAACGAATGAGACGCACGGATTAATGCAATAATCAAGATTTATCGTAAATTATAGACGCGTCGACAACTTAGGTCATTAGCGTTCAAGATTTATCATACGGGGGAGATTCGTGTTGTAAAATGTCACCCGACAAAAAAATAGACGCTAATGACCTCAGCTGTTGAGCGTCTATATAATAATCTACAATCTAACCGATAAAGAAGAATCAGTTACACATGTTTGACGGGGGAATAGGGCTCTGCCATCGGACTGCCATGGCAGCGCAACCGGTTGAGCTGCCGTGGTTTCTCTGTGGGCTTCCTACAAAGCTGTCAACAAAGCAACAAGACACCAGACAAGACGTACTTTGAAAAATTAATTTTGCTGCAAATATTGATATTATTTATAAATTATGTTAAAATTCCCGAAAATTTATACCTATTTTTACGTTTACCGTAAAAATTTTTTATATTAAATTTAAAAGTTGATTTTTTCTTAAAACATTTTTTTAATATTCTTTTTTATTTATAAAAAAAATGTTTTCACCAATAAGGTAAGTATTGGATATCTAGGTATTATTTTAGCTTTTTACTCAGTCGGAAATTTAAACTTTTTGCAGTCATAATTTTCATTATAACTGCAATCAAGTACAAGACACCATCCCAAAAAAATAGCTTTAATTATTAACGACGACGTGTTTAATAAATAACTTAAAAAAACTTTTTAAAAAACAATGGTTTTATTTTGAAACAAAATTGCACTAAAAAGTAGAAAATAATTGTTTTTAGTGATTATAAGTTGATCAGAATAGTTTTCAACATTTGTTAAAAGAAAACCATTGGGGAGCTCATATAATATTAGGTACTGATGCTGTTATGATGTTTTAACGCCCAATTGTTTTCTTTTAACAAATGTTGTAAACTATTCTGATCAACTTATAATCACTAAAAAAAATTATTTTTTACTTTTAGTGCAATTTTGTTTCAAAATAAAACCATTGTTTTTTAAAAAGTTTTTTTTAAGTTATTTATTTGTTACTTTTTAGTCTTTATTAATTATTTTAATTCTATATAATAGAAAAATATATAAATTCTTCACTTTACAAAAATGTAAAATCTAAGTCCTAAATTTTCAATTTTATATTAATAAGCTAACCCAGTTATTTAATTTATTAAAATTTAAATTAAAATTGGGCCGCCATCTTGGGGCGTTCGTCATTTTGAATTTATAATGACGTCATGTAGCTTATCTTATTCTACTCATCAAACCCTTTCATTTGATACGTCGGGGGTTGTAAAGAAAAAGAAAAACCGCCATCTTGGGGCGTCCGCCATTTTGATTTTAGAATGATGTCATGTAGCTTATCGTATTCTACTTCTCAAACCATTTAATTTGATACCCATGTCATGGGAGTTCTGAAGTAATAGGTAACCCGCTATCTTGGGGCGTCCGCCATTTCGAATTTAGAATGGCGTCACGTAGCTTATCGTATTCTGTTCATGAAACCCTTTAATTTGATAACTATGTCAAGGGGGTCTCAAAGAAAAAGGTGAGCTGCCATCTTGGGGCGTCCGCCATTTTGAATTTAGAATGGCGTCACGTAGCTTATCGTATTCTGCTCATTAAATCCTTTCATTAGATACCCATGTCAAGGGGGTTGTAAAGAAAAAGGTGAGACGCCATCTTAGGGCGTCCGCCATTTCGAATTTAAAATGGCGTCACGTAGCTTATCATATTCTACTCATGAAACCCTTTCATTTGATACCCATGTCAATGGTGTTGCAAAAAAAAGGTGAGCCGCCATCTTGGGACGTCCGCCATTTTGGATTTAGAACGATATTAGATATAATTGCATTGTCACCGGACTTACACACGTGTGCAAAATTTCAACTCAATTGGATAACGGGTAGTGGGTAAAATTTCAAAAATTAAATTTTATCTAAATATACTTACCTACTTACATACTTACGTCATGTAGAACTTAATAAAACCATTGAAAAAAAGAGGTTATGTCAGTAGAATGAATGAAATTTGACAGTTGTGTCGTGTCAATGTGTGAACGTACGTTTAAAGTGGAAGGAGACAGTTGCGACTCCGCCACGCCTTCCTTTCCTAATGTATTAAAAATGCTAAAAATTTCAGCGGAACGGGTTCTAATAAAAAATTTATGAAATATAACTTTGACCGTGCGCTTATCTGGATGAGGCACACAATCAATTTTTTTTGGTCGCTTGTACCTATATTATAAAATTTAAATAGAATTTGGAAGTTTTGCTATGGCTACGTAACATAATTGTTTACTGCTGAAATGTTCCATCAAAGCAAACACGAAAGTTTCCTTTCACTTTGTTGAAAATCAATTTGTAAGTTTATTGGCATTCGGGCAGAGCTCAGTCATGAATTTATAACCCAATAAATTAAATAACTTCATAAATGAATTTGTGTATTTGCGAGCACTCAACACTCACTTACCAGTCACGGCTTTACGCATTTTAATAAAACTCACTAAATTCCAATTAATTTACATTTATAAATTTCAAACTAGAAGTTTTATTAAACGCTTCTATTTAGTTTCACTGCTAACTACTAACTAACTAACAATCAAATTTTATAATCAAATGTTCACCTACTTCCCGTTAACCGATTGAGTTGAAATTTTACACACTTGTGTAGTTCGATGACAATACAATATTATGGTAATTAGCTGACCGGCCCGGCTTCGTCCGAGTACAAATCGCACTTTTAAAGAAATCATGACGTGATGTGATCAAAGAACAGTATTAGACCAAGAGGCGGGCGTTAATATATGAAGCTCATTTGTGACAGGATGAAATTTTCAGGGAAGGTAGTATTAATTATGACAAAGAAAAAGCGCTAGGGTTGCCTAGTCAAATCCTGGTGCGACGGCCGGGATAAGCCACTTCCGGTTCAAAATGTCAATTTTTATATGTATATGTATATATGTATAAATTCAAACAGCTCAAAATTACAAAGTGGCCCTTTGTCCAGCATGGTAACCATAGTTTTTAAGAAAATGACATTTCGAAAATTATAAATTGTTAATAACTGCTCAAAATTGGATAAAATATAATAGTTAAATCCTGTATCACGGAAAAGAAAAGTTATACATTTTGTAAAGTAGTATCAGTATATGCAAAAATTTAAATTTTTGATGTGAAACATCTTTAGGTACGGGTGTAAAGTCGTTTAAATGGAACGTCGCCAAATGTCATTTGTTATTGCATTTTGAAACTACGTGGTCAATAATTATAGTTTTTTTACTAACATTATCAGCGGTAATGTGTCATGCTTCGTTTTTTTTTTTTTATATAAAAAAAACAGATAGATTATTATGTATTGTTTTTTTTCTTATTGAAAAATTATTAATGTGATATTTTTTAGCACCTTACCTATATTAAAAATGTTAAAAATTCAATTTTCAACAAAAAATATCTCGCATTATTTTCTAATTTAACTAGCATAAAGAGATACCTTTATTAAAAAAAAATATATATAATTTTTATTTCATGATTTTCTTGACTTTTTTTCAAAGCAACTACTTTAAACTACGTTTTGTTTAAAAATGTTTACATAATATTATTGTAAAAAAAATAAATATTTTAATAGCACGTCAATATAAGTATGCTTAGAATAAGTAATTTAATAATAATTCATAAAATGTTATTGCCTTTGTTCGGAACATTTTTGAATAGTTTAATGTATAGTAAACTATATTGAAACTCATGTCGATCACTCACGTATGTAATATAATAAAATTAAAAAACCGGTTGATTTGTGAATCAGAATTGTCAATCATTGGCAATGTTTGCCTTCTTCAGGCCTAAAATTACATAATTCTAATAATGTAATTTTAGGCTTGAAGAAGGCATCAAAATAGTTGCTGAAAAGTTGCCATAATAAAAATTGACAATTCTGACTCACAAATCAATCGGTTTTTTCTTTTATTATAGTAAATTATTATTATTTTCCATTTTTTCATTATAGTTATTTTGGTTTTATATTCGCTTAGTTAACTTTATACCTGCGTCTGATTAAGTAGAATTTCAAGAAAAAATATTAATCGAGGTTCAGTAAAGTCAAATGCTTCAATTAGTTTTTAGTGTCAAACCAAATTTAAAATCACAAACAAAAATCAACCTTTTTTCTCTTTTCGAAACAAACTCCAAACCACCTTTTTTAAAACTTTTATTACAGGTTACTACGACCTTCAAGTAAGTAATTTATACTAATTTATATAAGAGGTGCACGTTGAATTACGTTGAAAAATAAAAATAAGAAATTGCTACCCTAAAATACATAAATTCTTGGGAAAATTGTCAATACCAGATTCAGCAATTCCTGCGTAATTATACGGATATGAGTTAGAAACCAAATGCGTTGAAAACATAAAGTTATAAATAACTAGACATAGGTACGTATGAATGTTTGCCAAACACAAGGCCGATAACTCATTTCAGAACGGTTACAATATATAAGTATACATATATACATAATGTTATTTGACAGCTTTAAAAATGACAAAAAAACAAATATAATTTATAAGTTTTCAATGTGTTACCCAAAATTTCCTTAGGCAACCCTATGTATTTCAATACAGCTCTTTGAGATCTACAATATGGCGTCAATTGTATGCTGTCATATAATGACGAAAGATAATTATGAGCTAATGAAATATGTGTATTTTGCACCGGAAGTGAGCTCCTCCCGGCCTTTGCACCAGGATTTGACGAGGCAACCCTAGCACTTATTCTTTGTCATACTAGATTCTACCTTCCCTGAAAATTTCATCCTGTCACAAATGAGCTATATAAATTTACGCCTAGCTCTCGACCTATATGTAACGCCAAGGTTTTTAAAAGTTCGTTTCCATAGTAACATAGCTCAGATTGTTTACATCATGTTTACATAGGTAGGGGAGAGTTGGATAAAACAGGATGGTCTGGTAAAACGAGATACCACGTTTCATTTGAAAACAAGTAGTACGATTTATCGGGTAGGGGCGGGACTAATAACCTTCGATGTCTACCTATGCCCGGCAAGTGATGTATCTACTTTAGATTCACTGTAGATGACGTAACAGGTGAAAGTGTCAAAAAGTTAGGTTAAAGTAAAATGTTTGGCGTGTTTTCAAAAGTCGATTTTTCAGTTTAAAGGCAAAATTAACCGAAAATGAGTAGATTTAGAGAATACTATGTTTGTTTACTATAGTTATGCACAACAGTTTTTAGGAATTTGCTTTGTTTATTTACTAAAATATGGTCACGTGTTTCGCAATCAACAGTTGGGTAAAATCGGACACTGTGTGATTGCTTAAAACGGGATACCTCCCGTTTAGCGGGTAATATAATACCGGGAGGTATCCCGTTTTATCTAACTACATGTTTTTTTTATGAGAAGTGGGTTTTGTTACGTTTTTTTTGTATTTTTCACAATATATTTTAAATTTACCATACTGTGTCTTTTTCCTGAAGGATAAACGTTGTGGAACTTGTAAAAGTATAGGTATCCCGTTTTGTCCGACTAGTTGGCTAAAACGGGATACGTCCTACTTTTTCAAAAAAAAAAAATTTTACCTTACGTGACTTCTATTTTCTCATAAAGGATGGTGACAATCAAAAGTCCATTTATAAGGGAAACAGGAGCCAAAAAATATTCCTTTGCATTACTTCATTCAAAAAGTTGTGAGACTTAGAACACTAAGTATCCCGTTTTATCCGACTCTCCCCTACAAAATAGTATTTTTCACAACACCGGTATTGAAAATTCGATTGTCGGTACCTGTTTAGCGGAGTGAAACTAAGCGTTTTCATCCCTAGTGATGAAAATTTTCAGGCCGGTTCTCTCTGTTTTTTAACGTTGTTAAGAGGGAGACAGAGCGATAGGATCTGCACATAAATTTCAAAAACGTCGAATTAAGAAGGAGATATGTTTTCTCCACTTTATTGCAACATGAACGGTACACGACGTTTTCGGCATTCCGTCGTTTTTCTTAATCTTAAACAAAATCATCACATACTAAAAATTATTTGTTAGACTATTGGAATCCGTCAGATGGGTGGAGCTTAAAAAACATGGCGCATAGGGGGAGAAATTTCATATACGGGGTATACTTTTGCATGTAATTTTGTGATTTTCAAAGTGATAAGAAATGATAAAATATATAAGTGTAATTTGTGATTGGACCGGTACGAATCCTAAACAAAGGAATTTCGTTGAAGGAGAACGGATTCTAAAAGCTGGACATATTATCCGAATGTGTGAAAAAAACAAGATAACTGAGCTGTCAAAAGTAGTAATCTTTACGGCATATTGCTTAAAAACATCAAAATTAAAAGAACATCTCCACGAAATTAATCATCCGTTCAATGCTTCTTTAAGGCAGGGTTAGGTGAATAATGTAAGCACATAACTGCAACATAATTAAATATGTTATATTGTAATAAGTAGGTAAGTTACTAACCTCAAAATATTTGTATACTAAGCTAGTCGTATAAATTTGTCAATCATCAAATGATTTTACTATTGTAGTACAGTATGATAATAAGTACATCTTATTATTAATATAAAATATTTTTTTTAATTCATACATACAGTTTTTCCACATTTCATGAGAAAATAATTCGCTGTAAAGTAAGTTTTACAAGGCAATAACTGACAGTGTTTAATGCCATGATATTAGAAAACGTCGCGAATTCCATTTTCGATAAACTTTTTGTTTATTTTACTTGTTTTATATTTGTAATAAACAATTTCACGATAACATGTTACATGTAAAATTTTCCCTCGTTTTGAGTACAATTTTCTGCCACCAGATGTCATATGCTCATTTGACGGATCCCAATAGGTATACTTAATTATTACTTCAAATAGTTTCACATTAATTCGTCACTGCAATCAGATATTACGAACTGACTGAGTTACTCATTAACTCACTCATCCACCGAATTTAAAAAATGGCACCATTTTATGTAGGCCTCCGAATGGACAATGAGACGGCATAAAAATATACAGGGTGTTCTACTTATAAAAATACAAGTCAGTTGTGCTATGACTACATCGTACACTCTGTATAGCTAAAAATAATTTTAAAGTATTGGGATCCGTCAAATGAGCATATGACATCTGGTGGCAGAAAATTGTACTCAAAAAAATTTTACATGCTAACAGTGCAAATTTATCGTGAAATTGTTCATTACAAAAATAAAACAAGTAAAATAAACAAAAAGTTTATCGAAAATGGAATTCGCGACGTTTTCTAATATCATGACATTAAACCTATCAGTTATTGCCTTGTAAAACTTACTTTACAGCGAATTATTTTCTAATGATATTTGGAAAAACTCATTATCGTACTGTACTATACAATAGTTAAATCTCTGATGATTGACAAAATTATGTGTATAAAAATATTTTGAGGTTAGTAACTTACACCTACTTATTACAATATAACATATTATGTTGCAGTTACGTGTTTACATTATTCACCTAACCCAGCCTTAAAGGATCATTGAACGGATAATTAATTTCGTGGAGATTTTCTTTTAATTTTGATGTTTTTAAATAAAATGCCGTAAAGATTACCATTTTTGACAGCTCATTTTTTATGCATTTTTTTCGTTATATTTCTGACATTGAATAATATGTCCGCCTTTGAGAATCCGTTCTCCTTCAACAAAATTCCATTGTTTAGGATTTGTACCGGCTCAATTACAAAGTGCACTTATATATTTTATCATTTCTGATCACTTTGAAAATCACAAAATTGCACGCAAAAGTCTACCCCGTATATGAAATTTCCCCCCTCTGCACCATATTTTTTAAGCTTCACCCATCTGACGGATCCCCATAGTGCTTTTATTCCAATCCAATTTTTATTTAAAAATTTTTTTCTAATGCTCAGAATAAATGAGCTGTCGCCCGAGACATTCTTAGTAACTCACCCTGTATATTAAATTATAGGTATAGCCTATTTGTAACGTAGATTCTAACCTCAAAAGAAAACAAGCCGTGAGGTGGGTCGTTTATTAGGACTAAAGTGCGACCCTTGAGGTCCACACGACGAACTTCCCAGTTTGATAAATATTTAATAATAATAATTAAATTAGATATTACACAGAAAAGTAATCATTTCAATCATTAAAACATTAATAATTTAAAAAAAAAAAAAAAGAAAAAAAAAAAAGAAAAAAAAAAAGAAAAAAAAAACGGCTGAACCGATTTTTATAAAATTTATGTCGGATCAAAATGACGTTAACACGCCTCGATTGACACCCTTACGAAGTCGATATAATTTTTTATTCGCGAGATATTGTGTAAAATCTACTTTTTTGGAGGTTATTTGGTTAAGAAAAAAGAACGGCTGAACCGATTTTGAAAAAATTTCTTTCAGATCATATTTACGTTAATACGCGTCGATTGGAACCCTAACGTAGTCGATATCATTTATCGTTCTCGAGATTTCGTCTTTGAAAGAAATGTACACATACGTACGTACGTACACACACACACACACACACAGACATCTTTCTAAAAGTAGTGTAAAAATAGTGTAGTGACCTTGAAACATAAAAATTTTTTTTCCTTTTTGATTTCGATTTTCGGACCCATTACAATAACTTCCAGTGGGAAGTTAAAAAAATGTTCGAAAAAATTATAATTTAACAAACATTTAATATTATTTACATTTTTGGAAATAATAAATTTACAAATAATTATTTAAATAACCGCAATGCGTTGACAAAAAATCTAGTCCAGTCAATTACGTAGAAAAACATTTCTCACAAAACACTGAACTATTTTATACCGATGCTGCATGTAATCGTCTATGTTTTCTTATAGCACTCGGGTCTTTGAAAGCTTTGGGGCAAGCATCGCATTTATAAGGTTTCTCACCTGTATGTATGCTTTGATGACCTTTCAGAAGACTCATATGAGCATAGCATTTACCACAAACATTACACTTGTACGGCTTATCACCGGTATGTACCCTTTTATGCGATTTTAAATTTTTCGCGTTTCTGAAACAATTACCGCAAACGTCACACTCGAATGGCCACTCACCAGAATGTACAAGTTTATGGTTCCTCATTGTGCTTTGATCGCCGAAAGTCTTACCGCAGACGACACACTCGAAAGGTCTCTCACCTGTATGGATACGTTGATGACTTTTCAAGTCACTTGTTCGATTGAAACCTTTAGAACATACATTACATCTATAAAGTCGCTCTTCAGAATGCATATATTTATGTAATCTCAAACCGCTCAAATGTCTGAAGTCTTTGTTGCATACGTCACATGAATGTGGTTTCTCGCCGGTATGAATTCGTTTATGCTGATTCAAATTACCGGACTCTCTGAATGACATGTTGCATACATCGCAGACATAAGGTTTCTCTCCAGTATGTATACGTTTATGTCGACTTAAATGGGAAGTGTAAGTAAAAATTTTGCCGCAAACGTCACACTGAACCGGCTGTTTTTTCAATCGACTCTCATCTGATTTTGATTTAGAACCGTGTTCTTGCAAAGTTGTTTTCTTTCGTTTACCGGTTTTTATAGTGGCAGGGTCATTTTTCTCGTTTTTATTGTCTTCGATGTTTGACTTTGTTTTTTTCGAAATATCACCGTCATTACTACCGAATGAATTTTGATTAAAATAATAATTGTTTTGGTCAATTTTTTCGATTTTTATCGTGTCTAAAATAGGTTCGCCGTCATTATTTTCAATTGTATTTTTTAAGACTTCGCATTTTATGTCTGAGGATAAAGGATCGTTTTCATGGTAACATACGGAAATTCGATCGGATTCATCGCGTATTTCAGGCTCATATTTGACGACCGAAATATCATCTTGAATTTTGATATTAACGTCGCATTCATTTGGATTTATATCGATTGATTTTTGATCCGAATCTTCGACGGGCCATTCGGAAGATTGCGGTTGTTTCAAGTGTTTCAACATTTCAAAATGGCGGCATAAAGTTTTCTCGGATTGAACAGCGTCCAGTCGAAATTTATGAAATTTTTCAAGTAGATCATAACACATGTTGCAAATGCATTTAGGAAGTTCGTCATTTCTTGTTATCTATAAAAATAAACGCACTATTTATGAACTACACAACGCATTTGGTTGGCACTGGCATATATGGTTGGACAAGCAAAATAGTCAAGAATTTTCAGATAAGAAAATACTCTCTTTTTAGAGCTTCGTACCTCAGAATGAAAAAACGAAACCCTTATAAGATCACTTTGTTGTCCGTCTGTCTATCTGTATTCTGTCTGTCAAGACCCTTTTCTCAGGAACGGCTAGAGGTATATTAAGTTGAAATTAATATCAAATATTAAGGTCTACGACCCCAATCTTGTAAAAAATTCAAGCTTCTAACTCAATGCAATAAAAATTTAATTGTAATACTTACATGAACAGGAGCGCACTTCATCAGTATTTCTCCAACGGGTCCGTTCAGTTTCGGTGAAAAAGTAAGCAGATGAACTAACGCCTTGTCACCAAGACACAGTCTGCAAATTTTGCTCAAACTACTACTTGATATTGTTACATCTGTCATTTTTTAAATATAAACAAATCTCACAGACAACACTAATACCTGTAGGTACACTGTCGGGTTCGCCACATAATAATTAATAACATTGGAGATGAACAGTGAGCGAAAACGTAAAAGAAATCGATTTCTGAGCTAAATTGGTTTAAAAATCAGTTTTCTTTCTTCTATTTGGCAATTTTTCATTCCATTCGCTTGGACTTTTAACATTGGAAATGTTTATGTTCGTATATGAGGGCAGAGTTGCGAGTTTTCGTTCAAGGCCAAAAGACAACGGTGTCGCGATCAAGTGAGGAGCAATCATGCAAAATTGAACAGGTGCAATTTTTTCGAAATGTGTTTTATATCATGTCTAGTTAATTGACAGGTATTTGCGACGATCTGCGGTGTTATTTTTGAGCAAATGTTAATAAATACTGTAGAAAAATCCATTTAAAAGTTAAGTAATCAAGCAAAAGTGAACGCGTATATAACAGAAGAATAATAGGGTTATTCCTGACAAAACTAAACAGTGCATTGATAAATATTGTGTGTATAATAAACAGTTAATTATGTTTCATATATGCTGTTATCATTTCCAATGTCCTCGATGGTTGCAAGGATTGCGAAATCTGTGAATTTTTTTTTAACCTTCACCTATGGCTTCAGGGTTTACCCCATGTGCCAGCATCTTATTCCTATTACTATAACATATATAACTGGGACACAAAGATGGATGGATTCACATTAAATGCTTATAATTTAAACATGTCTGAAGTTAACGAGATAGGACAAGAAGCTAATCTATGAACATGCAAAGTCGTTTGCAACTTGTCCCCCTCGCCCCTCGAACATGCCAAATCTGAAAAAAACATGATAGTCCAAGCGGCAGGTAATAAATGAAGGGACTTACCTGGAAAGTATTCCGAAGTTAGTGATATTTTGGTGTGTTGTTTGCGGGTACTCTGTGGAGTAGAATCTGAGTTTTCGACCTCGAGGACCCTGTGCTAACGTGGGGGGAGCCGAAAAACCACGAAATTTTACCACCTTTTTTGCTTTTTCGAAATATCTCAGAAACGGTCGACTTAAGCAATTCTTTCATAATGTAATATTTTAAAGAGGATCACATTTTCTACAATTTTCATTCCCACAACTTTTCTGTGGTACTAATGGTAAGCGCGCTGCAGCTTCTTGAATATCACCCGTTCGGCTTTTTGTAACCTTGGTAACCAATGTGTATTGTCAATTTAAAGTTCGATGAAGAACAAAATAAATAAAACTATTGAAAAGAACATTACATTTTAACCATTGGTTACCAAGGCTACAAAAAGCCGAGCGGGTGATTTTCAAGAAGCTGCAGCGCGCTTACCATTAGTACCTACCACAGAAAAGTTGTAGGAATGAAAATTGTAGGAAATGTAATCCTCTTTAAAACATTACATAATGAAAGAATTGCTTCAGTCGACCGTTTCTGAGAGATTTCGAAAAAAGCAAAAAAGGTGGTAAAATTTCGTGGTTTTTCGGCTCCCCCCACGTTAGCACAGGGTCCTCGAGGTCGAAAACTTAGATTCTACTCCACAGAGTACCCACAAACAACATACCAAAATATCATTAACTTCGGAATACTTTCCAGGTAAAAAGTACCTGACTGCTGGACTATGATAGTAATTTATGAAAAGAACAAATGCACATAATTATTGCTTATTATAGTACATTGCAACAATTATAATATGTGAATGGACCTTTACAACACAATTTTGTAACTAAAATTAAATTATGTAACATTTATAAAAAGTTATGTGATTTAATATTTATTCGAGAAATTTAAAACTGTAAAAATCCATTTTATTATTACTATCAAAATAATTGTTCATCTGTAAAAATCAAAAGGAAAATATAATCAGTAAAATAAAATTGTACAATGTACATATTTTATTGATTAGCAAATAAATAAAATTAGTAACAATAATTACAATGCAAAATATTTAAATTCAACATTACTAATTATTTACATCTTTGGAAATAATAAATTATAAATTGAGAAAAAACGGAATAATTGCACTCTTGTAGCTTATCGCCAAACTCGTTGACAATAGCTCGTTTTTCGCATTTGTATCACAATATCCCATTACCGCACAGAATTGGTAACCATAGTTAAATCGTTATTTACCGATCGAAAAACATAAAGTTCAAAACTGCCTTAAGAACAAATGTAGCAAAAAAAATAATTAAACATTTGTCACAAACAGTGCATTCTATTATGCTGATACCACATGTAATCGTTTGTGTTTGTTTAAAGCACTCGGGTCGCTAAAAGTTTTGAAGCAAAAATCACATTTATAAGGTCTTTCTCCTGTATGCACGCGTTGATGGAGTGTCAGATGACTCATCCGAGCAAAGCATTTACCACAGACATCACACTTATTTGGTTTTTCACCCGTATGCACAAGTTGATGCCTTTTTAAACTTCCCGCGTTTTTAAGACTAGCACCACAAACGTCACACTGGACAGACAGCGGATCCGTATGAAGGATTTTATGCTTCCTCATTGTGCGCGGATCACTGAAAGTTTTATCACAAGCGTCACACTGGAAAGGTCGCTCACCTGTATGGGTACGTCGATGATTTTCTAAGTGGGTTGATCGATTAAAACTTTTAGAACATATTTCGCATTTAAAAAGTCGTTCTCCAGTATGCAGTCGTTGATGAGCTCTTAAACCACTCGTATGTCTGAAGAGTTTGTTGCATACGTTACATAAATATGGTTTCACGCTGGAATGGATACGTTTATGTTGTTTCAAATGACTGGACTCTTTGAACAGCATACTGCACACATCACAGGAATAAGGTTTCTCTCCTGTATGTACACGTTTATGTCGAATCAAGTCAGATGGGTAAGTGAAACGTTTGCCGCAAGTGTCACACTGACATGGTTTTTCTCTAGTCGATTTTGATGTAGAAACGTGTTTTACATTGTCTTCTATGTTTGAATCTGTTTTTTCCAAAATGTCGTCATCATTATTGCTAAATGAATTTTGATCAAAATAATTATCATGATCGATTTTTACCGGACCAAAACTAAGTGCACCGTCATTTTGTGCTGTATTTTCGACCGCTTTTTCTTTTAAAGTACTGCTGTCTAGCGATAAAGGATCGTTTTCTTCGTAAGATACGGAAATCTCTTCAGTCTGATCGTTCGTTTCCGTATCATATTTTACGTCGGAAACTTCGGTTTTAACGTCCGAAACTTCGGTTTTAACGTCCGAAACTTCGATTTTAACGTCCGAAACTTCAATCTTAACGTCGCATTCAATTGGAGCTATATTGACGGATGTCTGATCTGAATCTTTAACCGGCCATATGGAAGATTCCAATGACCTCGACGTGTCAAAATAGCGCCGTAAAGTTTTTTCGGATTGAACAGCATCCATTCGAAATTTGTGACATTTTTTGAGTAGATCGTAACACATGTTGCAAATGCATTTCGGAAGTTCGTCATTTCTTGTTATCTATAAAAATAAAACGAACATACAGTTTTTTTTAATCCTAAATTCAAAGGCGTCTGTAGTAATGGAGACAATATTATAGTGTACTAGAGGTTGCTCGCAACTTCGTCCGCGTTGGATACGAAATATGGCCAACGACACTATTTTCACCCATGAGGGGGGTCGTTTATTAGGACTAAAGTTACTTTTAATTGAGACTCACAAGTGCGACCCTTGAGGCCCACACGACGAACTTCCCAGTTTGATGAATACTGAATATTAATAATTAAATTAGAAATTACACAGAAAAGTAATCATTTTAATCATTAAAACATAATTATTATTTATTTTTAACAATAAATTTAAAAAAACGGCTGGACCGATTTTTACAAAATTTATGTCGGATCATAGTGACATTAACATGCTTTGATAGACACCTCAACGAAGTTGATAAGTAACATTTTTTTGGACGAGATTTCATATAAAATCTACTTTTTTCAGTCGTTTTATTGAAACAAAAAAAAACGGCTTGATTGATTTTGATAAAATTTCTTTCGGGTCTTGTTGATGTTATATGCTTCTATTTACGACCTAAAAAGTCGATATTATTTTTTATTCGCGAGATTTCGTGTAAAATCCACTTCTGCAGTCTTTTTCTTTAAACAATAAAAAAACGGTTGAGCCGATTTGGATAAAATTTCTTTCGGATGAAAATTACGTTAACACGCCTCGATTGACACCCTTACGAAGTCGATATAATTTTTTATTCGCGAGATATTGTGTAAAATCTACTTTTTTGGAGTCTATTTGGTTAAGAAAAAAGAACGGCTGAACCGATTTTGAAAAAAATTCTTTCAGATCATATTTACGTTAATACGCGTCAATTGGCACCCTAACGTAGTCGAGATCATTTTTCGTTCTCGAGATTTCGTCTTAGAAAGAAATGACCACATACGTACGTACACACACACAGACATCTTTTCAAAAATAGTGTAGTGACTTTGAAACAAAAATTTCTTATACATTTTGATTTCAATTTTCGGACCCATTACAATAACTTCCAATGGGAAGTTAAAAACACTCTTTTGCGAATACCTACATCTTAAAAGGAAAGCATCTTCCAAATTACATGTTTCTCAGATCAGTAGGATGGATTATTGGGTATAATAATTAAATCTATAAGAACTGTAGAATCTACTTTTCACCTCTTTTGGGGTGAAATTTTGAAAAAAACATTCGTAGTGGGTGTTTATGTTATAGAACTAATGTATCGTCCAAATTTCATGTTTCAAAAACCAATAGTATAAACAGAATGATTAAATCTGTAAAAAAATACATTTACCACTTTTTGCCCTATTGAGTTCACATTTCAGAATGATCGTAGATTCTAACCGCATTTTACTGTTAATAAAATATGCATTTTATGCACTGAACTTCTTGAAACACATTTTTTAAATAAAACAATAATTCTTCACTAGTTTCTATCGTTTATTGTGACTACAAGCAGTAACTGTAATACTTACGTAAACGGGAGCGCACTGCATCACTATTTCTACAATAGAACTTCTTAGTTTAGGTGAAAAGTCGAACAAATCAACTATAACCTCGTCACCAGTCAGACACAATCTACACACTTTACTTAAATTACTAATTGGAACTGTTACATTCGTCATTTTGTAAAATTTATACAAATTACGTATACTGACATAATATTATTACACTGCGCAGCAATCACTAGCCATGGACCATAGAGAAATGAGTATTGTAGAGTAGCGACCAAATAATGTTGTAGCCTATAATTTTCCATCACATATTTTGGCGTTCAAAGAACAACAAATAATTTATTTTGGACAAATTAATATGAAATTCATACATATTTGCATTGATTTGATTCCTTTTTGTTAACGAATACAGTTTATACTACTTTTTCCTTGAAATAAAAGCCACATAAAATTTATAGTAAACAAGCCGTGAGATGGGTCGTTTATTAGAACTAAAGTGCGACCCTTGAGATCGACACGATGAACTTTCCAGTTTGATAAATATTTAATAATAATAATTAAATTAGATATTACACAGAAAAGTAATCATTTTAATCATTAAAACATAATTAATATTTATTTTTAACAATTAAAAAAAAAAAAACGGCTGAACCGATTTTTGTAAAATTTATGTCGGATCAAAATGACGTTAACACGCCTCGATTGACACCATTACGAAGTCGATATAATTTTTTATTCGCGAGATATTGTGTAAAATCTACTTTTTTGGAGTTTATTTGGTTAAGAAAAATTAACGGCTGAACCGATTTTGAAAAAATTTCTTTCAGATCATATTTACGTTATTACGCGTCGATTGGCACCCTAACGTAGTCGATATCATTTTTCATTCTCGAGATTTCGTCTTAGAAAGAAATGGACACATACGTACGTACGTACACACACACACACAGACATCTTTTCAAAAATAGTGTAGTGACCTTGAAACATAAAAATTTTGATTTCGATTTTCGGACCCATTACAATAACTTCCAATGGGAAGTTAATAATCACGCGTCACACATTTTTTGTCACACATTTTTTGTTTGGCATCATTTTACCCCCTCCCTCTAAATACCGCCCGAAAAGATGTAGTTCTACGTCAAAAATCACATAAATCTTTGAGTGAGGTATCATTGGATAGGTTTTTTAAAATGCTATAAGACTTCACAGCATGTAAATTTATTCTGGAGCCCCAGTATTGAGCCATGAATATACAAAGTCGTTTGCAATGTGTCCCCCTCCCCCCACTAACTTTCTAACCATTAATTGTTATGAAAATCTGAAAGAAACATGATAGTAGTATAGTAGTTTATGAAAAGAACTATTAAATTGTGTTTTTAAAGACCACCGACAGCTAAAGTTATTTGGGCTTAGCACCAATTCATATTTTCAATTCATTATTTTATTTTTTAATAATAAATTGAAAATCCAATTGACACTTTTACCAGCTCTCGGGCTAGAACCCGGGAACTGGGGACTTGTAATAGAGGAACCATATAGCAACGCCATGTAAAAAACAGCATTGCTACACTCTCGGCTATTCTCAAGCCCAAAAGAACAATTAAAGCACATAATTACAATGTATTTAATATATTTAAATTACACCTTCTTTATTATTTACACCTTTTGAAACAATAAATTATAAATTAACAAACTGATTTAAAAATTTCCTAAATTAATAGTAGATTGTGTATCTAGGGCGTAAGGAAATATATTTTCAAGGAAGTTTGACATAATGTTGCACGAGCACTAGCGAGTGTAACACTCACACGAGTCAAAATCGCGCATTGCGCCCTAGAAACACACTGTATTTTTTTGTCCTACACCCTATAAAATAATGACTTTTGTTTTCATTTAGAGTATTTTCAGCACTCATTTTTTAATTTTTCACGCCTGTTTGACATTTTACTTGTGTAGCAAACTTAACTTCAATGAATCGTAATCTATTGTTTAACATGTTTAAGTATCCTTTAACGGTCTGTTGAGCGTCTATAATCTACAATCTGACTAAGGCGTCAGTTATTTTGTAGGGAATAAGACAAAATAGTATACTTATTATGCAACTAGTGCGGAAAAGGGCGATATGCTACACGAGTAGACATTAATTAGGCAATCGCCTATTTCGCACGTGTTACATATACTGTTTTTGCCACAAAATGTAACTTTTATTATAATAAAACATACATTTTTAACATACCTCTATTATATACAAGTGTTGAAAAAAGGTTTTTAATTTTTTTAAATTAGTACGTATATACATTTTTAATTTAACATATTTAAATAGTTAAATTAGTGCCTTATTAAATGGTAGAATCGGTCTTTTAATATAACAAACCGTTTTCAAAATAGACGCTTTTGTAGTAAACAAACGTTCGCTTGGTGTGGATTTTGGAGTTTGCTAGCAAAACTGTTTACTGTGGCGATAAAAATATTTATTTATTAAAATCAAGTTCGAACCCAGTTGCAGTAATATGAAATAATAGTAATTTTACTGATTTTTATTTTATTTATTATTGGAAATTAGAGATGCAAGAAAAGTAACTATTCGTTACTCGAGTACTCGTTACCCGACAAGATCCGAAGTAACGAATACCAACATGAAAAAACAATCGTTACTTTTTTCAAACAGTTACTCGATACTCGATGCAAATTTTAGATTTTGTATTCGAATTATCTACTACCTTTACCTACGGTATTCTAACTTAACCTGGTTAACTGTCATAATATTATGTAATTGTTCCATGGTTCATATGCATATGGTTCTTAAAATAAACCCACGGTTCATTTAAATAAATATCTTACCAGGAATATCATTTTCCACATTTTCTCCTGATTCAATATCTGAATTCAAATTGTCTAACAAAGGTGCACGTGGAACGCTGGGACCTGGCTTATTGTCATCTGAAATAATGAAATATCTTGTAGAGAGGAGTAGCTAATCTTATAATAAACCCACGGTTCATTTAAAAAAAACTTTTAATCTCTAGCGATGAACAAAATTCCTAGAGATTAAAAGTGCTACTTTAGTCCCTGAAATCAGTGATTAAAGGGGCAATTTTTCCCCAAAGTACATAAAAATTATTATATAGGACGAATATTGCCACCTGGTACCTACACGCAATGACGATTTAATTACATGAATATGTGTAGGCAGAGGCCGTCTTTCCGTTTTAACACGTAAAATACTCGAGTAGTACGAGT
This sequence comes from Mongoloraphidia duomilia, assembly GCA_039654895.1. NCBI lineage: Eukaryota > Metazoa > Arthropoda > Insecta > Raphidioptera > Raphidiidae > Mongoloraphidia > Mongoloraphidia duomilia. Next base: position 991,943 of record CM077527.1, on the reverse strand, counting down.
ACTTGTAACGAGTAGTAACAAGGAGTATTGTACTTAAAATAACGAACAGTTACGTAAAATACTCGAGTAGTCCGAGTACCTGTAACGAATAGTAACTAACGAGTATTGTACCTAAAAGTAACGAATAGTTACAAGTACCGATAAGTAACGAAAACTTGCATCTCTATTGGAAATAATAAATTAAAAAAGTGAAACGGTGCTAGGGGCAAATAAATTAGCTGTTGGTAACCTTAAGAAAAAAAACAATTATTTACAATATCTATACACTATACAGGGTGTATCACAGAAAACCGAACATAGGGAAAACTCCATTGTGCAAATTAGTTAGGATCAACGATTACTTTGGCCACATATGAGAATGGGTACCATGGTAACGCTGACTAACCATTATTTAAAAACAATAATAGCTAATAATGAACAATTAGAAAAATCAGTTAAAATAAATTCTTCAATTTATATTAGAAATCGTGTCCATCGTGATTATAATAAAATTAAGTAAAATCGCAGGATAGTGGACAAAATAATTTGATTTATTAAATTAAATGTACGACGTTTCGTCTATAGATTTAGACTTTTTCAAGTACAATCATAAAAATTCACAAGACTTAAAGATAAGACGCCTATCTCACATCAATCTAATATTATTTATAAAATACCTTGTGAATGTAATAAGTGTTATGTGGGACAAACAAAACAGTTATTAAAAAATAGAATTTATCAGCACAAAATGGACTGTAGAAACATAAACTTATTAAGTGATAATAAAACGGCGTTGTCATCTCATCATTTCGACACTGGGCATAAATTTCTTTTCAATGAAGTTCAAATATTAGATAAAGAGTCAAATTGGAAGAAACGCAATATCAGTGAAATGTGTTTTATTAGAAAAAACAATTCAATCAATTATAGAACAGACACTCAAAATTTAAGTAGTCAGTACAATTATATTATGAAATTATACTAATTTTTGTATTATTATTATTATTAATTGTTAAAATTTATAGTCAACATAATTTGTTACCATGTTACCATGTTTTTGTCTTATGTACCCTATCTTATGTTAATTGCTATGGTTAGTAATTAATATTAATTTTCATAAATATTGAAAAAGTACTAAAAAGAACACTTGAAAAAGTCTAAATCTATAGACGAAACGTCGTACATTTAATTTAATAAATCAAATTATTTTGTCCACTATCCTGCGATTTTACTTAATTTTATTAAATTCTTTAATATTAAATGAATTTATTTTAATTAATGAAACAATTTTTTATTAAGAAAATATTTTTTTAACTAATAATTAAACAAAACAAACAGTTAAAGTAAAAAATTAAAGCAAATGTTCAAATAAACCTCCATTTTGAATTAAGCAGTGGCTTAATCGGTTACAAAAACTTTGTCTCACTTTATCTAACATTACAGGAGTCATATTGAAACATACTTCGACGATTTTGTCTTTAAGTTCATCCAGATTTTGTCAAATGAACAGCAATATGCATTTGTTACTGTATACATACACCATGGTAACCATGGTAACGACCTCTGAATAGAGGGCAAAGCAATCTCTGATCTTAACTAATTTGTACTGTGTACTTTTCCCTATGTTCGGTTTTCTGTGATACACCCTGTATAGTATGTATACTACAGTACTATATACAATCTCCTTATTAAATATAAGATGTATAATCATTTACACTATGCTAGTATTTATATTCACTGTACGACACTGTCTTTATTTATTTTCACGTCCGTTATTTAGTTACTTCAGTACTGTCATTTATTTCCACTATTACACTGTTTATATCTTGGGACTAACTGATATACTGACTGTTCTTGGGCTCTCTATTTATTGACGTTCCTCACACTCGTTGACACCCTGTTAACTGTCCTTCTAAAGTCGAGTTGCAGAAAGCATTGTCAGAAAATCTGATTTTAAAATGACCTTAGATTAATAGCACACATATTTCTCCATAAGAAAAGCATTGTAAAATTTTTAATCGATTCTGTTCGAAAAATAATCGATCGATTGAAATAACATTTTTGATGTGAAACATCTTATGTCGGGCTGTGAACAGCCGCGTGAGGGGAAATATGCAACAAAATGTTTGATCCGCTCCTGCGGCACTCTCTCTCTCTTGGCTCAGGCGTGCACTGTAACACACGCGGTGTTACAGTGCAGTATATAGGATTACGTCAGCATAACAGTTAGTTGCTACTTTTGAAAAAATATATACTACTACATAGAGAATACCACCGAGTTCAATAACGTTTTCTTTGATGTTTCACATCTGTCGGGGGTCCTGAGACCCACACCCTTTTTTTTTAGAACTGTGTATACGTCAGCTATTAACATAGTTTTTTGTACAATTTTCACTTCGAAACATAGACTGTTCCTACATGTATAAAAACTGTAACAGTGTGATCACAATCTAAGGGTCACTGTCAAATTAGATTTTCTAATACTGTGTGTATCCGATCGAGTCGGTTTGCAAACACCGGCCTTATATACTTGCAAACGCACCGTTTGAGAGCCGCCAAGAATCATCTCGGTTCGTCCAAAATGTTCTACCAATTTCTAACGCACTCATTGTTTGAGAAGTGTAATCAGACACATTCCATACACAGTGTGCCTCATATACAGGATAATCCGCCAGGCCTGGCCCATTACAATAATATTATATGACAACGGAACGAACGTACCTACTGTAAATTAGTTTACACATCAAAAACTGTGCGACAAAGTACTTTACCGCACAGATTTGATAACCATGGTCAAATCGTTATTTACTGACACATATTTTATTTTATTTATTGACACATAACTTCAAAACCTTTTGAACAAATGTAACAAAATAATGAATAATAAATAGTTTAGTCACGTCTAACCACAATAATTTTATTAATGAATGTACATTTCAAGAGCTATGCTCCCATCTTCAGCAAATACTAAACTAGTTTAGTATTTGCTAAAGACTAAACTAGTTTAGTATTTGCTGAAGATGGGAGCATAGCTCTTGAAATGTACATTCATTAATAAAATTATTGTGGTTAGACGTGACTAAACTCTTTATTATTAAATTAAACCACAGTGCTCTTAATTATTCTTAACAAAATAATGAATGAATAATTCGTCACAGACAATGAATTCTTTTATGTTGATACCGCATGTAATCGTTTGTTTGTTCAAAGCACTCGGGTCTCTAAAAGTTATGGGGCAAAAAACGCGCCGATAAGGTTTTTTGCTCCGGTATGCACGCGTTGATGGAGTTTCAGATGACTCATCCGAGCAAAACATTTACCACAAACATTACACTTATTTGGCTTTTCACCGGTATGCACAACTTGATGAATTTTTAAGCTTCCAGCGTTTTTAAAACAAGCACCGCAAACGTCACAGTTTACCGACAGTGGATTCGAATGAAGTATTTTATGCTTCCTCATTGTGCTCGGATCGCTGAAAGTTTTATTACAGGCATCACACTGGAAAGGTCGCTCACCTGTATGGATACGTCGATGATTTTCTAAGTGGGTCGATCGATTGAAACTTTTAGGACACATTTCGCATCTAAAAAGCCGTTCTCCAGTATGCAGTCGTTGATGAGCTCTCAGACCGCTCAAATGTCTGAAGAGTTTATTGCATACGTCACATAAATGTGGTTTTGCACCAGTGTGGATACGTTTATGTTGTTTCAAATGACTCGACTCTTTGAACGGCATACTGCACACATCACAGACATAAGGTTTCTCTCCGGTATGTACACGTTTATGTCGAATCAAGTCGGATGGGTAAGTAAAACATTTGCCGCAACTGTCACACTGGCATGGTTTTTCTTTAGTCGTCCGACTCTTAACCGACTTTGATTTAGAACCGTGTTTTTGCATAGTTTTTATAGTAGCATAATCCATTTTCTTGTTTTCTATGTTTGATTCTGTTTTTTCCAAAATGTCACGGACTTTACTGCTGAATGATTGTTGGTCAAAATAATTATCATGATTGATTTTTACCGGGCCAAAACTAAGTTCACCGTCATTTTGATTTTCGAATGTATTTTCGAGGGTTTCTTCTTTTACAGTACTACTGTCTAGCGATAAAGGATCGTTTTCTTCGTAAGATCCGGAATTCTCTCCAGTCTGATCGTTCGTTTCCGTATCATATTTTACATCGGAAACTTCTATTTTAATGTCCGAAACTTCGATATTAACGTCACATTCAATCGGAGCTATATTGACGGATATCTGATCCGAATCTTCACCGGGCCAGTCGAAAGATTCCGATGATCTCGACATTTCAAAATAGTGCCGTAAAGTTTTTTCGGATTGAATAGCGTTTAGTTGAAATTTGTGAAATTTTTCGAGTAGATCGTAACACATGTTGCAAATACATTTTGGAAGTTCATCATTTCTTGTTATCTGCAAAAATAAAACGAAAATAAAGTCTGTTTTTTTTTTTAATTATACAAATTCAATGCCGTCTGTAGTAATAAAGGCAATATTATGTATTAATAAAATTATATCTATTATACACCTAGATTTTCTGGAAAATTTTTAGACGAACCAACTGTCCACTGTTATAGAACAGTTAAAGAATTAATTTCCCTTTGAAACTCACGTTTTTTCGAAAAAAATATTCCCACTAAATATTTTAACAAACTAATTGTGCCTGAAGAAGCGAACAAACGTTCGCGAAACGTCGAAGCTATCAAAAAAATTTAGCGTTTGAGAATTTTATTTGTCCAAGTTCCCACTATTTTATACATCATTTTAACAAACATTCTAGGTCTGTAATAGGTAGAATTTAACCACATTATAGTGTACTAGCTGTTGCCCGCGACTCCGTCACGTTGGAAACTAAATATGGCCAACGGCACTCTTTTGCGAATACCTCCGTCTTAAAAAAAATGTATCCTCTTAATGTCATATTTCTAGGATCACTAATTGACGCTAGGCGTTGATATGTCAGCCAGTCAGTAAGGCAGGTTTCATTTTTTTATGTATAAAAAATAATAGGTATAATATTAGATTTGTTACATTTAAGGAAATACAGTTGTTTTGTATTTTATTTAGTAAAAATTTATATGAGAACAACCTTTTTTTGTCTTTCTGAATTATTTCGTCTCACATATTACAAATTATAATACTGTAGAGTGTAAAGCATTGTTTACCTTTTTCTTTAGTTTCTATCGTTTATTGTGGCTACAAAACGTAATTGTAATACTTACGTAAACGGGAGCGCACTTCATCAATATTTCTACAATAGAACCTCTTAGCTTTAGTGAAAAAGCGAACAAATCAACTAACACCTCGTCACCAGTCAGACACAATCTACACACTTTGCTAAAATTACTAATTGGTATTGTTACATCTGTCATTTTGTAAAATTTATACAAGTTACGTATACTGACAATCACTGTTTGGCATTTGAGACCATAGAATAATCTGTATCTTCACTGTTCTGTACTTCGCTGTGAACCATAGAGAAGTGCGTATTGTAGAATAACGAACAAACAATGTAATAAACTAGAATTATAATTTTCCAATACGTTCACATATTGTGGCGCTCAAAGAACGACAAATTTAGAGTTGCTCATGAGTCTAGACAAATTAAAATAAAATTATTACATAGGTAATATTTCATATTTGCAATTTCATTTTTTTTTAATTAAAGAATTCAGTTTTTACTACTTTTTCGGTTGAAATAAAATACTTACCACATAAAAATAATAAATAATGATGCATTAATTTTTAGGGTTCCGTACCGAAAGAGCCCTATTGTTGTGGCAATTCTGTTGGTCAGAGACTTCTAGCTCATGAACAGGATAAGACAGAAAGTTGAAATTTTTACAGATTGTGCATTACTTTGACCCAAAATTGAATATCGTGTTAAACATTTTGAGAATTTTAGTCTGAGAGGGGTACCATAATGTAAAAGGGAGGTGAACATTTTTTTTTCTACCTAGGCATGTGAAGTAGCGTCGTTAGTTCGTTAAATAGGAGGCGACTGTTTTAATTATTTTTTTAGATGAAATATAACGATGTGAGAAGTCGTTTAAGTTGTTAATTTTAGGTCGTTTTTGTTATGGCCCTATTTCAAGAATAACAGAACCTAATACAAACATAATGTTTAAACACCTTTTAACGGGTGGCAAAGTTGACTAAAGGTGCGGCCTCATGCAGTCGCTCGACGCTCGTTTAGAGCGTCAAATTCAGGCACGTGGTGAAATTTTAAATCTCTCACCACATGAAAAATCGCAGCGACAAAACTAAACACAGTTTAGTATTGCAGCGCGATTCTAGTGCAGTTCTGACGCTTGCAAGCTACTTCAAAAAGCCGATGAGTTCCTAGGAATTTTAATAATGGATGAATCCAAAAAAGTTTTTATTACGCTTTTTCATTTGATTGACGGAAAATTTCATTAATAATAGTAATAAATAATAATAATAAACCCACATTTGATAAATATTTATTGATATCAGACATCGCTCTATTATGTTGATAACCTATGTATAATAAATTAAACAATATGAAATTATTTTCTATTACGATTTTTCTTCAAAACGTATTTTACGGGAAATGTCGCTATGATGTTAGGGACAAGCAATATAAATATCGATTTATTTTGACGTTTATTTATGCAAGCAGCCATGTTGAAGCTACAATTTGACGCTACACTTTTTCATGTCGCGGAAAATTTAAAATTGCACCACGTGACTTAATTTGACGCTCTAAACGAGCGTCGAGCGACTGCATGAGGCCGCACCAGTGGATTTTGTCGCTGCGATTTTTCATGTGGTGGGAGATTTAAAATTTCACCACGTGACTGAATTTGACGCTCTAAACGAGCGTCGAGCGACTGCATGAGGCCGCACCTTAAGGCGTCACGCTTTATCAATCAGTACTGTCCACAATTTCGCAGGTTCGATCCCAGCTGGAATATCAAAAAATAATATGCATCTACCTAAATTTTTTGAATTTTATTTTATTTATTATTTGAAACAATAAATTGAAAAATTGAATTGGTGCTAGGGCCACATAACCTAACTGTTGGTAACCTTAAGAAAAAAAATGGATGCGTGTACTTTGTACGCGCGTTAGAAGTTATACTTCTTTGGCGTGAATAAGAACTAATTTTTAATTTGCATGCAAATAATTTAATGAAAATATAAAATAATAAAAGGACTGGAGTGAATTTATTTATATTTGTTTATATGGTAACTATGGAAATCATTAATGCTGCAACTTCATCCTGTTAAATTTTCGTGACGCGATGTGCGCGCATCGTAAAAATTCAGTCTCATCATTTTTTCATAACGCGCCAAAAGAAGTATAACTTCAAATATACAATATTTACAATGTCTATAAATTTATATAGTATATACAATGTTCTTATTAACTATAAGAATGTGTATTCATTTACACTATGTTAATATTTATATTCACCGGACGACACTGTCTTTATTTATTTCCACGTCTATTATTGATTTACTTCAGCACTGTTATTTATTTTCACTACTGTTCATATCTCGGGAATACTGATTCACTGACTGTTCTCTGGCTGTCTATTTATTTGTGCCCCCGCACTCGTTCGCACTCCGTTAAAACTGCAGTCCTTCAAAAGTTGGATTGCAAAACATTGTCAGAAAATCTGATATTACAACAACCTTCGATTGTGACCACACATATTTCTCCATAAGAAAAGCATTGTTAACTTCCCATTGGAAGTTATTGTAATGGGTCCGAAAATCGAAATCAAAAAGGAAAAAAAATTTTTATGTTTCAAGGTCACTACACTATTTTTACACTACTTTTAGAAAGATGTCTGTGTGTGTGTGTGTGTGTGTGTGTGTGTGTGTGTACGTATGTACGTACGTACGTACGTACGTACGTACGTATGTATGTGTCAATTTCTTTCTAAGACGAAATCTCGAGAACGAAAAATGATATCGACTACGTTGGGGTGCCAATCGACGCGTATTAACGTAAATATGATCTGAAAGGAATTTTTTTAAAATCGGTTCAGCCGTTCTTTTTTCTTAACCAAATAACCTCCAAAAAAGTAGATTTTACACAATATCTCGCGAATAAAAAATTATATCGACTTCGTAAGGGTGTCAATCGAGGCGTGTTAACGTCATTTTGATCCGACATAAATTTTATAAAAATCGGTTCAGCCGTTTTTTTTTTTTTTTTTTTTTTTTTAATTATTGATGTTTTAATGATTAAAATGATTACTTTTCTGTGTAATATCTAATTTAATTATTATTATTAAATATTTATCAAACTGGGAAGTTCGTCGTGTGGACCTCAAGGGTCGCACTTTAGTCCTAATAAACGACCCACCTCACGGCTTGTAGAATTTTAAAACAATTCTCTAGCAGAGCACAAGAGAATCTATAAACTGGGACAAACAGAAAAATCTGCCATAGCCGAACACACTTTGACTCTGGACAATCATAAGATCCCCTTCGAAGAAACCCGAGCCATAAACAGAACGTTGAGTTATTACCCACGAATATACAGAGAGGCCATAGGAATACAAAAACACAAACAGAATTTCAACCGAAAAGATGAAGGCCTCAATCTCAGTAAAACCTGGACACCTGCACTCCAACATACGAAACCAATGACCAATCGTACAACGACGAAATACGACCGAGTAGAGAACTCACCCCTACCACTATACACTACACAATTGACCAATTACGGAGAGACGGACTACGACCGAACAGAGAACACACTGGTACTGAGCATAAAAGAAGGGAGGACACTAGTCACTGACACACTGATCTGTGAGCTGCCAAGGAGGACACTTCGACTGCTGCCACATCGCCTTTGAGAATGTCTACCGCAGTTGTAGACGAAACGTCAGGTAGAAATACCACCGGACCACGGCCTAAAAGCCCGGAAACCATGAAGGTTTGTAATTCTCTAGAAGTTATGGGGCAAAAACTGCATTTATAATGACTCCACCCCTATATGAACGCGTTGATGAAGTTTCAGATGACTCATCCGAGCAAAACCTTTACCACAAACTTTGCACTTATGTGGCTTTTCAACGGTAACGGTGTGCTCCACTTGATGTGATTTTAAACGTCTCGCGTTTTTAAAACAAGCGCCGCAAACGTCACACTTGACCGACTGCGGATTCGAATGAAGGATTTTATGCTTCCTCATTGCGCTCGGATCGCTGAAAGTTCTATTACATGCGTCACACTGGAAAGGTCGCTCGCCAGTATGGGTACGTCGATGATTTTCCAAGTGGGTCGTTCGATTGAAAGTTTTCGGACATAAGTCGCATGTAAAACGACGTTCTCCAGTATGCAATCGTCGATGAGCTCTCAGACCGCTCAAATGTCTGAAGAGTTTGTTGCATACGTCACATAAATGTGGTTTTGCACCCGTATGGATACGTTTATGTTGTTTCAAATGACTGGACTCTTTAAACGGCATACTGCACACATCACAAACATAAGGTTTCTCTCCGGTATGTACACGTTTATGTCGAACCAAATCGGATGGGTAAGTGAAACATTTGCCGCAACTGTCGCATTGATACGGTTTTTTAGGCGACCGTCTCTTAACCGTTTTTGATGTAGAACCGTGTTCTTGTGTAGTTCTTTCTTTTCGTTTACCGGTTTTTTTAGTGGCATAATTCAGTGTCACGTTTTTATTGTCTTCTATGTTTAATTTTGTTTTTTTCAAAATGTCATCGCCATTACTGCTGAATGAATTTTGATCAAAATAATTATCATGATCGATTTTTACCGGACCAAAACTAAGTGCACCGTCATTTTGATTTTCTGCTGTATTTTCGAGGCCTTCTTCTTTTAAAGTACTGCTGTCTAGCGATAAAGGATCGTTTTCTTCGTAAGATACGGAAATCTCTTCAGTCTGATCGTTCGTTTCCGTATCATATTTTACATCGGAAACTTCTATTTTAACGTCGCAGTCAATTGGAGCTATATTGGTGGATATCTGATCCGAATCTTCAACGGGCCATTCGGAAGATTCCGATGATGTCGACATTTCAAAATAGCGTCGTAAAGTTTTTTCGGATTGAACAGCGTTCAGTTGAAATTTGTGAAATTTTTCGAGCAGATCGTAACACATGTTGCAAATGCATTTTGGAAGATCATCATTTCTTGTTATCTATAACAATAAAACGAGCATACAGTTTTTTTTTAAATCATACAAATTCAATGGCGTCTGTAATAATGGAGACAATATTGTTACGGAAATTATTTATACCGTTTTATTATGTCCGTAAAAATACACTTTTATTAGCTAGGTACGTAGTTATACACGTGTGGAACGCGCGTCGCCGTTCGCCGGAATGACCCTGACCTCCCCCAACCGCCTGGGGACCATTCACCGTGTGCCGTGTTAGCACAATTAGTACTCGCCAGTGCCGCTAGGCTAATACATACGCCTTGTTGTTATTGTCTATGGTTGTGGTATTTGTCTATGGTTATACGCCAGTGAACCTAAGTCGGTAGTACAATAGTCATCAGCCGAACTGAAGCGCCACTGCTCTTGATGCGTGTAACAATATTATGTATGTATTAATTAAATTATGTCTATTACACACCTGGGTTTTTTAGTAAATTTTTAGTCGAATCAACCCATCAACTGCTATAGAGATTTCCCTTGTATTGTCTTTCTGGATTATTTCGTCTCACATAATATTATAATGCTTGTACTGTCAGAAATACTTGAGCTGACATTTGAGAATGGTCTTAGGTTCTAACCACATTTTAACGTCAATAAAATATGCGTTTTAGGCATTACACTTTTTAAATAAACTAATAAAATTTTACATTTTTTTAAATGTCCATGGTTTATTGCGGCTATAAAATATAATTGTAATACTTACGTGAACGGGAGCGCACTTCATCACTATTTCAATAATAGGACCTCCTAGTTTTAGTGAAAAGTCGTACAAATCAACCAACACCTCTTCACCAGTCAAACACAATCTACACACTTTGCGTAAATTACTAATTGGTATTGTAAAATCCGTCATTTTGTAAAATTTATAAAAAATACGTGCACTGACATTCACTATATAATAATATAATATGGCATTGTATGATTGTAGACTGTAGAGTAGCGAGCTGCGATTTCGAATCATCCAACTACTAGGGAGGCGCGATACGGATCGATATTTTAGTGTATCGATACTTTAGCTTTCGATACTCGATATTTTGTATCGATTTTTTACAAGCGACTAGGCCCTGCAGTCAGGATCCGTTAATCTGATTGGTCGAATAACCCATTTTGATGTCGTTTGACACACACACACCTAAATGAACTTAACAACTAACTAGTGAACTCTGTATACTAAAATGGATTGTTGATAGCGATTAAAAATGGGTTTTGTATGAGGACATTGTTCAAATACATATTCTTCAAGACAGGCATTAATGTTCACAAAATTAGAATGAAAACTTCAGGTAAGGCTTATAATCTATATCTTTCTATAAAAGACGATCAATTTTTTGACATTTCAAAATAAAACCTAATTTAATATTATCTATTATTTGAGATATTAAGATGTCCAAAATTTATACAATAACAGTGTTCTTGAGAAATTGGAATAGAAAAATAAATTTTAATTAAGTTTTATTTTAAAATGTCAAAAAATTGATCGACTTTTATAGAAAGAATTAGATTACAAGTCTTACCTAAAATTTTCATTCTAATTTTGTGAACATTAATGCCTGTCTTGAAGAATATGTGTTTGAACATTCTCCACATACAAAACCCATTTTTTAATCGCTATCAACTATTCTTATTAGTACAGAATTCACTAGTTAGTTATTACGTTCGTTTAGGTATGTGTGTGTCAAACGACATCAAGTTGGGGTATTCGACCAATCAGAATGGACCCTGACTGCAGGGCCTAGTCGCTTGTCAATTTTTAATGCGATACATAATCAGTATCGATACATTTTGGTGCGTATCTAGTCTAGTCTAGTTCTTGGAATGGCTATTAGCCGAACTATAGGTTTTTTTTTGCTTGTTATTATGTTCTGGGATACTGAATCGATAATGTATCGATATATTGAGTATCAACCTTTTACAATACGATTTTCCCTCAGGGGAAACATTGGAATGTAGTTTGCATTCCAATGTTTTGTGGGAATTAGCGCTCCCAGGGACCCGAGCTCGTACCAGTTGGTTTGTGTATGCCGGCTGGCGGATTCTAATACACGAATGGATTTTTTGTTGTGTTGAAGACGCTAAAAACCTGATTTGTCGACGCGTCTATAATCTACAATTAAGAAATTAAAAAAAAACCCTCTCCAATTCCCCCCCCCACTTTTTCACTCGACACTCGTAATTTATCTATTCTGCCGGCGCTGCATCTAGGAGTGAATGATTATGTAGCATATTAATAAATTATAAGTAGTTGCACTTGTTTTTAATGTAAAAATGCAAAAATGGATGTTTTTTTAAACGGTTTTATTTAGCTTGACCTCGTATATTTGTTTATATGTTTATATCTTATTTGTTTCAAATCTTGCGACCGATTTTTCACCCAGTTCCCGTTATCCGATTGAGTTGAAATTTTGCACACATGTGAACCTCCTGTGACAATACAATATTAGGTAACTAGCTGACCGGCCCGGCTTTCGTCCGGGTGTAAATCGTACTTTTGAATTTTCACCCACTTCCCGTGATCCGATTGAGTTGAAATTTTGCACACATGTTTAGCTCCGGTGACAATACAATATTATGGTAACTAGCTGACTGACCCGGCTCCCGTCCGGGTGCAAATCGCATTTTTGAATTTTCACAGGCAAAAGGTTACGTTTCAGTAAATCGGATAAATGTAATAAAATCAGATTAAGCAAATAAAGCACACTAAAAAATTAAAAATAAAAATAGGTAAAAAAACTTTTAAGTGAAACGGTTTTATAATTAATGTACTAAAAAGAAAAAAATAATTTATATTAGAAATCGTGTCCATCGTGATTATAATAAAATTATGCAAAATCGCAGGATAGTGGACAATATAATTTGATAAAAAAATAATATTTAATTTAGGTTCATAAGTATAAAAGCGTGGGTCGTGATTGTAATAAATTATCATAGAGTTTACGACCCACGCTTTTATACTTATGAGCCTAAATTAAATATTATTTTTTTCTTTTTAGTACATTTATAAATCCGTTTCACTTAAAAGTTTTTTTACCTATTTTTTTAGCTTTTTATTTCCTCCTGATTAGCTAAGAAGTGCTTTATTTTCTTATTTTTTTTTTGATTAAAAAAATTGCAACGCATCATTTTACGCACTATACAGTGTGTCCACAGACTCATCCTCAACATGGGGATCTCCGTTGTTATGGGAGATAGAGATTTGGTTAAATGAGACAAAATGTGCAGAATCTCCAGTACTACTACCCTGCGTAGTCAAACTTTCCATATTTTGCTTGGTTCGCGACCGACAGTTGAAAAACGAGATTTACCCATTTTCGTTTTTTGTTTATAACTCGCTTATTAAGTAAGTTAGAAAAAAAATATTTCCACTTTCTTAAGGCCCTTTTTTATGAAGATTTCAAATCTCTTTTCATATTTTTATTTACTCTTATAGTTTTAGAGATACTTGTATTAACTTTGTTTTTTTAAATACACGTCAAAGATGGCCATGACACCATTCGAAAAAGATTTTTTTTCTCTTTAATTTGATATCAGGGTTGATGGATTTATTTTCAAAAATAACAGAGTTATACGTAAAACACTGATTTTTAATAGTAGGCTATGCTAAATTAATTGATAAAACAACAGAAGGCTTAGCAAACAGTTGAAATTCGCGTTGGCTTAGTAAACGGCTGTTTTGTTTTAGCTGTCAAAGTGTAGTTTGTTGCTAATTTGTCAGTTTACTAAGTGATTTATTAAATTTACTTTTGTTATCATGGAACAATTTTTTAACAATGAAAAATAAGCGATTTTCAACAATTGATCGTAAAACAGTAGTTTTGTCTTCTTCACTTATTCGTGTTGACTTAGTAAACGGCTTTTTTAATGATCCATAGTTTATTAAATTTACTCGTAAGTTTCTGTAAATAGACGAATGAGGTTGTCTTCGTTCTGGATACTGATCGAAGTACATTTCTTCAGCTCTGGTCGAATTTTTGTGACATAGAATGTAATAAGATAACATATCAAATTTTTCATTGTTACAAAATGGTTCCATGATAACAAAAGTAAATTTAATAAATCACTTAGTAAACTGACAAATTAGCAACAAACTACACTTTGACAGCTAAAACAAAAAAGCCGTTTACTAAGCCAACGAGAATTTCAACTGTTTGCTAAGCCTTCTGTTGTTTCATCAATTAATTTAGCATAGCCTACTATTAAAAATCAGTGTTTTACGTATAACTCTGTTATTTTTGAAAATAAATCCATCAACCCTCATATCAAATTAAAGAGAAAAAAAATCTCTTTCGAATGGTGTCATGGCCATCTTTGACGTGTATTTAAAAAAACAAAGTTAATACAAGTATCTCTAAAACTATAAGAGTAAATAAAAATATGAAAAGAGATTTGAAATCTTCATAAAAAAGGGCCTTAAGAAAGTGAAAATATTTTTTTTCTAACTTACTTAATAAGCGAGTTATAAACAAAAAACGAAAATGGGTAAATCTCGTTTTTCAACTGTCGGTCGCGAACCAAGCAAAATATGGAAAGTTTGACTACGCAGGGTAGTAGTACTGGAGATTCTGCACATTTTGTCTCATTTAACCAAATCTCTATCTCCCATAACAACGGAGATCCCCATGTTGAGGATGAGTCTGTGGACACACTGTATACCGCAGGGAAAGAAGTAGTCCTATGTCAAAAATAATATAAAAAGAAATGTCCTGACTGACTGATTGATTTATATTCATCACGAATTCTCAGAAGCTACAGAAATTTGGCAGGTAGGTTCCTTATAAGACGTAGGCATCCGCTAAGAAAGGATTTTTTGAAATTCAACCCATAAGAGGATCAAAAAGAGATGTAGAATTATTTGACAAAATGTTAATATCTCACAAATCGTTAAGGTGAGAGGTAGCTGATATTGAATTCAACATTTTTTTTTTATATAAGATTTGTTGGCCTTTGTTACGTAGAATAGTTAGCCACGTCCAAACTTTATTTATTTTTAAACCACTCATTTGTTTGAAATTCAACATATTAACTCTTCTTTAAAAAAAATAAGTACACCCATTTTTGAGCATTTTAATTAAACTATTCAACGCCCAGGTCAAGCCAAACCGCTGAAGCTAGAAATTTGAAATTAATAATAATAATAATTTATTTTGTCTATAAACGGATAAAATATATTCTGACACGTCCGACATATTAGATATACAACAGATATAAAAAAAGAATACATAAAAAACTGGTAATAAATAGATTAAAATTAACAATAATTAAAATTAGGTAATTAAAATTTGTAGTCTAAAAACTCTTCCATGGACAGTAGATTCACGTAAGCACCCACTAAGAAGGGATTTTTTGAAATTCAACCACTAAGGGGGTCAAAAGGGGGTGTATTGCACAGTATTAAACATGAAAATCGGAAGGGTGTAAAGGTGCACTAAGAAAGGATTTTTCGGAAATCAACCCCTAAGGGGTTGAAAATGTTCGTATAGAAAATCGTTATCCCTGCGTGTATCATCGTGAAACTTGGTATAAATACTCTTCAAAATAAATAATAAAACACGTATTTAAGGATTTTTTAAGACAACCCGTAAGGAGAGGTGGAACGGAGTGTTGAAGTTGTATGGTATGGTTTTTCACCAGTATGTAAGCGTTTGTGGGGAATTAAATAACTTGATTGGCTGAAACACTTATTACAAATGTCACACTGGTATGGTTTCTCACCAGTATGTGTGCGCTTGTGACGAATTAAATGACTTGATACGGAGAAGCACTTTTTACAAACGTCACATTGGTATGGTTTCTCACCAATATGTAAGCGTTTGTGGAGAATTAAATGACCGGATTCGCTGAAACACTTATTACATATGTCACACTGGTATGGTTTCTCACCAGTATGTAAGCGTTTGTGGGGCATTAAATGACTTGATTGACTGAAACACTTAAAACAAATGTCACACTGGTATGGTTTCTCACCAGTATGTGTGCGCTTGTGCCTAATTAAATGACTTGACACGGAGAAGCACTTTTTACAAACGTCACATTGGTATGGTTTCTCACCAATATGTAAACGTTTGTGGGGAATTAAATGACTTGATTGGCTGAAACACTTATTACAAATGTCACACTGATATGGTTTCTCACCAGTATGTGTGCGCTTGTGATTATTTAAACTACTTGATTGGCTGAAACACTTATTACAAACGTCACAGTTATACCTCATTTCAGTTGCTTTTTTATGTTTCTCATAATTTATCGAAATATATTTGTTGCCCTCTTCACTTTTGTCCAGACATTCTGCTGCATTGTTCCCCGGTACGTGGTCACTATTGATCTTTGAATTTTCGCTGCACATTTCGCTACCGTCACTGTTATATAAAGTTCCTACTGTATCGTTAGCACATTCTATTAGATTTAATGAAAGATCATCAGCTAGTTCGTCTTTGATTTCAAATTTTAAAGAAATTTCCTGGCTAATGTTGTTCCCTGATTTAAAATTTTCTTCTTTCCCGATAATATCCATGTTTTCGAACAATTTAGTGTCGTTGCTAATATCAACCTTTGAGTCTTCGCAAACGATTTCACTACCATAACCGTTGGATAATCTTTCTACTATATCATCAGCACATTCAGTTAGATTTGATGAATTATCATCTGTTGGTTCGACTTTGATTTCGAATTTTAAATGCATTTCTTCGTTAATTTTGTTTGCTGAATTATAATTTAAAGGCGCCATTTCGTCTGCATTAAGGTTAATGCCAAATATATTATGAAATATAATAGATTCACATTTCTCAGTGACATCTGATTTCTGAATGGAGGATTCGGGCTTGATTTGTAGGTCAGAAGTATGCAGTTCCTGTAGATAGTGTCGAAGCGTTTTATCAGATTGTATTATTTGCACCTGGAACTCGTGAATTTTCTTGAGTTGGGTGTAACATAAGCGGCAAATGAAATTGGGCATTTTATCATCTCTTTTTATCTGAAAATCGAAAGATCATTTTTTCTCAAATAAAAAAGTTTCATGCTCTTAAATTATAACAATAACATGAATAAATATAATTATATTATTATTCTCTAAGTTCAAATATTTTTGGATTTTAAAAATATTGGCAAAATAATTAAAATAAACGTCCTGTATTATTTATGTCACTATTTTATTTTTGCATCGACTTTTGTAAAACTCAGGTTTATCATGTATTCATATCTTAAATTGAAACTGAATTATAAAATTAAATAGATTCAGTTGTGAATTAATAAACTATATTGCTATTTAAAATTAATATAATCAATTGCTATAGAACAGCTAAAGAACTGATTTCCCTTTGAAACATCTTTTTTTGGAGAAAAAATACCAGAAATTAAAGTTCTCACAATAAGACTACGTGTGTAACAGGGAGAAATTTACCTTAATTTTAAATAACAATTTAGTTAATTAATTCACTATTTTATTTATTGATACATATTATGTATCACTATCATATCGGTAATCTTTGAAAAGAAGCAAATTTACCTGGACTGGAGCACACCACATTATTATATTCGACAGTCGATTTCTCATTTCGGCCGAAAAATAAAAAATGTCTAAAAGCGGAACGCCTTTTGATAAGCACAACCGACACACTGCACTCAATCCGTGTCCTTTTACCGATATTTCGTTCATTATGTATCACTTTGTCTCTAATTTTTTTCGATATATTTACTATTCTGTAGGCCTGCGAGAGCGACTAAACACTAAACAGTGTTGTAACTTGTAACCATTTTTGTAGGAGGTTAAGGTGACCAACTCTTTTTGACTCAAATCTGGGACAGTCATATACTTTAAATTATATACCACGCATTGTCCATTTACTCAATGTGCGATGAGTGAAGTCCACAAAGAGAGCAAAAATATATCTGTGTCTCTTTTGACGAAGTAATTCCGCGTTTATTCCGATGATGTCATTGGTCGATGTACGGACGTTCCATCTGAACAAAATGTTGAAATAAAGATAGCTTTCATTTCGAACAAAATGTAACAGCTGTTGTCATTATAACGTAACCTAGTTTAATTTTGTTAAAAACAGTTTTTTACTCATATTCCTTGAAATTCATAGTGATATAAGAAGTAAACACAGGTTTCGGATCTTTTTGGGCATAATAATATCACTATCAACTGAAGTATTCCATGAACTGAAGTATAAACAACACTTGAAACGTAATATATAAAGATAAAGAAATATGTCATGGATGCCATTGACGTAAAACCTCAGTGCCCCAGTGCTCTCTTTTAAAAATTCTGTCTTTGTTTATGGAAATAGCCAATCAGGAACCTGCCAGCTGAGCCCCCATAAAAAAGACAGAAATACCCGCACGTATGTTGGCTTCACGATTTTTGATCTATCAGCAGTATAGGGTAATATGTATATGGTCTCCACGCAGTTCGCATAACTGCACAGTTGTAACGGGTAACGGTCCACACGCAACGTCTAGTCTGCAACGTTTGGAACTGTACACGCAAAACGTTGTTGAAACCTTACGTGTGGACTGGCTTGTATTACTAATTATATAGATTTCTATTTACTTTCTTCACAGGATACAAGGCCACAAAACAAATTTGCTAAATTTCTTTAATGTTGACGTTTCGGCACAAATAATTGCCTTTCTCAAATTAGTTGATTTATGACCTTGTATCCTGTGAAGAAAGTAAGTTAAAAAAAAACTCGGATCGCAGTGCCAAACCCTGCCGACAATATAGTGTATTTGCTAATACAGGCATTGTGGCTTAATTATGTGAACTGTTTGTTTTTGTGTAAAATAAAAAATTTAACCCCTTAATACATCCCTTGCAATAATATTTTTTCCTTAATTGCAATATTGTTATCATTACAGCATCTGCACCAAATTAAATACATCCTTCGGTAAGGAAATCCGTATCCGCAAACTAATGTTTTTATAAAAATCGTAAGTCTGGCCCTATCGGGCCGATTTTATTTAAATTTTAGCACCACGTTTTAATCTTTACTAAAGGGTTAAATTTCAATTTTGAAACGATTCGGACAATTTTTTCGGTATTTTTGGGCCCAAAAACATTTTTCAACCCCTAAAAACCACCCTTAAAATGGTCCGTTCGGGCCCATTTTAAATAGGCTTCGTGCGGTGATGGATTCCAATGTGCCTACGAAATTTGGTCAAAATCAATTAACTCTTTCGAAAGTTATGGCCCGTACACACACACACACACACACACACACATATATATATATATATATTATAGCAATGGCTTTTGCTCCTAAAGACCCGAATTTAATCGGTTGCGCGGCTAGCTACCGACGGCGCGGGGTCATGGGTCGAAAAACAAAAATTATTATCTAACTATACGATCGCTCTTGTTTTTGGGAAGTAGCCTCAAAATTTAAATACAAGAACAGCCCTTAATGGGCAATAAAAAGCCCAACCACCTACCACTCGACACTTAGGACAACACAAAATGTGAACGCACACAATAAATCGTGCGTCACAATAATTCGATTTAAATTTGAAGTCACCTCTACACTCAGTATCACCTAACCAGAGACCGTTGGAAAATTACTTAGTGGGCCAGATACCGACCGAGAGATCAAAGGGCGCCAGAACTTATAGGGCCACACTCCGTAAGTCTCAGGTCGTCCAAGCTGAGACGCGAGAGTGGTCACAGTTAGGGATAATTCGAAAAGGATAACCACGTTGGCCAAAAGAGATCCGAAAAATATTCCGGAACAGAGTCCAGAATCACAATCACAGTTATATTAAATCCCAGGCCTAACGCGGTTACTTTCTTAGCAAGATAAACAGAAAAAAATCAGAGGTGATTTCAATGGCCAAAACCACACGATAACTTAACATAAAATACTAACAAAACGATAGATTCCGAACACAATATCGGGACACACAGTATTCGAGATACTAAAAAATAAAAGCGGCACTGTAATCACAGGCCTCACGGAACTTCCAACAATCGAGACAAAAATCCTAATTCAATAGGCCTCGAAGCCTCACAACAACCTACTTATGCAATCGCAAAACGTAGCGTGACGTTAGCGAGCGATAGCGAAACGATAACCTAACGATAGCGAAATTCTTAACATAAAATCTTCATAAATAATGAAGCGATACGGAACGATAACGAAATTCACATAATTAATTTTTAACAATTATTTCATACTTAATCCGTGCCTGTGCGGAAATTCTTGAGCCTGAAAAGAAAATACATAGCATACGACTAGAGACATAAACACTTTAAAATCGCGAGACTGGCGACGTGGAATTCAAACTTAATTCGTAATAAGATTCAAAATATTCCAGAAAATTCCCAATGTAGTGCAAGAAATCCTACAGGAATACAATCAACGCAACATTAATCATTTTAATTCTGACGTAAATATCTAAATTAACCCAGTACTATGCAGAGTGGTCGACATTCAGAAATGTAAAATGTTCATAAAATATTAGATTTGATCCTTTAATATTTTCGGGATATATTGTAGTATCATATCTATCCCACTGGGATAAACACTTGATAATATTCTGGGATACTTTATGCGTCGTCACTTATGATAGCGAATATTAAAAATTTCGGGATAATTGCAAAATCTTCAAAATTTCTGGAATAAATTAAATTATTCCCGTATTCCAAAATCAATACAACCACACGGAAATCCAAAAGCAGCAACCTATAATCCCTAAACTAGGAGAAGCGCTTGGCTCCTTTATGGTTTATTGTTTGCACGGTAAGCTAACTATATCCAATAACAACGAGCCAACAATGGAAATACGGAAAATAAATCAATTTTCGGGAATTAGGAAAACTAGGAAGGTCGACCAATACAGGAATCGAAGCAGGAAACAACGCCGAATCCAAAATCCAAGACAAAAAAAATACAGCTCCAAAACGAAAAGCACAAATTAAAATCCAAAAACCCCAAAATAAAAGTATTTTATTTGCCAGAATATTCAATCATTTCATTTTAATTGTTTAACAGACCGATGTTTATGACCCGGTCGCCAGACCTCGTCTGTCGACGTACAAACGCTTACGAAAGTATTCCGTATTTTTCCTCAGCCTTCTCCCTTACACACACAATAAAAATAGTACGTATCGTCTTGCACTCATAGACATCATATGTAGCCAGTCTTGTTAATTTATGTTGTAAGTTGCCTGGTTCGTTTTAAGACGATCGCCAGTCAACCTGACGTCATCATATCATCATCGCCAATCTACATGTTAAAATCGTCTAAATGAATTAATAATAAAACATAAAATGCATTGAACTTAAAATTGTACCGCTATATCTAGATGTACAAAAGGGCTAATTGCCCCCCTAACTACGACTAAAATTAGCCCCCTATAATATATATATATATATATATATATATATATATATATATATATATATATATATATAAACAGACATTTTCAGAAATGGTGCCAAAGTGTTCAGGAGGCTATGAAAAGTCGAGAAATTTTGGTCCGACCCCTAGGTCCCGCCATCCGACCGACGCCAATAGTGTATGTGCCATATAGCAAATACACTAATAATACAAATCAAGGTGTAACAACTAAGTTATATACAGGGTCCGGCAGAAAGGACTTTACACTTTGACTTCGCTATAACAATTTATTGAAAATGTTTAGAAAAAAAATAGAAATACATTAATAAACTACAAACTTAGGAAATTTATCGACCAAAAATTGAATCTCGCAAATACCCTCCTCGTTTTTTCACATACTCCTCTAAACGATTTACGAAATTATCCAATACCAACAGGAGTACAAGTGGGGAAATAGCGCGAATTTCAGTAGTAATGTTCACTTTAAGTTCTTCTAAGTTCCTGGCCTTATTAGTTATTCTTATAGACTTTGTCTTTCTAGTAGCCCCAAAGAAAAAAGTCCGGGCGGCCACTTGCAATAACTGCTTGTCTGATTATCTCTTGGTTTTCTGCAAATTATTTACAGAACGTAGTATGCCTGGTGGTTTCTTATTGCAAAGTGACCCTTCATTTGTCCATTTATTTATCCAGGAATAAATAACAGGACGTGATGCACTATCTCTGGCGTTAAATTCCGCTCTGAACTGTCATTGAACGACGGTAATCGAGTTTGTATTTATAAATAGTTCTACACAAAAGACACGTTGTGGTATTGTCCACTGCATTCTTGAACAACTGTCAAATTCGACAATAAAATTTCCAAAGCCTCCTGTGTGATATGAAAAAAGAACCATCGCAATTTCTTATTTGGTTTCCTTGTAATTGAAGAAGAAAAGTATAAAGTCCTTTCTGCCGGACCCTGTAGATTTCAATACGCAGGGACTGAGTAAATTATATATGAATATATTGTCAGAATGTAAATTGAAAGTAAAGTGACTTGATTATATTTACTATCGGTAATGAAAGAAGATTTTTAGAGACACTGATTAGATTATGTTACGCATAATAATTTAGTGATTATGTCACTTAACTATAATATTATAGTTGGATAATAGTTGGATTTGCGGGGTGTTGGAGTCGATTCAGCGTTATTTTTTCTATAAATAGACTTAATATCAAACGAATCGGGTCGAATTTATTTTTCAATAAATATTCATTGTTAATAATTAACTTGTTCTTATTTAATTTGTTTCTATCAATAAATTTGTTTTTTGTCTTTTTTAATTGGAGATATTTTGTCGTTAGGATATTTCGTTCGGGGATATTTTATCATGGGGATATTTTGTCATGGGAATATTTTGTCCGGGGATATTTTGTCATGGGGATATTTTGTTCGGGGATCAAGACGCATGGAACCATATAAACGATATGCCAAAACTGACAGGCACTAACCTATCTTTATTTGCTGACGACACGGCAATCTATACGTGTTCTTATCGCATAGATACCGTAACAAATAGACTAGAAAAGGTCACAACAAAAATATTTAAATATTTCCACAAATGGAAGATTAAACCTAATGTTGCCAAAACAAATGCAATTATCTTCACTAAAAGAAGACCAAATATAACTAATAAAATAAAAATAAATAATACTGATATCGAATGGTCTCGACAAGTAAGATACTTGGGATTACATCTGGACAGTGAACTGACCTTCACTTATCATACCAGAAATACAATAAATAAAGCCCTAGGTACCATGTCAAACCTTTTCTCACTTTTTAACAATAAATCTAAACTAAGTATAAACAGTAAAATGCTCATATATAAATTAGTAATTAGATCTTTATTAACTTACGCAGCACCTGTCTGGAGTTACACCAGTAAATCTAATATAAAAAGCTTGCAAATTATGCAGAACAAGTGCTTGAGAATAGCAGGTGACTATCTTAGATGGACACCCATTCCCAAATTACATCAAGAATTAAATATAGAATATATCGAATCATTTATAAAGTACTTAACTAAGAAATTTTTCTCGAAAATTGAACTGGCTGATAATACTTTGATATCATCAATAGGTAATTATCAAAACAATAATAAACATAAACATAAAATGATCAAACACATATTATAGTAAAACATCCAGTTTAGCCACATGCTATCTCTTGTTTTAATGAATAGGTTTTTTAAGTGCTTTTTTTCCTAATTAAATAATAAAGTCGCTATAACACCCGTTATTGTCAAAAAAATGAGAAGAGCGCGGGTTAAAGTTAAAACTGGAACCGCCATGTAAAAAAATATTATGTATTGTATTATGTTTTTTATTTGATGACAATAATACTTTTATATATTATGTATATAATTAAAATGTTTCTGGTTGCCGCTGAGGATTTTTTCTCACTGTTTTAAAGTAGATATTAAAAAGCATTTTAACAAATGCTTTTTGAGTTTCTAATACTTGTATTTTTGGTGTCCGTCTTGTGACTTCATGTGTTGTTAACACGACGCGTTTTAGCAACGAGTTGCCATCTTCAGGTGTGGTTAATTATTTTTTAAAAAACACATATTGAGTATTCGTAACACGATATATTATTATGATGTTAAGCAATGTGTATTATTTATGTCGTGGATTGTGAAGTACTGATTTAAATTTCGAGATTTTATGATTTATATTGTAGGTAGACTTGCAGACCTAACACTCTAAAAATGTATCTTTTTGAGTTGTTTAGGCTTAACTCACACGTACCGCAATACAACGACATTCTGTGGTTACGCTGTCGCAGCAATGGACCACTTTTCAACCACATTTTAGTTGGCGTGCAGACGCACGTGTGATTAGATCGCTTTGTCGACAATACACATCAACTTGCAGAGCAGACAGTCAGTCTGCGTTGACACAACACAGACTGCCGGCCTGTTGTTGGTGTGTCGCTGGAGAACCGCACGTGTGAGCTGTGTTGGCCTGCCGACTGCGACAATTTTGTGGATGATACCGTCAACACATTGCGACTGTCGTCGCATTGTCGGGCAATGTGTTGCGACCCAGTTTCCATACTTTTAGGTTACATTAATTTAGCTACTCTCCACAGAGAATTGTGGTTCTCATGTCGTCGGAAAGTGGTACGTGTGAGTTAAGCCTTATAATCTATTTATTAATAACATTATTTTATGATTAGTTTTCCAAAACGCGTCGTTAATTTTCTTTTTGAAGCTATGCTTCTATAGGCGCATTAGACGATTTCTGGCAGGAGGTAAACTTTTAGATTCGCGTCACGCTCACGGTAAAATCGTCACGTCCGTCACGTCACGCTCATATTATTAAAAGTATATCTATAGCTATGGCCAGTAGTGAAAATAATATACTGACGCACGCGCAGTGAGTAGGACACAAAAAAATAAAATGGCGTCAGATTTCAAAATGGCGGCCATATGTACTTTTGTAAAAATTATCCGATCTTTTTGAAAATTGATATTTAAGAGTTTTATAAAACGCAAAAAAATAAAATGGCGTCAGATTTCAAAATGGCGGCCATATGTACTTTTGTAAAAATTATCCGATCTTTTTGAAAATTGATATTTAAGAGTTTTATAGGACACAAAAAAATAAAATGGCGGCCGTATGTACTTTTGTAAAAATTATCCGATCTTTTTGAAAATTGATATTTAAGAGTTTTATAGGACACAAAAAAATAAAATTGCATCAGATTTCAAAATGGCGGTCAAATAATAACTTTTCAATTGTATTGTCTATATAGCTTTGATAAATTCGGTTTTATATACAATGCATAAAAACCATAGCTTCTGTCGGGTGTCCCATGACACCTCTTGACTTTTTTTATTTAAATACTGTTTATAACATTTAATTGATAACTACCAAACAAAGTCGATAAGTACATTTTTTGGAAAGGATTTGTATTATTACAGTAGAACTTCGATTAACCGTACTTAATTGAACATCCTTCAAAAAAATCTACTAAGAGAAAAATAATTAATTTTAAAAGTCTGCACCAATTTAAATACTAAAACTAAAACACCGAGGAGTTAGCTAGGGGTAAAAAGTAACAGATTTATTTTTAAGCTTGTTTTTAAGAAGTTTTTTTTTACTTTATAACCTACTTTTGTGGTTAACCAAAAATTTCTCCGTTCGGATAGCCACAGCTATTAACTAGCGGAGGGTGTGGTATTTTTGCGATAACGAGCACTTACCTTTAAGGATAAAAACAACGATGTCTGAGGATGCCAAGCTAAAATGATGGATAAGCTTACGAGAAAAAAGAAAATGGGCGCCAAGCCGATTATTCCTTATGGCGTGACGTTCAGCACGTCGACTTCGGCTGAAACGAAAATCTGTAAGAAGGTCTCTAGCGAAATAAAAGGAGGCAAGCTAAATACTAGAACAACTTTAATTATAATAATAGGCGAAGTTTTAACAAAATAATAGAAATAAATAAATAATGAAGTCTTTATTTTCTTAAATAAATGCAAATAACTAAATTATATATAATGTGTTTTACTTCTGGTTATAATAAAAATTCAGTCAATCAATATTTTTTCTAAAACATCGAAGTATCGTTCATAAGCATCGATATTTTCGACATCGATGTTTCACTTTTGAAAACATCGATAATTTTTATGAGCGATGTTGCATCCCTACGCCTGTCTATCAGACAGTCACCTCGCTACGTGGTCTAGACATTAGCTGACTATAGGCCATAGAGTATAAATTATGTAAGCTGGGTTTTCACAAGATGGCAAAACTGCTTTATAATAAAAAATACATTTATACGGCCGATTTGCAATTGAAAAATTTTATTGAATAAGCAGCCACGAGCCAATTATATAATTGATACCAGACATATGGGAAAATCATTTGCCAACCATAGTCACAGTCAGGAATCTAACCTGAACCCTTCAACTTTCGCGGCGGAATGAGCTTATAGTACTCAACCGTGACATGATTACTAAACTAACATTCTCCTTATATGATTTGGAATTAATTGATTTCCACTACATGCGAGTGTTATTAAAAAAAAAAGCGTATTCGTATCATGGCGGGTGTGGCGCCCACAGACCACTGTAAGGATTTACTTATCAAGAATGTTCGTTTAGTAATCATGTCACGGTTGAGTTCTGTAAGCTCATTCCGCCGCGAAAGTGGAAAGGTTCAGGTTAGTAAAATGATTTTTTCCGATATGTCTGGTATCATTATGTTCCTTACAGGGCGTAAAGGTGCACTAAGAAAGGATTTTTCGGAAATCAACCCCTAAGGGGTGTAAAGGTACAAGTAATATAATCCATAATAATTATAAATTACATTTTATCAGCGAGAATCACAGACTGTTAAAATCAGTTAGAATCGACAATGGCAGCAATATGCATTTATTTTATTTTTTTTATTGTTATAAAATTTATTGTAAACGTATAGAAAATAGTTGCTATGAAAAAGTAGTGATCTAGAGTGTTTTTTGAAGTGAAAAAATAATAATAAAAAATAACAAAAGTTATTAAGTGTGAAAAAATTTAAATTGGAATGGGTGGAAAAATTTAAAAACAGTTTTGAAAAAAGTTCAAGAATAAAAATCTTGAGATAAAACTTAAATCTAAAGATAATTCAGATAAATAGGGATTATTAAAACAAAGTAATCTTTAATGGAATGGAAACTGGAATCTAATAAAATTTGATAATAAAGTTTTATTTGGAAGTTGGATTGGAATAATATGTCATTAATTTAAAGTAAAGCTTTGGGAATACAAGAAGATCAACAATAAATAGGGACCCTATTTGGAAAAAACGTGGTTTAAGTAACAGAAAGAATTTTTTCTTGGTATTTATTTTAAATAAATCAAAATTTACTATTTTTCAAGGATTTTTTTTGTTAATATTTTTTTTAGTCTATTTAATTTTAATCTATTTCTATTTGTACGATATAAGTTTTTTTTGTTTTGTTTAATAAAAATTTATCCTAAAAGAAGTCGTAATAATTTCAATATTTTAGAAAATCAAAATTTAAAAAAATATAAGAAAATTATGAAAAAGGACCGTTGCGCACAGCGGTTTGACAGTTTTTTAAATGTGAGGAGTAAAAAACCACACTAACAGGACTGTGACAGGGGTTGAAAATGTTCGTATAGAAAATCGTGATCCCTGCGTGTATCATCGTGAAACTTGGTATAAATACTCTTCAAAACAAATAATAAAACACGTATTTTAGGATTTTTTTAGACAACCCATAAGGAGAGGTGGAACGGAGTGTTGAAGTTTGCATGGAAAGGTATAAAAAACTAAATATACGTGAGTGGAGCCACGGGTAACAGCTAGTTATTGATATTCAAGTCATTTATTATTTGACTTTTTTATATAATCAGTGTCTGTTGAGCTGGTTGTTAATTTATTTAAAAGTATTTATTTTTCTTATCATCACAGCGAGATGAGATTTTATTTGCCATATCATTACAATTCTTACATCATTGTCATTAGAATTAAAATTTCACATCGATAAATAACTTGTTTTTTGTATGGAAGAGTTTGTGACTACCTATTATTTTAATTTCTTGATGAAGGGTAGCACTTATTACAAACGTCTCACTGGTATGGTTTCTCACCAGTATGTAATTAAGCGTTTGAGGGGAATTAAATGATTTGATTGACTAAAACACTTATTTCTCACCAGTATGTGTGCGCTTGCGATTATTTAATTTACCTGATTCGCTGAAACACTTATTACAAATGTAAAATTGGTATGGTTTCTCACCAGTATGTAAGCGTTTGTAAGGGATTAAATGACTTGATTGGCTGAAACACTTATTACAAATGTCACACTGGTATGGTTACTCACCAGTATGTGTGCGCTTGTGCCTAATTAAATGACTTGATACGGAGAAGCACTTTTTACAAACGTCACATTGGTATGGTTTCTCGCCAATATGTGAGCGTTTGTGGGCAATTAAATTACCTGATTGGCTGAAACACTTATTACAAACGTCACACTGGTATGGTTTCTCACCAGTATGTGTGCGCTTGTGTTTATTTAAGCTACTTGATTGGCTGAAACACTTATTACAAATGTCACACTGATATGGTTTCTCATCAGTATGTGTGCGTTTGTGATTATTTAATTTACTTGAATCGATGAAACACTTATTACAAATATCACACTGGTATGGTTTCTCACCAGTATGTAAGCGTTTGTGGGGAATTAAATGACTTGCTTGGCAGAAACACTTATTACAAACGTCACATTGGTATGGTTTCTCACCAGTATGTGTGCGCTTGTGATTATTTAAACTATTTGATTGGCTGAAACACTTATTACAAATGTCACACTGATATGGTTTCTCACCAGTATGTGTGCGCTTGTGATTATTTAAGCTACTTAATTGGCTGAAACACGTATTACAAATGTCACACTGATATGGTTTCTCACCAGTATGTGTGCGTTTGTGATTATTTAATTTACTTGAATCGATGAAACACTTATTACAAATGTCACACTGGTATGGTTTCTCACCAGTATGTAAGCGTTTGTGAGGAATTAAATGACTTGATAGGCTAAAACACTTATTGCAAATGTCACACTGGTATGGTTTCTCACCAGTATGTGTGCGCTTGTGATAATTTAAACTACTTGATTGGCTGAAACACTTATTACAAACGTCACAGTTATACTTCAATTCAGTTGCTTTTTTACGTTTCTCATAATTTATCGAAATATATTTGTTGCCCTCTTCACTTTTGCCCAAACATTCTGCTGCATTGTTCCCCGGTACGTGGTCACTATTGATCTTTGAATTTTCGCTGCATATTTCGCTACCGTCACTGTTATATAAAGTTCCCACTGTATCGTTAGCACATTCTGTTAGATTTAATGAAAGATCATCAGCTAGTTCGTCTTTGATTTCGAATTTTAAAGACATTTCCTGGCTAATGTTGTCCCCTGATTTAAAATTTTCTTCTTTCCCGATAATATCCATGTTTTCGAACAATTTAGTGTCGTTGCTAATATCAACCTTTGAGTCTTCGCAAACGATTTCACTACCATAACCGTTGGATAATCTTTCTAGTGTATCATCAACATATTCTGTTAGATTTGATGAATAATCATCGGTTGGTTCGACTTTGATTTCGAATTTTAAATGCATGTCTTCGTTAATTTTGTTTACTGAATTATGATTTAAAGGCGCCATTTCGTCTGCATTAAGGTTAATGCCAAATATATTATGAAATACAATTGATTCACATTTTTCAGTGACATCTGATTTCTGAATGGAGAATTCGGGCTTGATTTGTTGGTCAGAAGTATGCAATTGCTGTAGATAGCGTCGAAGCGTTTTATCAGATTGTATTATTTGCACCTGGAACTCGTGAATTTTCTTGAGTTGGGTGTAACATAAGCGGCAAATGAAATTGGGCATTTTATCATCTCTTTTTATCTGAAAATCGAAAGATCATTTTTTTCAAATAAAAAGGTTTCATGCTCTTAAATTATAACAATAACATGAATAATTATATAGGTATTATTATTCTCTAAATTCAAATATTTCTGGATTTTAAAAATATTGGCAAAATCATTAAAATAAACATCCTGTATTATTTATGTCACAATTTTATTTTTGCATCGACTTTTGTAAAACTCAGGTTTATCATCTATTCATATCTTAAATTGAAACTGAATTATATAATTAAATAGATTCAGTTGTGAATTAATAAACTATATTGCTATTTAAAATTAATATAATCAATTGCTATAGAACAGCTAAAGAACTGATTTCCCTTTGAAACCAAGGTTATTAGAGTACAGGTTGCCTCGTTCCATCTGACCAATCAGCGTAAGCGCGGGAATGACGTCAGCTAGAATTTAGTTTAAATCAAGTACAAAAATTGTTGAAGATTATGCTTATTTATATTAGGTGCTTCGTGCAGATTTTTTTTTAAAATTGGCAGAAGACAATAAATAGAAGAATAGATGTTAAAAAATAGGATAATTTTTATTTTTATTACAAAATTTAGGTTTTAATATCTATAATATAAACAAACAAAAAATTAAATAATGCTCAAGAAATGGCAGATCTTGTTAATTACCTATTTTTTTAAATTTAAGAAACGAATAGAATTAACTAACAAATTGATAAATTAATTATTTTATCTTTTATATTCACAAAATATTAAAAATAACCACAAAACACCATAACACTTAACCACAAAACAGGTGTTTTGTGCACTTAACAGCTATCGCAAAATTGACAACTTATCATATTTTTTTCACTAACAAAAGAATCATGTTTCTATTAGTTATTGAAAAAACATATCACACTACCATGGTTACTGTGATTTTTATTTCCAAAAATTAGCAGCGTCCATGGTCTGATCTTTTCTATTGAAGAGCAAGCATGGTATATTCTGAGTGACGTCATCCCCCCCCCCTACTATCTATCGGAATGGGGCAGCCCTATACTCTACTAACCTTGCTTTGAAACATCTTTTTTTGGAAATTAATACCAGAAATCAAAGTTCTCACAATAAGACTACGTGTGTAACAGGGAGAAATTTACCTTAATTTTAAATAGCAAATTAGTTTATTAATTCACTATTCAATTTAACGATGTGATACATATGTATCACTATCATATCGGTAATCTTTGAAACGAAGCAAATTTACCTGAACGGGAGCACACCACATTATTATATTCGACAGTTGATTTTTCATTTCGGCCGAAAAATAAAAGATGTCTAATAGCGTAACGCCTTTTGATAAGCACAACCGACACATTGCACTCAATTCGAGTCCTTTTACCGATATTTCGTTCATTATGTATCACTTTGTCAGTAATTTTTTTCGATATATTTACTATTCTGTAGGCCTGCGAGAGCGACTAAACACTGTTGTAACCATTTGTAACTTGTAGTGTCCAGTCACGAGAGCTTAAAAAGATAGGTCCACCTTGCGTTTTGTGCAGCAAATGATTTTATTTTTTTGTGTCCTCAAGCATGTTTAAGAGATGTCAAATCCAAGTTTGCGACCTCTAAAACAGGGCGGGAAAGTTTTGGTGGGCTAAAAACCATGATTTTTTTGCACTTTTTTCGATTTCTTGCTTATAACATGGAAACGGCTAGTCCTATCGAAAAAATGGTCCTATTCAAAATTTACATCAAAATGCACTAGTCAAATATGTTTTTGTTCCGATTTTTACAAACTCTACAGAACTTATAAAAACAAAAAAAAAATAAACCCTTTTTTTGTTTGAAGGCGCTAATCTCAGGAACTACTAGTCTGTAAAAGAAGCAAAGTAGTATCATTGAGACCCTATACGAGTTTTTTAAAAATTCAATCCCAAATGGTGAAAACGGGACTGTAGGTTTATTGTAATAACAAAAAATCCTACACTCACGTTTTATCCCCTTTGGGATCGAATTAAAAAAAAAATCGAATAGCCTATAACCTTCCTTAATAAATGGGCTATCTAACAAAAAAATTTTTTTTCAAATCGGACTGGTAGTTCCTGAGATTAGCGCGTTCAAACAAAAAAAAAATAAACTCTTTTTTTGTTTGAACGCGCTAATCTCAGGAACTGCAAGTCCGATTTAAAAAAAATGTTTTTGTTAGATAGCCCGTTTATTGAGGAAGGTTATAGGATATACGAGTTTTTTTTAAATTTAACCCCAAAGGGGGTAAAACGTGAGTGTAAGATTTTTTGTAATAACAAAAAATCTTACACCTCCGTTTTACCCCCTTTGGGATTAAATTTAAAAAAACTCGAATAGCCTATAACCTTTCTTAATAAACGGGTTATCTATCAAAAAAAAAAAAATTTTTTTAATTGGACTTGTAGTTCCTGAGATCAGCGCGTTCAAACAAAAAAAGAGATTATTTTTTTTTGTTTGAACGCGCTAATCTCAGGAACTACCAATCCGATTTGAAAAATTTTTTTTTGTTAGATAGCCCGTTTATTAAGGAAGGTTATAGGCTATTGGAGTTTTTCAATAGTTAAAAACATGAAGAAATGCTTTTTTCTCATTTTGGTAAAATTTGGCGATTTTCTGTAGAACCAGTAAAAATGGGAACATAAACATATTTGACTAGTGCATTTTGAAGTAAATTTTGTGCCCTTTAATTTTGTTAAGTTTTTAGGATTTTATATTGAAATCAAGACAAGGTTTTTATTTTAACTTAACAGCTCAAAATACTTTTATTTAATAATCGTAACTAAAAATACATTTGTACAAATTTACCGCTTACATCATAACTTAGTTGTGTAATGCTTACGTACTATTTAATAAACTATATACAATAATTATAAAGTGAATATTTAAAATATCTAACATTCCTCTCTGTTTAAACTGGAACGTATCTATCCGGTTGTTTTCTTTCACGTTTAGGACGTTCAAATTCAAACTCCGTAATGTCAGACTTTGCATTTTGAAAAGAATTATCATTTGCATTATTAATGTCTATTTTTATAATTTGGTCGACATGACGTTTCCACGTAATACTTGACTCATCAATTAACTGTACTATATAAGCTTTTGGACCTATTTGTTTTAATATTTTACTCTTAATCCATTCAGGTTTATCCGGTCTTCTTCTATAGTCTCTACACATAACAATTTCGTTCTTATCAAAAAATATGTTTCTTTTTCCTCCACTGTTTTTAATTTGTCTATTTTGTGAACTGTTAACTAGTGTTAATAATCTATTTTTATCAATTTTATTACTTCCCACCTCTACTATGGTAGGGAAGTAATGGATTCAGTCCGAAAACAATATTTCGAGATTTTAACAGATTTTCACGTTTTGAGACCCTAGCAATCGTTTAAGATCATTTTCTGACTGATGTCTGTATGTGTGTGTGTATGTGTGTATGTGTGTATGTGTGTATGTGTGTGTGTGTGTATGTGGTCAATTTTTCGCCTTCGATATCTTAAGAACGGAACAACATACGGGCATGCCGATTGTTCTATTGTGTTTATCAGCCTTTAACTTAGATCTGATTAGATTTTGAGTCAAATCGGTTCAGTGGATCCTGAGATATTCAAAAAAACGTCCTCAATGTCACGTATTAACATAGGTAAAAAAAAATATAAATGAATTCTAGATGTTATAATATGAAAAAAATGTAAATATTTTTTTTCTCTAAAATGTATAGTTTTCGAGAAAAAAAATATTTTACTAAAAAAAATAAAAATTGTACGTAAATCAAGGTAACCATGATTTTTGCTATTTTAAGCTAGCCATCAATAGATCACCAAACAAAAAAGAGGGCCATGCTTTTTTCAAAGAATAAAAATTAAATTGTGTTTTAAAGACCACCAACAGCTAAGGTTATTTGGGCCTAGTCAAAGAATAAAAAAAAGAGTGTTTATTTTTTGCAAATATTTACTAGGTGGGAAGTATAGGACTGGTCATCAGTCGAATTTTTATCAATTTTATTTTCGTGTACATTTGAAGGATGAATCAAGTCAAAACGGTTACGTATATGATGACCGAACATTAAGTCTAGCCGGTGTCTCGCCTGTGGTACTGTGAATGCTGTTTCTATAATCCATTAAAAATATGTTAATTTTGTTTGAAATTTCTGTTAATGAATCATTTAAGTTTATTTTATTTAGATAATTTTTAACAATTTTCACAGCACTTTCGGCTTCGCCATTAGTTGCTGCATGAAATGCGCTACCGCGTTTGTGAGCGATACCATTTAGCTCGCAAAAAGATTGAAACATTTTAGATGTAAATACCGTTGTGTTATCGCTTACTAATGTTTTCGGTAACCCAAACCGTGCAAAAATTTCACGTAATTTACACAAAGTAGCTTCTACATTTGTTGATGTCATATAAAATGCTTCAATCCACTTTGAGTGAGCATCTATTACCACAAAAAACATTTTACCACTTATAGGACCTAAATAATCAATGTGCAGCCGCTCCCATTTATATACGGGATACTGCCAGGGAACCAGCACCGTTTTTTCAGGGTTTCTGCTCACCTTTGCACAAATTAAACAAGATTTACATATATTTTCGATATCTTCATCTAACTTAGGCCACCAGAGGTATGCTCTTGCTAACGATTTTGTTTTAACTACTCCCATGTGGGAATTATGCAACTCATTTAACATCTCTGATCTCATAGTGGTTGGTACTACGACTCTATAACCCCACATAATTACATTATCTTCGACAATTAGAGAATCTTTTCTGTTAAAATAAGGTTGCAATGCACTGTTATCAATTTTGTGTGGCCACTTTTCGATTATAAATTTTTTTATTTCGTTTAAAATAGGATCTTTACTTGTTTCCCGTTTCATAGTTTCAATATTTAAATGCAAATTATCATCAGACACATAATTTAAGTAGGTATAATCCACTATAGCATCATCATTTCCAATTGCATCATCTATAGGTAATCGGGAAAATGCATCAGAAACATTTAAATTTGAAGGAATATACTCAATTTTATAACTGTAACCGGATAACAATAAAGCATATCGTTGCAACCTACTAGCAGCCATAGTCGGAATACCTTTTTTATCTCCGAATATCGCAACTAGAGGCTTGTGATCCGTCACTAATGTAAAACTACGGCCGAACAAATATTGATAAAATTTTTGTACGCCAAAAACAAGCGCTAATGACTCTTTATGAATTGTCGAATAGTTTCTTTGTGCTTTTGAAAGAATTTTTGAAGCATACGAAATAGGACGTTCAGTACCATCCTCAAATACATGATACAAGACTGCCCCTAAACCAATTTGTGAAGCATCACAGGCTAACTTTAATTCTAACTCTGGATTATAATGAACAAGCACATCCGATGATGCCAATATACTTTTAATTCTTTCAAACGCATTTTGACATTTCTTTGTCCAATTCCATGTGTGTTCTTTTAACGTCAATTCATAAAGAGGTTCTAAAATATCAGAAATATTTGGAACAAATTTCCGATAATAATTAACCAGACCTAAAAAGGATTTCATTTCAGTCACGGTTTTTGGACAAGGTGCCTCCATAATTGCTTTAATTTTTTTTGGTGATTTATCTAAACCTTTTTCAGTTATGCAATAACCCAAATAATGTATTTCATCTTGAAAAAAATTACATTTTTCTTTTTTTATTTTAAGCCCACATTCATTTAATTTGCTCAATACTAGATTTAAATTTTTCATATGCTCATCATCATCACGACCGATCACTAAAATATCATCTAAAAATGAGATAACACCATCAATGCCTTGAAACATTTGTTCAACAATTTTCTGAAAACACGAAGGCCCCGAGGCTAAGCCAAATGGAAGTCTGTTATACACGAACAACCCTTTGTGTGTACTGATCGTGGTGATTTTTTTTGAGTTTTCTTCTAAGAGAATCTGCTGGTATGCCAATGTCAGATCTATTTTAGAAAACTTTTTTCCACCTCGCAATTTTGTAAATAAATCTTCTATCCGGGGTAGAGGATACTTATGTGTTATAAGCTGTGGGTTAACTGTTATCTTATAGTCACCACATATCCTTACTGACCCATCAGACTTAAGTACCGGAACAATAGGTGTCCCCCAATCACTGAAATCTACATAGCTTATAATATTTAATTGAGTTAGCTTATTTAATTCATTTTCCACTTTTTCTTTTAGAGCAAAAGGAAGTGGTCTGGGCTTAAAATATTGTGGTCTAGCATTTTCTTTTAACAATAGCGTAATTTTCTCTTTGTTAAAAGTGCCTATCCCCTCCGAAAATACGTTAGGATATTTGAAAACAATTTTATTTACCTCATTGGCTATATTTAAACTTTTAATTTCCGTTATGCCCAAAGAAAATTTGTTCATAAAATCGCGACCTACTATGGGTGGTCCTCCTCCATCAATTACAAATACTTCTAAATAATTTGATTTGTTATTAAATTGAAATTGCATTTTACATGACCCTACTGGTAACGTTTCTTCCCCTGTATAGATCATCAGTTTCATTTGCGTCTTACATAATTCTACTGTGCTATAACATTCTAGATACAAGTTTTTTGAAATTGCGGTTACTGCAGAACCGCTGTCCAACTCCATGTTTTGATTAATGCCGTTTACTATTACTTTTAACCAAATTGGATCATTTTTTATTGATTTTAAATTAAACATTGGAGAAACATTAGTTTCTGGAGAAATATTAGTTTCCAAAAAATTTGTATCTTTAACATTTTGATTATCATTTCTGTTTGAAGAATTCTGCTTATTCTTATTACTGCAAACCGGTGCTAAATGACCTTTTTTACCACAGGTGTGGCAACTATAACTGCGATACCTGCACTTTTTCCCAGAATGGTTCGATCTGCCGCAAACCCGACATGGAGATTGTCCCCGTTGTTGGTGATCTCTGGTTGGTTTATTTGGAGGTTGCCGGTTGTCCTTCACCCTGTAGATTGGCTCCGATTTAATCGTAGCTGAAGCTCCCACGACTTCCGCCTTTGTAAAATACTGCTTGCTTTTTTCTAGATTTTGAGCTACTTGAATCGCTTTTTCAAATGTTAATTCTTCTGGCTTCTCTTGCATTAATTTCTCGAAAACTACTTTTCTTTCCATTCCAAACATAAATTTGTGTCGCAAACAATCGGATAACATTGCTCCAAACTTGCAGTTAACTGCCAAATGTTTTACTCTAGCAGCCCACTCAGTGATTGTTTCGGATTCCTTTTGTTTAGCGTCATAAAACAACGACCGTTCTCCCCAAACTGAAGTTTTAGTTCCAAAATGGTCATACAACAGTTCGGCTAACTCCTTAAAAGTTTTGTCTTCTGGCTCGTTAGGTATTGTCAAATCTGACAATAATTTATATGCTTCGTCACTTAAACTGCTTATTAGAAATGCCCGTTTAAGATTTGTTTCTTCGATTTTGTTGATTAGAAAAAATTGTTTTAATAACTTGTAATGTACTCCCCAATCGCCAGTATTAATATCAAATGTTCTTACTGAACCGAAGTACGTAGCCATTTTCTCGTCGCCAAATGTTAAGTTTTTAGGATTTTATATTGAAATCAAGACAAGGTTTTTATTTTAACTTAACAGCTCAAAATACTTTTATTTAATAATCGTAACTAAAAATACATTTGTACAAATTTACCGCTTACATCATAACTTAGTTGTGTAATGCTTACGTACTATTTAATAAACTATATACAATAATTATAAAGTGAATATTTAAAATATCTAACAAATTTTGAATAGGATCATTTTTTCGATAGGACCAGCCGTTTCCATGTTATAAGCAAAAAATCGAAAAAAGTGCAAAAAAATCGTGGTTTTTAGCCCACCAAAACTCCCCCGCCCTGTTTTAGAGGTCGCAAACTTGGATTTGACATCTTCTAAACATGCTTGAGGACACAAAAAAATAAAATCATTTGCTGCACTAAACGCAAGGTGGACTTCCTCTCGTGACTGGACTAGTAGGTACCTACTATAATTTTGCATCATAGGTAAATTAAAGATGTAAATTTTTACTACTTTTGCGTTGAATTAAAATGCGTACCTACCACATAAAAATAGTAAATAATGGTGCATTAATTTTTTAACACGCTTTTATTAGCTTCACTTGTATGTTTTTAACAATAACTATTAGTTAATATTGTGGATTATAGACGCTTAACAACTAAGATTGTCTGAAAGCGTTTTGAATACAAGCAAACGAAACAAAATTATAAAACGAAGTTTTATACGGTTATACCTACGTAACACAATGTTTTTAATGTTGAACAAGTAAAAATCAAAAAATCAAATAATTATATTTAAAAATTGTCCTTTATTAAAACATAGCGACGATTTTAATTACTTTTTTGTTCACAATTCCTTTGATATGGGTATCAAATGAAAAGGCTTTACGAGTAGACACGATGAACTATGTGACGTCAATCTTAATCCAATATGGCGGACGCCTGGCGGCCCCAAAATGACGAGTTACCTTTTTCTTCGCAATCCCCTTGAAAATGTTAATAAGAAAAGCCTCGAGAAAAGCTTTTATTTTAATAAATCTACTAAAAAGTAAAAAATAATTTTCATACATCTGAAAACTAAAAGCTTTTGGGCTGTCAACTAAGCTACACTAATATGCAATAGTGTTACAAGACCGCCCTAAAGCTTTTAGTTTCCAAATGTATGAACATTATTTTTTACTTTCTAACACATTTTTTTCGACTGCATTTTTTGATGTGAAAGATCTTTAGGTGTAAAATCGTTCGAATGTTACGTCGCGTCAATCCACACAATACTGTTCACAGTCGCTATGTTACGTGTGTGTGTGTGTGTGTGTGATTGAATTAAATTAGGGTAAACTAGGGTAAAATGTGATAAATTAAGGTAAACTGGGGTAAATTAGGATATATTAGGGTAAATAAAGATAAACTAGGGTAAATTACATTAAATTAGGGTAAACTAGGGCAAATTAGGCTAAATTAAGGTAATTAGGGTAAATTATTGTAAATTGGGGTAAACTAAGGAATATTAGGGTAAATTAAGGTAAACTAGGTGAATTAGAGTAAATTGGGGTAAACTAGGGTAAATTGGGGTAAACCAGGGTGAATTAGGGTATTTTGGGATAAATTAGGGTAAATAGGAAAAATAAGGGTAAATTGGGGTACACTAGGTCAAATGAGGGTAAACTAGGGTAAATTAGTGTAAATTAAGGCAAATTAGGGTAAATTATTGCAAATTAGGGTAAATGGGAGTAAATTAAAGTAAACTGGGGATAATTAAGGTAAATTGAAGTAAACTGGGGTATATTAGGGTAAATTAGGGTAGTTTAGAGTAAATTACGCTAAGTTGGGGTAAATGATGGTAAATTAGAGTAAATTGGGGTAAACTGGGGTAAATTATAGTTAATTGGGGTGAATTGGATTAAATTGGGCTAAATTAGAGTAAATTAGGGTAATTTGGGCTACATAGGGGTAAATTAGAGTAAATTAAGGTAAACTAGGGTAAATTAGGCTGAATTGGTATAAATTTAGTTAAAGTAAGGTAAATTAGAGTAAATTACGGTCAATTGGGGTAAATTAAAGTAAATTGGGGTAAAATAGGATAAATTAGAGTAAATTAGGGTAAAATTCTTTCGCTAATCAATCAACGACGTGCCGACCACATTCCGTCGCGTACACGCGTGCCATAGGTTCGCCATCCCTGCTTTAGAATCTAGATGTAATAAAACCGGATGAAGTGGAAGGAGTTGGGGGAAGCCTTTTCCAGCTGTAGTGGGAATAAATGGGTATGTATTTTTATTATTAAAAAAATATATATAAAAAGCCTTCGGTAATCGAACCATGGCTTCGTATTGGTACCTGTCGGTAGACTCATACTTTTTCGCACGGCCACCTGGCTTACCTTGTCTAAGACCTTAACATAGCTATACATGCTGAGTTTTATTTATTTATTGTACATTATAGACGCGTCGACATCTCAGGTCATTGGCGTCTTTCAACTACACTAAATAACAACTATCTTAAAACTAAATAACATCACAAAACATCCATGAGCGCAGGTGGGATTCGAACCCACGGCAGTCCAGTCCAGAGGTTGCGGCACTAAGCACGCTAACCACTAGGCTATACTGCCCTTCATGCTGAGTTTTATTTAATATGTAAACTATTTCCGACTATTTCCATTTCAATTAATAACTATTTCTAAAATGCCACCCAACTCCCAGTATGAGAAATTAGAGTATTCACGTAAAAAATCTATACTGATATTATAACCCCAAAGAGGGTAAAACGGGGGTGTAGGAAATTTTGACTATCTATACTAATATTATAAACTGTAGGCAAGTACGCGAGGCGAGAACAACGACAGGCGACTTCGCTTCGCAGGGGAAGAATTTCTCGCGGTGGAGGGGGTAATAAATCATAAATTCTTATCTCTGTAACTAGTGAACCGATTCTAAAAATTCTTTCTCTAATAGAAAGCTACACTATCCCTGAGTGATATAGGCCATATTTTATTTTGAAAAATTTCTAGCGGGGTAGGCGGATAATTCCTGTGGGATAGTAACAAGACGTAACTCTGAAATACTTTAGCATTTTAGCGTGTAGGTGGAATCGCTACTAAAATAGGTATTATAAATGCTACCAGCCCGACTTCGCTTCTCGGGGGGCGAATTTCCCGCGGAGGGGGGTAAATAAATCATACATTTTTATCTTTAGAACTACTGAACCGATTCTAAAAAAAAAATTCACAGATAGTAAACTACACTATCCCTGAGTGATATAGGCTATCTTTTATTTTGATAAATTTTTCTCGCGGGGAGGGGATAATTATTTCCTTTGGGATAATAACAAAACGTAACTCTGAAATTCTTTTGCATTTTAGCGTATATGATAGTGTAGCAAAACCCCAGACGTTATGCTACTGACGACAATCGAAGCATCCAGAACAAGTAACAATGGTGAGGCGTGGCATTATATCGAAGACACAAGAATGGTCTAGAAAGCGCGCGAACGTGGGGGGGTTAAGCTGCTAGCTCTATACAGGGTGGACCAGGTTATAGTAGCAATAATTCACCATTCGATGGTCCATCGAAAAATAAGTCGACATGCATAATTTTATTTTGTTCCAAAACGCCTCCTAAGGAAGATACACCCCTTCAGAGTTCAGTTTTAAAATTCTTTTTTTTGTCCTAACTCTCAAGTCATTAATGCGTTTTTGACCAAATTTGGTACAAGTATTTATGCAATAGATACTCATTACTTGACGTAAGTAACTTTTGTCAAAATTGTCAAGTGGCATAGATACAGGGGGGTTGTTTCACTTTTCCCGCCCTATTTTCTGCGCCACTGGATATTTTTAAAGAATAACATTTTTTTCGAATTCCCTGTTCAATTTAGAAAAAAAGAGTCACTCTTGCAAAATTTCGATTTGAGGCTTCGTTTACGAGATAATTAGAGTTGAAAGTTTAGAAGTGTTCTACACTTCTAAAATAGCCACCTATATGAAAATAATAGGTCTGGAATCTTGTACAACAATTAGGTATTTAAGTTTAAAAAAAATCATTAATTTTTTAATTTTTTCTAATAATTTAACATAAATAATATTTAAAATCGAAAAGAAAATTTTTTTTAAAGCTATAGATTAATTACAAAAAATTAATTAAAATGTATAAAAATTTAAAAAATATCACGTGACTTCAAAACGCGCCAGGAATGTTTGTGACGTCGTTATGTTAAAATGTGTCTGCGTTTGTTGGTATTTGTGTATATGTATTACACATACTATCAAAAATAATAAATTTTTAACTTGGTAACCATGGATACAAAGACCATAGATAACATAATGACGTCACACGCGTTCGGATTCTTTCGGCGCGTTATCGGAACTGAGTTTAAAAATTAATTTTTATTTAAATATAACTTTTTAATTAGTAAGCAAAAAAATTAAATAAAAACAGTTTTGCTATAAAACTTGATGTGGTCCTTCCATTTAAGTAAAAAAAAAAATTCGTTTAAAAACCCAATTGTAAACTTTTTACTGTTTGACGAATTTAAATAAATAATTCATTAATTAAATTAAAAACAACAAATAAATAACTTATGAAAATAACCAACAAAGTAGGCGATACTTGGTTTTGAGATAATTTATGACACTTGTCAGTATTGATTTTTAAAACTGGACTTTGAAGGGCTGTATCTCCCTTAGGAAGCGTTTTGGAAAAAAATAAAATTATGCATGTCTACTTATTTTTCGATGGACCATCGAATGGTGAATTATTGCTACTATAACTTGGTTCACCCTGTATAAGTAGAGCAGACACCGGAGGAACAACAACAACGAGTGTCGTGTGACAATGTCGATTTGAGATAAATACAGTTCAGTGTGTTTCAGTTCGTGTTATTATTATATAAACAGCGTTGACTATTAGAATATTATAATATATATATTATAATATTATTGTTATCCATTTTTTGTTACATTTTTAATTGTTGTAAATAAATAATTTATTCCCCCCACGTAAGAAAACAGTTTTGTTACAATAAGGTACTGGCGGCAAATATGGCCCACCTTAATTTAAAATGATTTTTACTTTTAACCCTGATTTTTTATGGAACATTTTTTATATCAAAATAACAGGTAACTATGTACTTGTCATGGGGATATAATTTTATTTTGTGAAAAAAGATTTTTTTCGGAAATAAGTGTAAAAATAATCAGCCTTACACTTGGGCCATATTATCCATCTGTTCGGATTATATGGCCCACAACAAAAAATATCTTAAAACCTATAAAATGAATATAGCTTTTACATTATTTTTTTTAAATTTTAATAAACTAATTCCACAGTGCACACAACTCACATAAAATAAAATAAAAACGAAAACAAATCCTGCCATGGGCATTAAAAACAACAGAACATTGAACATTTTTAGGGTCTAAAATTAACAGCACTCAAACTCATCAAATGTTTGCATATTTTTCCCATCGCAAACCTAAAACAAACCGGAAGAATTCGCAAATCTATTTTTTGAATGTTATTTAGTGGAGTTGGTTACTATGACCCACTGTTGGATTATATGACCAGCGGTCCATATAACCCGCCAACGCATTGGGACATATTATCCGAAAGGGTAACTGAACAACATTATCAAGATAAATAAGGCGAGCGAGTGCAGTATCAATTAAATATTTCATGCACAGATTCCTAACAAAATGACACTTATCCCTGACTTTTCACATCTTCCACTGCAAACAACGAATAAAAAAATTGACAAAAAACTTAAACAAATAACAACAGCATGTCAATACACCCGCAAAAACAAACGAATGAGCTATTGTCGGAAGTTTTGTAGCGGGGGGCTGCGGGAAATAAAACCGTCAGTAGTGAGTAACATAAGCAACTTTATGACGTTGTCAGATCGTCGGCAGATATTTTAGTTTGCGCAGGATAAATGTTGGGCCATATTTGCCGCCGGTACCTCACTATAAACACCACTTCGCCTCGCAGGGGGAGGATTTCTCGCGAGGGGATAGTAAATCATAAATTCTTTAGCATCCGGGCAAAGCCGAACGAGGATCGCTAGTAAATAAATAAAATAAAAGTGTAACTACTGTTTTCAATCTGTAATTTTGAGAATACGTAAAGGGCTTGAGAATAGCCGAGCGTGTAGCAGTGTTGTTGTTTACATGGCGTTGCTATAGTTCCTCTATTACAAGTTCTAGCCCGAGAACTGGTAAAAGTGTCAATTGGATTTTCAATTTATTATTAAAACTAGTAGATTGTATGTCTAGATACGTAATGGGGCATATTACGGCGAGTGATGACAGTATGTAAAAACGAGCGAAAGCGAGTTTTTAGTCACACGAGCCGTAATACTATTCCGTACGAGACATATATAGTATTTTTTGCCGTACCCACTACAAAATACCTACTTTTCACGTCATTTTCAAAAAATTCTGACAGTTCATTCGTGTCATCTTTTCTTCCAGTGTGCCGCGAAGTTCGTGCTAGTAAGTAATAACAGGTGCACGCAGGCGTATAGAGTGAATAAACAGAAGCTGCTATGGAAACCGTTATTTTCTGCGCTAGTGCAGAAAGTAAAC
Organism: Mongoloraphidia duomilia; assembly: GCA_039654895.1. Classification (NCBI taxonomy): domain Eukaryota; kingdom Metazoa; phylum Arthropoda; class Insecta; order Raphidioptera; family Raphidiidae; genus Mongoloraphidia; species Mongoloraphidia duomilia. Next base: position 947,851 of record CM077527.1, on the reverse strand, counting down.
CATTTTCCGCACACCTGCCTGCTAAATGGGTCATTAATGGCCGCTATACATACATCGAAAGTTATGGCACGCCGTTTTACTATTTAATCGTAAAATATTTTTACAAAATATATGAAAATATTTAACACTTTCAATTTCAGAAAAAAAAATTTGAGCGAATATTTTTTATGTACTGACATAATAAAAATACAATTTTATTATGTCCTGACATAAAATTAAATGGTTAAATAATATTATGTACATAATATTATTTCTTGAATTTTTATTGTTGAATTAAAATTATGTACCTACATAATTTTAATTCTGCATCTCTTTCTACAGCATAGTGTAAGTTACTGTAGAAAGAGATGGAGAATTAAAATTATGTACATAATTTTAAATCGAGAATAAAAATTCAAGAAATAAAATTATGTACATAATAATAATTCGGAAAAAACGACGAATTATAATTATGTTGCGACATAATTATAATTATTTAGGATTCTTCTCTTGGAAAAATAAAAATATTTTTATTATCTTGTGTCATAAAAATAATTGAAAATAATTTTATTATGTATAGAAATAATAAATATTTTTTTAACTAAAAATAACCTAACGAAAAATAATAAAATTATGCCCCTACATAATAATAAATCAATTAATTTACTATAAACCAATACAAAAAATGAATAATTTAAATTTCCAGAATTAATATTATGTACATAATTTTATTTCTTGAATTTTTATTGTTGAATTAAAATTATGTACCTACATAATTTTAATTCATCTCTTTCTACAGTATAGTGTAATATACTGTAGAAAGAGATGGAGAATTAAAATTATGTACATAATTTTAAATCGAGAATAAAAATTCAGGAAATAAAATTATGTACATAATATTAATTCGGAAATTTTGTTTTATTATAATTAAAATGTTTCCAAAAAGAATTTATTTCTGTTTTGACTTTTTAAATTTCAGATAATTTTGCTTCTACTATTAAATAGTATAACGGCGTGCCATAGAAAGTAGTTATTTTGCAGTATGACAAAAAAATAATAATAAATTGAAAATATTGGTGCTAGGCCCAAATAACCTTAGCTGTTGGTGGTCTTTAAAACACACAAGAATACGTAAACATCTAAGTTTGATTAGGTCACTGCTTCGTTTAAATTGATTTTTGCGAAATGAGCTATTCAAAATTAAATAGGGGAACCTTTATAATTTTCTGTATCTTTTTTTCATTATGAGTTGTAAGGTAAAGTCGTATATCTAACGACCATTTTGTGTTTGTATATAAAAATATAATTAATTCAATTCCCGGAAGCGTTGTACCGGAAGCTTGAAACGTCACCATAAAACGGTTTTACATAATTTATGTAATAATTAAAATGTTTCTGGTTGCCGCTTGAGAATTTTTCTCACTGTTTTAAAGTAGATATTAAAAAGCATTTTAACAAATGCTTTTTGAGTTGCTTATAATCTATTTATTAAAAACATTATTTTATGATTAGTTTTCCAAACCGCTTCGTTAATTTTCTTTTTTATTTAAAATACTGTTTATAACATTTAATTGATAACTACCAAACAAAGTCGATAAGTACCTACATTTAGGAAAGGATTTGTATTATTACAGTAGAACTTTGATTAACCGTACTTAATTGAACATCCTTCAAAAAAATCTACTAAGAGAAAAATAATTAATTAATTTTAAAAGTCGGTACGAATTTAAATACTAAAAATAAAACACCGAGAGTTCCGTGCAAAAATAAAAATAAGGAGTTAGCTGAGTTAGCTAGATTTATTTATTTTTTACAACGCCTGCTCTGGAAGTTGACATTTCGAGTGCTGTATGTCATCTCCGAAATACACAATAATCGCATACTTGACTATATGTGTTTCATAAACGCACATGTTCGGTTAAATATCACATAACTGCACGGATTCCGCCTAAACTATACTACTATAGAAATATAACCTCACGAGCACAATCTGTACTTAACTCACTCTATCTTTTTCACTTTACTAGAGACTACTGAAACGCCATCTAATGTCGCGATAAATATATAGATAAACAATACCGTCATAATCTCAATTAAATTAGGTGTAAAAAAATGAAAATTCTATAAAAAATCATTTTAATATTGCAATTTTTTATAAATTAACTCAAATTTGAACTGTCCAAAAACGGTGCAAAGGTGGCCAAAAACGGTACTTCTACCCTATTTCTCTCAAAGTCAACTTCCAGAGCAGTAGTTGTAAAAAGTATTGTATGCTACAGGTGGGATAAGTAGCAAATATGACAGTCGTGATTACGACATGCGCTGTAAGGTTTATGAGGCATTCGTATGAAGACGAGTGTGATTGTCGCAACTCGCCTAACGGCTCGTTGCGATAAACCACACTCGTCTTCATACGAATGCCCCATAAACCTTATGCTCATGTCGCAAAACACGACTGTCAGATTATTTGCTACTTATCCCACATGTAGCATAAATTACTATAAGCTTATTTTTAAAAAGGTTTTTTTACTTTATAACCTACTTTTGTTGTTAACCAAAAATTTCTCCGTTCAGATAGTCACGGTTAGCTAGCGGAGGGTGTGGTATTTTTGAGATAACGGGCCCTTACCTTTAAGGATGAAAACAATCTAATTTAAATAATGATGGATAAGCTTAAACAAGAGTAAAGAAAATGGGCGCCAAGCCGATTATTCCTCAGAAAGGTGTGACGTTCAGCACGTCGATTTCGGCTGCAACGAAAATCTGAAAAAATAACTGAATTATATATTATGTGTTTTACTTCTGGTTATAATAAAATTTCAGTCAATCAATATTTTTCCTAAAACATCGTAAACCATCGAAGTATCGTTCATAAACATCGATGTTCTGACATCGATGATTTTTATAAGCGATGTTGCATCCCGACGTCTGTCTATCAGACAGTCATCTCGCTACGTGGTCTAGACATCAGCTGACTATAGGCCATAGGGTATAAATTATGTAAGTTGGGCTTTCACAAGATGGAAAAACTGTTTGATAATAAAAAATAGATTTATACGGCTGATTTGCAATAATTGAAAAATTTTATTGAATAAGCAGCCACGAGCCAATTATATAATTGATACCAGACATATGGGAAAATCATTTGCTAACCATAGTCACAGTCAGGAATCTAACCTGAACCTTTCAACTTTCGCGGCGGAATGAGCTTACAGTACTCAACCGTGACTTGATTACTAAACTAACATTCTCCTTATATGCTTTGAAATCAATTGATTTCCACTACATGCGAGTGTTATTTAATTATAGCTAGGTTGCAGATGTGAATCATCGTACTAGCGAGAACTAATCATGAAAGTAGAAATTAATTAATTAATTAAATAAGGAGAATGTTAGATCAGTAATCATGTCACAGTTGAGTACTGTAAGCTCATTCAGCCGCGAAAGTGGAAAGGTTCAGATTATAATCCTTACTGTGACTGTTGGTAAAATGATTTTTCCGATATGTCTGGTATCAATTATATAATTGGCTGCTTATCCAATAAAATTTTTCAACTGCTTTATAATGTTATTATAAATTATAATGGATTCTTACAAAACCAACGAACTGATAGCAATACAGATGCGAGAAAAATATTACAATTAGATTCAAATGAAGGGAACACATCTGTTGACCGGAAAAATCCGTAACCACCGGAATTACGACTAAAATTTGCATGCTACAACTTATATTTTGTTTTATTCTTTTTAGTGTTTCAAAATGTTTCCGTATCAAATTTAATTAAAATGATTTTTAAAGTAAAAAAAATATAATACTAGAATATTTATGTTAGAAATTGTGTCCATCGTGATTATAATAAAATTAAGAAAAATCGCAGGATAGTGGACGCAATATTTGATTTATTTAATTAAATGTACGACGTTTCGTCTATATATTTAGACTTTTTCAAGTACATAAAATTAACAATATTTATGAAAATTAATATTAATTACTAACCATAGCAATTAACATCAGACAAAAATATGGTAACATGGTAACAAATTATGTTGACAATAAATTTTAACAATCAATAATAATAATAATACATAATAATAATAATAGTAGGTACTTGAAAAAGTCTAAATATATAGACGAAACGTCGTACATTTAATTAAATAAATCAAATATTTTGTCCACTATCCTGCGATATTTCTTAATTTTAATACCAGAATATTTTATGAATAAAAAAAACAAAAATATTGCGATCTGAAAGCCGGGATTAAACCAGGAACCTTTAGATCTTAGGTCGAACGCTCTGTGAACTGAGCCAATCGACCGATGCGATGATGTTAGAGGCTCTTATAATACCTACAGTATAGTGCAGTGTTGTAAATACATGTACATGTAGTAAATAATAAACTGTAGTAAAATAAAAAACATTAATTTGTCAAAATTAATTGATTATTAATATGCCACAACAACACACAAAATTTCAACTAGCAACCTTTTGCAGTATGTGAGATAGAGCCTTTAGTTTAGTCAATGAGTGCTCACAAGGGGAATGTGGATGAAAAAGTCGAAAGCAGAAAATTTGACTTAGGAACTTTGTTTGGACTAGTTAGGAGATAAACATACTAAAAGTCCTTACCCCTCCGAAGTACGCCCGAGGGGGGCGGGCACAAAGAAGGTCCCGTTTTTTGGTTTTTTGCTTTTATCTCAAAAACGGTGCGTCGTACGAAATTTTGTTGTACTACATAATGAAAGCTGATAAAATTCTCTACAGCTTTAACTTTCACACTTTTTATTTATCTCCATTCTTTGCCTTGCTATGAGCTTCGAAAAACGACCGATTTTCAAAAATGTGTTAAATTCTCTGTAGCACACTGTAACAATACGAATTTTTCAAAATCATTTCTTATTGCTCATCCACCTTATTAAAAAATGAATTATTTAATTCGCCGCCTATTTGAGCGTGACGGGCCTGGTTGTGGTTCCTCAGCGTTTGCCTCTTCTTCTTTCTCCTCATCTGTCGAATCTACGGCTTAATTTCTTAGATATAAACTAATTAATAATTAATTTTTATATTTTTATTTTTTTAGCTCGATTCTGAAGAAAATCCAAATCCGGATCGAAACGTCAATTATTTGAATTATTTGTTGTAATTTTTTGTTAATACATTGTTTGAAAAATTGGTCGAGAATTTTATTCATTGATATTATTGGGAGTTTTATCCAGTTTAAAAGTAAACTGTTTCCGCCTTCACCGCGTGGAGGTACTCCCAGCTTGTTATTTTTTAATAGTGTGTGGGTGTTTTTAATAGTGTGGATGAGCAATACAAAATGATTTTGGCAAAATCGTATTGTTACAATGTGCTACAGAGAATTTAACACATTTTTGAAAATCGGCCGTTTTTCGAAGCTTATGGCTAGGCAAAGAATGGAGATAGATAAAAAGTGTGAAAGTTAAAGTTGTAGAGAATTTTATCAGTTTTCATTATGTAGTATAACAAAATTTCGTACGACGCACCGTTTTCGAGATAAAAGCAAAAAACCAAAAAACGGGACCATCTTTGTGCCCCCCCCCCCCTCGGGCGTACCTCGGAGGGGTAAGGACTTTTAGTATGTTTATCTCCTAACTAGTCCAAACAAAGTTCCTAAGTCAAACGTTCTGCTTTCGACTTTTCCATCCACAAATTATTCGTTGCTTAAGCTACTTGTGACAGACGGACGGATGGACAGACATCGTAGACTCGGTATTAGAGTTCCGTTCGGAGGTACGGAATCCTAAAAACGCATGTACGTACCAGGCCTTATCCGTCACCCTCTCGTTCTCGACATCTGATGGATAATCGAGATTCTACCGTACTTAGCATTTTAAATTGTTTTTTGAAATGAGCATTTAAAGCTTAAAAGTGCTTAAAAACTTCATTTGTAATTTTGTAGTCACAAGGCGAAGTTTCTTATGTAATATTTTTAGTAAACTAAAATGGCAGTTTAATTCTTTTATAATAAAATAATATTAAGAACACCTTGATTATAATGATTGGATAAAGTAACAACAGGATACAAGGCTTATAATTTAAAAACAGTTATTCACTTATCATTTTTAATGGCCAACGTTTCGGCAAACATTTTTTGCCTTCCTCAGGACCTATAACCAAAAATAGTACAATAAATTACTCTAAACCATACCTAAATCTTAAATGTAGAAAAAAATTTATTTTAAAATTTTTTTTGGATATCAAATAAATAATTTTTAATTACCTTAAATATTTTAGTGAACCGTCACAAATTTAAAAATTTTAAAAACATGCATTAATTTAAAATTAATTTTGTCCAAATAAAACTTTTTTTTTTAATTCTTTTGTGTGGGTTGTAATAGTGAATAGTGATCTAGCTATCAATTTTTCACGACACCACACATCCTTTAGGTCGGTGTTTACCAAACTGGGGACCTTAAGTAACTTATCTCTGGTGTAAGTGTGCAAAGCTATACAGTTCGGCCGGCGACGGCCGTACTATATAAACGCCGGCCGGTACAGTGGTCTGAATAGTCAGCGATCTGAAACGAAAGTTTGTATAAATGCCGTGGACGGCGGCCGAACTGTATGTAAGCTGTTCAGCAAATAATGATATTATGCTGTTTATATTACACACTACCAATGATGTAAAAATACGATATTAAACTTTTTTGTGTATTAAACCCATGGTATAATACCGTATTTTTTCAATATAAAACGGTTTTTTACTTTTTCACACTACGGTTACGGTGCATTATTCAGTATTGCCAACTACATAATAGGAAAAGTTCCTGTTCTCATTTTGGTATCAAAGCGTTTTAAACAGTATTAAACTGTTTTAAACGGTGTTAAACGTTTTATACGTGCTGTATAAAATAGTAAAATAGGCAGTAGTCATACCTAGTGATGGGCGATTACGAGATATTTTAGTCGATTGTCTCGATTGTTCAAACGTCTCGATGACTCTCGATGGTTTTCACTTGGACTCGATTGTTGTTGTTTCATATTTCACCGAGACCAAGTTGCATAGTACTGAATCGTACATACGATGTCCACTGTCGAGAGCCAAATAATATATAATCGTTCATCACTCAACAACTGTGGTCGAGTCGATGGATGGTCGATTGTGCAGTAATCGAGTGCTCTGAGACCGACTGAACAGTGTGAACAGTGAATCAACGATGAACGAGTAGCGTAAACGTCAGACTTCATTCGACCAGCATATAACCTTGAATCGCGATTATATGTATTCTCATTCGCTGGCAAATAATCGACTTGAGCAATCGAACATTTCGATTGTAAAATCAAACTCCGAGTCGATTGTGGACTCGATTGTTATTATGAACAATTGCGATTGTTTCGATTATAAAAACATCTCGTATTCGCCCAACGCTATTCATACCTAGAATAAAACTGGGGTATATTATTTATTTTACATACCATATAATACCGTTTTATACAAACATTTTATACTAGAGTATTATACGCATTTACATCAATACACACTACAGATGTGAAATTTACTTATGCAAAATCTAAATGTTATAAATTGACATTTACGTACTGAAACACTTTCTCTCGAGTCTCGCTTTTATGATAGTATACTAAAACATTTTTTCTCACTTTTGTTTCAGATTAATCACCACCAATCAACAAAATCCGATGTTTCCAAGAGCATTTTTCAACGAATAAAAATATTTAACAATCATGTTTCACCAAACACAATTTTCGACAACAATCGCAAACAAAATAGTAGCGACGCGTATTCATTTGTTATATAAAATGTCATCTTTCAAATGTTTTAAAAACAAAATCACTATCGTAACATGAAGTGCGCAGGTGACACTAAAAATGAATTAGCAAATAACTGTATTTATTAGAGTGAATTTAGAAGTTAAAAATTATCTAAACATTTTGATTTGATTCCAACTTTATTATTGTTTTATAATGAAATGAAATTAATTGATTAATTTTGCTACTCGTTTAATTCGTTCGTGTAATCAGAGAGCTTTTCAAAGCACCACAACCAAAATTGCAAGTTATTATTTTGCCAAGTACGCCACCAACGCTGCCGACATGTTGCCTACCAACGTGATGTCGTTCATGAAAAAGGTAGGTTATATTTTTTATATTTTGATCCCGAGCTGGGGAAATCTTGTACTATCTAAGATACTTTTTTGTATCTTAGATATTTTTGTACTGTAAAGGTTTGGTTTTTAAGGTTCTTTTAATTTGATAAAAAATTAATAAAGTTGTTGATGTATTCATTATAGGTAACTGTTGTATTTAATAAATTATAGTTACAATTATTATTAGTTACACTGACATAGTCACGTCCTATACGATATACTATCTACTTCCTCCTGACCAAATAGTATTCCTATTATAATATATCAATAGAATTGCTTAGCTTGCGTTGTCAAACTAGCACAGTTTTAAGTAATTAAATTAAGAATAATCGCAGGATAGTGGACAAAATATTTGGTTTATTTAATTGAATGTACGACGTTTCGTCTATATATTTAGACTTTTTCTAGTATATAAAAATAACAATATTTATGAAAATATTTTGTCCACTATCCTGCGATTATTCTTAATTTTATTATAATCACGATGGACACGATTTCTAATATAAATTTTAAGTAATTGTTTACCAATTATGTTCTTACTTTGCATATCTAAGCATTTCTAATGACACCGTTAATACTTAACCTAATTACGTAAATCTAGATACATTTGTACAATACTTACATACCACAGTACCTATATTAGATATTTGTATCTTGTACCTTAGATATTTGTATCTTGTAACTTAGATACTTGTATCTTAGATATTTTTTCATTGAAAGTAGGTAGGTACCTGCAATCTGCATCTAAAAATGAAAATACTTGTTAAAAGTATCTGATATCTAGATACTTTTGAAGTATCTAAGATCCTTTTAAAAGTAATTTAGATAATTTATTTAAAAAAAGTCATTCTCACTTCGGTGACACATATTATTTTTTAAAAGTATCTCCATGGTGAGTTTATTCTTATTTTTTTATCTTCAACAATCCTGAATCCGGGTGAAAATCGAGTGAACACCCAAGCACATATCGTACGATCCGCCACTGCTAGTCATGTCTGTGAGTCTAGGGCTTAGAGCCGCCTGCAAATATTAGGGGCGGTTAATCTGCGCCCGCTGCCGGCGGCAGAGAGCGCCTGCTATCTAGCTCTAGTACATGCGGGGCCGCTGCGGCGTGCACTGAGAAAAATCTATATTATGGTCTTAGAGACAGAATTTGTAGTATCTCTAGCTATATGAATATTGAATATGGCTGCCTTATTTTGTCTCTAACAATAAAAAATTCACAGATTTCGCAATCCTTGCAACCATCGAGGACATTGGAAATGATAACAGCATATATGAAACATAATTAACTGTTTATTATACACACAATATTTATCAATGCACTGTTTAGTTTTGTCAGGAATAACCCTATTATTCTTCTGTTATATACGCGTTCACTTTTGCTTGATTACTTAACTTTTAAATGGATTTTTCTACAGTATTTATTAACATTTGCTCAAAAATAACACCGCAGATCGTCGCAAATACCTCTCAATTAACGAGACATGATATAAAACACATTTCGAAAAAATTGCACTTGTTCAATTTTGCATGATTGCTCCTCACTTGATCGCGACACCGTTGTCTTTTGGTCTTGAACGAAAACTCGTAACTCTGCCCCCATATACGGTGACTCACGCAAGTAATCAGTTCAACGGAGATTAGGCAGTCATTAGTGACTCGTGCATTCAAAAGCGTCTGATAAAAATATTAGGCAGTCATTAGTGACTCGTGCAATCAAGTGCGTCTGATATAAATATTAGGCAGTCATTAGTGAGTCGTGCAATCAAGTGCGTCTGATATAAATATTAGGCAGTCATTAGTGACTCGTGCATTCAAAAGCGTCTGATATAAATATTAGGCAGTCATTAGTGACTCGTGCAATCAAGTGCGTCTGATATAAATATTAGGCAGTCATTAGTGACTCATGCATTCAAGTGCGTCTGATATAAATATTAGACAGTCATTAGTGACTTGTGCAATCAAGTGCGTCTGATATAAATATTAGGCAGTCATTAGTGACTCGTGCAATCAAGTGCGTCTGATATAAATATTAGACAGTCATTAGTGACTCGTGCAATCAAGTGCGTCTGATATAAATATTAGGCTGTCATTAGTGACTCATGCAATCAAGTGCGTCTGATATAAATATTAGGCAGTCATTAGTGACTCATGCAATCAAGTGCGTCTGATATAAATATTAGGCAGTCATTAGTGGCTCGAGAAATCAAGTGCGTCTGATATAAATATTAGACAGTCATTAGTGACTCGTGCAATCAAGTGCGTCTGATATAAATATTAGGCAGTCATTAGTGACTCGTGCAATCAAGTGCGTCTGATATAAATATTGGTCAGTCACCGGAATCAGTCGACAGTGTCACGCAATGATATAAATATTAGTCTATCAACGGTCGAATCAGTCAGTACAGTGATATAAATAGTGGAGTGGATATAAATAAATAGTACTGAAGTAACTGTGTAAATGACCGACATAAATAAATGTTAGAAATAAATCTGATATAAATACAGTGATGTAAATAGTCCTTGTATATAGTTAACTGTTACGAATTATTGTATATAGTTGTTGCGTTCATTGTTATGTATTTTTAATTATTGTAAATAAATATTTATTCCGCCAACTCAGAAAACAGTTTTGTAGCAATATGTTTGAGTATGTGGCCCCGACACAACTTATCCGAATTTATTAAGTAAGATCTATAGTGTGAATTGAGCCTTATCAGCAACTGTAAAAATAATAAATTATAATTTAAAAAAACTAAAAAACACGCTTTAATGAACTAAAAAGTAAAAAATAATTAATTTTATTGTAAAAAAGCAGTGGGGTAGTATGAAAATATGATACAAAGCACCCCACGCTATTTTACAATAAAATTAATTATTTTTTACTTTTTAGTTCATTAAAGCGTGTTTTTTAGTTTTTTTAAATTATAATTTATTTTTGCTTTTTAGTCCTGGAGATCTTGGTCAGGATAATGGGACAAACTTATGGAATTATTGTATTGCAATCGGTCTTTGATAAGTTCAAAGTTGGTCAAAATCAAGTTCAAAGAAGTCTGTTACAAACTGACAAACAAGCAAGCACACAAGCAAGCAAGCACGCAAACACACAAACATACAGGTGAAGCTAATATAAGCGTGTTAATATATCCATTCAACTTTTAAAAAACTCAATGCAAGCTTGTTGAAACATAATTGACTTTTCTATGAACTTTATTGCAATTGGTAGTACTGGGAATTTCAATAAAAATATGTGAGAGTATCGCCTACGCTCTCTGTGATATATTATTAAAATCTCTTTTTACTACATAATTAAAAATTGGAATTTTATGTTTGTCATTCATTCCAAGTTAATTCAATAACTTATAAGTACCGGTTGTTTCAAAATTAATTCGAAAAAATGTTAAAAACGGTTACATTATATGAAAACAAAAACTATATTTTTGAACTCGCCCTTTAACCAACTTTCGTTTCGTACCCCACTTGATGACCTAAAAAGAAATTGGCCCTACTTACATCCCTCAAAACTGCCCCTAAAATCAAAATTCAACTTTAATAATAATAATAATGTAACGAACCCCAGATGTTACGCCACTGTCTCGGAAAGAACATTGCAGATAAGGCGATTGTTTGTTCGTTATAACATCTAGCACCGGCACGAATGTTCTCGAAAACGCTGGAAGCTCTGTGCTGGGCCGCGCGGCTCTATATAAGCAGCGCTATCGACGCTAGAGGGGAGTCAGTCGCCAACAGGAGTCAGTCGCCAACAGAGGTCAGACGCCAACAGTTAGTCACTACAGACACACGCAGCAGTACAGTGAAACAACTATAAGACAGTCCATGTACACTGCAACAAATATAAGACCGTCAGTGTATTGCGGAGAACGCGGTCCATGGTGGAGGCGTGCAATCAAGACAGTCAGTGTATTGTGGAAAACGCAGTCCATGGTGAGGCGTGCAATCGGGACAGTCAGTGTATTGCGGAGAACGCGGTCCATGGTGAAGCGTGCAATCGGGACGGTCAGTGCATTGCGGAGAACGCAGTCCATGGTGAGGCGTGCAATCAGGACAGTCAGTGCATTGCGGAGGGCGCGATCCATGGTGAGGCGTGCAATCAAGTCAGTCTACGGTGACTCACGCAAGTAATCAAGTGCGTCGGAAATAAATATAGAACAGTCGACGGTAATCAGGTCAGTCGACGGTGTCAATGGATATAAATGTTAATCAGTCAGTACGGTGATATGAATAGTACAGAGGTAACTGGGCAAATGACTGACCGAAATAAATAGTGAAATAAATGCAGTGTTGTAAATAGTCCTTGTATATAGTTAGTTGATGCGATCGTTATTATTGTATATAGTTGATTGTTGCGAACTGTTGTATATAGTTGTTATTGTCGTGTCATTGTTATCGTATTGTTAATTGTTGTGTATATAATTGTTGTAAATAAATATAAATAAGTATTCCGCCCAACTCGGAGAAAAATAAAGAAAACAGTTTTGTTACAATAATGATTTTTATTTGTTTAGACACTGATATGGATATAAATCGTCCTTAAATATTGAATAAGCTCATTAAAAACTCAGACACTCATGTTAAAAAAATCATCTATTTTATAGAAAGTACTCAACGTCTAAATGCCTGTGACACACAGAGAGATAGACACTGAGGTGATTCCATAAGTGTTCCATTTTTACCAATTTTGATACGGAACACAAAAAAATATAAATCTGGTTCTGAACTGCAGAATTTTTAAAAATTGTTATACATTTTAACAATGAAATAAAAACTTAATATAAACGATTCGTCAGAACTCGGACTAGGCTTGCGCAAAACAAAATTGTTATTGCGAAGCACTCGCGGGTTTTTATGTGTAAACATCTTTACTTAAAATATGTGGCTGCTTCTATTTTGAAGCTATGCTTCTATAGGCGCGTTAGACGATTTCTGGGAGGGGAAAAATGTATAGCTGGTGTTGTCCTGTAGAATTCTACATCCAGCATCGGAGATGGAAGAACCTCTGAAGAAGCTCGCCACTCATGCTAGCGAAACGTTAGGAAGTAATTCCAACCAACGACGGCCTATAGACCCGAATCAGGACAACACCAGCTCATCAACTGGCCGCGAAAGCCTCAACCAATTTGCCAAAAATGTATAGGTTCGCCTCACCGACATGCGTTACCGGCATGCTCATTGCTCATGTTAAAAGTATATCTATAGCTATGAGTGTGACGTATTGCGCTTGGCCAGCGGTAAAAGTAATATACTGGCGCACGCGCAGTGGTCTATGTACACGTATATGCACCAACACAAAGATAACGTGTTGTACAACAACAACATTAGTACTGTGTGTTATACAAGTAAAGTTGAATTTATTACGTGAAAATCTTGTTTAAATTGTGTTTTTAAATAACATAAGTATGTTAATTCTTACTTCAATTAAATTGTATTTATATTTTGTAGGACACAAAAAAATAAAATGGCGTTAGATTTCAAAATGGCGGCTATATGTACTTTTGTAAAAATTATCTGATCTTTTTGAAAATGAATATTTAAGAGTTTTATAGGACACAAAAAAAATAAAATGGCGTCAGATTTCAAAATGGCGGCCATATGTACTTTCGTAAAAATTATCTGATATTTTTGAAAATTGATATTTAAGAGTTTTATAGGACACAAAAAAAAATAAAATGGCGTCAGATTTCAAAATGGCGGCCATATGTACTTTTGTAAAAATTATCTGATCTTTTTGAAAATTGATATTTAAGTTTTATATGACACAAAAAATAAAATTGCATCAGATTTCAAAATGGCAGTCAAATAATAACTTTTCCATTGTATTGTCTATAGCTTGATAAATTCGATTTTATATACAATGCGTAAAAAGCATAGCTTCTGCCGGGTGTCCCATGACACCTCTTGACTTTTTTAACATTGGAAATGTTTATGTTCGTATATGGGGGCAGAGTTACGAGTTTTCGTTCAAGGCCAAAAGACAACGGTGTCGCGATCAAGTGAGGAGCAATCATGCAAAATTGAACAAGTGCAATTTTTTCGAAATATGTTTTATATCATGTCTAGTTAATTGAGAGGTATTTGCGACGATCTGCGGTGTTATTTTTGAGCAAATGTTAATAAATACTGTAGAAAAATCCATTTAAAAGTTAAGTAATCAAGAAAAAGTGAACGCGTATATAACAGAAGAATAATAGGGTTATTCCTGACAAAACTAAACAGTGCATTGATAAATATTGTGTGTATAATAAACAGTTAATTATGTTTCATATATGCTGTTATCATTTCCAATGTCCTCGATGGTTGCAAGGATTGCGAAATCTGTGAATTTTTTGTCAATGGTCAGTAACTAAAGTTCATAAAAATCACAGATGACAGCATAATCGCTGTTACTACGCTGATTCTGACGTCTCACTAATCTAACTCCAGGCGTTCCTTGCGCTTCTTGCACCAATGAGGTGATGCGCCTACCTGCCTACGGAACCCTGATCCGTGTAGCCATTCGCTACTGAACAGTATTTTTCATCAAGTCCTTAGTTTCGTAACTTTTATTCATTATTTTCCAGTCCCTCTCATTCTGTTCAACTCACTTAATTTTTAATTTAGTAGAATTGTCGAAACTTTTTAAAAACTTGCAAAGGCCTCTTTAAACGTCGTTAAAACTTTTCACGTATAAAAATAGGTGAACATTTCTTTGCGAATGTTTTATATGAGTAGTATATTAAGGCACGTTCTGGCCCCTCACCACTGAGTGAATCAGGAATCTGAATCCCTCAGAACATTTCAATGACGCCGACTCGTTTTTCATGGTTTTATTGGATTTTTTTGTTGTTGGCATTTTCTCGGTTTTTTTTTTGTTTTCTTGGGTTTCTTGGATTTTATTGACATTTTTTGGCATTTTCATGGCGTTTTCTCGGTTTTTTCTTGTTTTTTTTTTTGGTTTTCTTGGCGTTTTCTTGATTTTCTTCACCGTGCGCGTCATTGTAAAAATTGTCGAACGAAACAGTCGAGATGCTCGGTGAAGAAAACCAAGAAAATACCAAGAAAATGTCAAGAAAATGCCGAGAAAATCCAAGAAAACCAAGAAAAATCCGAGAAAATGACAAGAAAACGTCAAGAAAACCAAGATTTACAGATTTTTCTGTAAATCAGTTAACCCTGCAGGCCATCCCTGGAACTTCCCGCTATTTTCAAGCGCTTTGAGTTCGAAGCACTTGATAATATACCCAAAAGTAGAAATTGCTGATAACAACACTATTTTAATTTTAGGAAAGCTATAACTTTTGAACGGTTGTTCGATTTTGATCTTTAAAACCGCATTCGACGCAGTTTTTTAAGCTCTAAAAATATTGTAAGAGGTACAAAATCGATTGGTTGAGAAATCTCGAAGTTATTTTGAATATCAATGGGTTTTTTTGTGTCATAAAACTATGTCAACGTGCCAAATTTTAGCAAAATCGCACAAGCCGTTTTAAATTTATAACGAAAAAAGAATTTCAAAATGGTGACTTCAGGGCCGTATAGCGCCCAAACTATGAAATTTTGTAAGAAGGTAAGTTTGCTTAAATCGGCTTATTTTGGTCTCAGGAACATGTGGTAGGCGTGTGTTAAGTGTCTTTGAAGACACCCTGTATATGTATATACATAATATCCTAGGCACGAAATCCCCTAACTGCACCTATCTCTCGTTTGAAAGAAAAATAATGTATCTAACAATATCAGATCGCTCTCCAAAGTTTATAAATTGCTGTATAAATATACCAGAGTAACTCTATTCTAGTTTTACTCTCAGGGACGTAGCCATGGTGGAAATATTACATGGTGTGAACGAGTTATTGTAAAGACAGCCAAATTATATAATATTACAATCATAGACATAGGAATCTAGGGACGTAGTACAAGCGAGTGGGGTGGTTGCTATTAAAGGGGGGAGGGCGGTGAGGAAGCAAGTGTGCCCAAATTCTATTGGTCACTTCAGTTGTGCAAGCGCTGTACGAGCAATTGAGCATGCGCAAAGACGCAGACGACTGTATCTGGCACAATTGAGTATGCGCAAAGACGTGGGCAATAGAATGTGGGCACATGCATGGCATGGACATGTCCATGAGACATAGGCATGCACCCTCCCCTGAATGGCTTCCCCCCCTCGTCTAAAGTGCCACTTTATACTACGTCTCTAGATTTCTATGTCTATAGAAAAAAAATATTCTTATCAACTAATGTGACAGTCGGGACCCGAATCTTTCACTATGATCTATCTCGGCGGATGAAATTTTCAGTTAGGCAACTGTGACACGATTCGGATTACCTAATAAAATTATTTCTATACTAGATAGATGTCTTTATTTGATTAGTACAAATGTACATAAATAGTGTCAAAAAATTGTCAAAAAAAGTTGTCAAAAAATTATAAAAACTCGTTCAATTTGTAGTGAGCTTTAGGTAATAAATATTTTTTTATAACTCCTGCTTCTAAAGTTCAATATTCGAGCACTCTGAGGTGGGCGTAAAGAGGCGTATTTTAGTCACCGTGCGTGAAAGTCCAAAGCGTGCGCAAAAGTACCGTCACCGTACGTAAAAGCCCAAAGCGTGCGTAAAAGTATAATCTCTACATCTTATAAATTCGAAATTTCTGCACTGTGTACAATACGCACTATTTGCTTGCTATCGATCGATGTGTTCCTATATATAGTATCGCGCGTACAAAGTCCACATCATGAGAGAGTCATGTTTTTAATGATTTATACAGAAGTTAATAACATTAATAAAAATAAACTAAATCGTAACTTAGTCTGTAATTGTAAAGTTCTAAGAACTAGAAGAGCGAATTTTCCGTTTTCATAATTTTTTTTTCTCTCTATTAAACTTTAGAAGCAGTTGTTATAAAAAATTATGTTCGATACGTCCGCTTAAAGTGAGATATCTAGTAGGCTTACATTGAGGCACTCGCTAAAGGGACTGACGCATACACAACCAGATCGAGTGCGCTGTATACCCCCACGAGCCGTTAGGCGAGTGGGGATAAGCGCACGAGATCTCGTTGTGTATGCGTCAGTCCCTTAGCTCGTGCTTCAATTTAAGCCTACTAGAATACCTCACTTTACGCACACGTATCGAAAATAACTATTTTAAATTATTCCTAAACTGTCGATTGGAATTTGCAATTTTGATCTCAGTAGGTATATTATTGGGTATTCGTATCATAGCGTTGCGGACATCCTTGTGAGTCACCGCAAGTAAATAATTGTCACATATAAATCACATCGTGGGAGAGTTGTTAAATTTATTAGAGATATGAATTAAAGTGAACCTTCTTACATGCGAGAGTTCGACATGATGGACAATAATTTTTATCATATCATCTTGGTAGGCTACAACGGAAAAATTAATCCTCCGCGATAGTGGAAGATTCGGTTTTGAGTCCCGACTGTGAAATTAATTGATAAAAATTAATTTTTCTATATTGCATTGTAATATTATATAATTGAACGGATGATTAATTTCGTGGGGATTTTCTTTTAATTTTGATGTTTTTAAAGATCACTACTTTTGACAGCTCATTTTTCTCGTTATATTTCCTTCAACGAAATTCCTTTGTTTAGGATTCGTACTGGCCCAATCGCAAATTGCACTTATACAGGGTGGGGCAGAATGGAAAAGCGTTTTTGAACTGAGAATAAATCAACTGTTTTTGAACTTTAAAAAATTTTTAATTACGAAAAATGAAAGCTTAGATGTTACCATTTAACAATGAAAAAGTGAAATTCTGCACCCATCTGTTTATTGTGTCACATTTCGGAACTGAACCGTTACGACCAATATTGAAGCGTTGGCGAAAGCGCCGCTGCACGACAATAACAGACTCACCCGATTTTAGATACTCCTCAACTGCGAACGCACGATGCTCCCTTCTCCAGATAACCATTGTGATCATGAACATAGGAATCTAGGACATGCCCATGCTATGTCTATAGTGCATGCAGTGCCCAAATTCTATTGGGGCGTCTTTGCGCCTGCTCAATAGCACAAAAACAGTCGTTTGTTACTGTTTAGACGACACTTTGACACGTACAGCGCTTGCAATCAATCATTGTAAAATTTACAGCCGTACTAAACTCAAATTACAATAATTTAGATGGTGTCCTCATCGACATAGAGAATTGGGCTGTTCTAGTCTGGACTGCGCGACCCAAATGATGCAGAAAAAGGGGGCGATAAAGTTGAGGCATATTCTGTCTTCATTCAATAACAACACGTAGATCTACTGGCATTTTTTCTTTAAAATACAACTCTGTGCTCTGATATTTTTAGTTGTGTAAACTTTAGAATTGCTTTCTCGAGCTACTCCAACGAACGGAAAACTTCTTCTTTGTTTTTTCGATAGAGTGAAGACAGATTTAACGATAGAAAAATACGACGGCTGCACGGTAATAATATATTACACGGGCGTTGTTCGACTTTAAAATAAAAGCGACAATTCTTCTATATTAAAGTTTAGAAAATATTCGTTAAATTAAAGAATGAAAAAAAACTTCGAAAATAACAAATATTATATTATTATACTAGATGCATCCACGAATATTGTGTTCAAAGAAAGTACTGAAATGTTTTCTTTAAGCACATTATACTAGTTAATTTTTACAATTTTTGCTTCTTGTAAATGTTTATTTAAGACTAGCGGTCCCGTCCGGCTTCGACCGGGTGCCAAGAATTTATGATTTATTATACCCCCTCCGCGAGAAATTCTCCCCCTGCGAAGCGAAGTTGGGCTGGTGGTGTTTATAATATTAGTAGGATTCCGCCGATACGCTAAAATGCAAAAGAGTTTCAGAGTTACGTTTTGTTACTATCCCACAGGAATTATCCCCGGCCCCGAGAGAAATTTATATTTCTACTAGTGAAATAATTTTTAGAATCCGTTCAGTAGTTCCAGAGATTACCTCGTACATACAAACAAATTTTAAATCTTTATAATATCCCCCCTCCCCGCGGGAAATTTTTCAGAATAAGTTATGTTATGATTAAAAAACCGGAGCTGACCTTCGCCTGGCCAGTGGCCTTGGAGGCACCATATACAGTGTGTCCCACCGTAACTGAGACATAGCATTTTAACATGGTGTTACGATAATTTGTTAATATTTGCTCCCCGTCAACTGTTTTTGTTATTTTTATTTTACGATCTGGTTCTAAATGTCCCCAGTTATGATGCTGTAGACTTATTTTTATTTAAATGTCTTTAAAAATTAATAAAATCACATTTTTTAAAAATAAATCACAATCTTTGCTTTGTATACCAGTTTAATGGACAAGTGCTCAACGTCGCAAATAGCTTAGTCGGCTAGCGCGTTGACCAACATCAATTACCTTCACCCCAAGCTCAGGTTCGAATCCTGAGAGCTCATAATTAATTTTTTTTTTTTATATAATGAAAATACATTGGAGAACAATTAATAATGCTTATTATTTACAAATAAAAGTATAGCGATTTTATTAATAATTTTCATTAAAACTAACACGTACAACCATCGTACAACTCTGTTTTATTGGAAATAATTAATAAAATCGCTATACTTTTATTTGTAAATAATAAACATTATTAATTGTTCTCCAATGTATTTTCATTATTAAAAAAAAAATAAACCAATTATGAGCTCTCGGGATTCGAACCTGGGCTTGGCGTGAAGGTAATTGATGTTGGTCATCGCGCTAGCCGACTAAGCTATTTGCGACGTTGAGCACTTGTCCATTAAACTAGTATACAAAGCAAAGATTGTGATTTATTTTAAAAAAATGTGATGTTATTTATTTTTAAAGACATTTAAATAAAAATAAGTCTACAACATCATTACTGGGGACATTTAGAACCAGATCGTAAAATAAAAATAACAAAAACAGTTAACGGGGAGCAAATATTAACAAATTATCGTAACACCATGTTAAAATGCTATGTCTCACTTACGGTGGGACACACTGTATATTGAATCTGATATCACCGTCCTCTTTCCCCCTTCACACTCTACAACGTTTGTATAAAATATTTTTTCATATTGCCTGCCGTTTAAGAGATTTTTGACTGCTTTTTTATAATGGACCACCTGTATAAAACACAAAATCTGTTCCGTTAACTAGCAGATTCGGTTTGATAGTATAAGAGACAAAACAAACACCGACAAAAACATGATAAAATTAAGCTCTAGTCAAGCTTTGCCGAAGCTTATTTATAAAAAGTCGTAGGCTTTGCTCGCTTCGCATATAGTGGATTTTTCCTTTTATCAATGATACGCGTGAGATCAGTGTATTTATTTAAGTACTGATGATTTAAAAGTCTAATAGCTACTTGCTCAAACGTAATGGCTATGAAGATGTAGATTATGGATGCCATATTTACCACATATTGAAGTTATACTTCTTTAGCGACAGGGCCGGCGCTAGGATTTTCGGGCCTCGGGTAATCGTTCTCAGGCCCCTGTGCCCTCCAAAAAAAAATTTACTCCAAATTTTTTTTTTTTTTTTTGGAAATAGTCAGAAAATGTTAATGCAAAAAATCAAATAACGCCTTTTTTGTTGGGAAAATGTTTTAATACTCGCCGTTTTAAGCACGGTAGTCACATATAATAGGTAAGCCCTGGGCCGGCGGGCCCCCTTCAAGAGTCTGGACCCGGGGTACCTTTGCCCTGCTTACCCCCCCCACCTAACGTCGGCCTTGTTTATCGAGGGAAATGATTCGAAAAAACAAAACATAAACCGACATATTAATAAACTCACTTAAAAATTAATTAAATGCTGACAGGGATAAAACGGCACTAAAGATTTGGATGAAATTTACTAAAAAGGCGTTTTGGGGAAAAAATCGATTTAGCTAAGTCTCATCCCAGGAAAAATTCGTTTTCTTATAGATTTTATAATTTTAAAAATACATTTTTGACGTTTAATGAAAATAGGAACGGGAAATAAAAATAATCTCATCCTAGAAGGTGAAATGATCAACGAAGTAGAAAGTTTTTCGTACTTGAGCAGTATAGTGTCCAATAAAGGTGGGACTGACGAAGACGTAGAGGCCCGTGTAAATAAAGCACGGCAGGCTTTTGGAATGTTAAAAAATATATGGAATAGCCCAAAATTGTCTGTGAAAAATGAACTCCGTTTTTTTGATACAAATGTCAAATCGGTATTATTATACGTATGCGAAACATGGAAATCCTCTGAAAAAAACACGAACGCTTGTCAAGTCTCTGTAAATAATTGTCTGAGACGGTTACTCGGGTTGAAATGGTACCATCGAGTTTCAAATGCTGAGTTACTAGCTAGATCAGCACAAATACCGGTAGGGAGAACAATAAAATCAAGAAAATGGAAGTGGATAGGACATTCCCTTAGAAAAGAAGAAACTGATATTACTCTTAGCGCACTAGAGTGGAACCCGCAAGGAAGCAGGCAACAAGGACGTTCAAAAAATACTTGGAGACATACTATAGAGGCCGAAATGAGAGAATATGGCGTCACCTGGCAAGAAGTTAAGAGACTCGCTCTCGATAGACCTCGTTTCAGAGTATTTGTAGAAGCTCTATGTTCCTAAAGAAACCAAAGGAATTTAATATATTTATTTATTTATTGTAAATCTTGATTACATTAAATAACAACTCACTTAAAACTAATTGACATCACAAAACATCCATGAACGGAGGCGGGATTTGAACTCACGACAGACTAATCCAGAGGCCGCGACGCTAACCACTGAACCACACTGTCCTCTTTTTGACGTTTCAAAATAGTATACCTACTATTGAAAGCAGGCTTTGGATACATAGTGGAGATCCCATCGTCAGATTACCTATGTATCGAATATACAGACTTTGTCTATGTGAGCTAGTATTGGGGCAGACAAATAAGGAATCACGATTATTATCTCCCCCAGGGGGAACATTGGAATGTACATAGTTGTTCTCGCAATTGCATTCCAATGTTCTTTAGGAATTGGCGTTGCCAGGAGCCCGAGCTCGTACCAGTCGGTTTGCGTATGCGTATGAGTTGTGTTTTAAAGACCACCAACAGCTAGGGTTAATTGGGACTAGCACTAATTCATATTTTCAATTAATTATTTTTCTTTTATAATAAATTGAAAATCCAATTGGCACTTTTACCAGCTCTCGGGCTAGAACCCGGGAACTGGGGACTTGTAATAGAGGAACCATAGCAACGCCATGTAAACAACAGCATTCCTACACGCTCAACTATTCTTAAGCCCGCTGGCAGATTCTAATACACAAATGGATTATTAGTGTATTTGCCATATAATATGATATACTATTACTATATTTATTAGTCACAACACAATAAAAATTGTATAGACATTGTCAAGATACAAGAAATATTATATAAGATCAATTACAATAGGTTGGAGTTTACTTTTTTAAAGCTTGTAACCATATTACATTTGTAGTACTCTTCAAAACTATAAAAAGGTTCTAATATTAAAAATGTTGAATATTTTTTATAAAATATTTATATGAAAGTCCTTTGATTTTGTCAGGTAGTAGGTTATAAAATTTTTGACCCATAAAGTTCGGACTATGATATAAAACAACTGTTTCATTTCTGTTTCTGGTATCATAACCATGATAATCAGTACCAGTTGATAAACTATCGATTTTGGCTTTAAAATAGCACAGTACACTATAAATATATAGATTAAAGACAGTCAATAGTCATTATACCTAATGCAATGAATAGTGGTTTGCAGTGAGCATCGTAAGTATCCCCAGCAATACACCTTACAGCTTTTTTTTGAAGCAGAAGAATTTTATAAGCATCTGAAGCACAGCCCCAAAGCATTCTAAGTATATCTGTAGACACTAGTTTTTTAGCTTCCATAAAGAGTATATAGCTTTGGCCACTTTATCATTAACGCCATGTATATGTTGTTTCCAAGACAATTTAGAGTCTAATATAATACCTAGAAACTGAACTGTATTACTTAGATTATTAACGGTAATTACGTTGGTTTTTAACGAAAATAATATGTTTTGAGTTTTATCATTATTCAGTTTTAGCTTATTGTTCTGAAATCAACTGTCGGCACTCTGTACAATATCGGCCACCTTCAACTGTAAATCTTGAAAATCAACACTCACTTGCCTGAAAGTATTATCATCAGCATATTGACAAATAATGTCCGATTTAATGCAGGATGAAAGGTTATTTACAAATATAATGAAAAAAAACAGGGCCTAAGACAGAGCCTTGAGGCACACCATTAGATATATTTAACGTTGAAGATCTTCAGCTAGGAAGCGCCACCAATTCAGATATGTCAGTCAAATAACTCTTGATCAGGTTTAAAGCCGTATCCTTGAATCCGTAGTTGGAGAATTTACATAACAGTAATTGACTATGTGAAATTGGGTCGAACGCTTTAGATAGGTCACACATCGTAGCCCAGGCAATTTGTTTATTATCAAAGGCATCATAAATCCTGCTAATTAGATAAGTAATTGCCTCAGTTGTTGATTTATTGCGTCGGAATCCAAATTACGATTCAACAAATAAGTTGTAATTTTCAAAATATCCCAATATTTGATTTTTAATTTCAATTTCAAATAGTTTAGAAATTATTGGAAGTACCGATATCGGCCTGTAGTTATTAAGATCGTCAATATCACCCTTCTTATTTACCGGAACTACCTTGGCTAATTTTAATAGGTCAGGAAAAATACCACTGCGAAGACTACACTATTGGTGTCGGTCGGATGGCAGGATCTAGGGGTCGGACCTAAATTTCTCGACGTTTCATACCCTCTTGAACAGTTTGCCACCATTTTTGAAAATGTTTATGTATATAGCTACGTACATTTCGTAAAATTAAGTATAAGACGCGAGGGGTGAGTTTGGTACGCGAGCCGCAGGCGAGTGTGCAAACTCACCCCTCGTGTCTTATACTTAATTTTACGAGATTTATAAACTACTATTTAATATATGTTCAAATGATTATTTACAATATGGTTTACAGTTGTTGAGCGTCTATAATTTACAATTCATTCATACAATATGGTTCACTTAAAATTCAAGATTCCTAGCGGTAACACTTTTTTTTAATTAACAATTAAGCATATCTAACGCATGGGTGCGAGTGAGAGAACGATACTTTTTATAAAGACGTTTTAAAATCAATTAAAAAATATTGACATTTCCTCAATAATATTAATTTGCCCAAGGAACAGCAACACCTCCTGTATATTTCGTATTTAGTGAACAAAAGTTGATGCAGAACTTTATATACCTCTAGATTACGTTCTAAAACTTTAAGAACTTGTGTGGACTTTCAGAGATTTTTATTGTCAAGTGAGAGAACGTTTTCTTTTATCAAAAATGCTTTTCTTATCTCTCCTTTTGGAATTTTATATTTTTGCTTTTATGAAAATGCACACTAGAGCAGTGCTTTGGGACGCCCTGAAATGTCGCGTCGAGGACGAGTGAAATAATGCTTTTTAAAATAATTTGTATATAAATAAACTATAGTAGGTACGGTTTCAAAATATTTGGCAGTGACTAATATTATGTAACAAGTGACAATTTTAATGCATGGGACGCGAATGCTTTACAATAAATTAGTGATGTGAAACATCTTATGTCGGGCTGTGAACAGCCGCGTGAGGGGAAATATGCAACGAAATACAATGCAACGAAATGTTCTCCTTCGCTGCTGTTCTCCCCACCACTGCGGCACTTATATTGTACTGGATAAATAATTTATAAATTAATTGTCCGGGTATATTAAGTTATACATATATCAGTAACAAGGGCTGTCTAGACAAGTTCGTCCGCAGAGTAATGGTACCACATTAGCCTTCTATGCATGGGGACTTGGGTCGGAAACTCATGGCATCGTACAATTTTTGACGTTTTTTTTCTAAATTCTACATGATATTTATTTATAAAATTTTTTATTTTTGTTATATTCTTTCTTTGACAATAGTTATAATTTTTTGAAATTTCATGACACCAAAGATTAATTTTTTTGTTTTATTTAAAAAAAACGAAAATTTGGGTAAATTAGGGTATTTAGGGTAAATTAGGGCAAATTAGAGTAAATAAGGGTAAATTGGGGTAACTTAAGGCAAAGGGGGCTAAATAAGAGTAAATTAGGGTATTTAGGGAAAACTAGGGTAAATTCAAGAAATTAGGGTATACTAGGGTAAATTTGGGTAAACGAGGGAAAATCAGGGTAAATTGTGTTAAATTGTAAATTCTTATCTCTCGAACTACTGAACCGATTCTAAAAATTCTTTCACTTATTATCTTCGCAGGGGGAGAATGTCTCGCGGCGTTGTAATAAATCATAAATTATTATATCTGGAAAAAAATTGGTAAATGATAAAATCAATCGATTTAAAACCCCTTATATCCACACCATATTATTCACATAACAATTAGAGGTGAAAATAATAAATATCTCAGACAGCTATGCTGCCATGATTATATTATATCTGGAACTATTGAACCGATTTAAAAAATTCTTTTACTAATAGAAAGCTACACTATCCCTAAGTAATATATTAAGCTAGATTTTATTTTGATAAATTTGTCAAGTTCAATAAATAAAAGATAGATAGATAGAGATAGAGTTTTATTGGTTTCAAGTTATACATATAAATATGTTAAAAAACAAGTCAAAAAGGTAAATATAAACAAAATCAATTTCTATGGCACATTTTTTGCATCTAAAAATTCTTTGACAGAATAGAAACACTCCTTAAGTAAGTACTTATAAATAATTTTTTTAAAAAAATCTAGTTTCTTGTTCCTTGTTTCCATGGATATTTTATTAAACAATTGAATGCCTAAGTAATTAGGGCCATATGTGGTATTTTTATTATGGAAAAAAGGAACCAGAAGATTTTCCTTTTTTCTAGTATTATAGTGGTGCAGAGACATGTGATCTTGAAAATTCTCTGAATGTTTTTTAATAAATATCAAACAGTTAAAAACATATTGACACGGTAGTGTTAAAATATTTAATTTTACAAACATCGGCTTGCAAGTATCCCTAGGCTTAGCATTACACATGATTCTTATTGCTCTTTTCTGCAAAATAAATAGTCTATATGCCGTGGGGGCATTGCCCCAGATTTCAAGTCCGTATAATAATTGAGAATGGAATAAGGAAAAATAAGCCATTTTCAAAACATACAGATCTACGTTTTTAGTTAGCTGTCTAAGCAAATAGAGAGTTTTTGAAAGTTTACACTGTATATTTATTATGTGATTTTTCCAAGATATTTTGTTATCAATCGTGAGACCAAGTAAATTTATGGAAGCAATGCTATCACTACAAAAAAAGCGCATCGTTTGTGTTTTCTGAATATTAAGTGTTAGCTTATTCGCCGTGAACCACCGCAGGGCCTCGGACTGTGCATGACTACTTTTATTTTGTAAATTAGATTTATCTGAGTCTTGTATTATCATAGTTGTATCATCTGCGTTTAAAAAAGTCGTAGCTGCTCTAATATTAGCCACAATGTCATTAATGTACACAATAAATAAGACAGGTCCGAGGACCGAGCCTTGTGGTACCCCGTGGCACATTAATTTTTTTTCCGATTTATTTTTTCCGCATTGAACGTATTGATATCTATTTGTTAAATAGGATGACATTAAGGTTAAAGCAGTACCCCTAAAACCATAAATAAATAGTTTTTTCAGTAAAATTTCGTGTGAAACACAGTCAAATGCCTTGCTGAGGTCCACGGCAACTGCTTCAGTAAACAATCCAGAGTTTTTCCCTTCAAAGACAGTATTTAAAACATTTATTAAAGCCTCAATAGTTGAACCTTTACTTCTGAAAGCAAACTGATGGTTTGTAAAAATTTTATTATTTTCAAGGAAAGATATTATCCTGGATTTTAAAATATATTAAAAAATTTTCGAAAAAATTGGAATTATGGAGATCGGTCGATAATTTGACGGATCATTAACATCACCTTTTTTATGAATTGGTATTACTTTACTAATTTTTAAAGTTTTAGGGAATACACTATTTATAATACAGCTATTGAAAATATGAGCTAAAGGTTCAGCTATTGTATCACAGACATTTTTAAGAATTCTACTATTTAATTCGAATACATCCCTGCACTCACTGGAGCTTAAATTATTAATAATATTTTTAATTTCAAATGCATCTGTCGGTGTGATAAAAATTGAGTTCGTATTAGTTATATCAAGATTTTCCAGATACGCATCAGCACTATTCACAGGCTGTGCATTTAGTTGTTTTGACAATTCATCTGCAATGCTAGCAAAATAATTATTAAAGTTGTCTACATTAAGTGTACCGTCAACTTCACTTTTTTTCTTTGTTTTACCCGTAACTGTTTTTATTAAGTTCCATGCACTTTTAGAAAAATTCTCAGATTTTATTAGCATTTCATTATTTGATTTTATCTTTGTTTCTAGAATTTTTTGTTTATATAGTTTTTTTAAATCTTTCAAATTCAAGCTATAAAAATGTTTCACATCTGCCAGGCGTCCCGCGACGGCTCACATTTTTTTTTTAAGTGCACTGCTTGTCTGAAACACCATCGACAAATGACACACTGGTACGGTTTCTCTCCTGTATGATTTAAATTATATCTCTTTAATTGACTCGATTCTCTAAGTCTAGAACATATTTTACAAATGTCACACTAGTATGGTTTCATCTGTATGTTTCAATTTATGACTTTTTAATTGAACCGATTGTCTAAAACACATTTGACAAATGTCACACTGGTATGGTTTCTCTCCTGTATGTGTTAATTCATGGTTCCTTAAAGTAGTTGGGTGTCTAAAAGACATTTTACAAATATCACACTGGTATGGTTTCTCTCCTGTATGTTTTAATTTGTGATTTTTTAAGTGAGTAGTTTGTCTGAAACACATTTGACAAATGTCACACTGGTACGGTCTCTCTCCTGTATGTTTTAATTTGTGACGTTTTAATTGAACCGTTTGTCTAAAACACATTTTACAAATGTCACACTGGTAAGGTTTCTCTCCTGTATGCTTTAATTCATGGTTCTTTAAAGTATGTGAGTGCCTAAAAGACATTTTACAAATCTCACACTGGTACGGTTTCTCTCCTGTATGTTTTAATTTATGAATCTTTAAAGTTCTCGTCTCTCTGAAACACATTTTACAAATATCACATTGGTAGGGTTTCTCTCCTGTGTGAATTGAATTATGTCTTTTTAAAATATGCAATTCTCTGAAACCCTTTTTACAAATTTCACACTGGTACGGTTTCTCTCCTGTATGTTTTAATTTATGTCTTTTTAATTGAACCGCTTGTCTGAAATACTTTTGACAATTGTCACACTGGTATGGTTTTTCTCCTGTATGTTTTAATTCATGGCTTCTTAAAGTATTTGAGTGTCTAAAACACATTTTACAAATGTCACATTGATACGGTTTCTCTCCTGTGTGAATATATCTATGATTTCTTAAATTTGCTGAAAGTTTAAAACATTTTTTACAAATGTCACACTGATGTAATTTTTCATTAACGTGACATGTTTTGCTAAAATTTTGAAGTTCAGTTTTATCTTTAGTTTTATTAATATCTTCATTAGAACAAATACTTTTGACTTCCTTAACAATTTCAGGGAACAGGCTACTATCGGCTTCTTCTAGCGGTGTATTGCATGTTTCTTCCGATTTCAACGATATTTTCTCCGTCATACCCTTTTCAAATTCAAGAGAATACTCAAAAATTACTGACGTGTTTACCTCTACTTTAGTGTCGCAAATTTCGATAATTGAATCGTCGTAATTATTGATGTCACTATCTTCACCCTTGGATAAACTTGCTACTGTGCCTTCAGCACAATCTAATAGAATTAATGAATTATCATTCATTGGTTCATCTTTGATTTCAGATTTGAAAGAATCTTCTTCGTTATTTTTATTTGTTGCGTTAAAATTGGCAGGTAGCTTCTGTTCTGAATAAAAAAAATCTAACTCTTCACTAATTTTAAATGGTTCACACTTTGTAGTGACATCAGCATTAGAGTTCTGATGTAAGGGATTATCAGATGGTTCTTCGAAGATCCATTCAACCTTGATCTGTTTATGACAATTCGTCAACTGCTGTAGATAGCGCTGCAATGTTTTGTCAGACTGTATTACTTGCATTTGGAACTGGTGAAATTTCTTCAGTTGAGTGAAACATAATCGACAAATATAGGTCGGCATCTTATCGTGTTTAGTAATCTATGACAAAATTACATAATTAATAAAATCTGCTCGAGTATACAATGTATTTTAAAATAAGCAATATCGATTATCAATTTCCAAATACAATTAAATTTAAATTGCTGTATGACCAGGACATCGTTCAGGTGGTTCCACATAAATTTTACTTAAATCGGCTTAGTAAAATTATTAAGAAAAAAACGGCCAAGGGCGAGTCAGACCAATCAGAAAGGACGCTGACTTCTTAATAAAGAAAAAATTTTAATAAATAAGCGTAATAACTAATATGAAACGCGACAAAAAAAATTTTGAAAGGGAAAAAAATTTTGGACATAAAGTTCTAATGCAGTGTTTATTGATTCCCAAATCATGGTTCGCGGCATGTTTTTAGGGGGTCCGCGAATCCATGACATAAAAGGAAAAAAAGGCGAACAGGAAAAAATACGTTAACAATAAAGTTTTTCTGAAGTTGTTTATTTATGTGAACAGGCTTTCTCTGTGGTTATGAGGCTAAACATTTCAAATATTAGATCTAAATTACAAAACATTACAAGTAAATGAAAAAAGTGTTCCATTCTTCTCATTAAAATCTAAAACTGATTAACTTTATAATTATATACTCTATGTAGGTATTGTATTTTTTTTATTTTTTAATATTCATAAGTCATTTTTATTTAAGAACAGCATGGTATTTTACATGAAAATTTCCAAAGTGTGTTTAACAAAATATATCCCTATCCCTATATTATTAAACGAGCAAATCTTGTATATGTGTACCTATGTACCTATATAAATATTTTCTCGAAAACGGCTCTAACGATTTTGATCAAATTTACCGAAAAGGGGTTTCGGGGGGCAAAAAATCGATCTAGCTAGGTCTCATCCCTGGAAAAATTCGTTTTCTTATTGATTTTATCATTTTAAAAAACAGTTTTTTTAACGTTATAAAACAGTGTCGTATGGTGAGTAGGCTTTGGAAAAAACAAGCTATTTTCATTATTTATGTCAAATTACTCTGACAGTCAATCTTTAACTTATTAAAATAATCAGTAATTATTTGAAAAGTAAAAAATGACATTAATAAAATCTAAACGTAATTATACTTACGTAATTATGTTTAGATTTTATTGTTGTTATTTTTTTTAACTAATATTTAAATAAATAGGTATATTACTTTTATATTACCTATATAAAATATGTAGGTACATACGTTATTTAGTATGACGTATACTGACGTATAATAATATTATCTACTTATAGGTATGTAATTTTTTTTCTTAAAAACGACTAACGATTTTGATGAAATGGGACCTTTAAGTACTATTTTTTTGAACTCATCCGAGCAAAGCTCGGTCATCCAGATTTAATTATTAATTGCGTATCTACTATTTAAAAAAAAACGCAAAAAGGTGTCTTTATTTTTGTAACAAAACTGTTCATGGGAGTCCCCATGATATTAGTGTCTAATTTTGGGGGTCCTAGATTTCGTGGAATTTGGGAAACACTGTTCTAATGCATTAGTATCCTTAAGTTGAAAATTCTGCTGTACCTATCAGGATTCCACAAAAACAGAAAATGGCTAGCAGCTGTCAAAAATAATTGTCTTGTAAGCAGTTATTTTGCCAACAGTAAGGCAATTATATTTTTTGCCATATCCACTACAAAATAGCTACGTTCGATGTATGCATAGCGGCCATTAATGATCCCATTTAACAGGCAGGTATGCTGAAAATGGTTTACTTTCTGCACTAGCGCAGAAAATAACGGTTGTCATAGCAACTTCTGTTTATTCGCTCTATACGCCTACGTGCGCCTGTCATTACTTACTTGCACGAACTTCGCGGCACATTGGAAGGAAAGATGGCGACGCAAATGAACTGTTAGAACTTCTTGAAAATGACGTGAAAAGTAGGTATTTTATAGTGGGTATGGCAAAACATATCATATATGTCTCGTACGTAATGGTATTACGGCTCGTGTGACTGTAAAAA
Organism: Mongoloraphidia duomilia; assembly: GCA_039654895.1. Classification (NCBI taxonomy): domain Eukaryota; kingdom Metazoa; phylum Arthropoda; class Insecta; order Raphidioptera; family Raphidiidae; genus Mongoloraphidia; species Mongoloraphidia duomilia. Next base: position 916,510 of record CM077527.1, on the reverse strand, counting down.
CTAGCTATCGCTCGTTTTTATATACTGTCATCACTCGCCGTAATATGTCCCATTACGTATTTATACATACTATTACCGCTACACTGCAAAATACACTTGAACCGTTAACTTTGAAGTTCAACTTACCTGTATAGGACATGGATATTGGATACGCAGAGTTTTAAAACGAAATCTTTAATATTTTTTAATAGGTCTGTACTATATTCATATTGTAACGAATCTAGGCAGGCTGGCTGCAGCCTTGATTCGTTGGCTTAAAATGGATCACGCAGCCTTGAGCGCGAAGAAATATTCTGGGTGGCGACAATAGAAAAACCGTCACCATGGATGTAAAATGATCAGGAAAGTTTATATAAGCAAGAGCAAGAATGAAACACAAGAGAGTCACGTATACATTCTCAACGAGAGCAGACGTGAAAAGTGCAACAAGAAATAAATATACCACCAGCGAGTTAAAAGTTCTTCGAGTGACCTAGTGCAAATAATCTTCCAGTACCAAGTGACAAACAGTGTGGAAGATATTTGCGAGTGACAGACGATATCTTCGAGTGATTAAGTGCAGATAATCTTCTGGTGCAAAGTGACAGACAGTGTGGAAGATATCTGCAGGTGGCAAATATATACCACCACCATAGACATATAGTGGACCCAGTGAACAATATACATACCACAGATATATGGTGGACACATAGTGGTCAAGTAGTGACGAAGTGTTGGTCAACGAAAACTGACCAACAGTCAAGCAAAACTGACCAACAGAAAATAGACAAAAAGCGAACAGTGAATATAAAGTGAGGAACAATAATTGTCCAAAGAATGTAAACGGTTGTCACTGTTGTGAAAGAATAAATAAATAAAATATTTACCAAAGTTACCAACCAGTTTTGTTACAATATGTTTAGTAACAAAAAAATTATAGAATATTAAAGATACCACTAGAAAAACCTGCGTATCCACGTACTAGGTAGGTTGAACTTAAAACTAAAAGTTAACAGTGCAGTGCGAAAGTATTTTGTTCTTAACGATTAATCTCTGCTTTACCTTTAAGATAGTCTACTTACATGAACGGGAGCACATTCCATTATTATATCGGCTATTTCTTTGTCCAGTTCGGAAGAAAACAAAAACACGCCAGTCGTAGTGATATTATCGTGTGACAGACATAATCTGCACATTTGTGTTAAATCAGAGCCAGTTACTTTTAATTGTTTCATTTTTTATAATATCTTACTTCGACTGACAGAACACCAACACTCAAAATTCGATGTCACTACAGTAGTACGTCTTATGATCTTAGCCAAGAGCTATTTGGCGAAGCCGTCAGTGATTATGACTTTAAAAATATTGCTAAGTGATGCCTTCGATTCCTTCGGTCGATTTTCATGCCTTACTAAAGCCGTGGAAAGGTGCGTCAAAGGTTATCATAAAAGCGTAATATTATGCTCTGTATGTGGTGCAACTGCTAGAGACGGATTTATACGGATGAAACTAGATTCTCGTAAAATGATGCCTAGGTTTCATATTAGGGCAGAATATAAAGCAGGTTCGTCTAAAGACAATTAAAAATTATTAGTGGATGGAGTGGAAGGGCAGTTGGTGCGAAACTTGATTTTACAACCATCTCGTGGTGAGTTCTAGGTTCGACCTACTTAACGAATAAATGTATTTTTAATTTTTTTAGGTGAAACATAACGATGTGAGAGGTCGTTAAAGTTGTCAATTCTAGGTCGTTTTTGTTGTGGTTCTATTTCAAAAACGATAAAGTGGTCAGTTTTAAATTAGGCCCAAAATAATTTCCAATTTTTGAAGTTAACTTCTTTTGGCGCGTTGTGGAAAATTGATGAGAGTGCATTTTTACGAAAATTTACCGACACCATGAAGTTGCATCGCGTCACGAAAATTTACCGACACCATGAAGTTGCAACAAATACTCCTTGCATTTGCTGAACTAACTTCGCTCTAATCGAACTGTCAAATAAAAAAAGTGGGGTTACAGTACGAATAAAAATTATGTTTTTAAATTATTGAGGTTAATGGAGATACGTATTATTTTTTTTTAATAAATAATTAGATATAAATATAATAAATAAATATATTTAATAAATTAATAATTTATTAAATTAAATCAATTTATTTAATATCTTTACTTTATTATTTTATCGTCATTTTTACAAACGTTTAGTACTGGCACACGGGATAAAATTTTTGGTGTTATTTTTGTTTTGTTACGTAAAAGAAGTATAACTTCTGACGTGCGTACATAGACACACACTCTTTTTTTATCACTGGAACGGCTAATAAATAAAAGAAAGGATTTAAATTATAAAAATACGACTTCGTGATTAAGAACTATAATTATTACTTATTATAAAAAATAACAAAGAAAATTAACAATTAAGATATTGAACAGAAAAAATATCGGAAAGAGTAAAAAATAAATATAAGATCTTAATACCAGATGTTTAAAAAAAAACGAATTGAAACCAAATTTTTGTTTTACTTGTAAGTAAGGTAATCCATGCCCCATTGTTTTAGGATCATAATGAAAAACAAAATCGTAGAATTTTTATGACCAATTATCATTCATAAAACTGATTACAGAAATTTTTCAAAAGTTCCCCGAATACAGGTAAGTGGAATTCTACACTTTACCTCGGAAAATTACTGTTTTTTTTTTGTTCCAATCTTTTTTCAGTAATTTTATAAAATAAAGTTAGCATGTAATTAACACTTACTTACAACACACAGTCAGTGGAAAAATTATTGTAAATTATACACTGAGCAAATTGTAAAATTAAAACCTGTAAATATTTGTAAATAACAAATAATTAATAAAAAAAATCAGGAAACCCCTCGAACAAAATTATTAATCTAAACTTGTAATTTCAGAGATATTTTGAATTACTAAAAGGCACAATTTGGTTAATTTATAAGCACCGAGCATGGCGAGCACAGTGCCGCCTGTTGTTGAATAATTAAAGTGCGGGAGAGAAAATGTGTTACAGTGACAGTTGTACTTACAAAAAAATTCATCAAGGATTACGTTAAAAATAATAATTTGCGTATAAATTCAATATAACTTTAATTTTTACAATATACTGAGATTTTCGCATCCCCGTTTGAGAAATTACTTTTCCTATTATCTTTATATTTAATATGTCCTCTATAATTTTTTTAAAATTATTTAAAAACAGTCGTTGTTTTGCAAACGTCGAAACCACTGTCGATCTGTGTGATTTCTAAAGATTTATAATGTATGGTAAAATCGTAAGAATTAAAAAAAATAATTTAAAATTTTTAAAAATTATTTTCATAAAAATGCATTAAGATGCCAAATATTTAAAATTTAATGAATTTCCCATCCGCTCTGTTTTTATTCTGTGATTTAATTTGTCTTTTTAATTAAACCGTTTGCATGAAACACTTTTGACAATTGTCACACTGGTATGGTTTCTCTCCTGTGTGAATTGTCTCTTTAAATTAAACGACTCTATGAAACCCATTTTATAAATATCATGCTGTGATATGGTCTCTATTTAGTATGTTGTTTTATTTTATGACGTTTTAAATGGATCGCTTGTCTGAAACACATTTTACAAATGTCACACTTGTACGGTTTCTCTCCTTTATGTTTTAATTCATGACTCCTTAAAGTAGTTAAGTGTCTAAAACACTTTTTACAAATGTCACACTGGTACGGTTTCTCTCCTGTATGTTTTAATTTATGACTTTTTAATTGAAACGCTTGTATGAAACTCATATCACAAACGTCACACTTGTGCGGTTTCTCTCCTGTGTGAATTAAATTATGTCTCTTTAAACTAAACGACTCTGTGAATCCCAATTTACAAACGGAGCACTGAAACGGTTTTTTTTCTGTATGTGTTAATTTATGACGTTTTAAATGCATCGCTTGTCTGAAACCCATTTTACAAATGTCACACTGGTATGGTTTCTCTCCTGTATGTTTTAACGCATGGTTCCTTAAAGTATGTGCGTGTCTAAAACTCATTTTACAAATGTCACACTGGTATGGTTTCTCTCCTGTATGAATTAATTGATGTCTCTTTAAATTACGGGGCTCATTGAATCCCACTTTACAAACGTCACACTGATACGGTTTTTCTTGTGTATGTTTTAATGTATGACGTTTTAAATGGACCGTTTGTTTGAAACACATTTTACAAATGTCACACTGGTATGGTTTCTCTCCTGTATGTTTTGATTTATGCCTTTTTAAAGAGTTTGAGTGTCTAAAACACATTTTACAAACATCACACTGGTATGGTTTCTCTCCTGTGTGAATTAAATGATGTCTCTTTAAATTATGTGGCTCACTGAAATCCATTTTACAAACGTCACATTGGTAGGGTTTCTTTTTTTTATGAGTAGATCGAGGTCTTCTTAATTTTTCAGGAAGTAAGTTACTATCGGCTTCCTCTAGCGGTTCATTGCATGTTTCTTCCGATTTCAGCGGTATTTCCTCCGTCATACCATTTTCAAATTTAAGGGAATACTCATAGATTTCTGAGGTGTCTAAACCTACTTTAGTATCGCCAATGACGATCATAGAATCTTCGCAACCGATTTCACTACCCTCACCCTTGGATAAACTTTCTCCTATGTCATCAGCACATTCTGTTGGAATTAATAAATTATCGTCCATTGGTTCATCTTTGATTTCAGATTTAAAATATATTTCTTCGTAATTTTTATTTTCTGCGCGAAAATTGGCAGGTACTTTATGTTTTGTATAAAAAACATCAAACTCATCACTAATTTCAACAGGTTCACACTTCGCAGTCACCTTATCTTTAGGGTTTTGGTTTACGAAATTATCAGATGGTTCTTCGAGGACCCATTCAGCCTTGATCTCTGTATCAGAATCGTTCAACAGCTGTAGGTAACGTTGCAACTTTTTGTCAGACTGTATTACGTTCATTTGGAACTGATGAAATTTCTTCAGTTGAGTGAAACATAATCGACAAATATAGTTTGGCATCTTATCGTTTTTAGTAATCTATAACAAAATTAATTAATTAATACAATCTCCTCGAGTAAACAATGTATTTTGATTTTTTGATTAAATAAGCAAAAGTAATATTTGTCAATTTATTATTAACCGAATTCAAAAAAAGGAGGTGGTTCTCGATTCAGTTGTATTTTTTTTTTTATGTTTGTTACCTCAGAACTCCGTCATTTATAAACCGATTTGGAAAATTCTTTTTTTATTGGATAGGGTATACCTCGAAGCTAGTCCCATATAAATTTTATTTAAATCGGTTCAGTAGTTCGGCTGATTTTTAATAAAAATTAGTAACGGCGTGTGATTCTTTAAGGTAAATGTCACTTTTTGACACATCACACGGCGAAAGAAGTCAGTTAAGTAGGTAAGTGAATCTATTGGCAATCGACTAAACTACGTATTGTAAAGCCACTAAAAAGTAAAAAATAAAAAACTTTTTAACAAAAAAAGAACCTCCTTCAAAAAGCCACCAAAAAGAGGAAAATAATGAAATTTTGAGGTCTGTGCCAACTTAATAAAATATGAAGTCGGTTAAAAAGTATAGTATAGTGATTACTGATTAATATCGTTCTTTTTAACCGACTTCATACTTTATTAAATTGGCACAGACCTCAAAATTTCATTATTTTCCTCTTTTTGGTGGCTTTTTGAAGGAGGTTCTTTTTTTGTTAAAAAGTTTTTTATTTAAATTGCTATCGCATAGAATAGTTCTTATTGATCGTATGAAGGTTATTTGAGTTTTAAGAGAATTTAAAATAAATTTTTTTATAAAAAAATTGAACCTCTTTAAAAACATTAAATATAATAATAATAATATAAAAGGATATCCGCGGCGACGTTGGCTAACAGGGGTATCTTTGTTATTAGTGGAGATAGAAAGTCCGTTAAATGGACAAAGTAGTGCAGAATTATGTGCTCATTAACGTCCCGTCGAAAAAATAATTGAATTTTGACACACAATGGATTTATTTAGAAAATAGTGAAAATTGCCGTTTTTGAAAACTGGCCATAACTTTTTTTTCTTATGAAGATATCTGAAAATTTCTTTAACCATTTTCTGATAACTTTCTAAGATCTTTTGAGTGGCGTAGGTTTAATTTTTTTATATTCACTACAGAACGAGATATTGACACGAACTTTGGTTTCTCTTATGGACATCAATTTGGATTTTAAGATATTCGAATTCTGCTTATTTTGTGATTAATTTGGTGTATCAAATGCCACATTTAAAAAATTTGTAATTATCGTCCCATATTAGAGACATTAAAAACAACTGACAGTCAAATTATAATTCAATTCTGCCAAACTACGATTTATTCTTAATTTTACACTTTAAAATTTCGCATTATTTAGTTATAATTTGACTGTCAGTTGTTTTTAATGTCTCTAATATGGGGCACAAATTACACATTTTTAAAATGTGGCATATGATACACCAAATTAATCAGAAAAATAAGCAGAATTCGAATATTTAAAAATCCAAAATGGCGTCTATAAGAAAAACCAAAGTTCATGTCAATATCTCATTCTGTAGTAAATACAGGGTGTCCCACGACATGACTGCCATAGCCTGGGACTGTGTTGCTGGGGTGATTTCAAGTCAAAAATGTCTAATGAACATATACCCGGAACGCTATCCTAACTGAGCTAGAAGCATTCGAAATTTTAGATAAGTAGTAGTAGGAATTCCCTACTAATTTAAAAACCTTTTAAAAAAAATCGCTTTATTGATTTAGTTGCTCAAAATGTCCACCCAGTTGCTGCATACATAGTCTAGCTCTTCTTAGAATTGAAGTGGTAGCTCTGCGAAGAGTCTCAGGGCAATAAATACTAATGGTGATTCACAGCCACCTGGTTAATAATAACAAAACCAACAGCCGAACCTAATACCTGCATTAGTGGGCTTACTTATTAGTGTATTTGCCATATGGCACATACACTATTGGCGTCGGTCGGATGGCGGGACCTAGGGGTCGGACCAAAATTTCTCGACGTTTCATAGCCTCCTGAACAATTTGGCACCATTTCTGGAAATGTCTGTTTATATATGTATAATGTATATATATATTTATATATTTAGATATATATATGTGTACGGGCAATAACTTTCGAAAGAGTTAATTGATTTTGACGAAATTTGGTAGGCACGTTGAAATCCATCACCGCACGAAGCCTATTTAAAATGGGCCCAATCGGACTATTTTAAGGGTGGTTTTTAGGGGTTGAAAAATGTTTTTGGGCCCAAAAATGCCGAAAAAATTCTTAGAATCGTTTCAAAATTGAAATTTAACCCTTTAGTAACGATCAAATTGTGCTGCTAAAATTTTAATAAAATCGGCCCGACAGGACCGGACTTACAAATTTTATGAAAACACTTATTTGTGGAATTTGTGGATAGTGCTTTACTTACTGAAGGGTGTATTTAATTTGGTACCGAGGTTGCATTGATAAAAATATTGAAATTAAGAAAAAAAATATTATTTTAAGGGATGTATTAAGGGGTTAAATTTTTTATTTTGTTCAAAAACAAACTTAAGTTCACATAATAAAGCCACGATGCCAGTATTAGCAAATACACTATATTGTCGGCAGGGTTTTGGCACTGCGACCCGAGTTTTTTAAAATTTCAAATGCTTCTAGCTCAGTTAGGATAGCGTTCCGGGTATACGTTCATTAGACATTTTTGACTTAAAATCACTCCAGCAACACAGTCCCAGGCTATGGCAGTCATGTCGTGGGACATCCTGTATATAAAAAAAAATAATCATACGCCACTGAAAAGATCTTGAAAAGTTATCAAAAAATGGTTAGAGAAATTTTCAGATATCTTCATAAATAAAAAAGTTATGGTCAGTTTTCAAAAACGGCAATTTTTACTATTTTCTAAATAAATCCATAGTACCTATGTCAAAATTCAATTGTTTTTTCGACGGGACTACTGCACTACTTTTAAAACTGTAAATGAAAACTAATATAAGTGCAGTAAATGAAAATTAATATAAGAAGTGTCTTGCACATGTAAATAATGACAAAACGGCGGCCCTTTTCTGGCGCCGTGAGCATGTATCAAAATATCGATTTTTAAAAATTATTGTTGATACATGCAAAAGAGTTTTGCATATCTAAAAATTGGCATTTCTGGCGCCGCAGACTTATGATTAAAAATGGATACCAAATGTCAAAATGGCAACGGGTGGGAAACATTTCATCTGAATCGAACATTTTTAAAAGATATCCAATCTCTGAAAAACGGTTCTTGAGAGTTCTTCAGTAAGCAAAAAATAAATAAATAACGGTGGTAGATTTGAAAATGGCGGCCTAAATAATATTTACAGGGGTAAAAGAAAAAATGCTTGGTTTAAGTTGATACACAGTTTTTACGCTTAAAAATACATAAAGTTGGAATATTTAACAGAAAAAACTATTTTAAATTTTGTTAGTGTAATAAATTAAATTTGCGAGCGTAATAAATAATAATAAATAAACGGCCAAGTGCGTGTCGAGCAACGCAAAGAGTACGGTTCCGTACTATATAATTTATGCATATCTTACAAAAAATATTTTATTAGTATGTAGTAACATTATTCTTTACATTAATAAAAAATTGTCTACTTACATGAACAGGAGCACATTCCATTACTATATCGGCTATTTCTTTGCCAGATTCAGAGGAAAACAAAAACACGCCAGTCGTAGTGATATCATGTGTCAGGCATAATCTGCACATTTTTGTTAAACCACGCCCATTTACTTTTATTTTTTCCATTTTTTCTATTCGATGTTCACTGGCTTGTCCAAGAGATGGTAGGTTCCTCAAAGCTGAAATTTTTAAAAATAATTTTTATCCTGATTGCAGCCACGCGTTAGATCCGAAGCACTTTTTTCATAAAAAATTACGAAAAAAAGGTGATAATTATTTTCTCAAGTTTGAAATCCTAGAACAATTTACTCATGGACAAACCTAAGCCATCCGTATCTTTCAAAATGTGTTGAAAGTGGTCACACATAGTAAGAGAGATAGAACGTGCGTGCGGCCAATCTCTATCCTTGTAAAAATTATCCGATCTTTTTGAAAATTGATATTTAAGAGTTTTATAGGACACAAAAAAATAAAAGGGCGTCAGATTTCAAAATGGCGGCCATATTTACTTTTGTAAAAATTATCCATCTTTTTGAAAATTGATATTTAAGAGTTTTATAAAACACAAAAAAATAAAATGGCGTCAGATTTCAAAATGGCGGCCATATGTACTTTTGTAAAAATTATCCATTTTTTTGAAAATTGATATTTAAGAGTTTTATAAAACACAAAAAAATAAAATGGCGTCAGATTTCAAAATGGCGGCCATATGTACTTTTGTAAAATTATCCGATCTTTTTGAAAATTGATATTTAAGAGTTTTATAGGACACAAAAAAATAAAATGGCGTCAGATTTCAAAATGGCGGCCATATGAACTTTTGTAAAAATTATCCGATCTTTTTGAAAATTGATATTTAAGAGTTTTATTAAAACACAAAAAAATAAAATGGCGTCAGATTTCAAAATGGCGGCCATATGTACTTTTGTAAAAATTATCCGATCTTTTTGAAAATTGATATTTAAGAGTTTTATAGGACACAAAAAAAAAAATTGCATCAAATTTCAAAATGGCGGTCAAATAATAACTTTTCAATTGTATTGTCTATAGCTTTGATAAATTCGGTTTTATATACAATGCGTAAAAAACATAGCTTCTGTCGGGTGTCCCATGACACCTCTAGACTTTTTTTTAAATCAACAGTTTTTGAGATAAAAAATATTTAAGCTTGAAAAAATAGCAAAAAAACTATAACGAGAATTTTCTTCACTTTTGATTATAGTAAAGCTCTAATGACGCGTCCTCCACACGTCAATCATGTAGTTTACAGCTTACAGGTTACACAAGAAAAGGCAAGTTGTAGGTTTGACATACCTACAATGTGGCTATCTTCAGTATGATTATCATGACGTTTCTTCTGTACGAGGTTTATCAATAAATAAAATATTAGTAAAAAAAAACTTTTTAGACACGCTTTTATTTAAATGTATTAAAAACGAAAAAAAAAGTTTTAATAATTTAGTTTTATAATTATAAAAGCGTGGTTGTAAACTCTACGATATTTTATTAGTCACGGCCCACGCTTTTATAATTATGAAACTAAATTATCAAAACTTATTTTTTTTTAGTAGGTACATTTAAATAAAAGCGTGTCTTTAAAAAGTTTTTTTTACTAATATTTTATTTTGTTCCTTTTAGTCGTTCAAAAGTTTATCCCCTTTTGACTCCCTTAGGGATTAAATTTCGAAAAATCCCTTCATATAGTGAGTGCTTACGTCACAAAAGAAACCTACTGTCCAAATTCGAAGTTTCTAGCTTTAGCGGTTTGGCCTAGGCGTTGAATAGTTAAAAAAACCGTACTCCCCCGTTTGACCCCCTTAGGGATTGAATTTAACTCTAAAAACGATTGAATCATGTTTTATCATCGGGAATGCATATTTGTACCAAATTGACTTGCAAGATTTGACCTAAACAAACAAACTAACATATAAACATTGCGAGTTAAATAAAAGCTTGTCGCCGAGACTCCCTTTATTACTATGTGTAGATTAACATGAAATTGAATGTTAAATAATTGTTAAACTATACATATAGTTACATACCTTACTACATTACTAATGATCAATGTTATCTTAAGTTTTAACTACGTAATGTAATGATAACGTACACGTAACTTAGTTGTGAATCCAACATGATTGTGAACCGAGCATTACATTGCAGGTATGTGGCAACTACCTTTTTTTTGGGACATGTAGAAGTAGAACTGTAAACTACAATATGATCATTGCCGGCGTACGTTAGTCAACTGTTTAACTAGTGTCTAGTGCTGTATCCAGCCGTGATGCTTAAAAATGTACGAATGCAATTTTCTCTACATTGAACAGTATAGGAACCGTGAACCAAAATTTGCAATAAAGTGAGGGAAGTTTTTATTTTTACTAAACTAATTAAAAAAATATTACCTAATAATTACAAGATTAATCGACTTACCTTAAGGAAAAGTAATTTTAAATTATTCAAATAGTTTTGTCTGTAGTAATTACGATATAACCATTTCGTTTGCAACGTTTTGAACCTGATCGGCACTAGACTTCCATTGTCTTCACACCAAAAATATCCAAGCGCTTTACTCAGTAACTGTGCTGGTGCTTAGTTAACTTATTAGTGCACATGTATGTCCCCTTCTTCACCCGCATAGGTCTATATTACGAGCATTTGAATGTGTCTGTTTGTGTGCACTGTAGACGAAAACTGATTCGTGAATGATCGGATAATTTACCTGACTAGTGACATGAACACGATCATTCACGACAAGTTTAGGTTTTTCGTGTGAGTATTTTGTTTGAAAAGATAATATTCCAGTGGCGTAGCTGTTGCTAAGTAAGATTTTTTGCAATGTACAGTCGCGAACTTAAAAAAGTTTACACCTGTGTCATCTGGTTACCCGTTTTTTTTAATTTTTGCACATTGTAATTTGGCTTTTGATAGTAATGTATCAATTACTAAGGTTACATCCTAAAAATTCAATAAAAAATTATTATCAAAACTCCTCAATTGTTTTTTATACAATCCAAATTACTCAATATTATTCAATTAAAACATAAAAAGATTTGATAATATTTGATACTAGCAAATTCCTTCCTCCAATCTTGCAATCATTCTTCTTTTTTGTTCATCATTTTAATAATTTCGAGGAATTTAAACGACAATTATTTCTTTTCATTTTTGACATTTACATTTATCTATTAAAAACTAAATTTGTTGCTAAGCTACTAACTTTTTGTGAACTTACACTGAAAAACCCAAGTGTAAACTTTATTAAGTCCGCGACTGTACATACATATATTAGGCAATTTTACATCTAGATTTGCATCAACATGGTACACCACAAGATCAGATTATTAGGTATAATTATAAAAAAATACGAGTACATACCTACAATATTTTATTTAAATGACAATCGAAGGTGTTTCAATAGGGTATTTGCCAGGGATCAAGATAAAAATATATAAAACTTTGTCATAATTAAAGTTTATGCTCTAAAATAGTTATTAGAATTTTTATTTTTATTAATTAAGATTCGTAAACATATTTAAATAAATAAATAAAATCATGATTTTTAATCTATGTGTCACGTGACTTCAAACACCGCGTGACGTCAATTTTAATTAAAAAATGAATGTATCCATAGCAACGAAGCTTGGATTGTTTACATCATGTTTACATAGGTACAAAACGGTACTTTTCAATACTCTGTTTCTGGGTTTTAAATAATATTATTAGCTAATATAAACGCTCGTTCATAAAATTATGGCGTCAAAAACGATTTTTAGCGGGCGGGGCTAACATAAATATTTTAAAAATTATTTGTGAGCTTATTTGAAATCAAAATGAAGTTATTTAGGTGTCATTTTGTTCATAATTTATTGCTCTATTGATATAACACAAAAAAAATTTTAGTCAAATACCCTATTATGTAGGTTACAAACTTTAAAACAAGCATCATTAATTTATGGTAATAGACACAAGTCTATTCATTTCCGAGAATCGAGATAGAGTACTGTAGGTAAACAAATTCATGCTGACACCACGTGATCACTGCACAGGGTTGGCATCAGGTAAAGTAATGAAATACGTATTTTGATTAGCATAAAGGCCGACGCATACACAATTTTGAATCGCACAATTGTTTAGTTGTTTGTCAAAAGGCTATGGGATCAGATAGGATTGCGCATACTATCGACACGATAGTTGTACAACAAAAAAAATCATAAAACCGCATCGATCGTCTTTTGACTTTTCTGTCGAACAACTATCGTCGGCAGCTTATGTCAATAGCTGTGTATGGACGTTAGCATACGCTCGACTAAGTAGTTGTTCGACGGTTTATTAATTTAATAGTAACGTACACTTTCCCCGCTGAGGGTAACCACGGGTAGATAAGCTCAGCGGCGCGGGGGACGTGGGTCTAAAATAAAAAAAAACAAATAAATAAATAAATAAATCTAACAACACAAGAAAACCAACCACTGAGGAATGCCCCAAGACGGACTTGAAAAATCCGACCCCCAACCCCTTAACACAAAGGAGACGCTAATAGCTTCTGTTGTCGAGCGTCTATAATTTACAATTCATTCATTCGACAATACACGCTTAACTTAAAAACAATAAATAAATAACCATAACAAAAAGTCAATAACAAAATAATCCTAACCACCCACCCAACCACCTACCACAATGATACAAAAATACAACAATAAATTCCCAAAACTAAATAGTTCGCCAAGGTCTGTTCAAGCTTAAAGAAAAGCTTACGGATTCACCGACCGTGAATACAGGGCGCCAGGACACAAAATCGTAAGCACTCGGAGAGTCCAGAACGAGAGGCTTAGAGTAACCTTTGGCAACTATCCAAAACCTTAACTCTAAAACAAATAAATAACGTCAATACACTAAGCGACAATCACCAAAAAAGTCAATAGGTAACTAAATCAGTCACATAATTTTGATTTCGACCGCCGACAAGGTTCGGCTGGCAAACGAAATAATAAAGAACCTGAAATGGGGCATAAAACATAGGTAATTAAACTAAAGCGGCCAACCGTCCCGTATTCTGCGGGACAGTCCCGTAATTCCAGAAGTAAACCCGCTTCACAATAATTAGTAAAATTGTCCCTTAAAAAATTGGACGCGTCCCACATTCCTAAGGTGGCTACAACTTTAAAGGAAGATAACTTGTTCGACGAAATAAGTTATGTGTCAAATTACGTTAACAATGATGTCATCAAGGGTTGGGAAGAGATGAAGTACAGTACAGAACCACGATGGTGGAGGTATTTAAAAATTTGCAAGAAACGGGAATATCATTAAAAAACTCCTTGGTTGATTTGCTTACCAGGGACGAACGCGCCTACCGAAAGAGAATTTTCGATGATGGATGCACTATGGACATATGAGAAAACCTCATTTAAAGTCGAAACCCTACGTGCTATGCTAATGGTGAAATTTAATATGGGCAATTGCGAAAACTTTTATGACATTCTTAGCAAAAACCCTGAATTAGTCAAAAAATGTCACTCTAGCGATAAATATGATTTTAAAAATAAATAACTTCAGTAAGTTGCATGTTTTTCTTTTATGTAAAGTCAATTTTTTCTCTCCGACAAAACTTCATACCTCGCATTCACGTCTCCCCGCCTCTCATCGCCAAAATGTCCTGCATTCAATTTTCAGAAAGTTGGCCGCCTTAAATTAAACTTAGGTCTGGAAGGACCACATCAATAAACGCCATACGACTCCATAATCACAATATCTCAACTCGACTAGATCACAAAGCGATCGCAATCTCAATTCACTATCGCACAAGCGACTCTGAATATCATAGCACAATCTCAATATCCAGTCACGAATGACCAACATTCTCAACTCAACTAAAATTCAATTTTTATTTCGACCGCCGACATGGTTCGACTGGCATACGAAACATCACAACTTAATAATACCGCATCAACAAATTTCAACAACAAAATCCCGATCAACAGATCGCAACAACAATTCTCAATCATCGGAAAGCCTCAGCCACATCTCTCAATCGACAAATCTCAACAATGAGTCAACCACGATTCTCTATCAACATCAACAACAAATATCGATCAACAATTCTCAACAACAATATCAACCAGGGTTCTCGACCGGCCACGGGCCAAGCACAACTACTATGCTCCCTCGGGAACTTCTTTTAATTTACGGCTAACCAACCATAGATAAAATAGAAACACAAGTGACAGCTTCACCCAACAAGCGATCTCGCAGATATCAATGCAGAATGATCAACAATCACCATAAGTGCTAGACGGGATCACGCAAATAAGGAGAATATCCCACTGGGATGATCTCAGCGATTGATATACTCAATAAAGGGCTTTCATAAATCACCATCGCATGAATAGCATTCCATTAGAAATAGGGATAGTTGTTCCAGGATCCTTGGATGTTCACAGGAAAATACGACAATTCCTAAATAAGATTTATAGGGCAGGGCACACGGTAAACAAAATCCCTATCAACAATTAAAATTCCGACACAACAAACGAAAACACAAACAAAATTAGATTTCCAAGAAATCGCCAAAATTCAAAATCAACCAATAAGTGCAGTCCTGAAACCAATTCCACAAACAATACCACAAAGCTAACAGGAACCCTACATCTCTAATAGTTTCGTCGTAAATCGACCGGGAATAAGTCAAAGAAAAATGCCTGTATTTGTAATTTGGAACGTGAACCGCCCGCGACGGCTGTCCGTCGGAGATAGCCAGCGTGCCGAAAAATTCTACTTTTGAACGAAATATTTCCTCCACTATCCTACTTCCACTCATGCTAAACATATTGCGTAATTGTAATTGTATTTTAAAGACCACCAACAGCGAAGGTTATTTGGGCCTAGCACCAATTCATATTTTCAATTCATTATTTTTTTTTTAAATAATAAATTGAAAATCCAATTGACACTTTTACCAGCTCTCGGGCTAGAACTCGGGACTTGTAATAGAGGAACCATAGCAACGCCATGTAAACAACAGCGTCGCTACACTCTCGGCTATTCTCAAGCCCACCATTGATTAGAGCTCGTTAAGTAGAATACGACTGTATTTTTATTTTTTTTTAGATGAAATATAACGATGTGAGAGGCCGTTAAAGTTGTCAATTTTAGGTAGTTTTTGTTATGACCAGGGGTCGTTTTTGAAATAGGGTTTTATTATCACTGAAATTGTTAATAAATAATATAAATAATTGAAATTAAGATACGACTGCTTAGTGATTAAGAATTTTAATTATTATTTATTACAATTATTATAAAAAATAACAAACAACATGAACAATAAAGATATTGAAAAAAAATAATGTCGGAAAGAGTAAAGGAAAAAATAAAAGATCTTAATACCAGATTGTTTACAAAATTTTGGCTACTCGTAAGTAGGTAGCCCCATTGTTTTAGGATCATAATGAATTTCAATTTACAACTTGAGCACTGATATGTTTTATGTTAATTTATGAGACGTAAGTGCATCGCTTGTCTGAAACATACTTTACAAATGTCACACTGGAATGGTTTCTCTCCTGTATGTTTTAATATATGGTTCCTTAAAATATTTGAGTGTCTTAAAACACAATTTACAAATGTCGCACTAATAGAGTTTCTCTCCTGGGTAAATTAAATTATGCCTCTTTAAAATATGCGAATCTCTGAATTCCATTTTATAAATCTAACACTTGGACGATTTCTTTCCTTTATGTTTTAATGTATGCCTTTTTAATTGAACCACTTGTCTGAAACACATTTGACAAACGTCACACTGATATGGTTTCTCTCCTGTATGTGTTAATTCATGGTTCTTTAAAGTCGTTGGGTGTCTGAAACACATTTTACAAGAGTTACATTTGTACGGTTTATCTCCTTTATGTTTTAATTCATGACACTTTAAAGAAGTTACGTGTCTAAAACACTTTTTACAACTGTCACACTGGTACGGTTTCTCTCCTGTATGTTTTAATTTATGCCTTTTTAATTGAAACGCTTGTATGAAACTCTTATTACAAATGTCACACTTATGTGGTTTCTCTCCTGTGTGAATTAAATTATGTCTCCTTAAACTAAACGACTCTGTGAATCCCAATTTACAAATGGAGCATTGAAAGGGTTTTTCTTCTGTATGTGTTAATTTATGACGCTTTAAATGCACCGCTTGTCTGAAACCCATTTTACAAATGTCACACTGGTATGGTTTCTCTCCTGTATGTGTTAATGCATGGTTCCTTAAGTGATGTCCGTATCTAAAACACATTTTACAAATGTCACACTGGTGTGGTTTCTTTCCTGTGTGAATTAATTGATGCCTCTTTAAATTACTGAGCTCCTTGAATCCCACTTTACAAACGTCACACTGATATTGTTTCTCTTGTTTATGTTTTAATGCATGGCGTTTTAATTGGACCGTTTGTTTAAAACACATTTTACAAACAGCACACTGATACGGTTTCTCTCCTGTATATATGTTACTATCGGCTTCTTCTAGCGGTTTATTGCTTGTTTCTTTCGATTTTAACGGTATCTTCTCAGTCACACCATTTTCAAATTTAAGGGAATACTTAAAGATTTCTGAGGTATCTACACCTACTTTAGTATCGCCAATGACGATCGTAGAATCTTCGCCACCGATTTCACTACCTTCACCCTTGGATAAACTATCTACTCTGTCTTCACCCTTGGATAAACTTTCTACCGTGTCTTCACCCTTGGATAAACTTTCTACTGTGTTATCAGTACATTCTGTTGAAATTAATAAATTATTGTCCATTGGTTCATCCTTGAGTTCAGATTTTAAATATATTTCTTCGTGATTTTTATTTTTTGCGCACAAATTGGTAGGTACTTTTTGTTTTGTATAACAAAGATCAAATTTATCACTAATTTCAACAGGTTCACCCTTCGCAGTCACATCAGCCTTAGAGTTTTGGTTTACGGAATTATCTGATTCTTCGAAGGCCCATTCAAGGTTGATTTCTGTATGAGAATCGTTCAACAGCTGTAGATAACGCTGCAATTTTTTGTCAGACTGTATTACTTGCATTTGGAACTGATGAAATTTCTTCAGTTGAGTGAAACATAATCGACATATATAGTTCGGCATCTTATCGTTTTTAGTAATCTATAACAAAATTACATAATTAATGCAACTACACAAATTTAACTTAGTTAGGAGTGCATAGCTTACAAAAATTATTTTATTACTATGTAGTAGGGAATGCAATACCAGGATACCAGGATCTCGAAATACCAGGATCCCGCACGATTTTGCGGGACTAATTCCGCCCGTAAATCGAGTGGGATCTCGCGGGATTACGCAGAAACGTATTCCATGTGTTACTATGCGCTCGGGCACGCGATAATTGATGAGCGAGAGCGATGTCAGTGTCACGATGTTCAGAGATTGAGGATGAACTTGAACTGACGTTTGAAAACCGCTGGCACTAGGGAATGCAATCTCGATCTCGCGAGATCTCGATTTAGTGAGATCTCGAGCCATTTATCGAGGTTTAATCTCGTGGGCACGCACTCTCGTTTTTGAAATCTCGTTCGAGACCTCGACCCGATATGGTCGAGATCTCGAACGAGATTTCAAGAACGAGCGCGCGGACTGCATACTGAATATGTCGAAGAACAATTCAAACCAAATGTTCGTGAACGTTACTAATATAGTAACTTACCCTATGCTTCCTAAGAAGTTATTTCCAAAATAATTAATTGACATATAGTGTGCTGTGTGAGTGTGTGCGTGTGTGATTTGTTGCGTAGTGCACTGTGCAGATGATCATTATTCATTACTTTTCTTAAATAAACGTTGATTTTTTTGTTTCAAGATTCAATTAATGTTTTGTTTTATTTTCAAAATATAACAGCAATACCCCAAGTAAGTAGTTTTCATTAAGTTTAAACATTTCTGATAAAAAACAATACGTTCTTTTTAAAAGTAGGCGAACTTTCGATATTGTCGAGATTAATCGTGATCTCGCCAGACAATCTGGCGAGATCTCGAATGGCCAATCTCGAACTCAGACATACCTCTCGAGATCTCGAATTGCCAATCTCGGCTAAATATTGCATTCCCTAGCTGGCACACCTCAGCCTATAGTTCCTAGAGCTAGTACTCTTGAACATTTGTTAAGGAAAGAGATGGATTATTTTGAGTCGAGTTAAATAAAAGGCGTATACAGCCAATTCGCCTAAGATGCATTAATGACGGTTGTTCCTACCAGCGTGGTAGCAGAGCGTGCCTTTTCTGCTGCTGGCTTAGATTTACATAGTTAGATCTACTAGATCTGGTGAATTGAAGACCTGATTGAGTGGGTAAATTTTTGATGTAGTAGAGTAGTAGAAAATCTAGTTGCCTCACTTTTTTACAATTTACGGTCACTTTAAGCAACAGAAATGTCATCATGTCACAATCTATGATCAACAATAAATTATTGACATCCTTGTGTGACTGTTTGACTTTATTATTGTAATTTGTAAATAGTGATGGTTTTTTTATTAAAAAATTTGATATTTTGGAACATTTCAATTTTGAGACACAACTTATTTAAAAAATTAATAACCAGTGGACAAATATTATTGGCAAATACCGCAAATATGTGGATTAAAATTATCTTGCGGAATTGCATTTCGTAGACTATTGTGTAGTAACATAAATTACTCTTTACATTAAAAATTGTTTACTTACATGAATGGGAACACATTCCATTATTATATCGGCTATTTCTTTGCCCGGTTCAGAGGAAAACAAAAACACGCCAGTCGTAGTGATATCGAATGACAGACATAATCTGCACATTTTTGTTAAACCGCAACCAATTACTTTTATTTGTTCCATTTTAATATTTTACTTCCACTGCCAACACCAAAACTTGAAATTCAATGTCACTGACTAGTGTCCTAGAGCTAGTAGCTAGTTTGTGTTACTGGCCGTGGCAGATGAAATATTTCCTCAAAGCTGAAATTTCAAAAAAAAATAATTTTTACTTTGATTGCAGCCACGTGTTAGATCTGAAGCACTTTTTTACTTAAAAAAATTCCTCCAGAACACAGTTAGGTATTCTAAAAATTTTGGACATGGTTAATATCTCAAATAATAGATAATATTAAATTAAGCTTTATTTTGATAACATTGCAGATTCACTATCGTGTATTTTGACATAAAAATGTAATTTGTTTTTTCCAAGGGTATTTTTTTTGTTGAAAATGAAGTCTTAGGGCGTCAGTTCAGACAGTTACCATGCAGTGGCGGCTTCTCCTATGAGGCTAGAAATATCATCCATCCCATTTCTGCATGCGGTCGTATATGGTATAGAGGCCGGCCTCGCGCTTCCTTGTCTTTCATGGGCGGTTGCCTGTTCTTGTTCTTATATCATCCATCTCATTTCTGCATGAGGTCGTATATGGTTAGAGGCTCGCCTCGCGCTTCCTTGTCTAGCGTATTAGTAATGTGAGTAATGTAGTGTTTATGATACCGTAATAGTCCAGTCGAATCTAGCTTTAAGTAGCGCATAAAAATATTCTTTTGAGGCAAGCCTCTACGTAAATTTAATGTGACATTTAATGTGTGTTATTATAGTTTTCGGTAAATACTTTTGTGGTTTTTCGTACTGATTTTTGTTTTGCTTTTTTTTCCAACAGTGGGCAGTGATTTTTCTAAAATATTATTAACTATTTTTCAATTTTTTAAATTTAATATTATAATTTTTTTTACAAAAGGTATTACACAACTGACGAAGCAGAGTGACCCATTGACCACTAGACTAACTTTAAAATCTAACCTTACTAAAAAAAATTTTTTTTCAACTGTGCCTCACCAATTTCAAATACCACGAGCCGCCACTGTTACCATGCCTCCGTCATTTTTTTTTGAAATGGAGTTTGTGAATTTTCTTCCTTACTTGATCTGAAATGTTTTGAATCTCGCGCCTAAACGCTCAAAAGCAATATGGCGACTGTATAAGAGAAAAAAATCATTGTCGGTAGTAATAATTACAAAATTAATCGACTTACCTTAAAAAAATGATTTAAAATTATTCAAATAGTTTTGACCGTAATTTGCAACGTTTTAAAGCTGATCGGCACTAAAGTAACTGTCCAGTGCCTACTCATCAAAAAAAGGCAATTATAATATTATTATGTATATCCAAATTCCAAGCGCTTTACTCAGTAACTGGCTCACTGCTCTTCAGTAACTTTAAACTTATTTGTGTTTCTGTATATTATTTTGTATGTACCCTTGTTCACCCGCATAGGTCTATATTACGAGCATTTGAATGTATGTGTGCGTGTGTGTGCACTGTAGGCGAAAACTGATTCGTGAATAATCGGATAATTTACTTCACTAATGACATGAAGACGATCATCTACGACGAGTTTAGATTTTTCGTGTGACTATTTAGTTTGAAAAGATAATATTCCAGTGGCGTAGGTGTTGCTAAGTAAGATTTTTCGCAATATACGTATATTAGGCAATTTTACATCTAGATTTGCAATAATATGGTACAACACAAAATTAGATTACATATTAGGTATAATTAAAATAAAAAATACGAGAAAATACACTATTTTATATGAATGACAATCGAAGTTAGTGTATTTGCTAATACAGGCATTGTGGCATTTTTATGGAAACTTAAGTTTGTTTTTTGACAAAATAACAAATTTAAATTTGTTATTTTGTCAAAAAACAAACATAAGGTTCCATAATAATGCCACAATGCCTGTGTTAGCAAATACCAGTAACTTCGATTAATACATTCCTTAAAATAATTAAATTTTTCTAAATTTCATTATTAGACATGGATGTTATCAGTACAACATCTGCACTAAATTAAATACGTACACCCTTCGGTAAGTGTGTGTTTGTGTTTTTTTAAAGACCATCAACAGCTAAGGTTATTTGGGCCTAGCACCAATTCATATTTTCAATTCATTATTATTTTTTTTAATAATAAATTGAAAATTCAATTGACACTTTTACCAGCTCTCGGGCTAGAACCCGGAAACTGGGGACTTGTAATAGAGGAACCATAGCAACGCCATCTAAACAACAGCACTGCTAAACGCTCGGCTATTCTCAAGCCCCCCCCTCGTCGGTAAGAAAAATCCGTATCCGCAAACTAGTGTTTTCATAAAATTTATAAGTACGGTCCTGTCGGGCCGATTTTATTAAAATTTAGTAGCACATTTTAATCTTTACTAAAGAGTTAAATTTCAATTTTGAAATGATTCTGAGAATATTTTTTTTTGTCGGCACAGGTTACTGCGATCAAAAATGTTCATTTCGATTTGTCACTGCGGCACGAGTCGACACTGCACAGCACTCAACCACATTACTCAACTGTTTACAGTCTGAACTGAACACATTCTACAATATCGCTATACAATGCATTACTAGCACCATCTATTGGTGTTTTAGTCTATTAATCTTTACAAAATAAACTAGAATTATAATCAGTGGCGTAACTAAGAATAGGTATGTGTATTTCTAAAAGCGCCCTGCTATTTTGCACTCGACTTGATCCTTCGTATTTACATTTTGGTAAAATATGTCACTCGTAAGCGTTTTTTTAATTGAAACGTTTGTTAAATATTGTATAAAGTAATTTTTTTGTTGTAAAAATGATGAAATTTTAAGATTTTAAGACTTGAGGGCGCCCCTGGCTTTGGTGCGCCCCCCCGCAAGGCAGGACTTGCGGGGGCGTTATTTACGCCACTGAATATAATAATATAAGATCATTCCTTACATAATATGACGTTGTGTCAAGTTTTTACAGATTATTGATTGATCTAAATAAAAGATTTAATTGAACAAGCTAAATTTATCAGTACATATTTTTAACTTGCATGTTTAAAGAAAAAATATATTAACAGATTCCGCCGCGATAGTGGAAAGGTTCAGGTTAGCTTCCTCACTGTTACTATGGTTGGTAAAATGATTTTTCCCGATATATCGTTGCCTCAATATTATAAGGTTGTATGTCACTATTTTAGCACTTACTGAGTTATGAGTGTTATAAGGTTGTATGTATCAATGTTCATGTTTGCTATTGTCCCCTAGATGACAGCAATTGTTTTGTCGGACTTATTCATTGAAATACATAGGTGTATGTATTTAAAAATCAAGTATTTAGTTACAAGGGGGTATGTACATACATAGAACTATGTTCCAGTATATTAAAAACTTTTCTAAACTAACAAAGTTGTATGTAACGTAGTGACAACTTGTGAGAATGGATAAATTTTGAAGTTTATTTATATGAGGTAATTTTTCAATAGGTAAAAATACACGAATAATATTTATTTAAAGAATAACCATTAAGTCTATATCGCACAGAATGATTAAATAAAATATTTATTATATCTATGGGTCGAAAAAATCAACAACCGGTAGTACTATTAATTTTAAAATAAAGGAATAAAACGAAAAAAATTGTGAATCATGATTTATTATTATAACAATGTTGAATTAAATCAAAATGCAGAGCAATAAAGAATATATTTCGGCTTTAGTAATAAGAATTTAAATTACTGGCGCCATTTTATTCTGACGTTTGGAAAAATTTGCTAGATTACGTTCGGAATTGTTTAGATGGCTCAATTTGCTCGCTTGTCACGTGACCAAAAATCTGTGCGCTCGGCTCGATCAATCGAGTGCAAAACCGAACTTACCCTTTGATAACTTTTAATAATTACCTAGTTAAAGATATTCGTAGCATAGGATCAAAATAAAGCAATAGTGAATTTTAAATTTGCATTTATTACATTTTGTTCTGATTAATTTTTTAAAATACAATATGGATTTAATAATTTAATATTGTTATAAATAATTAATAAATTTTCTTTTGCTGCTATTATTGAAATTTGACTGACAGTCTTCTAAATAAAATTTTAACAATATTAAATTATTACATTCATCAATTATTTCCATCTTGTATTTTATAAAATTATCCAAAACAAAAATACCGTACAATAATTAACAGCATTTGAACACCGAAGATGACAAAAATGTTTGTCAAAACGTCAATCTAATAAATGCACATTTAAAATTCAGTATTGCATTATTTTGACCTTACCCTACGAAGATCTTCTTCAACTAACTTATTAACACAGTCAAGGATCACTGGAATCTCTTTTTTGAGACAAATTCTTCATTTTGTTAACTTATATTTTATAGAAATAATGACATTAATGCTGCAGCAAGTACATCTGGTCTACAATTAGTACAAAGTAATTCTGGTTTATTTGAAGACGACAATACTTACTGGAGTGGTTATGATTCCGATAAAGATAAAGAGTACATACCAGAAAGTGATGAATCTGGTTGCAGGTCGAAACTATCAATTTTTGGGTTAAATTAGGGGTAGACATCCTATATAACAGGATAAAGTTTGTTTTTTTTTTTCAATTAGTGTAGGAAATATTTTAGACAATTCCTCAAATTTAAGTATCATATTTTGTTTGTTTATATTTAAAAAAATGTTTGTAACGCAAATTTGTATCTATGTAATACACAAACAAAATAATAAACCTAATTTTGCTAAACAAGGGTGTATGTTAAATTTCATTTTCTATTATTTTATGGCCTAACTTGACTTTTTATAACAATGTGAAAGAATACATTCTTATTTTGACCCTAAGATAGATCCCTGATATGTTAAAATCATATTTAAAACCATTGAATACATTTTCCAGATAAGTGAAAATTCAAAGTCAATTATCTCAGAACAATAGTTGAGTGATATACAACCTTATAATATTGAGGCAACGATATGCAGGGATCAATTATGTAAATGGCGAGTCTGCTACGTCTAGCAACCCTAGGCGTAACAGGTGCCATACGCAGCACCTCATCTGCTGCTTTGGATGTGATCCTAAACCTCCCACCATTACACTTATACGTAATGGAAGAAGCGAGGCTGAAAGCATCCCGGCTACAGAATGCGGGGCAGTGGAGAGATGCAAAAATTGGTCACACCCGCATTACTGGAATCATAGATGACCACACATTACGTATGTTGTCGGACAGAATGACTCCAGTCTTATTGCTTTAACAGTACCGATGACACTATCATTCGTGATAGAGAGGAACTGAAGAAAATTATCCCACAGTTATCAAACAGCCTTATCTGGTATACGGATGGCTCAAAGATGACCAGTGGAGTCGGAGCTGGAATCCATGGTGAGAGACCGAGGAGAGACAGAAGTCTGAGCCTAGGAACTCACGCCTCAGTTTTCGAAGCTGAAGTAATGGCGATTGCTGTATGTGCACAGGAGAATATTGCGAGGGGCTATCGAAACCAGCCAATCCGTATTCTATCTGACAGCCAAGCAGCAATTAAAGCCTTACAATCCTACAAATTCAGCTCTAAGCTGGTATGGGATTGTCATCAATTACTAAATGACCTGGGTGGGAGAAACAAAGTTCTCTTAATGTGGGTGCCAGGTCATGAAGGAATCCAGGGCAATGAAAAAGCGGATACCCTTGCTAGACAAAGAGCCTCTGCGAAATTCATTGGACCAGAACCAGTCTGTGGGATTTCTTACAAATGTGTTCAACAAACTGTTAGGAAATGGACCTGCGAGCAACATCTCTCTGAATGGAACCTGATTTCAGGTAACAAACATGGAAAGAAAATGATCGCAGGCCCCTCCCCCAGGCTCACTGAGGACCTAATCAAACACAGCAGGCCAACACTTAGAAAGGTGATTGGGCTTTTGACCGGTCACGCTTCTCTAAGGAAACACCTACATGTGATGGGGATACGACAGGAATCAACACTATGTAGATTCTGCGATATAGAGGATGAAATAGCCACCCATATCGTGTTCGAATGTGAAGCACTAGCCTACAGAAGGACAACCATCTTTGGATATATAGATGAGGATGGAATTATTCCACAGGATAATCTAGTGCCAAATCTTCTGGAGCTCATAAGAAGATCCAGGCTATTTGTGGACTAGATCCAGCTAATGGGGAAGCACAAAAATCCTTCTAGGATGTGGTGCAGTTTATGGGCCAATCCAGGACCACCCCTAATTGTTTTTAATCTTTTTAATCTTTATGTAATTGACTGCTCATCCAATAAAGTTTTCAATTTAAAAATGATGTTAATATTAGATTTCTCACTTCTCGTAATTTGAAATCTTATATCGTGCTGCAAAGTAATAATATTCGAGAAATATTAACAAATAAGTACCTATAACATTTTTAGATACCTATATTAATATAAAATACTCTGACTCTTTGAGGAACATTTTTGTCTTTTTGGCTACACCTCGGCCATAGATAAAATAATATGTTCTATGACAACAAATCATCTAATTTATTGTAGCAATGGCACAAACATCCTGTATAAGCACATTTTATAAGTCAGTGGTTCTCAAACTGTGAGGCGTGCCCCCCTAAGGAGGGAGCCGAAGCTGTACATGGGGGCGCGTCGAGTAAATGAAAAAAACATTTTTTACACTTTTATTTCAAAAAATTTGAAAACATAATCACAACAAAAGTATTATAACTAATATAATTAATAGTAGATTGTATGTCTAGATACGTAATGGGGCATATTACGGCGAGTGATGACAGTATGTAAAAACGAGCGATAGCGTGTTTTTACAGTCACACGAACCGTAATACCATTACGTACGAGACATATATGGTGTTTTTTTCCATACCCACTACAAAATACCTGCTTTTCACGTCATTTTCAAAAAATTCGTTTGCGTCGCCATCTTTCCTTCCACAGTGTGCCGCGAAGTTCGTTCAAGCAAGAAATGACAGGCGCACGCAGGCGTATAGAGCGAATAAACAGAAGTTGCTATGGCAACCGTTATTTTCTGCGCTAGTGCAGAAAGTAAACCATTTTCCGCACACCTGCCTGTTAAATGGATCATTAATTGCCACTATACATACATCGAAAGTAGCTATTTTGTAGTGGGTATGACAAAAAATATTATACATATTTCTAAGGCATAGATCTAATGACTAAAATGTGCTTGCTTTAAAGTACACAGCCTGTCCAAATCGAGTTAAAAATTCACAGATTTCGCAATTCTTGCAACCATCGAGGACATTGGAAATAATAACAGCATATTATATGAAACATAATTAACTGTTTATTATACACACAATATTTATCAATGCACTGTTTAGTTTTGTCAGGAATAACCCTATTATTCTTCTGTTATATACGCGTTCACTTTTGCTTGATTACTTAACTTTTAAATGGATTTTTCTACAGTATTTATTAACATTTGCTCAAAAATAACACCGCAGATCGTCGCAAATACCTCTCAATTAGCTAGACATGATTTAAAACACATTTCGAAAAAAATGCATTTGTTCAATTTTGCATGATTGCTCCTCACTTGATCGCGATACCGTTGTCTTTTGGCCTTGAACAAAAACTCGTAACTCTGCCCTCATATACGAACATAAACATTTCCAATGTTAATAAGTTCCTGCGTATTGGGAGAGCAAAATTATTCAGGGTAAAAAGGGGGGCACGAAATACGAAAGTTTGAAAGCCGCTAGTATAATTAATAATCGACTGTGACATTAATGGATTATGTTTAATTCCTTTTGTGTCAACGTCTTGCACTGCATTCTGAAGTCTGAAGTCTGTGCGAACTGAAGTCAGCCAGTATTTATGTCTGATATGCGAGAATAGAAGAGCATCAATCGGATTATAGCAAGCTTTTCTATTCGTCGGTTGCCTCATAACAAACGTAATGGATGCACATCTGACGTGATGGATTTTCCAATTCACACCAAATAATACATTGTCTGTAACGTACTTAGGATAGCATGTTACTAAAATAGTAAATATACAGAGTAGTTAAAAAAAGAAAGACCAGCTGATGTGTCCTGGTCACACTTGGTAGAAGTGAAACTTAATGATCTATATTATATACTAATACTAGTGGCCCTGTCCGGCTTCACCCGGGTGCTAAGAAAGCCCGGGTGCAATACACTACTCACTCGCTACGCTCGTTCACTATATATTATATAAACCTTCCGTGAAAAATTATCTAACTGATGGTGAAAACCGCATCAAAATCCGTTGCGTGGTTTAGGAATTACATTACTCACTCGCTTCGCTCGTTTGTTAACTTTTGACTTAAACTATATTTTTTTAAGGAACTATTCATCAGATCAAAAAAGATATTAGTCTAAGTTTATTAAATTTATTTCGGCTTCTTAGGCTTAAAATTGTGAAATTAATATATGAAACAAATTAACTTTTTTTATTACTAAAAGAAGTATGGTTTATTAACAAAGATCTAAATTAACTCTTGATTTTTAATAATTAGGATGACTCCTTCTTGCCCTAATAACATCTCTCATACGATTAGGCATAGATCTAATCAAGTTCAATATTGTTTCTTGTGGGATGTTAAGCCTATCTTCTTTTACTGCAACAATAAGCTGTGGGATCCCAGGTTGGGGCACGGATTTTTCGTTTCAGCTCATCCCATAAATGTTCAATTGGGTTTAGGTCGGGATTGCATGCTGGCCACTCCATAACCCGAATGTAATGTAATGTAATCTTGCACGAATCTTGCGTTGTGCGGCCTTACATCACACTGCTTCCTGATGACCTAACATATTGATTTGTATCTTTCATTTTAAGTTAGACTTCAAGTGTTATATAATAGTATATTGTGTAACTAGTGTGCTAAATACATCTTTATACGTCAGGCGCGATATTTTCAGCACGAGTAGTAGGAGAGCGCTCACGAGCCTTGGCGAGTGAGCATCGCGAGCCGAATTCGAGTGCTGATGTTTTTAGCACGAGTAGTAGGCGAGCGCACACGAGCCTTGGCGAGTGTGCATCGCGAGCCGCATACGAAAAAGTCTAAATATATAGACGAAACGTCGTACATTTAATTAAATAAATTCAATATTTTGTCCACTATCCTGCGATTTTTCTTAATTTTACTATAGTCAACATAATTTATTATCATGTTACCATGTTTTTGTCTTATGTACCCTATCTTATGTTAATTGCTATGGTTAGTAATTAATATTAATTTTCATAAATATTGTTATTTTTATGTATGTACTTGAAAAAGTCTAAATCTATAGACGAAACGTCGTACATTTAATTTAATAAATCAAATTTTTTGTTCACTATCCTGCGATTTTGCTTAATTTTATTTTCAAAAATGGTACCAAAGTGTTCAGGAGGCTATGAAACGTCGAGAAATTTTGGTCCGACCCCTAGGTCCCGCCATCCGACCGACGCCAATAGTGTATGTGCCATATGGCAAATACACTAATAATAATTATGTTTTAATGATTAAAATGATTACTTTTCTGTGTAATATCTAATTTAGGTAATTATTATTATTAAATATTTATCAAACTGGGAAGTTCGTCGTGTGGACCTCAAGGGTCGCACTTTAGTCCTAATAAATGACCCACCTCACGGCTTGTTTATTTTAATCTATGAATGTTTTCACGTTCCAAATTTTGCCGCCCCTGAAAATTTGCCGCCTTGGGCACTAGCTCCTAGTGTAAATCTAGCGCTGGGTATCTTGTTATTAAATGAACTATTTCACTGATTTCGAACCGCTGTGAAGTTGTGCAAGGAACCATTAATAATAATGAAAGGCTTACGTGTGTCAATACACGTTTAATAAGATAATACAATTAAATTTATAGTGTAATACGTATTGTTGTGGTATTAGTAATTCCATCAACAGTGTATTAATACTTATTCTATATCATACTATTGTTTCGATTATTCTATTTGTAGAATACCATTCAACCGTATAGTAGAAAGCATACAGTTATAACGCTGCCAGGCGATCATATTCAGATCGCATTTTTCATTTTATATTGTTTGCCGACTGTAATAATTGCCCCACCCAAAGCCATATTTACAAAGTTTCTAGTGTTGGGACGAAATAACAATAACGATTATTAGTGTACCAGCTGTACCCGCGGCTTCGCTCGCCCTCGATTCGTACATAACGAGATTCTGCTACTTATAATCTAATATAATGATTTGTACTTTAAATTTTAAGGTAGACTGTAAGCTAATGATTATTGCATACGCCGCTACACTACGTCTAGCGGATGTGCTCTATTATAGCTTAACGCGTCAGAGCGGAGCTTCGTCCATACAAGAAGTTATATCTAGGTTAATTTCGCACGAAATCCATTCAAATTTTAGCTTTTTGAAAAGGGGAGATTCTGTTCTATAAAATGGAACCATTTTTAGATTGATCCGAGTTAATAATTACTCCTAAAATTGAAACTGAAAAACGCGAACGTTCGAGCTCTACAGATCGCAATTCTTGACGAATCGCTTTGGTTTATATTTTATTCGCTTTGTTTACTATCAGACTAGAAAACTAGTTAAATTTACTGAAATTCGTTCACTAGTTTAATTTTTATAAATAATTTTAATTTATTATTTTTGACAGCTTATAATAACATAATAATAGTATAAATTATCGCAGAAAAACTAAGTGCTACTACACTGCTATACCATAAAAGTAGCTCGTCATCTGTAGTGATCGTGAACTAGTAGCCAGAGCTCTTGCTTCGTACGGACAGATTTTTTAATTTTTTAAAATTTCTTTTAGTTTTTTAAAATTTATTAGTGCCTTATTTACCAAATTTTTTTTATCATTTTAGCGAGATGCACTTGTTTTGCCAACTATTATTAGATATTTTATCGAAATTGATGCAGTAGTTTTTGGGTTATAATCCTATCTAGGTATATTCTATCTATCTAAAACGTTCGTATGTATAGTGCAATCGATAATGTATTACTAGTTTATATAGGAACAAACACTGTTGTGGAAAAGTCTGCAAAAATTTACCTGAAAAAGAAACATCGGTTAAGAACGCCATACATACAGCACATAAATACCGGCTGAAACCAGTTGTAATTGTACATCGGAAAGGAGAACATCTTTTGAAAATGCCAACCACGCGTGTTGGCGAAACGTCAAGAACCAAAACCTTGAACAAACGACGGCTTAATAGCCCCAAAAAAACTCGTCAATATTAAACGGCGGCCGCGAAAGCCTTACACAGTTTACAGTTTTTCCATATTTCATTAGAAAATAATTCGCTGTAAAGTAAGTTTCACAAGGCAATAACTGACAGTGTTTATAGCCATGATATTAGAAAACGTCGCAAATTCCATTTTCGATAAACTTGTTGTTTATTTTACTTATTTTATTTTTGTAATAAACAATTTCACGATAAAATTGCACTGTTAGCATGTACATTTTTCCCTGATCCGAGTACAATTTTCTACCACCAGATGTCATATGCTCATTTGACGGATCCTAATAGATATATGATTTGTTTTTCTTGTTGCCATGGTTACACCGTTAGCGTTAAACGGCTCGAACTCGCACAAGAAGTTACTTTTCAAAAGAAAATTTAGCTCTAGTGAATTGTGAACATTGAAATTGCTTATATTTCATTTATTGTGAACAGTTACCGTCCTGGGACGGGAAACATTCTAGTAAATACATAAATGCAGCCAATTAAATTAGAGATTGACTGTATGTTGGCAGTGCAGTTCTCTACATTTTAGTGTAAGTAATTAAGATTAACTCAGATCAAAGACTAATGGAATTCCACACTAAAAGAGAAGCTGTGCAATTACAATGTATCTATGTATGTAGGGCGTCGTGCAGAAACATACCTTACCGACTGTGTATTCAGTATTTGTTATTGATATATTATTACAATGGTGGTCTACCTTACCTCTCCCTAGTAAAGAACCAGAAAGACATCCATAGAAAAATTTACTTACCTTTCCACTATTGCGGCGGAATGAGCTTTACATTACTCAACTGTGACATGTTTACCAATCTAACATTATCCATATATGTAAAGGAATCAATAGATTTCTACTACATGCGAGTGTTATTAATTATAGTTAGGTTGTAGATGTGAATCATATTATCATCATAATAGCGAGAGCTATTCATGTTGGTGAAAATTATTTCAAACACCCAATGGGGATACATTAAATAAGAACCTATTGGGATCCGTCAAATGAGCATATGACATCTGGTGGCAGAAAATTGTACTCAAAACGAGGGAAAATTTTACATGCTAACAGTGCAAATTAATCATGAAATTGTTTATTACAAAAATAAAACAAGTAAAATAAACAAAAAGTTTATCGAAAATGGAATTCGCGACGATTTCTAATATCATGGCAATAAACACTGTCAGTTATTGCTTTGTAAAACTTACTTTACAGAGAATTATTTTCTAATGAAATGTGGAAAAACTGTATTTATGAATTAAAAAAATATTTTATATTAATAATAAGATGTACTTATTATCATACTGCACTACAATAGTTGAATCCCTGATGATTGACAAATTTATAGGATTAATTTTGTATACAAATATTTTGAGGTTAGTAACTTACCCACTTATTACAATATAACTTATTATGTTGCAGTTATGTGTTTACATTACTCACCTAACCCAGACTTAAAGGCGCATTGAACGCGGATGATTAATTTCGTGGAGATTTTCTTTTAATTTTGATGTTTTTAAGCAACATATCGTAAAGATGACTACTTTTGACAGTTCATTTTGCATGCATTTTTCTCGTCATATTTCCGACATTTGATAATATGCCCGGCTTTGAGAATCCGTTCTCCTTCAACGAAATTCCTTTGTTTAGGATTCGTACCGGCCCAATCACAAATTGCACTTATATTTATCATTTCTTATCACTTTGAAAACCATGAAATTACTGCAAAAGTATACCCCGTATATGAAATTTCCTCCCATCTGCGCCATGTTTTTTACGCTCCACCTATCTGACGGATCCCAATAGATACATCAATATTATAAATACTATAATATGCAGGTATTACAACATATTATATTCTAGAAATAGCTCATTCTGCCGCGATAGTGGAAAGGTTCAGGTTAGAGTCCTGACTGTGACTATGGCTGTCAAAATGATTTTTTCCGATATTTCCTGGAATCAATTATGTAATTGGCTGTTCTTCCAATAAAAATTTTCAATTGCAAAACAGCCGTATAAATCTATTTAATATAGTTGTTATAAATGTCGCGACCAATATAATTGTTCTGTGAGACGGAAGCTTATTAGTTCAGGCTTGTTTAGGCAGAGGCAGAACAGGCCAACAGTCTTTTAATAAGATTAGTTGGCATGTTACATTATGTAAGAGTCTTGTCTACATCCACAATCTGCGCAAACCGTCTTCTCTTTTAGATGTTTACTGAACTATGAACACATTTACACCAAAATCTCTTTTTGTTTTTGTTGTTTCGAAGCTGCGTATTAAAAAGGTCAGTTCTGGGAGCCGCGTTACTTTTTATCCTTTCGTTTGTTTTTAGTGTTCTGTAATAATCCTAACTAATATTTATTATAAATGCGAAAGTTGTTCGTTCCAAGTCTCCATGGTTTCCGGGCTTGTAGGCCGTGGTCCGGTGGTATTTCTACCTGACATTTCGTTTACAACTGCGGTAGACATTCTCAAAGGTGATGTGGCAGCGGTCGAAGTGTCCTCTTTGGCGGCCCACAGGTCAGTGTGTCAGTGACTGGTGTCCTCCCTTCTTTTATGCCTAGTACCAGTGCAGTGTTCTCTGTTCGGTCGTAGTCCGTCTCTCTGTAATTGGTCAGCTTCGCAGTGTGTAGTGGTGGGGGTGAGTTCTCTACTCGGTCGTATTCCGTCCTTGTACGATTGGTCGGTTTTGCGTGTCGGAGTGCTGGTGTCCAGGTTTTACTGAGATTGAGGCCTTCATCTTTTCGCCCAGGTGAAAATGGGGGGTAATCTCAGAAGACTGATTTCAAAATTTTTGGAGTTTACTCCTTAAGAATCGATTTTCATATAAGGCCCCCGGTATGGAAATTTCATGAGGAGTAAAATTTACACAAGCGTTAACTAAAAAGTGTTACGTTTTTCTGCGCAACGTACCTTGCGCACCTTTCAATGTATGTGTATACTTGTATACAGCCGACGTGTACAGGGTATGCTGCGCGATAGCTGACGCATGTAAGTATATATGTTTGCCTACTGCATAGTCAAAGACAATCGTACTTAAGGAGCAAACTCCAGTCGTGCGTCGGAGCTGACACACACACTTTTTTCAGGTTATAATAACTAACCGACCCGGTTTCGCTCGGGTGAAAATTGGAGGTAATCTCAGAAATTGGTGAGCCGATTTCAATTTTTTTTTCAATGTGCAACAGGTGATACTTTGCTTTAAATTATATGCTATAATAACTGGCCGGCCCGGATTAGCTCGGATAAAAATCAGGGGTAATCTCAGAAATTACTGAATCGATTTTAGTTTTTTTTCACTGTTCGATAGGTGATACTTTGCTTTAAGACAAAGCTATAACAACTGGAACGAACGAGCGAAGCGAGTTAATAATGTATTAATAAATCATAAATTCATAGCACCCGGGCGAAGCCGGACCGGGCCACTAGTCGATAATAAAATTAGTGTAAAGTGAGGTTAAAGTCGGTCTTTCTGTTCCGCCATAACTCTTAAACATCTAATCCAATTTCATTGAAATTTGGTACACGTATAAAGGGCTTCTCAACTCAAAATGCCCGAGAGCTGGTAAAAATGTCAATTGGATTTTCAATTTATTATTAAAAAAAAAATAATGAATTGAAAATATGAATTTGCTAGGCCCAAATAACCTTAGCTGTTGGTGGTCTTTAAAACACAATTTAACAATTTTTTAACTCAAATGATAGGCTATTTATATTCTGCTTTGCGCACGTTATGGTAGCGCTCCCAAGCAAATATAAAAAACTCGGGTCACAGTGCCAAACCCTGCCGACATATAGTGTATTTGCTAATACTGGCATTGTGGCTCTATTATGTGAACTTAAGTTTGTTTTTGGACAAAATAAAAAATTTAACCCCTTAATACAACCCTTAAAACAATAATATTTTTCTTAATTGCAATATTATTATCATTCCTAACATTTATACCAAACTAGCCGTTACCCGTGGCTTCGCCCACGTATTTTACGATTACAATTTATTATCCCCCCCGCGAAAAATTCTCCTCCTGTGAAGCGAAGCCGGGCTGGTCGTGTTTATTCGCTCGAATTTTATAATACATAACTCATTCGCTTCACTCGTTCGCTCGGATTTTATTAATACATTAGACACTCGCTTCGCTCGTTCGTTTGAATATTATTAATTCCTTCTTCGCTCGTTCGCTTGATTATTATTAATACATAACTCACTCGCTTTGCTCGTTCGCTCGAATTTTATTAATACATGACTCACTCGCTTCGCTCGTTCGTTTGAATATTAATAATACAATACTTACTCGCTTCGCTCGTTCGCTCGAATTTTATTTATACATTACTCACTTGCTTCGCTCGTTCGCTCGAATATCAATAATACATTACATTTGTTATCCCCCCGCGAGAATCTCCCCCCTAAATTTGTTATCCCCCCGCGTGAATTTTGCCCCTAATTTGTTATCCCCCCGCTAGAATCTTCCCCTCTAATTTGTTATCCCCCGCGTGAATCTTCCCCCTAATTTGTTATCCCCCCGCGAGAATCTGCCCCCCTGCGTAGCTTTCTATTAGTGAAAGAATTTTTAAAATCGGTTTAGTAGTTCTAAAGATAAAACAAAAACAAATCTATCCCACGGGAACCGTACATTTTTCCGGGATAAAAAGTAGCCTATAACATTATCTGACCCCTAAACTACCACTATGCAAAAAATCATGTCGATCCCTTGCTCTGTGAAAAACAAAAATAAAACTATCCCACGGGAACCGTACATTTTTCCGGGATAAAAAGTAGCCTATAACATTCTCTGACCCCTAAACTACCACTATGCAAAAAATCATGTCGATCCCTTGCTCTGTGAAAAACAAATACAAAACTATCCCACGGGAACCGTACATTTTTCCGGGATAAAAAGTAGCCTATGTGCTATTCCAGACTAAATCTATCTCTGTGCCAAATTTCATCCAGATCCGTTCAAAAATGACGAATTTCCATACAAACTTTCATCCCCTATTTAGCCCCCTTAGGGAATGAATTTTCAAAAATCCTTTCTTATTGCTCACCTACGTAATTTAAGGAACTCCTATGCAAAATGTCATGCATCTAACTTCAAAAATGACGAACTTCCATGCAAACTTTCATCCCCTTTTTAGCCCCCTTAGGGGATGAATTTTCAAAAAAAAATTTCTTAGTGCTCACCTACGTTATATAAGAAACTTTTGTGCAAAATTTCATGCTTCTAACTTCAAAAATTACGAATTTCCATACAAACGTTCATCCTCTATTTAACCCCCTCGGGGATTGAATTTCGAAAAATCCTTTCTTATCGCTCACCTACGTAATATAAGGAACTCCTGTGCAAAATGTCATGCTTCTAACTTCAAAAATGACGAACTTCCATGCAAACTTTCATCCCCTTTTTAGCCCCCTTAGGGGATGAATTTTCAAAAAAAAATTTCTTAGTGCACACCTACGTTATATAAGAAACTTCTGTGCAAAATTTCATGCTTCTAACTTCAAAAATGACGAATTTCCATACAAACTTTCATCCCCTATTTAGCCTCCCTAGGGGATGAATTTTCAAAAATCCTTTCTTATTGCTCACCTACGTAATATAAGGAACTCCTATGCGAAATGTCATGCTTCTAACTTAAAAAATGACGAACTTCCATGCAAACTTTCATCCCCTTTTTAGCCCCCTTAGGGGATGAATTTTCAAAAAAAAATTTCTTAGTGCTCACCTACGTTATATAAGAAACTTTTGTGCAAAATTTCATGCTTCTAACTTCAAAAATGACGAATTTCCATACAAACTTTCATCCCCTATTTAACCCCCTTAGGGGTTGAATTTCAAAAAATCCTTTCTTAGTGGGTGCCTACGTCACAAAAGGAACCTACTGTCCAAATTTCAAGTTTATATCTTCAGCGGTTTGACCTGGGCGTTGTCTGTCAGTCAATCAGTCAGTCAGTCAGTCAGTAACGGAACTGTTTTATATATATAGATTACATACACCCTTCAGTAAGTAAATCCGTATCCGCTACTAATGTTTTCATAAAATTTGTAAGTCCGGTCCTGCCAGGTCGATTTTATTGAAATTTTAGCAGCACATTTTAATCGTTGCTAAAGGGTTAAATTTCAATTTTGAAACGATTCTGAGAATTTTTTCGGTATTTTTGGGCCCAAAAACCATTTTCAACCCCTAAAAACCACCCTTAAAACGGTCCGATTGGGCCCATTTTAAATAGGTTCCGTGCGGTAATAGATTCCAACGTGTGTACCAAATTTCGTTAAAATCGATTGAGTCTTTCGAGAGTTATCGTGCTAACACACACACACACACACACACACACACACACACATATATATATATATATAAACATTTTTAAAAATGGTGCCAAATTGTTCAGGAGGCTATGAAACGTCGAGAAATTTTGGTCCGACCCCTAGGTCCCACCATCCGACCGACGCCAATAGTGTATGTGCCATATGGCAAATACACTAAAAAGTTTTTTTCAAACAAATTCAACAAACGACTGAACTGATTTTCAGTACAATTCGCTACTCAAAGGATAGAGTTTTGTGAATACTTTGATCGAATTCATACACATTCCCTGTGGATCTCGACGGAACATCTCTTATAAGACATGATCTTGAGATATTGCGTGTAGTGGCAGCAGGACCGCCGTAAGCAGGGGTGTATTGCACGCGGGCGGCAGGCAGGGGTGCAGCAAATCACATCAACATCGTCTAGAACAAATTGATATAGGACACTAATTTCACTGGTATTCGTGCTTCTCTACGATATTTATATGACAACAGAGTAAGACTCTAAACAGATTTCCAGTATTGTTAAGTAAGCTGTACTTTGTCGACTAAATAAATTATAATTTAAAAAAACTAAAAATTACGCTTTAATGAACTAAAAAGTAAAAAATAATTAATTTTATTGTAAAAAAGCGTGGGGTGCTTTGTATCATATTTTCATACTACCCCACGATTTTTTACAATAAAATTTATTATTTTTTACTTTTTAATTCATTAAAGCGTGTTTTTTAGTTTTTTTAAATTATAATTTATTTTTGCTTTTTAGTCCTGGAGATCCTGGTCAGGATAATAAGACAAACTTATGGAATTATTGTATTGTCATCGGTCCTTGATAAGTGTGCAAAGTTTCAGTTCAATCTGAAGTTTTTTGCTTTTTTTTTTAGTCCTGGAGATCCTGGTCAGGATAATGGGACAAACTTATTGAATTATTGTATTGTCGTCGGTCCTTGATAAGTGTACAAAGTTTAAACTAAATCTGACCGTTCAAAGTTGGTCAAAATCAAGTTCAAAGAAGTCGGTTACAAACTGACAAACAAGCCCGCAAACATACAGGTGAAGCTAATATAAGCGTGTTAAAAAGGAATTTATTACTTACTTCACTCTACATCTAAACAGTTGACAACAAGCAGTGTATGAAAATACATGTAACTAATTTTTGATGTGAAACATCTTATGTCGGGCAGTGAACAGCCGCGTAAGGTGAAATATGCAACGAAATTTCTGGTCCGCTCCTTCGCTGCTGTTCTCCCCACCACTGCGGCACTCTCTTTCTCTCGGCTTCCGCGCGCTCACGCCGCAACCGTGTGTGTTACAGTGCAGTATATAGGATTACGTCAGCATAACAGTTAGATGCTGCTTTTGAAAAAATATATACTACTACATAGAGAATACCACCGAGTTCAATAACGTTTTCTTTGATGTTTCACATCTGTCGGGGGTCTCGAGACCCACACCCTTTTTTTTAAAATAGGGGAAGAGTATTTTTAAATTCATATCTGCTAATTCAATAGCTATATGATATGAAGTGAATCCTCGTACCACTCTCATGTTAGACTCTCGCTGGTACGAGGATTCACTTCATATCATATAGCTATTGAATTAGCAGATATGAATTGACGCTCGCATGTAGTGAAAATCTATTGATTCTGAAGCATATATGGAGAATATTAGTTTAGCAATCTTGTCACGATTGAGTATTGTAAGCTCATTCCGCCGCGAAAGTGGAAAGGTTCAGGTTAGAATCCTGATTGTGACCACTGGTTGGTAAAATGATTTTTTCCTATATGTTTCGAAACAATTATATAATTGGCTGCTCTCCAACGAAAAAATCTTTCTTTTGTGTTTAATATTCACAACCTTTTCGAACTCAGAAACAATTAGAAAGCTTTACAGTACCTATTCAATTCTATTTGTAATATTTTCCTTTAGTTTATTCTTGTCTTTGAAGCGTGTAAGAGTGTAAATTAATATTTTTACAAAATGAAACCAACACAATACAGTTTTTCAATAAAGGTTTTATATTTTATTCTAAGATTTATTTTAACAACGTATTACCAGATCACACCCTATATGAGTTGTTTTTACTAAGTCAAAAATCAATTAAAATTTAAAATATTTGTATTATCATTCGTTGGAATCGTTTTAAGTCATTAAAATTTTTCGAGATGTCTCGTCTCGTTTCGAAATTTGAGACAAAATGCTCTCGAGACGAGACAAAATGGCTTCGAGACGAGATGAGACGTGTCTCGTGTTTCGCGGCAATTCTAGATGGCACACAGAGGGTAAGTTCGGTTTTACGCTCAGATTGATCGGAGTGCTCCGATACGTTCGAATTTAACATTTATACGCTCTGAAAGATCTCTATCCTGCGTTCGGTTTTAAGATCTGGAGCAGATCGAGCGCGCTCGATTTGCTCCGAGGAAAGCGAGCGAGCAAGCAGATTCAACCATCTTCAGAGCATTCATTTTAAAAATGAGCGGAAACACTTGTTGTGAGAATGGATAAATTTCGAAGTTTATTTATATGAGGTAATTTTTCAATAGGTGAAAACACACGAATAATATTTCGGTGGTTTTTGAAAATAAAAATTTAGCTCCTTTGCTCAGGCATATCGATAGCTCTATGGCTTCAATTAAAGACTGGTTTTATCAAAATAGTCTATCCTTGAATTTAAACAAGACCAAGTTCATTAAATTTGGCAACTATGGAGACTTTCCTGCTAGTTTGAACTTAGCAAATGCTACATCTATTCCTATAGAAAATACTGTCAAATTTTTAGGGGTTTATATTGATAAAAATTTAAAATGGAACTCGCATGTAGAACATGTAATATCCAAAATAAATAAATACACTTACCTATTAAGGTCAATTAGCAAGTTTGTTCCGATTACCATTTCTTTAAATATTTATCACGCTTTTGTTGAGTCAAACTTGCGTTTTGGCATAATTTTTTGGGGTTCCTCTTTTAACATGGAGGACTTGTTTAAAATTCAAAAAAGAAGCCTTAGAGCTATTGAGAATGTTGGGCCAAGACAATCCTGTAAACCACTATTTAAAAAGCACAATCTATTAACGCTATTTGATATATATATTCTAGAGAGTGCTACCTTCGTAAAGAAGTACCCGCAGCTGTTTTTAGAACATATTCGCAACCACCCACATGACACAAGAACGAAAATCAACTATGTCACATCTCGTGTTAAAGTCAATAAAGGGCCCTTAAACATTATAATAAAAATATATAACAAGCTGTCGCAACAAATAAGGAATTTGCCAGTTTTAAAATTTAAAAAAAAATTAAAATACTTTCTATTACAGAAAAATTTTTATTCCGTCAACGAATTTTTTAATACGCCAATTGATTTCGTAGACTTTTAACTATACCTACTATATATAGGTTGAGGTAGTTTTAAAATTTAATTTAATGTATGTTTTCTTTTTTTTCTTTTTAAATTTGAATTTTAAATGTAAATTTTTGTTAATTGTTGACTCATTCTACACTGTAAACCAGTTCTTGAATAAAGTATGCTATTATTATTATTATTATTCAAAGAATAGTAATAATCAATAAGTCTATATCGCACAGAATGATTAAATAAAATATTTATTATATCTATGGGTCGAAAAAATCAACAACCAGTACTACTATTAATTTTAAAATAAAGGAATAAAACGAAAAAAATTGTGATTCATGATTTATTATTATAACAATGTTGAATTAAACCAAATGAGGAGCAATAAAGAATATATTTCGGCTTTAGTAATAAGAATTTAAATTATTGGCGCCATTTTATTCTGACGTTTGGAAAAATCTGCTAAATTACGTTCGGAATTGTTTAGATGGCTCGATTTGCTCGGTTGTCACGTGACCAAAAATCTGTTCGCTCGGCTCGATCAATCGAGCGTAAAACCGAACTTACCCAGAGTGTCGAAAAGTTAGTAAATATGTGCAAATATTTTAACATCAATTTTGAATTTTATTGATTCTATTGGGAACTGACGAACTGAGACATGACATCTGGCGGCAAAAAATTAAACTATCATAAAATTGCAACTTTCTAGTTAGTATATGGTGTTAACTTTGATATTTAAATTTAATTAATTAATTATTAAATAAAAAAGTTAAAATGGAAGTTGAACGTTTTCCAGAACGTATAAAATCGAAAGCTAGTGTTTGTTGTGTAGTAAACGGTTGTCAAAGTATATCTGTTAAAGATTTAGATATTATTTTTCATAAGTTTCCGAAGCATCATATTGTTGGTATTGAAATGTGTTTTGGTAGTTATAAAATGTTACTCGAATAATGAAAATATGTTCTTTACATTTTAAGAAATGTGATTATATACTACCAAGTAGGTTAATTTACAATGTTAAAAAAGTGTATAATTTACGTGTAAATACATTTTTCTCCCAACTATATGCTTTACAAGAACAAATTATTAAAATTATTTTTCCACCCTAAGATATTATAGCATTTATTTCATGGGGTTTTTTTTTCATGTTTGACGTTTGTAAACATCATTATCACTTTTCCACAATTTATTCCACATTTAATTAAATGTCCGACAGATAAAATTCATTTAACACGCTTTTATTAGCTTCACCTGTATGTTTGCTTGCTTGCTTGCTTGTTTGTCAGTTTGTAACCGACTTCTTTGAACTTGATTTTGACCAACTTTGAACGGTCAGATTTAGTTTAAACTTTGCACACTTATCAAGGACCGACGACAATATAATAATTCAATAAGTTTGTCCCATTATCCTGACCAGGATCTCCAGGACTAAAAAAAAGCAAAAAACTTCAGATTGAACTGATACTTTGCACACTTATCAAGGACCGATTACAATACAATAATTCCATAAGTTTGTCCCATTATCCTGACCAGGATCTCCAGGACTAAAAAGCAAAAATAAATTATAATTTAAAAAAACTAAGAAACACGCTTTAATGAACTAAAAGGTAAAAAATAATTAATTTTATTGTAAAAAAGCGTGGGGTGCTTTGTATCATATTTTCATACCACCCCACG
This sequence comes from Mongoloraphidia duomilia, assembly GCA_039654895.1. Taxonomy (NCBI): domain Eukaryota; kingdom Metazoa; phylum Arthropoda; class Insecta; order Raphidioptera; family Raphidiidae; genus Mongoloraphidia; species Mongoloraphidia duomilia. Next base: position 874,441 of record CM077527.1, on the reverse strand, counting down.
CTTTTTTACAATAAAATTAATTATTTTTTACCTTTTAGTTCATTAAAGCGTGTTTTTTAGTTTTTTTAAATTATAATTTATTTTCTCAGTTTGGTTATCACCAACCTAAGATATTAATTCACTCAAATTTAATGGCATTTTAATCGTCAACACTACTATCACATATGTAATTTTTCTAAAACTGTAATTTTTTGTCGGCCATGTTTTTGAAGCGACTCCCACATGTCAGTTCCCAATTGCCACGGGACAAAAAATATTTCTAATTCCTCCTTTAATCATCTTTTTGTATAATGCGATGAAAAATTCCCCCATTCACGATTTTTGGTAATGGTAAATCAGAGTTTAGGTCGTCTGCAGCCCCGTATAGTCCAATTTTAACGAACATTGTGTATACAATATGAAATTCGTTCACGAGCATACTGTGAGCGGTGGGATTTGTATTTGTAAAGCTTGTTAAAATGTAAAAGTCTTCAACGAAAAAGAATACTGAGAATTTATACTAACTCGTCTATGATCATCCTCCTTGTCCTCACAGCTCTCCTCCTGTCGCATTTAGCTTCTCTCTGTGTAGCTGAAATATTACAATCTACTAAAATACTAAAAGAGATACAGTCTGCAATTCGTCACGTAATTTTTATATTTTATCTAGATTTACGATGTGTATAAAACTCTTCTAAAAGGTTTTAGACCGAGAGCTAGTGACAATTTTTTGGTGTTATTTATTCAAGGCCTTATTATTGTGAAGATGTTGAGGGAGGCATATTAAAGTGCCCTGAGTAAGTGATTTTGCTGGATTGTGGTATGGAAGGGATGCAGACCGCTCCCAACATGTAACAAAAAGAAATGGTCGCACAGTTATTATTGCTTTGAGGCTGAAATTGTTTGTATAGCTTGTCGGTGACCCAATAATGCCATTTTAATATTTGCAGATCGATTGGTCGGTATTAAAAGGGTGGCAGATCATCCTAAACGTGTCATGTACCCGGTGAAATTTATATTATTAGTTCAAGGTTCAAATTTTAATATGTTGTTACGGCAACTGTTTTAAGCATACATTTCAATTTGCAGAACAAAATGTCGATATTAACCCCCTTTCTTAGAGGGAAACTTGCTCGCCTAGGTGTTTATATCGTTCTGCAAAAGGGTTAATACCGACATTTTGTTTTGCAAATTGAAATATATGCTTAAAACAGTCGCCGTAACAACATATTAAAATTTGAACCTTGAACGAATAATATAAATTGCGTCGGGTACATGACACGTTTAGGGTGATCTGCCACCCCTTTAATACCGACTAATCGATCTGCAAATATTATAATGGCATTATTGGGTCACCGACAAGCTATATAAACAATTTCAGCCTTGAAGCAATAATAATTGTGACCATTTTTTTTGTTACATGTTGAGGGCGGTCTGCATCCCTCCCATACCGCTATCTAACAAAATCTTTTTATCAGGGGTCTTTAATATGCCTCCCTCAACATCTTCACAAAAATAAGGCCTTGAATAAATAACACAAAAAAATTGTCACTAGCTCTCGGTCTATTTGTACAAAATGCCAGATTGTAATTTTTAAAAATTCGACACCCGTGGTATGAATACGTAATAATTCTTAAATATGTGAAGGCGGAATTTTGTGTTGGTTGGAGATAAAATATATGCAGTATCTATTTATTTACAGTTAAATTTTATGAACTGTTAAGTTTTAACCGTTTATATAAAAATTTGTATAATATATGAACTGATTTTTCGCTTAGCACTTGGCAGGGCACGATTAAAATTAAATGATAATTAGTATTTGAGTAATGGGAACTTGGACAATGAAACAATGTTTTTATTTGCTGAATACTAATTTATACCATCATTTAGTAAAAATTATTTATCGCGATTAAATTCAAAGTAGCTGACCTCTAACAGTCGTTCGCTGAAATTAATCCTAAACGGGACGTTCTCCAAAACAAATATGGCCGCTAGAGCCGTCAGAGCCTTAGACTATGGAAATAGAAATGGACAGCTAGTTTACACCTTTTCCCATAGTAGTAATTAGCAATGTCAACCGAATGTCAATTTCATGTCAAAGCCTGGTCAAAGCAGTGTTACGGATCACCCTGTATATGAACGGCGGGCAACAATTCACACTTGCGGTGTTTGACGTTGAACACACTGGTGCCTACACGAACGTTCTGGAAAACGCGAGAACGTACTAGGCTGGGCAGCGCAGGTATATAAACGAGTGAGTGAAGCGATCAGTCAGTCAGTCACCGGAGAGCAGTCAACTGGAATCAGTCAGTGTAGATTATACTGTGACAGTGTTGAACAGCGAAATAAATCTGAAATAAATTCATCTGATAAAATAAATATTAGTGTAGTCAATTGTGTATAGTTATTTGTTAAGTGTTATTTAAGTGGCTCGTTTAGTTCAATAATTACCGTTTAAGTTTTTTTTATTGTTAGAATTGACTTTTCGTTGTTGCATTTATTGTTATCGTATTTTTAATTATTGTAAATAAATATTTATTCCGTCAACTCAGAAAACAGTTTTGTGACAGCAGGATGGAGACTCTGTTTTCCACTGTGAGTAGCAAAGAAAATCAATTTTTGTCAAATTGTAATTGTGCAGTTCCTGGTTATTGGGAAATTTCCTGAAATATTTCCATAGAAAGTATTTTCGAAAATTTTACAACACTAGTTTTGTCAAAACGCGGAGTCAGATTGAAGTTAGCGTTGCCAATCCATAGTTGTATCGTCAAAGGTCAGAGCAGGTGGAGAAGTCCTTTGACTTGTTAAAATTAATAGGTCGTCCTGCTTAGAGTATTGCTCATGTCATTTTTGATGTGAAACATTTTATGTCGGGCTGTGAACAGCCGCGTGAGGGGAAATATGCAACGAGATATGAAACGGAATGTTTGGTCCGCTTCTTCGCTGCTGTTCTCCCCATCACTGCGGCACTGGCTAGGCTTGCACTGTGGCACACCCGGTCTTACAGTGCAGTATAGAACACGCGGTGTTACAGAGCTGTATATAGTCAGCATATAGTACGTCGTTTAATTCAATACATTCGCAGGGTGACAGTTTCTCGCGGGGTAGAAATTAGGGTAAATTAGAGTAAATTAGGGCCAATTAGAGTAAATTAGGGCCAATTAGGGTAAATTAGGATTAATTAGAGTAAATTAAGTAAATTAGGTTAAATTAGAGTAAATTAAGGTACATTACGGTAAATTAAGGTATTTAGGGTAAATTAGAGTAAATTAGGGTAAATTAGAGTAAATTAGATTAAATTAAGGAAAATATGGGTAAATTAGGGTATTTAGGGTAGATTAGAGTAAATTAGGGCAAATTAGGGTAAATTGGGCTAACTTAAGGTACATTACGGTAAATTAGGGTATTTAGGGTAAATTAGATTAAATTAAGGAAAATTTGGGTAAATTAGAGTAAATTAGGGCAAATTAGGGTAAATTGGGGTAACTTAAGGCAAAGGGGGCTAAATAAGAGTAAATTAGGGTATTTAGGGAAAGCTAGGGTAAATTCAAGAAATTAGGGTATACTAGGGTAAATTTGGGTAAACGAGGGAAAATTAGGGTAAATTGTGTTAAATTGAAAATTCTTATCTCTCGAACTACTGAACCGATTCTAAAAATTCTTTCACTTATTATCTTCGGAGGGGGAGAATGTTTCGCGGCGTTGTAATAAATCATAAATTATTATCTCTGGAACTATTGAACCGATTTAAAAAATTCTTTTACTAATAGAAAGTTACGCTATCCCTAAGTGATTTTATTTTGATAAATTTGTAAAGTTTAATAAATAAAAGATTCAAGCTATAAAAACGTTTCACATCTGCCAGGCGTCCCGCGACGGCTCATATTTTTTTTTCAATCTAACAACTTTAAAACCGTTACCATGTTATAGGGTAAATTTCAGAATTATGGCCGATTTATCGTATTTTAATCACGATGTTTTTTTAATCACACTGTTAAATTTTAACACCTACGTGTCCATTGGTTGCTGCGTTTCCTTACCATAGCAGCCCGTCATTTAAAACTGTGATTAAAAAAAATCGTAGTTAAAATGTACTATAAACCGGCCCAAAGGGCGTTGCAAAGGGGGGGCAGGGGGGCAGTTGCCCCCCCCCCCTAGAGATCAAATGTAGCTAGCTGCAAAGTGTAACGCTTCATGCTCTCGGCGTTCATATTTTTTATCCTCCATAATATTGCCCCATTGCCCCCCCCTTAGTCATAAGCTGGCGACGCCCTTGAACCGGCCATAAGCCTACTATTTTTTTAACTTACAATTTCAATGTAAATCAAATAAAGAAATTTAATTTGTAAAGTCGGTTGAAATCAAACGCAATGTATATTGTACTAGCCGTTACCCGTGGCTTCGCTCACGTATATTTCGATTTACGATTTATTGTTCCCCCGCAAGAAATTCTTCCCCTGCGAAGCGAAGTCGGGCTGGTGGTGTTTACCAGCTGGTAAACACCACCGGTCGTGAAATACATATTATGTGTGAATTTCAAGTCCTTTTCTCATTTCGTTTAAAAGTTAGAGGCCTGTGACAGACAGACAGACAGACGGACATCGTTGGCACAACAATATGGGTTCCTTTCTGATACGGTGATACGGAACCCTAAAAAGTGGGTGCGTGTATTTATGTGCGCGTGTTAGAAGTTATATTTCTTTGGCGTGATTAAAAACTAATTTTAATTTGCATGCAAATCATTTATTGAAATCAAATAAAAAAAGGACTGGACTTAATTTACTTATATTTGTTTATATGGTAACTATGGAAATCATTAATGCTGCAACTTCGTCCTGTTAATTATGATCTTAGTGTGCGCGTGCATCATAAAAATTCACAACCCAAGGTTATTAGAGTACAGGTTGCCTCGTTCCATCTGACCAATCAGCGTAAGCGCGGGAATGACGTCAGCTAGAATTTAGTTTAAATCAAGTACAAAAATTGTTGAATTGTATTGTGTTTTAAAGACCACCAACAGCTAAGGTTATTTGGGCCTAGCACCAATTCATATTTTCAATTCATTATTATAATTTTTTTTTTTTAATAATAAATTGAAAATCCAATTGACACTTTTACCAGCTCTCGGGCTAGAACCCGAGAACTGGGGACTTGTAATAGAGGAACCATAGCAACGCCATGTAAACAACAGCGCCGCTACACTCTCGGCTATTCTCAAGCCCACAAAAATTGTTGAAGATTATGCTTATTTATATTAGGTGCTTCGTGCAGATTTTTTCTTAAAATTGGCAGGAGACAATAAATAGAAGAATAGATGTTAAAAAATAGGATAATTTTTATTACAAAATTTAGGTTTTAATATCTATAATATAAACAAACAAAAAATTAAATAATGCTCAAGAAATGGCAGATCTTGTTAATTACCTATTTTTTTTAAATTTAAGAAACGAATAGAATTAACTAACAAATTGATAAATTAATTATTTTATCTTTTATATTCACAAAATATTAAAAATAACCACAAAACACCATAACACTTAACAGCTATCGCAAAATTGACAACTTATCATATTTTTTTCACTAACAGAAGAATCATGTTTCTATTAGATATTGAAAAAACATATCACACTACCATGGTTACTGTAATTTTTATTTCCAAAAATTAGCAGCGTCCATCGTCTGATCTTTTCTATTGAAGTGAGCAAGCATGGTATATTCTGAGTGACGTCATCCCCCCCACTACTATCTATCGGAATGAGGCAACCTATAGTCTACTAACCTTGTTCACAACCATCATTTTTTCATAACGCGCTAAAAGAATTATAACTTCAATTTTTTGCACTGACAGCAACTGAGACAATTACGTTACCTAGGATTATGATAGGATCATAATCCTAGGTAACGTAATTGTCTCAGCTGCTGTCAGTGCAAAAAAGTGAAATGCGCAATATTTTACGTGTTTTTTTACAAGTTCATGTGAGCAGCTGACACACAAACCCCCCTCCACGATGCAGCTGACAATTTTTTTTCAACTCACTATGATGTCAACTATTTATAAAAAAAGTTTCAGCCGGCGTACTATTACTTAAAAAAAAGTTTTTTTTACCACTTTCGCAGCCTCCCACACCCAGACCCACCGCTACTTAAGCAGCTGACGGTCGGTTCACTGATTAGTTGTAAGAGATCAACTATCGATATCAAAATCAGCCGGCTTACTATGACTTTTTCATTTGCAACGCTGCCTCCCGCACTATTTATTTCACACATTATTACGCTTTCAGGACTCAAATAATGACTGCCTAATTAAAAAAAACTACAATTATTTGAATCAATTCGTACAAATAAATAAAATATCAGAATACGGTAGAAGAAGAGAAGTTTTAATGACATTAAAATTAAGAAGGTACCAATTTTTCGCAATTAACTTCGATGTTTTATTAAATTGCGTAAAACTTTATTTTCAAATTACAGAATCATTCAAACAAAAATAAGTATAATATTTTCTTGTAATGGAATTCAGAGAAGTCGAAAATTTGATTATACATTGTAAACTTGTTATACGAAATGTGGCTGTCAGTGGAACGAGGTGGGATGGGAAAGGTGGTGGAATGGAAATGGTGGTGGGATGTTTATACGTACAATTTTAATTACAATATTAAAACTGCGTTATATTGCAGCCTTTCTAAATTGCGTCGGAAGGAATCCGAGTAAAGAACATGCTGTCAATGGCAGAGACGTCGAAACGTGGAGGGCGTCTTTGCCTGTCTGATTGTTCTGTTTAAACTAAATACTAGTGGGTCAATAAATTTATGAAACTCGCACATTTTATTGACTACATTACTGGTACTTACCAATAAATTTAGATTTTTAGTGTATTTGCCATAATATGGCACATACACTATTGGCGTCGGTCGGATGGCGGGACTTAGGGGTCGGACCAAAATTTCTCGACGTTTCATAGCCTCCTGAACAATTTGGCACCATTTTTGAAAATGTATATATATATATATATATATATATATATATATATATATATATATATATATTATATATATATGTGTGTGTGTGTGTGTGTGTGTGTGTGTGTGTGTGTGTGTACACGATAACTCTCGACAAACTTAATCGATTGAAACGAAATTTGGTACACACATTGGAACCCATCACCGCAAGAAGCCTATTCAAAATGGGCCCGATCGGACCATTTTCAGGGTTGTATTTAGGGGTTCCAAAAAGTTTTTAAGCCCAAAAATACCGAAAAATTTGTCAGAATCGTTTCAAAATTGAAATTTAACTCTTTAGTAAAGATTAAAACGTGCTGCTAAAATTTTAATAAAATCGGCCCGACAGGACCGGACTTTCAAATTTTATGAAAACACTAGTTTGTTGATACGGATTTACTTATGGAAGGGTGTATTTAATTGGGTGTACTGATAAAATCCATGTCTAATATTGAAACTTAGAAAAATTTAATTATTTTAAGGGATGTATTAAGGGGTTAAATTTTTTATTTTGTCCAAAAACAAACTTAAGTTCACATAATAAAGCCACAATGCCAGTATTAGCAAATACACTATATTGTCGGCAGGGTTTTGGCACTGTCACCCGAGTTTTTTTTTATTTCATCCCGATATCTTAAATAAAAGAGAACCTTTTATTTATACTCCAATGTGTAGAAATATTTTTCTTAAGGTTATATGTAGCTGTCATCCTATTTGAGTTTGAATGTTTACACATCTCGTGAGAGTAGGAAGAGACGTCGAAGATGACGCACCTAAGGAAATCACTATAAGGGTCGGTCAGATGACTTCCCTGTCAGAACAATCTCAAATCATAGTGTCGCGTTAAAGGCATTCTGCGCAATGGAAAACGCGTTCGCATGTCACCCCGAAAAGCCAGGTTTAAATACGACTGACGACACGTGTTTTTTTATAATGTAAATATTTTGAAATTTGGGAATAAATTAATTTAAATATTAATTTAAAAATAATTTCAAAAAAATAAATTTAAAAAAACTCGGGTCGCAGTGCCAAACCCTGTCGACAATATAGTGTATTTGCTAATACAGGCATTGTGGCATTATTATGTGAACATAAGTTTGTTTTTTGACAAAATAAAAAATTTAACCCCTTAATACATCCCTTAAAATAATTAAATTTTTCTAAATTTCAATATTAGACATGGATTTTATCATCTGCACTAAATTAAATACACCCTTCCATAAGTAAATCCATATCAACAAACTAGTGTTTTCATAAAATTTGAAAGTCCGGTCCTGTCGGGCCGATTTTATTAAAATTTTAGCAGCACATTTTGATCTTTACTGAAGAGTTAAATTTCAATTTTGAAACGATTCTGACAAATTTTTCGGTATTTTTGGGCCCAAAAACTTTTTGGAACCCCTAAATACAACCCTGAAAATGGTCCGATCGGGCCCATTTTAAATAGGCTTCGTGCGGTGATAGGTTCCAATGTGTGTACCAAATTTCGTTTAAATCGATTAAGTCTGTCGAGAGTTATCGTGTACACACATATATATATAAATATATATATATAAATATATAAATATATATATATACATATATACATAAACATTTTCAAAAATGGTGCCAAAGTGTTCAGGAGGCTATGAAACGTCGAGAAATTTTGGTCCGACCCCTAGGTCCCGCCATCCGACCGACGCCAATAGTGTATGTGCCATATGGCAAATACACTAATTAATCGAAGTGTATTTTAATTTATTCCTTTTTTAGTTCTACGGAACCCTCGAGACGAATTCGCACTTGACCGGTTTTTTTAAGTATGCGCTTATCAAGCATGAGTTTCTTGTGCCTATGTTTATTAGCCCAGTCAATGAAAGGAAAAAATCACCCAATGTCGCAATTAATTCCCACAAAGCTGGATTTTTCACAGATTGTAGAACACGTTTAGACATGTATTTTTACAAAAGTCCGCGGTTTCCCCCCTTGTGCTTCCCCTGCCACGTACTTGTGGGAGTTGTGAAAAATCCGGGTTTAGGGGAATTATTTGCGACATAAAACCTTTATTGACTGGGCTATATGATCTGCTACTACTTGACCGGAAAAATATTGTATTTTAAGCCTGCGCAAAATTTGCACGCGCGACTGTGAAACAATTGAAATACGTAAATTGTATAAGTATCTATTGTATCTACTTTGTTTAATTTAATGAAATATACTTCAAGATTAAATCGTCTGGAATCTTTTACGGCTGCAACATTAATAACCGAATAACCGTTTACAAGTTTCTGCCGTTTTATTTTATAAATACAAAATAATTGGCAGTCAACATAACGCTAGGTTAAAGTACGAAAACAAAAAAAATATTTACAAACAATTATTGAAGGAGGAAAATACCGCGCAAACATTAAACAGTTCAAAGCCATTGTATTGTTTTACTCTAATAAAATGTCGATCACCTTATCAGTAAACAATCGCACATAAAACTGAAAATACTCTCAACAAGGCAACCATCTTTTTTTACTCGACTACGAAAAAGAAAAGGTTATGATTATCCTATCATATTGTATAGGGCCAATTCTATTGGCCCGATTTTCATAATCGAGGTGTCATTCCATTTTAGACCGAGAGCTAGTGTAGTAGTGACAATTTTTTGGTGTTATTTATTCAAGGCCTTATTTTTGCTAAGATGTTGAGGGAGACATTTTAAAGTGCCCTGAGTAAGGAATTTTGCTAGATAGCGGTATGGGAGGGATGCAGACCGCCCCAACATGTAACAAAAAAATGGTCACAATAATTATTGCTTTAAGACTGAAATTCTTTGTGTAGCTTGTCTGTGACCCAATAATGCCATTATAATATTTGCAGAACAATTGGTCAGTATTAAAGGGGTGGCAGATCACCCTAAACGTGTCATGTACCCGACGTAATATACATTATTAGTTCAAGGTTCAAATTGTAATATGTTGTTACGGCAACTGTTTTAAGCATATATTTCAATTTGCAGAACAAAATGTCGGTATTAACCCCCTCTCTTAATAGAGGGAAACTTGCTCGCCTAGGTGTTTGTATCATTCTGCAAGGGGTTTAATACCGACATTTTGTTCTGCAATTTGAAATATATGCTTAAAACAGTCGCCGTAATAACATAATATTAAAATTTGAACCTTGAACTAATAATATAAATTTCGTCGGGTACATGCCACGTTTAGGTTGATCTGCCACCCCTTTAATACTGACCAATTGATCTGAAAATATTATAATGCCATTATTAGATTCACCGACAGGCTATACAAACAATTTCGGGCTTGAAGCAATAATAATTGTGACAATTTTTTTTGTTACATGTTGGAGGCGGTCTGCATCCCTCCCATACCACTATCTAGCAAAATCCCTTACTCAGGGCACTTTAATATGCCTCTCTCAACATCTTCACAAAAATAAGGCTTTGAATAAACAAGCCGTGAGGTGGGTCGTTTATTAGGACTAAAGTGCGACCCTTGAGGTCCACACGACGAACTTCCCAGTTTGATAAATATTTAATAATAATAATTAAATTAGATATTACACAGAAAATAATCATTTTAATCATTAAAACATCAATAATTAAAAAAAAAAAAAAAAAAAAAAAAACGGCTGAACCGATTTTTATAAAATTTATGTCGGATCAAAATGACGTTAACACGCCTCGATTGACACCCTTACGAAGTCGATATAATTTTTTATTCGCGAGATATTGTGTAAAATCTACTTTTTTGGAGGTTATTTGGTTAAGAAAAAAGAACGGCTGGACCGATTTTAAAAAAATTCCTTTCAGATCATATTTACGTTAATACGCGTCGATTGGCACCCCAACGTAGTCGATATCATTTTTCGTTCTCGAGATTTCGTCTTAGAAAGAAATGGACACATACATACGTACACCACACACACACACACACACACACACACAGACATCTTTCTAAAAGTAGTGTAAAAATAGTGTAGTGACCTTGAAACATAAAAATTTTTTTTCCTTTTTGATTTCGATTTTCGGACCCATTACAATAACTTCCAATGGGAAGTTAATAACACCAAAAAATTGTCACTAGCTCTCGGTCTATTTGTCTTAATGCCACAAGTGCTCTTAAATATTTTTGTGAACTCTAAATGGCGACCGTAAGTTGTAAAAAAATTATATACTGTTTAGCAGAAAGCATTGTCAGAAAATCTAGTTTGGCAATGTTCTAGCTCGAGGAAATTATTGATTTTACTTTTTCGCCCGTTATAAGCGGACGCTAAATTTACTTTAGCGCCCGGATTGTCACAGACCGGCTTGAAATCGGTCATTTTACAACTAGTTTACATGCGTGAAAAGCAACTTTTTTATAGACTGTGTGCAGGGGAGCGGAGTTATAATAATATCGACGCGAGCGCTCGTTGTGAGATCTATTGTAAACTCGGAACTCTAATTTTCCGTAATTGTCAGTGAGCATTGTTGTTTAAAAAGTCATGTAAGTAAAACCATGATTTTACTTCTAACTTATTTGGATTTTTTTTTAGTAAAATATTTTTTTTCTCGAAAACTGTACATTTAAGAGAAAAAAAATATTTACATTTTTTTCATATTATAACGTCTAGAATTCATTTATATTTTTTTTGCCTATGTTAATACGTGACATTGAGAACGTTTTTTTTAATATCTCAGGATCCACTGAACCGATTTTACTCAAAATCTAATCAGATTAAGTTAAAGGCTGATAAACACAATAGAACAATCGGCATGGCCGTATGTTGTTCCGTTTTTACGATATCGAAGGCGAAAAATTGACCACACACACACACACATACAGACATCAGTCAAAAAATGATCTTAAACGATTGCTAGGGTCTCAAAACGTGAAGATCTGTTAAAATCTCGAAATATTTTTTTCGGACTAAATCCATTACTTCCCTACCATAGTAGAGGTGGGAAGTAAAAAGTAGTTTAATATTTCCTGGTGTGTTAAATATGAAAAAAAGAAACATTGTGTTTTGAATAACGATGAAAGTAGGGTAAGTGCAGCTGGTAAAAGTGGATGTGACAGGCTGTCAGCAGACAACGCCGGTAGATCCTATAGGATTCTTGCTACCAAATAACGGGATTTTGCCAGCGCATCTTCTGTACTATGCGTTCAGTCTTCTTCTTTTACTTGTTTATCTTATTCAGTCCCAGAGCAGCGGAGACCAGGCGACGTCAACGTTCCAATAAAAAACCGGACAAGTGTAAAAATAGCGACATTTTGTTCTGCAAATTGAAATATATTATGCTTAAAACAGTCGCCGTAACATATTAAAATTTGAGCCTTGAACTAATAATAAAAATTTCGTCGGGTACTTGACACGTTTAGGGCGATCTGCCACCCTTTTAATATCGACCAATTGATCTGCAAATATTATAATGGCATTGTTAGGTTCATCGCCAAGCTATACAAACAATTTCAGCATTGAAGCAATAATAATTGTGACAATTTTTTTTGTTAAATGTTGGGGGCGGTCTGCGTTCCTCCCATACCGCTATCTAGCAAAATCCCTTACTCAAGGTTCTTTAATATCTTCACAAAATATCTTCACAAAATAAGGCAGGGTCGCCATGTAAAGGTTTGGTTTTTAAGGAATTCTTTTAGTTTAATAATAAATTAATAAAGTTGTTGGTGTATTCATTATAGGTAGGTAGTTGTGTTTAATAAATTATAATTACAAATGTTAATACACTTAGTCATATCCTACGATACATTATCTACTTCTATGACCAAATACTACAGCTATTATATATCAATAGAACTGCTTAGCTTGCGTTGTCGAACTAGAACAGTTTTCAGTAATTATTTATTAATTATGTTCTGACTTTGCATATCTAAGCATTTCTAAAGACACCGTTAATACTTAACCTAATTACGTAAATCTAGATACATTTGTACAATACTTACATACTACAAGGCCTTGAATGAATAACACCTGAAAATTGTCACTAGCTCTCTGTCTATTAGTGTTTAATTGGTGTTTACACATAGTACAAATATTAAGGTACTCATAAAGTTTCAATTCAAATGCGTGGGATTTACAAGCACCCAGATTTTTATAAATCTCTTTCGCCTTTATTTAAATCTGGTATTCATTTTCAATACAGTTTTGAAATCGCTGTATTGTGCCCAATGAGAATTTGATAACAACACTGTCAAAACAAATCTCTACACAACGAAGACGCAAAGGTATTTTAGTGTTCTGCTTTCAGTTTTTCAGTTTCATGTTTGCTTCTATTACGAACTTAAATATCCATTAAAATGTTTGCGCTATCGATGCTCTTTTCTTTTAGATTTATGTCACTTCCTTTCTTAATTTTAATAAGTGTTAAGATAACGGATTTTATTTTTATAATTACAATCGTACCTGGCTTCGTCCGGGTAGGGTCTAGAATGCCAGGCGTTTCGATCATTCTAAATAGTTATAGGTTGAGTTTAGTACGACTGTTTTTTTTAGTAATTAATATTTGGAAAATTCAGCTATTAGGGTTAGCTTAATTTACAAAGAACATTTTTTTGTAAAAGTTGTCAAAAAATTGTCATAATTAAAGTTTTTGAAAGATGTAAAAAGTAATAATAAATAAATTCTAAATAGTGATAGTAATTCGAAAAATCCACACCTATTTCAATATTGAATCACATCTCATGCGAGAGCCGATTTATTATGATTGTAACTTAAAAATAAATCGGCTCTCGCATGAGATGTGATTTAGTATTGAAATAGGTATATAGAGGGAAGGAACAGATTCCATTCTCGGGGCACTGTGTGAGTAAGTGGTAACTCAACCAGCCGGAAACTGGGAATTTTGGGTTCAAGTACCGACAGTGGCTTCTGATTTTTTCCTTGTATATCTTATAACAATCGTTTGGCGTTTAACAATCATGATGGCATAATCTGCTGATTGATAATGTTAAGAAATACTATTCACTACCTATGGGTTAAGTGAATGCTTTGTGGATTGAATTCATTGTTGAATTAATTTATAATTATTATATTGTTAATCACAAATACCTAACTAATATATTGTTAATTGTTAAAAAAATGTATATATTAGTATAGATTACATTTCTTTATACATTACCTTCTTAATACATTACTCACTCGCTTCGCTCGTCCGCTCGAAATTTATTAATACATTACTTACTCGCTGCGCTCGTTCGCTCGAATTTTATTAATACATTACTCACTCGTTTCGCTCGTTCGCTTGAACTGTTTAGTGTTTAATAATTGGTGTTTACACTAACGCAGTTTCACTTCAAACGCGTGAGATTTATACGCATCCTTCAGTTTTTTCTTCTTGATTGAAAAATAATTTCCCAAAAATGTCTCTAAAACGTAATTGTCCTCGACTTAATAAATGAAGGTCAAATTTCCAGGGAGTATCCTCTGGTAAGATACAACATCTACAAAACAACTGCCTGTCAAAAAAGTAACACGGTATAATCATATATGTAATACTCCTATATTGCTAACCGGGGTTTGGAGTCGGGCGAAAAGACTACGGTGCAGACATATATATGTCTGCCTCTCTCAAAAAACGTCGAGTCTTATGCGCATGTCCGAGAATACAAAGAGATGTTTACTATAACTATAGGCATTAAGCTTCGAACAGAGGAGGCTTGTAGCGATCAACAATCCAAAATAATGCTGTAACCAGGGTAATGAAAAATTATTATAAAAACAGTGATTTTGACAAGTAAAAAAAAGATTATAATGAAAAGTAAAATAGCAAACTGTAAATTAATTATTTGGAAATAAATAAATATCAATACCGGCAACGAACATAATTATTATTATAAATACTGTGTGGTTAATATCCCCACAGGCTTTCCCCACCAAACGAGATGGATTTCTCGACAAAGATAGAAACAGTCATTTGCTGTCTCACTTGCGGCGTGATACTTCCACTTACGGGCGCTAGCAATATAGGAGTATTACATATATGGGTATAATGTATAACCGTCAACCGTTTATTGTTTTTGTGTCTCAAAGCAGGCGTTAGTAACGTAGGTAACCGTTTGTTGTAGATGGTGGCGACGGATCCGGCGAGCACGACAAGCGCCGAGACGACCGACTCCGGAACGACCTTCGGCAAGATCAGACAAACGCTCTCGTCCTCTCTGATGACCGCCCAGGATAAAGGTCAGTTCACATGTACATTAGTGCAAAGGTCACCAATTTATTGACTTTGATCCGCGTCCGGACAGCAGTTAGGGTAAATGCGGGAGAGATGCCGCGGTAAGAGAGAGGCCGCATGGCTATTAACTTACCTATTTACCATTAATGGATGGTGCTACAAGTACGTATCAATTGTCTTGACAAGATAAGATGAACGAACATACGTACTTGTAGCACCATCCATTAATGGTAAATAGGTAAGTTAATAGCCATGCGGCGTCTCTACTACCGCGGCATCTCTCCCGCATTTACCCTATACATTTTTACGGACCGCGACGATACAGTGATAAACAGAAAAAAGGTGGTCAAGTGCGAGTGTAACTCCGCGTCGAGAGTTCCGTACAACTAATAAACGAATAATAATGTACCTAATACAATAAATCAAATTGTGTTTTAAAGACCACCAGCACCTAAGGCTATTTGGGCCTAGCACCAATTCATATTTTCAATTCATTATTTTTATTTTTAATAAATTGAAAATCCAATTGACATTTTTACCAGCTCTCGGGCTAGAACCCGGGAACTGGGGACTTAATAGAGGAACCATAGCAACGCCATGTAAACAACAGCACTGCTACACGCTCGGCTATTCTCAAGCCCTCATAAAATCAAATTAGATGTCATTAAATTCTATTCATAATAACACAAATTAGTCAAGTAGGACTTGACCTTGAATCACTGTTAATATTTGCCGATTTGCGGAAGTCTGGCAAGTTTTTAAAAGGGACTTCCATCAAAAATAGTTGGTGACCCTTGCGTCGATTGGTTTTTTATTGGGATAAATAAAATATAATTGTAAATAAAATTCAGTTTAACTCTTTAACTCATGTTCATTTTTTGTACACGCAGCTGAAGCTATAAAATGCGCGTACAAAATACCTATTATTGTGAACACGCTTTATGTGACCCGTGCCTTCACCATACGTAACCCGTACTTCCACCGTATTAAAGATAATCAGAGATTTTGACGAAAAGGGCACGAGCTCTAAATTTAAATTTGGGATATCAAATTAGTCCTTAATTAGCCCTTAAATTTCATACCATTATTTTCATCATTCGGCTTTGTGGCGCTGCTAACTTTTAAGAAAGCTAGCACCACGCCAGATTTTGCCTAAAAGGGTAAGAGCCCTAAATTTAAATCATGCGCATTAAATAAGTCCTTAAATAGCCCTTAATCCTCATACCATCTATTTCGTCATCGGGCAATGTAACGTTGCTAACTTTTGTAACGTGATTCAAAGGTCCTTAAAACAAAATATACATTAAATACAACAATGAGTTAGGTTTTTTGTGGTTATAATATAATAATTATTAAATAGACAGTAGCCATTCCACAAGCAAATACTTTTCTTAACGTAATCAGTCGGCAACCTGCCATCGTGACGTTAAACGTCAAACAATTAAGATATACAAGAAAAAAATCAGAAGCCACTGTCAGGACTTGAACCCGAAATTCCCAGTTTCCGGCTGGTTGAGTTACCGCTTACTCACACAGTGCCCCGAGAGAGGAATCTGTTTTTTTTAAGAAAAGTATTTGCTTGTAGAATGGCTACTGTCTATTTAATAATTATTATATTATAACCACAAAAAACTTGACTCATTGTTGTATTTAAAAACGGTCTTGTCTGGACTTACGAGTTATTAATATTTAGGTATGTTTATAACTTAATAAAATCCGCTCTCGCATGAAGTATGGTTTAGTGTTGAAATAGGTATATATAGGAAAAGAACAGATCCCACTCTCGGGACACTGTGTGAGTAAGTGGTAACTCAACCAGCCGGAAACTGGGAATTTCGGGTTCAAGTCCTGACAGTGGCTTCTGATTTTTTCCTTGTATATCTTAATTGTTTGACGTTTAACATCACGATGGCAGGTTGCCGACTGATTACGTTAAGAAAAGTATTTGCTTGTGTAATGGCTACTGTCTATTTAATAATTAAAATATACATTATTTGAAAAAATATATTTGCAGAGCTGCGTCGTTTTCTCGTGGTTTTTCTGTAAACCTACGTTGACTTTACTTCATTTATTTGTATCGAACGACTGGAAAATTAATTGATTTTCATTAACACAGTTCTTTTTGTGTCGAAGCCGCGGTGCACTAAATGAAAAATAAATTAATTCTCTTTGACGTGTCAATCACTCGAATTCTTCACAGTGTTATATAGTTACAGTTTCTGTTTACAGGAGCGCCACTTGCCGTTTGCGGTTTATTCGAGAGAAAGAGGTTAGGTTATTAGGTCAATTAGACCGCAGCATATCCTTACTCTTACTAATATTATAAATGCGAAAGTAATTCCTGTCAGTCAGTCAGTCAGTCTGCCACTCTGTCTGTCTGTCTATCTGTTTGTATGTCTGTCTGTTACCTTTTCACGCCTAAATCGCTGAACAGATTTCGTTAAAATTTGGCAAGGAGATAGATTGCATTTTGAGGAAGGGCATAGGTTACTTTTTGTCTCAAAAAAACCGGCTTCGCTCGAGTAAAAAAGTAATCTCTGGAACTACTGAACCGATTCTAAAAATTCTTTCACTAATAAAAAGCTACACTAAGTGATATGGGCAATATTTTACTTTGATTCTCGCGGGGGAGGGGGTAATAAATCATTAATAGGGTTGTAGACACTAAAAGAAAACAAATACATTTTAATTTTTTTTCGATAGTCTATGATATCTAAACACTGAAAATCATATAATTTTTATTTATATATTCAACATATTTTTATAATAAATAAATAAAAAATTAATAATTCCTTCTTGTTGTCACGTGAACTCAAACACCAATCACAGCGCGTGACGTCACTCCCTGGTGACCCTGCAAACATTCTGTTCTGACGTTTGACACATCAACATCAAATATATTGCATTATGGTATTTTTTACGAACTGAACAGAAATTCTTTGATTAACCTGCGTTATTTTAAGGAATATATTATTATATAACAATGGAGCCCGGATTTATTAAAGGAAGCAGTTCAAATTTGCCAACAATTGACCTATAGATTAAAATAATTTATTATTAAGAATTCTTTGTATTAATCTATGGACTATGAACTAATATCACACAATATCTATCCAGAAACATAAAACTATAGATTCACTCATATTGGCATTTTAATATTTACTTTTAAGGTTAATTGTTGAATATTTAAATCAACGGGTTAATTGTTAGCTTATATTTAGTAGATGTATTTTAATAATAATCAGATTTACTTTCTTGTTTTGTTGAAATACAACTGGCATTTTCAATATAAATTAAATAATAAATTAGATTTAGGTTGTGTTTAACACATATGAACGAAAACAAAATATAGATAGATAGATAGATAAATATTTATAAGTTACAGTGACAGTGATGTGTGTAACAAGTAATTTACAATAATACAGTTCAAACATATAAGAAATATTCATTTAACGAGTAAAACTCGGCATCTATCAAAAAATTAAACACTGACTTTTTAAATAAAGAAAACGTTTTTATTGATCTTATAGATTTTGGAAGGCTGTACTAGTGATAAGAAAGTGATAAGTACTAGTGATAAGAAATAAATTACTAGCGAAAACATAATATTCTGGTGATCTACACGCAAAAAAAACAATTTTCAAAACTGAATAATTGAACAACAATTTTATTATTAACTTTTGTAACAATTATTATTGTGCCGGTTTTTATATTTTATAAGAGCTGATTGCGTATCACATTTAATTTTGTTTAGCTTGGGCGTTTTTTTTTGATACCGTTTATTCGATACCTACTACTTTTGGATCGATCCACCGATACTTCGAAAGGACAAGTATCGATACAAAATATCGCGTATCGGATTCCAAAAGATCGATACGTATCGCCCAACACTAATCTGAAATATTAAAGCATAGAGAAGAGTAAGTAATATAATAAAGTCCACTGATGACATAACCTAAAAATGTATGGTTGCAATCACATTAATATAATATTTACTTCTAAACTAATTATATAGGTACCATCAAATACCATAGAAATGTAATAAAATAGCATTTACGTCAAAGTGATCTTCACAAAAACAGGTTGTTTTGGATCACAGTACAGAGAATTTTTGGATGTTAGTGGTTTATCTCTTTTAGCAAGCCGAAACCACTTTTTACGCATTTTTTATCCTCTGGTACGTGCATAAATAGTTTCTGAGGTGTTTTTGCAGAAGTATTTGGACACATGGACACAGCACAACACTTGTGTTTTTATGCTTAATAATTTGTACTTTAATTTTATACGAAAAAACACCCTACCACAGAAGAAAAATGTTCACGTTTACCAGGGAGTGACGTCATTTTGACACCATGACAGCTTATGAACGTTTTAGTGGGAAATTTGAAAGTAATAATACAAAACACATTTTTTAAATAAAAATGGGAATATAAAATTATGAAATATATTTTTTTAGGTATAATATACATAAAGCTACAAAATAAAAGCATTTTCAAAAAAGTGTCTACACCCCTATTCTTATCTATGGAACTATACTGAACTTATTCTAAAAATTCTTTCACTAATAGAAAGCTACGCAGTGGGAGATATTCACGCGGGGGGCAGAGAAATAAATTTTTGCGGGGGCTAATAAATCATAAATTCTTATATCTGGAACTACTAAACCGATTCTAAAAATTCTTTCACTAATAGAAAGCTACGCAGGGGGAGAGATTCTCGCGGGAGGATAACAAATTAACAATATACTAAATATACATTCCATGTACCAAATAAAAACTGACATGTTTGGGCTATAAATCCAAATAATCTTGAATTAAATAAATGATATTTTTTACAGTAACAAAAATGTCGCCGCGGCCATCTTTGATTCCTGACATGACATCAGACGTGACGTCACCCGATCAACCTCAATCGCCTGGGTCGACCGGTTCCGGGTCCACAAGCGCTACTCAAACGTCGACTACGACTGGTGCCAGCACGAAGCCCGACCCTGGAAAACCGCCTAACAGGGCCGGAGCTTGTCGTGTATGTTTGAAAGCGTTCAAACCGGACGACTTTAGCCGAACCTGCAAAGAATGCCATCAGCGGGTTTGCGAAGACTGTGCCAGTTACAGTAAACTTGATGAGAACGAAGATCAGGTACGTGATTAAAAATCTCTCAATAGTGTAACACAAAGTCTCTGTCTGCCTCTGTACTGTGGCTCCGCTTACATTCTTCTAAACCACGCAACGGATTTAGAAACGGTTTCTACTAATAGATAAGAACGATAAACGTAGGAAGTTGAAGAACTCTATGATCTAGAGATGGTGATCACGTAGATGATGTAGATAATTAGGACGAACAGAAATTCTTCAGCGAGCAAAAGCGCTCAAATAACACTTGCAATACTGATGATGCTGAATTTGCATTTCATAAGCTGACGATTCGGTGCTCATCGCACCACTCCTCAGAGCATTCCATGCTGTCAAAAAGCTCCAGTTTATTGTACAGCTAGCAGCTTGACCCCCCCCCACGCACGCGCGACATTCCATGAACTTTCTGGTGATTACCTGTGTAACTAACGATATCAAGCCAGGCACTGGATCACCATCTGTAAATTGTACTCGATCTATCCTACTGTCGCCAGCGGCGTATCATCTGGCGATAAGCTATAATAGTATAATACAAAGTCTCTGAATGCATCAGTCAGTTGCAAAGCTTACTACTTCTAACCACGCAATGCCTTTTGCCACTGAGTTTTTTCTCCTATTTTCTAGCGATAAACGAGGAAGGTTAGTGTATATAATTTGTAAATACTTTGTACAAAATGACTGAACTATGACGGTGTTTTGTCAAAAAAAACCGTTTTCGTCCGCTTACATGGCTAACGCTGTCCAAATCAATTCATAGCACCCGGGCGAAGCCGGACTAGGCCGCTAGTTTATCAATAAAAAAGTGAAACAACAGTCTATTGCAGCTTAATCAATAAAAAATCACCAGCAAGTGCGAGATAACTCGTTAAATATTAGCCATATGAAAACCATCCATACAGCCATGGCGATTGCCCGAACGTCAGCATTGGTCGGAGCCTAGTGGATAGCGTACTTGTTACCGCAGCCTCTAGACTAGACTGTCGCGGGTTCGATTCCCACCTGTGCTCATGGATGTTTTGTGATGTTATTTAGTTTTAAGAAAGTTGTTATTTAGTGTAGTTGAAAGATGCTAATGACGTGAGATTTCGACGCGTCTATAATCTACAATAAATAAATAAAATAAATAAACAAAATAAATAAATAAAATAAATAAATAAAATAAATAAATAAAATAAATAAATAAAATAAATAAATAAAATAAATAAATAAAATAAATAAATAAAATAAATAAATAAAATAAATAAATAAATAAAATAAATAAATAAAATAAATAAATAAAATAAATAAATAAAGTAAATAAATAAAATAAATAAATAAAATAAATAAATAAAATAAATAAATAAAATAAATAAATAAAATAAATAAATAAAATAAATAGGTAAAATAAATAACTAAAATAAATAAATAAAATAAATAAATAAAATAAATAAATAATACATCTGCCATGTCGTCTAGAGCCGGCTTAAGAGATACTGGGCGTCCTTTTATGAAGGATCAGGACTTTTCAAGATCTGCTTTTGGATATCGGAGATGCACAATAGGTTCTTGTAGACCTGAATGTAGCGGGATTTTTTCCTGCCCCCAATTTCATTTAGTGTTGCCGTCTAGATCTAGACTTTCTAGACTCTTGTCTTGTCTTATCTAGATTTTCAAGACAAGATTTGCAAAAGTCTTGTCTAGAAATTTTCAAGACAAGACAAAAGTTTTTTAATCTAGACTTTGACTTAGGGGGATATTCATAGTCAGGTCTTAATTATAAGTCCGCCTTAAGCAAGAGCTTAAGACGCCATCTAGATTCATAGACGATAAATAAGACGGCGTATAAGCAAATGCTTAAGCACGGTCTTAATTGAGATCTTACATAGCGAATAAGACGGTCTTATTTCAAGTCAACCTCGGAGTGGACTTAAGACCGGTCTTATTCAAAAGTGTTATGACTGATATGCAAAAAGTGTGACGAAACTCCTTTGTTCGACGACAACAGTTGTCGCTAATGCCTGATTTAGAGGTCTGGAGGCCCCGGGGCAACAAAGGAGTGGAGGCCCCCTGACCCCACATTATTTTCCAAATAAAATGGACAATTTTTTTCAGTCGAGTTTTCCAATAAAAAATTTATTTTGAAACCAAGTATAGATTCTTTTATTATTTAACAAAATATAAATATAATCGGAAACAAGAATTATCTGAAATTAAATTTTAGCGTTAACGAACGGAACCTTCCGAGCTTTTTTCGCCGAAAAATCGTTGATGATTTCGCTAAAATCCAGTTCCCGAAGTAAATCACTTTCAATGCTCAGGAGAGAAAGCTTTGATAGACGGTTTTGTCCCATCGTGGTTCGAAGCCTATTTTTCATAATTTTCATTTTTGAAAATGAGCGCTCTCCAGTGCAATTTGATACCATCAAAACCAAATACATCCTCAATGCAATTTCATTAAGGTTTGGGAATGTAGCTCTGAAATTTTGATCTTCGAGAATTTGATAGTAAAATAGTTCCGGAGATTGGTCTTTTCCATAGTCCTTTTTGTATGAGTTGATCAAAGACACAAATTGAACCAACTCATTACCAAGACTATGTTCTAAATCATTCTGATAAACTTTCACCAATGCCTCTGCTGCAGCGTGCAAATTTTCAGCACGTTTACCGCGTTTACTCATCAAAATGCCAAAACCGGCCCTGGGTCACTGGTCGCATGCGTCATTTTACACAACATGGCGTTAATTTTTAACGACGTACTGCCGGAAGATGATGATGAATTTTTCGTTGAAGAAGAAGTTCCCATCGATAGACCTCGCTGGCAACCTTGTGATGGGTTTGCTGCTCGAGAAGCACTAATCGCTCGCTTATTTAATTAGTCAAGTGCCAATTTTTCCTAGATACATTTTAGCAATACGACCGCCGATAGCCAAAATACAGTATGTGAAAATAACATTTTCGCCTCCGTAAATTAAAAAGTTTATAACTGAATTTTATATATTTATTTAATTAAAATATAAAAATAAATATGTTCTTCATTCAACCGCACTCCTTGTCAATAGTCAGTTTGACTTCTAATTTTAAAAATCATAGTATATTAGAAAAACAATCTTTATCTTTACCTTGCTTGTCAAACGTCAACACAATTCCCATAGTTATAAAAACAAAAACCTTGTTTTCTATTGGTCAATAGCCGGAAACATTTCGAATATTGTCGAGTTTGAAATAAGTCCTAGCTCAAGCACCGTCTTTATAAAGACGATCTTATTCATCAATTTCTTATTCCAGGCCGCCTTATTAGTTGACTGTGAATACATAGCGGCTTAAGACGATCTTATTCAAATAAGATGAACTTTGTTAAGACCGTCTTAAGCATTGTCTTAAGACCTGACTATGAATATCCCCCTTAGTGAAGTCTTGATATTTCAAGACAAGACTTAGTGAAGTTTTGTCTTGTCTTGTCTTGTCTAAACGGCAACACTAATTTAGAAGGAAAATTACTTTTGCATTCTGAGAAAATGGCGTCTAGAGTCCGCCATATTGAATTTTCCGTGCTGTCATATACCTTATATTTGTAATCTTCTCAACAAAACCTTTCTTTTTATACCAATATCAATGTATTTAGATTATAGCGTTGCCGTCTAGAACTAAACTTTCTAGACTCTTGTCTTGTCTAGATTTTCAAGACAAGACTTGTAAAAGTGTTGTCTAGAAATTTTCAAGACAAGATAAAAGTTTTTTAATCTAGACTTAGACTTAGTGAAGTCTTGATATTTCAAGACAAGACAAGACTTCGAAAGTCTTAATGTCTTGTCTTGTCTAGACGGCAACACTAATTTCATTTATCTTTCTTATCAAAAAATTAATTTGCAACTCAAATAATTAGTTTCCAAATAATATCGTCTTACAGAGTCAATGGACGTGCAGTATTTGCAGACGAAAACTCCAGTCGCGTAGCGCTATTCCACAAGATTCCACAGACAGTCTTCTCGATATCCCGGTGCTGGAGGCTCTGCAGAGACGCCACTCTGACGTGAAGATCGGGAGCGGAGGACTCACTGTTTCAGGTGGAGGCGGAGGATTAGCACCACCGAGAAGCCCTGAATTAAGACGGCATTCAGATGTATCACCGGCTTCGCTTAAGGAGTTAGAAAAGGTTTGTTGAAAATACGTTCATTCGAATGTAGGTACTTTCTAAGCACTGGTGATATGATTGACAAACGGTGCAAAGACATTGTTTTTCCCCGAGGTAAAACGAGGGTTTTTGTCCTCACATAAAAGTAACTGTACATAAAGACTGCATAATATTTCATTGATATTCATGAACGCGTTGGGGACTGTTGTAAAATGTCACCGAACAATTATTATAAAACATACCAACGATACGGCAACGCATATTTAGTTTACTTATAGGCTCGATCCATACTATCGAGTTGCTCTCGGGCCGTTCTTGGTCCGCTCTCGTTCCAATAAAATTGTGTATGATATTCATATTATTAAACGGTTTTATTTAGCTTGATCCCGTATATTTGTTTGTTACTATCATGTTTCAAATCTTGCAACAGTTTTTTCAACTACTTCTACTTAACCGATTCTTTTGAAACTTTGCACCCACATTGAGTTCCCGTGACAATACAATATTATGATAATTTCAACTTGGTAACGAGGGTCTAATGATGGAATCAGGAGGTGGACAGTTGAAAGGATGAGGAGTTTGCATAATGATTCGGGCCAGATATCAAACTACAAACTAGAAAATATAAATAGGTAAAAAACGGTTTTATTTTAAATCATCATCTGTACTAAAAACTAGAAAATAATTAGGACACAAACCAAGGGCTACTTTGTGTCGTTGCGTCAGCGGAATAAGTAATAAAAACGTGGGGCGCATAAATATCTGTATAACGACTGAATAATTATTAAATAAGAACGGCTTGTCTAGAAAAATGTGTTTTCATTCCCACCAACAGAAATATTTCAAATGCGCCCCATGTGTTTATTACTTATTCCGCTGACGCAGCGACACAAAGTGCCCCTTGGTTTGTGTCCTAATTATTTTCTAGTTTTTGGTACAGCTGATGATTTAAAATAAAACCGTTTATTTTAAAAGTTTTTTTCTTATTTTTATTTTTTATTGCGCCAGTTTAGATCATGCTTCATCCACTCTTTCATCGTCTGACTTTCAAGTCGGACATTATCATAAAGCCGGGCCCCGGGGTCTCACGGTGTGTGGCTTGGCAAACCTTGAGTTGCTCGAGGTTCGTACTTGTGGGCTTGCGGTCTGTCGATTTCCGACTTTGCATCATTCCTACGGCGCGTGGATTAGCAAATTTCGAGTGGACCCTAACATTTCCAGAAGTTCTTTCCAGTTTCATTAGTTTCTGCAAAACTACACTTCACAATCTACAACAGACTATGGGAACAGTGCGCGAGCCGTACAGAGACTTGTCATCCGTCGATCCACAAACCTTTGATGTCTGAGCATTTACCGACATTTCATGGGAAAGATCGAGTCACTCCAAGTCATCTCCAGCAGTAACTAGTGATGGGCGGTTACGAGATATTTTTACAATCGAAACAATTGTAATCGTTCATAATAACAATCGAGTCCACAATCGACTCGGAGTTTGATATTACAATCGAAATGTTCGATTGTTCAAGTCGATTATTTGCCACACAGGTTATAGCAATAGCAGCGAATGAGAATACATGTAATCGCGATTCAAGGTTATATGCTAGTCGACTGACGCTCACGCGACTCGTAGATTGTTCACTGTTCACATCATTCAGTCGGTACTCATTACTCTGTGATCTCTTCACTATTGAATTCGTATTACGCGATTACTGCACAATCGATCATCGACTCGACCACAGTTGTTGAGTGATGAACGATTGTAAGATTATGTGGCTCTCGACAGTGTACGATTCAGTACTATGCGACTCGGTCTCAGCGAACTATGAAACAACAACAATCGAGTCCAAGTGACAACCATCAAGAGTCATCGAGATGTTTGAACATTCGAGACAATCGACTAAAACATCTCGTAATCACGCAGCACTAGCAATAACGAGTCTTTATACGTTCCCACGGAGCGAAGTATGACAAACGTCAGACCAGGCTGTGAGACCCCGGCTATTATAGTATAATTTGTCGAAATTTGCTTATTTATTCAAATTAATTAATATAAAATAATTAAGATTATAGCTCTTTTTTAGATGAAGATGAAAGTTGAAAAAGTATAAAAAAGCGATCAAGTGTGTGTGGAACTCGCGCTACGAGGGTTCCGTACCGTTACAACAATTATATTAGGTAGACATATTCTGTGAAAATTTCAACCGGCTACATGTTACGGTTCCAAAGATATCGCCTTTAAAAGGTTTCGTTTTATGTGTGGGGACCCCCTTTAATTTTTACTTTTTGTGATTTTTTGGATTTTTCCTTTTACTTGTGCTGCGAGACCTTGATTTTTGCCAAATTTCATGATTCTAGGTCAACGGGCAGTACCCTATAGGTTTTTGATAAGATGACAAAATGGCCGTATCTTTTGATTACGTTGATCTAGAAGCTTAAATTCTTTACACCTTTAAGGGACCGTAGACCTTAGTATTTCGTATAAATTTTAACTTGATATCTCTATCCGTTCCTGAGAAAATGGGTCTTGACTGACGGACACCCAGCCAGCCAGCCAGCCGGACAAACGAGTGATCCTATAAGGGTTCCGTTTTTTCTTATTGAGATACGGAACCCTATAAAGCGAAAGAAACTAAAAGGAGAATGTAGGAATATCCTAGTTTTATAATGAGATAAAATTAAGGTGAATATTAACAATTATTACGTTTCTTTCAGATTTATCCAGAACAGTTTTTTAAAACTAAATTAATTTGTGGTTCTTCGTATCGTCTATCAGGTCCAAGAACATTTTATTGTAAAAGACATTATAAATGGGTAATTTTTGAACAATTAAAACAGTTTTATTCTCAGTCAATTAGAAGAAAGCGCCCTAGGAGCAAACACGACACCCTAAATCACCCCGATAAACAAACGCTTCTTGGCTGACCATAAAATTGCTTTGGCACTTTTAGTCCGGGAGTTTGCGTTGCATTTTAGGTAGTGTTTTTACGCCGATCGATTGTTATCTTTTTCGATAAATCTGGTATGACTAATAAGTAAACCAAGCGTCAACTGACGCACCCGCGGTGGGTGTGGGTGGAAGAGGCTTTGAAAATGGTAAAAAAAACTTTTTTTAAGTAATAGTACGCCGCCTGAAACTTGTCTTTATAAATAGTTGACATCATTGTGAGTTGAAAAATAATCGTCAGCTGCATCGTGGAAGGGGGATTGTGCGTCAGCTGGTTGCATGAACTTGTAAAAAAACACGTAAAATATTGCGCATTTCAATTTTTTGCACTGACAGCAGCTGAGACAATTACGTTACCTATCATATCGCTATCATAATCCTAGGTGACAAGTAAGATACTTGGGATTGCATCTAGACGGAGGACTGACCTTCACTTATCATACCAGAAATACTGTAAATAAAGCCCTAGGTACCATGTCAAACCTTTTCTCACTTTTTAACAATAGATCTAAACTAAGTATAAACAATAAAATGCTCATATATAAATTAGTAATTAGATCTTTATTAACTTACGCAGCACCTGTCTGGAGTTACATCAGTAAATCTAATATAAAAAGCTTGCAAATTATACAGAACAAGTGCTTGAGAAGAGCAGGTGACTATCCTAGATGGACACCCATTCCCAAATTACATCAAGAATTAAATATAGAATATATTGAATCATTTATAAAGTACTTAACTAAGAAATTTTTCTCGAAAATTGAACTGGCTGATAATGCTTTGATATCATCAATAGGTAATTATCAAAACAATAATAAACATAAACATAAAATGATTAAACACATATTATAGTAAAACATCAAGTTTAGCCACCTGCAATCTCTTGTTTTATTGAATAGGTTTTTAAAGTGTTTTTTTCCTAATTAAATAATAAAGTTGCTATATGCATAACACCCGTTATTGTCAAAAAAAAAAAGAGAAGAGCGCGGGTTAAAGTTTAAACTGGAACCGCCATGTCAAAATATTATGTATTGTATTATGTTTTTATTTGATGACAATAAATCTTTTATATATATATAATCCTAGGTAACGTAATGGTCTCAGCTGCTGTCAGTGCAAAAAATTGAAATGCGCAATATTTTACGTGTTTTTTTACAAGTTCATGCGAGCAGCTGACACACAATCCCGCCTCCACGATGCAGCTGAAAAATTTTTTTTAGCTCACTATGATGTCAACTATTTATAAAAAAAGTTTCAGCCGGCGTACTATTACTTTAAAAAAAATTTTTTTTACCACTTTCGAAGCCTCCCACACCCAGACCCACCGCTACTTGAGCAGCTGACGGTCGGTTCACTGATTAGTTGTACGAGATCAACTACCGATATCAAAATCAGCCGGCTTACTATGACTTTTTCATTTGCAACGCAAACTCCCGGGCTATTTGCAATTCCCATTAAAATATTTTAAATAATCCAAGCTTATATTTTGCACTTAACAAAAACAAAAATTACAAAATATTTTTCTCCAAAACAAAATTAATCTAAATTTATTTCATACTAGCTTTTACCCGCGGCTGTTTTGATAGGAACTTTATCTTTCCCGTTACTATTTTATATAGGGGTGTCCAAATAATGCGTTCTCGGCCGATATATTGATTTTGGGGAAGATAGAAAAAAAGTTTAAATACAAAAGTTGTATGAATTCTAATGATGTAAAACCTAAAAATATTTTTGTTTATACAGTCTGTTCGAGAGAAAAATGGTGTTGTGTAGAAGTTTGTTATTTTAATTGGAACACCCTGCATATTATTTATTTTTTGGATTGTTTTGATAAGTTTAAATATCTTTTATACCTAGTACGCCTAACCTAACATTTTTTCAG
The DNA here is from genome assembly GCA_039654895.1 of Mongoloraphidia duomilia. Lineage (NCBI taxonomy): Eukaryota > Metazoa > Arthropoda > Insecta > Raphidioptera > Raphidiidae > Mongoloraphidia > Mongoloraphidia duomilia. The sequence continues at coordinate 845,236 of CM077527.1, read as the reverse complement.
ATATTTGCCGTTTTGTCTAAAAACTCACATTTTCAGGTATTATGGATAGAAATTTAGCAAAAAAAAAGTCGCCAATTTGGTTATCTTACAAAATTTTTGGGCTTTTTTTTCTTTAATTTCCATCTCCGCCCTGGCCGGGGCCCCCTCGGCAGCTTTTCAAGTAATTTAAAGGTTAAACTAATGTCAACTTAGATTTTCTCATAACGCTTTAAAAAATCCAGCATGATTTTATTTCTGTTTTCCGACCGCTAAACCACTTGCTCGTCAGTTACCTAGCATTACGCCGTTTTGTCCTTGAAAACAAGAACCGCTTCACAACAGCTGCGTTAAGGTACCCCCCCCCCCAGTGAGTTTTTTCAAAATTGAAGTAAGTCATAATTTTGCACCATTTTGCTCCGTTAATAAAAAATTTTGCTCCGCATTAGCAAGAAAGATATTTGAAAAATTAAATGGGAGGAGATAACTTAACAATGCCCCCCTCACTCAACAATTAAGTATTTTCATTATGGATTTCGATTCGTTATAGTTTGCACCATTTTGCTTCACAAGGAAAAAATTTTGCTCCAATAGTGAAAGGGGAAATAGGAAGCCCCAAAGAATCTTTAATAGCCTTCCTCTGATTTATTTCAAACTTTTTTTGTACGTACCATTTGACTCGCTATACGAGTATTTTGGTTCACAATGAAACATTTTTGCTCCAATAGTGGGAAAGAAATAGAAAGCCCAAAGAATCTCTAATATCTCCCCCACAACATTTTTTTAAACTTTTTTTGTACCATTTATTGGAGCAAAAGTTTTCATTGTGGAGCAAAGTGGTGCAAAATTATGACATAGGTACTTCAATTTTGAAAAAACTCACTGGGGGGGGAGGGAGGCTACTTTAACGCAGCTCTTCACAACCCCAAACCGGATAGTTTCAGGATTTAGTTAATCAAGCACATTTCGTTCATATTCATCTAACCCTGTATGATCGTCGATCTGTCAAAGATCTGTTTGGTATACTAGTTCTAGAACAGTTTTAAACTTGTTATCTCTATGTAAATTAATTTTTATCCGACTGCGGTATTGTGGTTATCAAGTTAGTGAGTATATTTGTGACACTTTACACTCCAGCTGGACGCATTTTCACAAGTGAGATGACGATAGATTCGTTGTAATCTCACGAGTTACAATAGGTATATGACGTTATGTCAAATTCATTGTGGCGGACGATAAACGCCATGTTGTCAAACCTCAAAAATTAAAAGTCAGCAAAAGCATTCATTGTGTGGAGTACCAATAGGCTAGTGCCAAAGCGGATTTTGGAAGCTAAAAAAAAATTATTTACAGGCAAAGACCAGTCGGAAAATTTAGTTAAGGTTATAACTAAGAGAAAAAACAAAAATTAAACTCGTGATAAAGTAAAATTGTGAAATGGGGATGCTTTTTAGGGGTTAAAAGTGGTTTCTTGCGATTATGGGCGAAACTTGAGCTCCTAGCGGAAAATGTTTTACACAAAAGTTGTAGAATGTAAAATTAAGAAAAATCGCAGGATAATGGACAAAATATTTGATTTATTAAACTAAATGTACGACGTTTCGTCTATAGATTTAGACTTTTTCAAGTACATCAAGTGTAGAATGTAAATAATAAAAAAATCTAAAACTTTTGTATAAAGAATTTTTCAACATAATCTCAAATTTCCCGATAAAATGGCGGAAAACCGATTTTTCGGTTTTTAATTTTTTTCTCTTGTAAAAATAACTCAATGTACATGAACTTTGATGAAATTATAACTTGTTTTGCATTAAATAAGCATTATTTTTTTGGAATCTAGGAAACATGTAGTTGGCAAGATATTTGTATTTCTCGGAAAAAAACCAAAATTTTCCATGGAAAACTTTATTGGTGTTTTTTCCGATTTAAATATATAGACCATTTTAAAGTATACATTTCAACGGTTAAAATGAGCCAAGTAGAATATTTAAATCGAAAAAAACACCAATAAAGTTTTCCGTGGAAGATTTTGTTTTTTTTTTTCGAAAAATGCAAATATCTTATAAAATACATGTTTCCTAGATTCCAAAAAAATAACGCTTATTCAATGCAAAAAAAGGTATAATTTCACAAAATTTCATGTACATTGAGTTATTTTTACAAGAAAAAACAATTAAAAACCGAAAAATCGGTTTTCGCCATTATCTCGGAAAATTTGAGGTTATGTTGAAACATTTTTTGTACAAAAGTTTTAGATTTTTTTATTATCTACAAATTTTGCGTAGAACATTTTCCGCTAGGAGGTCAAGTTTTGCCAATAATCGCAAGAAACCACTTTCAACTCCCAAAAAGCACCCCATTTCACTATTTTACTTTATCTCGAGTTTAATTTTTGTTTTTTCTCTTAGTTATAACAATAAAAAATGGTGGAACCTTTGGTGTAAAGATACGAAATGTTACAATTACCACAAAACACCAAACCATAACAAACACTCTCGACGTACATTTCGCCAACCAAGTTGGCATCATCAGGAGATGATTAAAATCATTAAATAATCATCTCCTGATGATGCCAACTTGGTTGGCGAAACGTACGTCGAGAGTCTTAGTTATAACCTTAACTAAATTTTCCGACCGGTCCTTGCCTCTAAATATTTTTTTTTCTTCAAAAAGGTATTGGCACTAGCCTACAAATGAAAAGGCTTGATGAAAGGATTTCACAAATAAAATATATAAATAGTTAAATTCATAAATATGACTAAAAAGAAGCGCAAAACAATTTTCAAATATGAAAAGTAGTTAAACAAAATTCTAAAATATGGGTATTAGTGAGTGCTTAGGATAGTTCTTTAATTTCTTATCAGGATCAAAAATGTAATGACACTGTTTGCAAAGGATCCTAGGACTTTTACATTGACAGTTCTAGTACATGTATATCAAGCAGACATGTTATTGGGAAACAACAAACGTTTTGACTGCAACTGTTTATGATTTCAGTTAAAAGGTACCGCAGCGCAAGGTAAGAGCAGCGACATGGATTGGGGACCTCGTTCGCGTAATAGAAGTCCACCGCGACGTGGCTCAATCATGGTTGAGCCGATAACGCTGAGCACCGTGACGACGACTCCAACGACTCCAATGACCGCAGCTGATGGCAGCGGCGGTTTGGCGGCGGCACAGCGCGCCGGAAGACGCATGTCGAGGGCGCCGGTCAGGCAACACAGTTACGATGATGAAATTAAGACTGGAACGGCTGGTGAAGGGGCGGGAAGAAATCAGACCGGCGGTGGAGAAACGGGACTCGGATTGCCGGCTCCAATACCTAGAAGGTAAAGGTTTTATTTCAGCTAGTTAGGGTCAAATCTTGTAATTTAATTTTGACCCTTTCACTTCCACATAGGGCCGTAGCTAGAGCTGATTTCAAGATAGAGCACTGAAAGTTTAAAGTAGGGCTGAAGCAAAAGACTACAATTTATTAATTGGATTGCCCACCTCATCTGGTGATATCAAATTACAAAAGCAAAAAAACGGTGAATGACAATTTATAATCAAAAAAAAAAAAATACAGAACTTGCCATGTTATCAAATTTCCGAAGAACTTCATTTAGATCCAATGAATTTAATCTTGTTTTTCCAAATGTCAGATAGATCAAATCTGTCATTCTGTCGTGACAGTCTTTGCGGCTCATTTATAATTCCTTAAAGTAGGGCACTGGATGTTTTAAAGTAGGGCATTGCCCCTTAATGCCCCCCCTAGCTACGGCCCTGCTTCCACATACGATTTGAAACTTTGTAAATGTAGGTACGTAGTTCCTATGATGAAGACAAGCAAAAATAATGTGCCTAATAAAAAAAAATGGATGTGTGCTTATGACCACACGACAGAAGTGAAAACTTCAGATTTTCTAATTTTTGGTGTCATCCTATTATAGCGCATTTATGAACTAAAAATAATTTATTACTAAAATACTAAAATTGTATTTTTAATTAATTCCACCTTGGTTTCAAAAAAATTATAATTATTGTCAAAGAAAGAATATAACAAAAATTAAAAAATATAATCATGTAGAATTTAGAAAAAAAACGCCAAAAATTCTACGCTGCCATCAGGTCTCGAACCGAGTTCCGAGTTCCCTATGCATATAACGCGAATACGCTACTAACTGAGCTATTGATATAACTGCCTAGCTTGCCGTTTTTATGCTATAAGTATGTCAGCCGCGTCACATTTTTGCGAACACTTTACTGTGTTTAACTACCCAGGCAAAGAGTACCTAACGCGCCTAAAGGTACGTGCAGTACGCAGCTGGGATTCTAGATGGTAGCATGTATGGTAGATGGTGGCTGAAATTATAAGCGCTTATAGGTTTGCACAACGAAGCTTTGATACTAGCATTGATACAAGCTTAAATCGCGTTTGAAATGTCAGATAGCGAAGACGAATATTTATGTTCTTCTGCTACAAAGTGGTATATTTTAAATACAAATTTGGGTAGGAGCTATCATGTTCACCCTATTAATAGAAAATGATCTAAACATGGTGATGTTCATCATTTATACCAAGAATTAAAATTTTACCCAAGCCGGTTTTTTGAATATTTACGTATGGAACCTTTTGAGTACGTCTTAGAAAAAACTCAAAACAAATTAAATAAAAACTGGCAAAATTTCACTTATTAAACTAGTCACATCCATTGCGAAACTTGTATAACGGCCATTTGACAGTTGTCACACGTTGATTGTAGTAGTCAGCGCGCTGAAAGAATGGTGAGATACATTCTTGTATCTAGCAGCTCTTGTAACAGCGTTTATACCTGCTACACTTACTGCTTCGTTGTGTACGCTCGCATATATAACAACGCATTAATTTAAGCAAGCCCTGCTATGATCTACGCTATCATCTAGAATCCCAGCTCCATACTGCACGTATCTTAAGGAAGTGTTCACTTCAAAAAAGTTAGATAAACTTGTGTCACGGCATACGTTACATTCTCTCTCAGTAGTCATTAGGCAACTATACTCAAAGCTAGAGAGGCGCATGCGTCTGTCAGGCGAGGGGAGGGGATAAAACATCAACCCAATAAAACTGCTAGACCGTCCCACATTAAATAAAGGTTAAGAGCTGTTATGGTCACTTAAAGTTTGCAACACGAAGTAAAACGACTGTATTATACTGTTACAAAACTGTTTTCTGAGTTGGCGGAATAAATATTTATTTACAATAATTAAAAATGCAATAATAATGAATGCAACGACGAAAAGTCAGTTCTAACAATCAACACAAGTAATTAACACTTAACTATATACAATTGACTACACTAATATTTATTTTATCAGGTGAGTTTATATCACGGTATTTATATCAGATTTATTTCTAACGTTTATTCATGTCGGTCCTTTACTCAGTTACTTCAGTACTATTTATTTTTTATCCACTCTACTATTTATATCACTGTTCTGACTGATTCGACCGTTGATTGATTAATATTTATATCACTGATTCGCTTTGGTTGCACGACTCACCATTGACCGCGTATTCGACACTACACTGACTGCCCGATCCACTCGTACTTCGCTGTTTATATACGCTGTCTGGCTGGAGCCCAGTGCTTCTCGCGGTCTCTGGAACATTCCTGCAGTTACTCGTTGTTCAGCAAGCAGACACCGCTTCTCGATTTCTCTACCTGACGTTTATATACAGGGTTATCCGTAACAATACGTATTGTTGTGCTCTAGATATAGTTTAAAATATGTGTTAATACTTTATAGAGCATCGGCGTACGACGTGTATGCACCAGGTGTGCTCGCTGCAGCTCAAGCGAATGCTCGAGCGAGCGTGAGTGGGCCGAGCGGTGCGAGCGATGGAGGAGAAAGCATAAGCAGTCGGCCTAGCAGACGTTCGTCGTTTCGTATTTTGCCACCAGAAGAACCGCCTAAAGATAATTCACCGATATCAGATACTGGATCGACGCTTATCGTAGACGAAGATAGACGCTCCAGACGTCGTGGATCTCAACTGTAAGTTAGACTGATGTTTAAGTAAAATTAATATTGGACGAAGCCAGCTTTGTTTTTGCAAAAAAGGTAATAACTTTTACTTGAAAGACTCAACTGTAAGTTAGACTGATGTTTAAGTAAAATTAATATTGGACGAAGCCAGCTTTGTTTTTGCAAAAAAGGTAATAACTTTTACTTGAAAGACTCCAGAGCTGGATTGCAGAAAGTGTTGTCAGATATACTAGTTTGACAATGACCTTATAAAACTGCCTATAAAAAATTGTTTCGAATGGAAAATTGTATGAAAAAGTATATTAAATAATTGCCAATCGTTTCAATCAATCAGCTGTTTTACAAGCTTTTATTTAACTTCCAATATGTTAGTGTGTTTGTTTAGGTCAAATCTTGCAAGTCAATTTTGAACGACTTCCACGTATCCGATTGATTTGAAATGTTGTGCACATATGTATTCCCGATGACAATACATGAATAAATCGTTTTTAGAAATAAATTCAACCCCTACGGGGTTCAAACGGGGATATAGGGTTTTTTGACTAATAAACGCCCAGGCCAAATCGCTGAAGATAGAAACTTGAAATTTGGACAGTTGGTTCCTTTTCTGACGTAAGCATCCACTAAGAAAGGATTTCTCGAAATTCAACCCCTACGGCTGCCAAAGGGGGGTAAAATTTTGAAAGACTAAAATAAACAAAATAAAATATTTGTAAAAAAGAAATTTTTTTTTATTGAAATGTACTAAAAAGGAAAAAATAATATTTAATAATTATGAACCAACATTATTAAATATTATTTTTTCCTTTTTAGTACATTTCGATTAAAGCTTGTCTCTAAAAAGTTTTTTTTACTAATATTTTATTAAAAAGATCAATTTAAAATTCCCATCTGTGACAATGCCGGATACATCATTATTTTGTTGAATAATTTTGAAGTAATTTCTCAAATTTGAGATAATTGTGTTACAGCCGCTCGACACTGTTACAGACGGTATCAAACATTACTATTACTCTATATTTTGTGTTGGTTTTTAATAATCGCATTTTCTTAGACCGGACATAAATACATTACGAGCTCTTCCACCAACGCCTTGGTCTGCAGCCGCGTTGGAAGAACTCGAAGCGCCTCGAAGGCAACAGTCCGTCGACGGTGACGCGATTAAAATTGTTATACACGATGTGGACTCTGGATCGTCGTTAACTGCTTCCAAAAGAAGAGTTCTTCTAAGGCGTGATCCGGCCGATAAAGCTCACAGAAGTAAGTATGTTTGTACGAATGGTAAAGAGTGTTTCAAAATAATAATAATAAATCGGGAGTAATCTCAGATGACCGATTTCATATTTTTTTCACTGTTAGATAGGTGATACTTTGCTTTTGAACATAGCCTATAATAATTCGCTGACTCGGCTTCGCCTGGGTGAAAATCGGGGGTAATCTTAGAAATTACTCAATCGATTTCAAATTTTTTTGACTGTTAGATAGGTGATACTTTGCTTTCGGACATAACCTATAATAATTCGCTGGCTCGGCTTTGCCTGGGTAAAAATCGGAGGTAATCTCAGAAATTATTTCGAATTTAAATTTTTTTCTCTGTTAGATAGGTGATACTTTGCCTTCGTGCATAGCCTATAATAATTTGCTGGCTTAACTTCACCTGAGTGATAATCGAGTGTAATTTCAGAAAGTACTTAATCGATATCAATTTATTTTACACTCTTCGAAAGGTGAAACATCTTACTTTGCTCTAAATCATTGACTATAATAACTAGAGCGTACGAACGAAGCGACTGATTAATGAATTAAAAAATCATAAAGTCATAGCACCGGGGCGAAGCCGGACTGAACAGCTAGTTTAAAATAAATCAATTAAATGTTTAATTTGTTTTCTTATGCTTTGTCCAATTACAGCTAGAGGTTTTGGAATGCGCGTCGTTGGAGGTAAAACTGGAGCCGATGGTAGGCTTTTCGCATACATCGTTTGGACAGTCCCAGGCGGACCGGCTGAAAAAGGTGGATTGCAACGAGGCGACAGGGTGCTGGAATGGGGTGGAGTTTCTCTGATAGATCGCAGTTTTGAAGAAGTCTGCGCCATCATGGATCACACCGGGGACACTGTTGAACTTCTTGTCGAACACGCCACGGATCTTAGGTCTGTCCATTTTGCTATTTTCATTTTATCATATTTTAAAGAATATCTATAATATCTTTGGGATTGCAGTTTTACATCGTATGTTAATTTCTTAATTATTAAATTCACTTATTATAAATATATTTCAGTAGACCTGATACCCAAATTTTTTTATTATTAATCAATTATATAATAATCAATTATATAATTGATTAAGAATAAAAAATGTTGGGTATCAGGTCTACTGAAATATATTTATATAATTTAATTGACCCAAACGACTTTCCTGAAACATAAAGATTATTAAAATCACGTTGGAAGTTGTTGTAATGGGTCTGATTTTGCGAATACAAAATTTGGACATAACTGCACGTTTTGAGGTCCCTAGAGTCTGAATCTACTGTTTTTAGAGATGTCTCTCTCTCTCTCTCTCTCTCTCTCTCTCTGTGTGTGTGTACGTTGGTGACTTTTTTTCCATTTGCATATCTAAAGATCGAACAATGATATCGACTCCGGACCAATTTCTTTCGACACATAATTGCATAATGAACACCTGATAAGGTTTGCAAAAAATTTTAATTGGGGTTTTTTTTTATAACAAAAAAACTACTGTAAAACGGTTGTAAAATGTTAACCCGTATTGCAAATAGTTTCTCTACGGTAGACTGGTTTCTAATGTCTAAAGACACCCAATGGGAAGTTAACAGTGTGGTTTTACCAACACACCAAGCTTCTCTTTTATTTATATTTGAAATGAACTTGACAATATTTATTAGTTTAATAATATTTTAGTAATATTATAGTCTAGAAGACATTGATTTGAAGGAAAAAATAAATAGACACAAAATGGGATGAGAATTAAAATATAGACCCTAGGAAATTTAAGTAAACCCTGAATTGAAAGAGAATTGATTAGACCCTCATAAACAAGAGGTTTTTAGTAATTTTTAAATTGAAAGAGTATTGGATAGTATTTTATGTCAGCTTTATGAAACAAAACTTCTTAGGCAGTGCTGGATCGCTGATTTTAGGACTAAAATGCCAGAAGAAACGGGAGTGTCTACTCGCGTAATCAAGCAATGCTATAAATAAAAACATTTTAGTCCAGGGTGGAAGTTATGTCAAAGAGAGATAGGCGATTTTCTCGTAATCATGCCTTCATGCAGGTGATGTATAGAACAAACGACTGGGCCCTGCAGTCAGGTGCTTCCGAGGGGTAAATATCTGCCCAAAATTGTGTACACCATAAATCCTTTTTGGCAAATAAATCCTTATAAATCCATATAAATCACCAATAAATCCCTTTAAGTTCAATAAATCCTCATAAATCCTTATAAATCCTCGTAAATCTTCATAAATCCTCATAAATCCTCGTAAATCCTCATAAATCCTCATAAATCCCCATTTAAGTCATCGAATGTATAAACAATAACAAAACTGTGTTTACCTTATTAATCCAGTCAAATGGTACTTTTAAATTGCGTTAATAAGAACTTTGATGAAATTTTCCGCAAGGGGTGGCCGCCATCTTGAATTTAAGGGATGAAATCATGTATTTTGGTAAATACTGCTTGTACGTTAAAAATTACTATTACAAAAATTGTTAAGGAGGAATCCAACAACTTCTGTTTAAATTTTTTTTGAAATTTCTTATTATTCAAAAGTCATAAATTCTCAAAATGACACTGTTGGGGGTGGAAACGGTTTTTTAGATTTTACAACAAAACGGTCAATCGGGGCGAAAAATGGTTATAACAAAAGTTGTAGCTTTTGAGTTTCTCTACAATATACCTACATGTGTTCACGCGCATAACATAAACAGCTGATTTAATTCTTCTGTAAATCCTCGATAAATCCTTAATAAATCCTCAATAAATCCCCATAAATCCTCATAAATCCTCATAAATCCTTATAAATCCTTATAAATCCTCATAAATCCTCGTAATTCCTTCACGCTGTACACCATAAATCCTCAGATATTTACCCCTCGGGTGCTTCTTAGTTTTTTGAAATTTCCGTGAAAATTTTCCGAGTTTTAATCTTTCTAAGAACGTTCCTGAAAGGTAATTAAGCAATTCGGTGCTTTTATTTTTACGTATTCATATTATATGTGTGGCCCGCGCCTTCACCATACGTAACCTGTACTTCCACCGTACTAAAGATAATCAAACATTTTGACGAAAAAGGCAAGAGCCCTAAATTTAAATTAGGGGCATCAAATTAGCCTTTAAATCTCATACTATTATTTGACGCTATTTATACTTCGTGGTAAATCAAATAAAGATTTTTTATTATTATTATAATTATCATATTGTGTTGACGTTTCCACTATATGGAACCCTGCGCCTCCACCATATGTAACCCGTACTTCTAGACAAGCGACTAGACCCTGCAGTCAGGGTCCAGTCTGATTGGTCGAATACTCCATCTTGATGTCGCTTGAGTCACACAAACACACCTAAACAAACGTAACAACTAACTAGTGAACTCTGTATACTAATATGGATATTTGATTAAAAATGGGTTTTGTATGTGGAGAAAGTTCAAACACATAGGTATTCTTCAAGATAGGCATTAATAAACTTTATGTTTCAGGAACGTCGTTTGAGTTTATAATGACCTGATACCCAAAAATTTTTAAATTTTAAATTTTTTGTTTGATTGATAATTAATAGAATTTATTAATAAAATTTTTGGGTATCAGGTCTAATAAATAGCTTCATTATAAAAATAGGCATTAATGTTCACAAAACTAGAATGAAAACTTCAGATAGGGCTTGTAATCTGATTCTTTCTATAAAAGTCGATCAATTTTTTGACATTTCAAAATAAAACCTAATTTAGTATTATTATTTTAGATATTAGGATGTCCAAAATTTATACAGTAACAGTGTTCTTGAGAAATAATTGGAATGAAAAAATAAATTTTAATTAAGTGTTATTTTGAAATGCCAGAAAATTGATCGACTTTTATAGAAAGAATTAGATTACAAGTCTTACCTGAAGTTTTAATTCTAATTTTGTGAACATTAATGCCTGTCTTGAAGAATATGTATTTGAACATTCTCCACATACAAAACCCAATTTTTAATCGCTATCAACTATCCATATTAGTATACAGAGTTCACTAGTTAGTTGTTACGTTCGTTTAGGTGTGTGTGGAGTCAATTACGACATCAAGATGGGGTTTTCTATCAATCAGAGTGGACCCTGACTGCAGGGCCCAGTCGCTTGTATGTATAGACAGGTTTTTAGTGTATTTGCCATATGGCACATACACTATTGGCGTCGGTCGGATGGTGGGACCTAGGGGTCGGACCAAAATTTCTCGACGTTTCATAGCCCCTGAACACTTTGGCACCATTTTTGGAAATGTCTGTTTATATATGTATGTATATACAGTCAAACCTGGGTAAGTGAGAAAACTCTATAAGTGAGAGTAATAGGCAGGACCCGTCATTTTAAGCTCCCAAAACCTCTATTAGCGAGAAACAGAAACCTCTGTAAGAGAGAGTCGTTTTTCCCTCATGGACCTCCGTAAGTGAGACTGCTACTTATCTATACCTCTATAAGCGACAATATATAGCTACAATAAAAATACATACATACATAAAAGATACACACATACAGTAACAAATGACGAAACAAATTATAAATTTAACATCGTGGAACTACCTACCATTGGTTTTGTATTGTTTTCTCGTCAATATTGTACCGCTGGAGAACAAACCGACGACGATATCGTTAAGAATTGCTGCGTACCTCTATAAGAGAGAAACGCTACCCATGTACCTGCATTAGCGAGAAACTCGGGTTAGTGAGAAACCTCTATAAGCGAGAATGAGATTGTGCTCCCTTGAACTCTCGCTTATCCAGGTTTGACTGTATATATATTTATATATATATATATATATGTGTGCGGGCTATAACTTTCAAAAGAGTTAATTGATTTTGACGAAATTTGGTAGGCACGTTGGAATCCATCACCGCACAAAGCCTATTTAAAATGGGCCCAATCGGACCATTTTAAGGGTAGTTTTTAGGGGTTGAAAAATGTTTTTGGGCCCAAAAATGCCGAAAAAATTCTCAGAATCGTTTCAAAATTGAAATTTAACCCTTTAGTAACGATTAAAGTGTGCTACTAAAATTTTAATAAAATCGGCCCGACAGGACCGGACTTACAAATTTTATGAAAACACTAGTTTGCGGATAGTGATTTACTTATTGAAGGGTGTATTTAATTTGGTACAGAGGTTGTATTGATAATAATATTAAAATTAAGAAAAAAAGTATTATTTTAAGGGATGTATTAAGGGTTTAAATTTTTTATTTTGTCCAAAATCAAACTTAAGTTCACGTATTAAAGCCACAAGGCCTGTATTAGCAAATACACTATATAGTCGGCAGGGTTTAGGCACTGCGACCCGAGTTTTTAATATATATTATTATAAGTTTTACTTCGGTCATGTGTGCCGCGACACATGTTTTTTTAGTAAGTAGATTATATACTTTTCATTTGACTTTTTTTATTTTCAGAATGTGTGATTTACTGGAAGAGCCATTGCCAAATTCACAAAGGAAAGGCTCCGAAGCAATGATAGGTGGACTCCAGATTGGTGAGTTGTCGTTCCTTTATTTAGTATTCAGATGTGTTTTAAATTCGGTATAACATTTTTTTTATAGTTCATTCTTTGGCCGTACAAACGTCTACCTTACAATACTACTAAAATTTTATTATTGACTTGAACAGATAAGATGAAACACATTACATCGGTGTATTAAGATAGAAATTTATTATTTCAAATTATCATGTCTTAGTTATTTGAAGAATTCGAAAATTTGGCACTTTATTGAGAGAGATCGAGATTGTGCTCACACTTGTTCTCTCTCGGACACTTTTTCAACCTCTAAGGCATGTCTAGTACCTATAGACCTTTTCATTATCAATTTTTTTTCTGCGCATGTGCCAATTCCGCCATGTTTTTCAAAGACTTGTTATATTGACAGCTGGAAAGTGATTGATTTTGAAAAAAGTAAATAAGAAATATTATTTAAAGAAGTGGTACAACACCCTACAAAAATATTTGAGTACTTTTGAAAATAAACTTTTTACGATAAACAATTTATGACAGGTAGGATTCTAACCTTTCAACCAATTTTCGTTTACCTCCACCAGTTTTCCGGCCATGGCACTTCAACCACCGTCTCAATATAGCACAAATATGTTCTTACGCTGTTTTGTGCACTAAGTTAGCACCGTCTGTAACATTTTAAGCTAAATTAACATTGAAAAACGTTTCTGGCCTTGTCATTGCGTCAAAAAGTGTACGAAACTTCTGAAAGCCGCGATCGTAACCATGGCGACGGCGCTTGCGCATAACTAGTCGTGAAAAGGTCTATATGTCTATTATTATTACTAACACAATAATTGATGATGGATTGCAGAAGGCGATGCTGACAACAAATGTCCGTCATCCCCCACTCGCCGGAAACTGCCAAAGACACCGGTATAAACAAATGACATATTTTTATGTATTATTTAAATAATTCGTAGCTTTATTGGCTATGTGCATGGCCGACAAAATGGAAAACTAGATGACACTAACGTTCATGATGGTAAAGTTTGAAATTTTTTTTATCCGAATTAATCCCGCTACGTTGTTTATTTTCTAAATACTAATTTCTTAGAAATAAAAAAAATGTTAATGAGAGTTATTAATTGAATGGAACATGGCTCCTAACCTAATCTAAGCAGTTCATAACCTAACTTAAACAAGATGAATATCAATAGGTACAAATAACAATCATAAAATAATGAGCGTACTTTTTCAAATTGAAAAATATCCGTTGAGTAGTGTACACTGTTCGTTACAACTTTGTCGACCGCTATATCTCCAAAACGGTTTCTCCTACGCAAAAAGTTATTTGACCTTTTTTGTGGAAAATTTCGTAGGCTACAAATTTTCTAATAGATATTTTTGCCGTAAAATTGTCTATTAATGAGAAATTTGCGAAAAACGATTTTGACCCAGATTAAAAGTTTTAGCGGCACTTTCTGGATATTTTTCCTCGAGTTGGCCTTTTTTGATCTAATTAGACAGGACTTATCATCAAATTGCAGTCAAAACCTATAAAAAATTCGTTGTCACCGTGCACATAGCCTGTAGCTATAATATCTACGTATTAAACGGATGTCAATTGTTTCTAGAACAAATGAACTGTTACAGTAAAATTTGTCCGTTTAATTAGTAGATAATTACATTTGTTCAATGTGACACCGGCTCTATATGTCACTCACTCGATGTTTTCTTTTTTGTGTGGTCAGACTTATCGTGAACTAACAAGAACACTTAAGCCGTACATTATTCTAAATAATATTCCTTGCATTGTCAACAGTTTCGCTGTTAATATTTACATGTGTGATACATTTTTAGAGTGTTAGGTCTCCAAGTCACTATATGAATAATAAGTATTAGAAATACCTTGTATTTTGGTGTCCGTCTTGTGACTTCTTGTGTTGTTAGCACGACGCGTTTCAGCAACGAGTTGCCATCTTCAGGTGTGGTTAATTTTTTATATTATAAGACACACATTGAGTATTCGTAACACGTTATAATATAACGTGTTAAGAATACTCAATGTGTCTTTTTAAAAAAGTAATTAACCATACCTGAAGATGGCAACTCGTTGCGGAAACGCGTCGTGTTAACAACACATGAAGTCACAAGACGGACACCAAAATACTAGGTATTTCTAATATTTATTATTATATTTACATGTGTGTTCATTTTTTCAACCATTTTGTATTCTATTTTTTTTTTGAAGTGAAACTTCTATAGCGAGTGTAAGTTCGTGAGGAGATGAAATGAACTGGCGACATAATATAGGAGATGTGTTTGTTGGCAATGAACTGGTTCTGACTTGATCAAACGTGTGTCCAGTGTCGGCAATACAGAACTCTGGGCCGCAACTGCGTGTTTTTTGGTTAATTTCTTGGATTATTCGGATTGTTTGAACTTGGTTGTAGCAGTTCTAGGCTCCTAAAACTGCTAGAAGCTTAGAACCAACTTTAAACATACCTCGAAGAGTCCGAGAATTTAAGCAACAATCAAGCAGTTGTGTCCAAAAAGTTCTGTATTACCAACACACGTTTTAGTAGTTTAGAACCAGTTTAGAACTTGTCAACAAACACAGATAGAGATAGATAGATTGAGAAAGAAAGAGATAGTGCATAATCAACAGCTATACTGCCCTAAAAAAGCAAATGGCAGTAAGTGACCAACTTATGAATTTGAGTAAATGAAGATTAAGTAAATATGTCTGGAACGTTTGATAATATACAGTATGTAAACAGGTAAGCTGCACATAGGGAAATTAGCATTGGGAAAAAATGAATGGATCAGAGTGAGCCATGACTCATAACTCGTAGGGGCGGTAGGTTTCAATTTTTTAAATTTTATTTGACATTAAAACATTACTATTAAAATAAAAATAATTGAAACTGAAATAAAAACACTAAAAAAACCATAGCAACTCTATATAAATACGTACATTATGAGTCCTGGCTCACTCTGATCCATTCATTTTTTCCCAATGCTAATTTCCCTATGTGCAGCTTACCTGTTTACATACTGTATATTATAAGGTATAAGGTAAAGGGCAGTAAGTTAAATGGCAGTTGATATAACGCACAAATACTGCCATTTGCCTAAACATAGTATATTAAAATCAGATACTGCTGTTTTTGCCTCATCAATCTACCTAGGAAGGAGGAGTGTGTAATTCATCTGGGGGTCGGTTTAAAAGCTGCAGCAATTACTGCTTTCATTGTCCTCAGCTGCTGTTTTGCCCATCAATCTACCTAGGAATTAAACAGTGTGTAATTCATCTGGGGGTCAGTTTAAAAGCTGCAGCACTTACTGCTTTCATTGTTCTCAGTATTAACTCATTTTGTAAACAAATATCACTTACTGCCATTTGCCTTTTTAGAGCAGTATAGACCTATACGACTGGACTGAGATATCGACCGAAAAATGTGCTCACTTGAAAGAAATGGACAGCGAACACGAGTGGCCAATATCTATCTCTCTCGAAACTATACTGTTGTTCGAAGATTGGCCGCACACACGTTCTGTCTCTCTCGTTCTGAGTGGGAAGATAACGGATTGCTCTGTCCAGTTGTTTTATAGGTCTGTATCAACTGACACAACTTTTATAATACACACGTTTGGTCGGCACTTGGGCTTCCATACCGGAATTCCGAGATTTCTAAATTTCGAATAAAATTCATCATTGAGGCTGTAAAATTAGTATATGAGTGTTTCCTAGTAGAAATCATTGCCAGAAACACAATGGCGTTTATTTCATTTCAATACAATAACTATTTACGGAGAGAGTTTTTAAACTATCATAGCTGCTTACGTCACAACACCCGCGAGGCGGGCTTTGTAATCTTACGACAAGGCCGTCTAAAGGTACGTGCAGTACGCAACTGGGATTCTAGATGGTAGCATGTATGGTAGATGGTGGCTGAAATTATAAGAGCTTATAGGTTTGCACAACGAAGCTTTGATACTAGCATTGATACAAGCTTAAGTCGCGTTTGAAATGTCAGATAGCGAAGACGAATATTTGCGTTCTTCTGTTACAAAGTGGTATATTTTAAATACAAATTTGGGTAGGAGCTATCATGTCCACCCTATTAATAGAAAACGATTTAAACATGGCGAATTTCATCATTCATACCAAGTAATTGGTATATGATAAAATCAATCGATTTAAAACCCCTTATATCCACACCATATTATTCACATAACAATTAGAGGTGAAAATAATAAATATCTCAGACAGCTAGGCTGCCATGTTTTTTGAGCTATATCTAAGAAAAAATCAAATGACCACTGTCGGGACTTGAACCAAGAATTAAAATTTTACCCAAACCGGTTTTTTGAATATTTACGTATGGAACCTAACACTTTTAAATACGGCTTAGAAAAAACTCAAAACAAATTAAATAAAAACTGGCAAAATTTCACTTATTAAACTAATCACATCCATTGCGAATCTTGTAACGGCCATTTGACAGTTGTCACACGTTGATTGTAGTAGTCAGCGCATTGAAAGAATGGTGAGATACATTGTTGAATCTACCAGCTCTTGTAACAGCGCTTATACCTGCTACACTCACTGCTTCGTTGTGTACGCTCGCATATATAACAATGCATTAATTTAAGCAAGCCCAGCTATGTTCTACGCTACCATCTAGAATCCCAGCTCCATACTGCACGTGCCTTACGTTAGACGGGGCTTTTTCTAATGACACAATAAAAAAATTGTGTTTACAGGTTCATTCTGGAATTATTTAGGAAATTAAATACTAGAATTCCAAAATTAATGAGATGTAAAATCAACAAGATCCAGCAAGTGGACCTGAATACAGTTTTTTTACCAATGATTGATGATTTTTCTAGGGTTATAATAGGTATAAAGCTTTTTTTTAAAGTTTAATATTCCAATTGTTTGTAATTATTACTAGTCGACAATGTGGATTTTGTTTGTTTGTTTGTTCGCAAATTTCTGACTTTCAAAGTTTCTTTCAACGTTTTTAATGTCAATAAACAAATTTAGATTAAAAAAAATATTGCTTCAACATGCAGTATTTTTGTTGACCTTTTTCGATATCAGAACTAGTTTCGGAATTCCGAAACTGAGAACCAAATATCGACATTTTCGAAATTGTAGATGATCTGATATTGGAAGCCCTAGACCCTAGTCACTACCACCATCTAACGTAGTCAAAGAGTTTCACTTCTCCCGTGTATAGTCTTAAGCACATAGGTACTAACTTTTTTAAATAATTATCAGTTTACAAGAATTTTACTAAAGTTAACTATTTTGTACTATATAATTCAAAAATAACTTTGATAGCTGTATTTTGACAACTTCATAATCGATTTTCTGCTTTTTGTAATCCCTAAACTTCCATATTTACGATAAATTGTATTGAAAATGTTGTGTTCTATAGAAACATTGTATATAAATCATTGTTAGACAAAAAGTGGCCCACCACAAGTTTTTGTATGTAAAAAAATTCTGGAATTTTTTAACTCACTTTTTTTAAAGAAAAATACGTTAATGCTTTTTTATTACACGTGGCTGTAATCTATTTTTTTAGGATTGATCTAGTAGGTTTTTGAAACTAAAATGTCCACTTCACTCTTTGAAAATATATTCTTGTTGAGAAAACAAAGACTTCGAACCCCGAAAAATTTTACATTTGTTTTTTAAATACAAAAATTTTTCTAAGTGCAACTAAAACACATCCATACACACACAAATACACATGTACAGCTTGTCCGAAAACCAAACTGAACATAGACAATTAATGGGTTCCATAAATAAACCATTTTCCTGAGAGTAGCTCCTTCAATTATCCACGAGAGGCAGCACTTATGGTAGGTACAAACATTATTGTAACAAAACTGTTTTGAATTTGGCGGAATAAAATTATTTATTTCAATAATTAAAAATGTATACAACAATATACAATAATTTTATTAACAATGAAAAGTCAATTTCAATATACAACACTGATATACACGAACAGTATTTCTCAAACAAAGTGAAAACACTTGTTAGCACAATATTTATTTCGGCTGTACACATCCTCCGTTGTTCGCTGTCCCCTGTTGGTGTTGACTGCTGTACTTATATAGCGGTCCAGTCCGACCCCTCCACGCTCGTCGCGCATTCTGGAATATTCTCGTATCTGCCACGCCTACACATTGTTACAACAAACAGTCAATCGCTGCACTCTCGAATGTTCTGTTGAAAACAGTGGCGTAGCATCTGGGATTTCGTTACATTATTTATCCCACATTGGTGTCGTGCCAATTTAGTGGTATAACTTAATTATTTAATTTTTTAAATAATAATAATAATTGAATAATTAAGTTATACCAGTAAAATGACACGACACTAATAGGGAATAAATAATGTTTGTACCTACCGCAAGTGCTGCCCTTCGTGGATAAATGAAAGAACTACTCTCAGGAAAATGGCTCATTCACGAACGCAAAAAATCACGCGGACGGATCCTACCATCATAGCCAACTAGAAATTTAAAGCTGAAATTAAGTTAACTTTTTCATAACAATCGAATTTTGGAAATGCTGTAACATTTATAAAAAAGTAACGGACCCTCTCAGGGTCCTAACTACCTCAATTGGTATTTAGTAAACACGTTTTAATGACCCGATGTGTGTTCGCTGTTAATTTTTCAAAAGATGCTAATGACCTCAGTTGTCGAGCGTCTACAATCTGCAATTTTTCAATCCAAAATTATTTTTTTTTTTTGATAATTGCCTTCCAGTTTTCGGTCAAAATATCATAAAAGTTCACTAAACATCCTTATAACCAAGTTATTTTATCTATACTTGGTAATTTTTTGTATGGTAGTCATTTCAACTATTTGATATAAACTTTTCAATCATAGACATACAGCTATGGACTGCGCATTGCCCATGACGACTAAAAATGTAGTCGCGCAGAAGAAAGAGACAATTAATAACATAACTTGTCAATATATCTACTAATAAAATGTTTGAGATTGGCAAACATCTTGCTTTCTCTTCTTTAATTTTCCTAGGGACATCTTTAATAAAGGAAATGCGGGATCCATAGTTTTTATGTCTATGCTTCCAGTGAACGTAACAAGCGACTAGGCCCTGCAGTCAAGGTCCATTCTGATTGGTCAAATACCCCATCTTGATGTCGTTTGACACACACACACCTAAACGAACGTGAAAACTAACTAATGAACTCTGTATACTAATATGGATAGTTGATAGCGATTAAAACGGGTTTTGCATGTGGAGAATGTTCAGATACATACTCTTCAAGACAGGCATTAATGTTCACAAAATTAGAATGAAAACTTCAGATAAGGCTTGTAATCTAATTCTTTCTCTAAAAGTCAATCAATTTTCTGACATTTCAAAATAAAACTTAATTAAAGTTTATTTTTCTATTCCAATTTCTCAAGAACACTGTTACTGTATAATTTTTGGACATCCTAATAAATAATAATAAATTAGGTTTTATTTTGAAATGTCAAAAAATTGATCGACTTTGATAGAAAGAATTAGATTATCATCATTACAAGCCTTACCTGAAGTTTTCATTCTGATTTTGTGAACATTAATGCCTGTCTTGAAGAATATGTATTTGAACATTCTCCACATATAAAACCCATTTTTTAATCGCTATCAACTATCCATATTAGTATACAGAGCTCACTAGTTAGTTGTTACGTTCGTTTAGGTGTGTCTGTGTGTGTCAAACCATCAAGATATTCGACCAATCAGAATTGACCCTGACTGCACGGCCTAGTCGCTTGTGTGAACGTGTGGGTCACTTAATTGTTTATTTTTCACTTTACAGAAGGTTTTCGGTTAGAGAAAATTGTTTTTCTTAAATTTTTTTGCTGTAATTGATTTTTTTAAATTAAAATTTTGATAGTGATATGTTGTGATTTTTGTTCAGTGGACGTGCATTTTAAGTGAAACGATTTTCTCTGATGCATTAATATTTTCAGTAACTACCAGGTAAACAACACTTCTGTTATGCCATTGCGCTTGTCGGGTGAGATTAGAATAGGAAGGGATTGTGGTCTGTAAAAGTGGTAGTAGAAAGCTGGAACCGAGTTTGTGTCGTCATTCGGAATATGGACAAACTTTACGGTAATATGAAAATTTTTCGTTGGAAAGCAGCCAATTATATAATTGATTCGAAACATATTGGAAAAAATCATTTTACCAACCATAATCACAGTCAGGACTCTAACCTGAACCTTTCCACTTTCGCGGCGGAATGAGCTTACATTTTACTCAACCGTGACAAGGTTACTAATCATATATATCTCCTTATATGCTTCGGAATCAATTGATTTTTACTACATGCGAGGGTTAATTTATTATAGATAGGTAGTAGGTGTGAATCTTCGTTCTAGCGAGAGCTCATCATGGAAGTGAAAATTATTTCAAACACCCATTTTAAGGGTGTTTGAAATAATTGTTTAGGTCAAATCTTGCAAGTCAATTTTGAACAACTGCACGTATCCGATCGATTTGAAATTTTGTACACATATGTATTTCCGATGACAATACATGAATAAATCGTTTTTAGAAATAAATTCAACCCCTGAGGGGTTTAAATGGGGATGTAGGGTTTTTTTTGACTAATCAACTCCCAGGCCAAATCGCTGAAGCTAGAAACTTCAAATTTGGACAGTTGGTTCCTTTTCTGACGTAAGCATCCACAAAGAAAGGATTTTTTGAAATTCAACCCCTACCGGTGTCAAAGGGGGTAAAATTTTGAAAGACTAAAATGAGCAAAATAAATATTAGTAAAAAATCTTTTTTGAGACAAGCTTTTATTTAAATGCACAAAAAAGGAAAAAAATTTTTTAATAATTTAGGTTCATAATTACCTATAAAAACGTGGGTCGTGACTAATAAACTATCATAGAGTTCACGACCCACGCTTTTATATGTAATTATGAACCTAAATTATTAAAAATTATTTTTTTCCTTTTTAGTGCATTTAATAATTTAGGTTCATAATTACCTATAAAAGCGTGGGTCGTGACTAATAAACTATCATAGTGTTCACGACCCACGCTCTTATAGGTAACTATGAACTTAAATTATTAAAAATTATTTTTTCCTTTTTAGTGCATTTAAATTAAAGCTTGTCTCTATAAAGTTTTTTTTACTAATATTTATTTATAATCATCAACACTTTTTCTATTTATAGTACCTATATCGTGTTCTTTCATTCTGTAAATTTTCAAATGTTGTCTCAAAATAATATAATAATAAAACAAGCCGTGAGGTGGGTCGTTTGTTAGGACTAAAGTGCGACCCTTGAGGTCCACACGACGAACTTCCCAGTTTGATAAATATTTAATAATAATAATTAAATTAGATATTACACAGAAAAATAATCATTTTAATCATTAAAACATAATTATTATTTATTTTTAACAATAATTAAAAAAAAAAAAAAAAAACGGCTGAACCGATTTTTATAAAATTTATGTCGGATCAAAGTGACGTTAACACGCCTCGATTGACAGCCTTACGAAATCGATATAATTTTTTATTCGCGAGATATTGTATAAAATCTACTTTTTTGGAGGTTATTTGGTTAAGAAAAAAGAACGGCTGAACCGATTTTGAAAAAATTTCTTTCAGATCATAATTACGTTAATACGCGTCGATTGGCACCTCAACGTAGTCGATATCATTTTTCATTCTCGAGATTTCGTCTTAGAAAGAAATGGACACATACGTACGTACGTACGTACGTACACACACACACACACACACATACACACACACAGACATCTTTCTAAAAGTAGTGTAAAAATAGTGTAGTGACCTTGAAATATAAAAATTTTTTTTCCTTTTTGATTTCGATTTTCGGACCCATTACAATAACTTCCAATGGGAAGTTAATAAATGCTATTTTCACCCCTTATATCTACCCGCCGTATCCACAGGGCTGTCCCCGCAGAAACGTAATGTCCGTTTGGATTGGAACATGTTACCGTAAAGTTTGTCCATATTCCGAATGACGACGTAAACTCGGCTCCAGCTCTTAGTCTATTGGGAAGTAATGCTATTATATGTAGGATGATTCACATGTCTACAGGTAGATTAAATAGGACCTCATATAATGTAGACAATACTAGAATAATTTGTACTTACATCTATATAAATGTATATAGTGGTTGTTTATTAGTAAAATTGTAAAATAATAATATAAATAAATGTTAAAAGTTTTTTAATAAGATCGATGTTAAAAAAAGTGTTGAATATTATTACGCGCTAAATCTGACCACAGTAAATGTGTAGAAGTTTTTGTAATTTTAATATTTGTAATATATACTTATTTAAATGGTCTCAGAATACAGGAATAATGACAGATGTAATTTTCGTTAATTTTCTTCCCTTATTTATGAGACTTATAAGTAATAATAATAACTACAGAAAAAATACACATATATCAGTGTTGTGCCCCCTTGAAATCCTTTGCTGTGATATTATTATAAACAATTAAATATTTATAAATGTATTTACAACTAATTCCCTATAAAACATAGGTATATTATTAAAAAAAATCAATAAGGTTAGGTATAATATTCAATAGAATTAATAAAACGCGGCGAATTTTATTCGTGACTCAACATGAAAATTATCGTTTCCACAGTTGCCTCTGATGACAGTAGATATTTATAGTTGTTGTGTGTTTTAAAGACCAAAAATAGCTAAGGTTATTTGGGCCTAGCACCAAATTATATTTTCAATTCGTTATTTTTTAGTAAAATCCAATTGATACTTTTACCAGCTCTCGGGCTAGAACCCGGGAACTGGGGACTTGTAATAGAGGAACTATAGCAACGCCATGTAAACAACAGTACTGCTACACGCTCGGCCATTCTCAAGCCATTTATAGTTATTAAAACCCGTAAACGGAGGGTGGACAGTGCGCTCCCTATTCTACTAATGCTTACTATTGGCACAAAAAATGAGAGAAAGAGATAGGTACTGTAGACGACTATCAGTCATCTCTTTCTATAATTGCGATTGCTTCTTCATCTTCTTGTATTGTCTATATTTTATATTTTGTAAGGTGTCATGTTATTTGAAAATTCATATTCATAGCAACCATACATGTTAGGGCGAAGAACCAATCACAATTCTTATAGAAAGAGAGAATGATAGTCGTCTACAATAGCTCTTTTTCTCTCATTTCTGTGCCAATATTATAAGGGAACATACTGTCCACCCTCCATGTCTATGTTAAAACCCTGCTGATGCCCCCAGTTTTTTTAATAAGGTCACTAATAGTCAAGGTTATTTGGGCCTAGTACCGATTCATATTTTCAATTTATTATTTGTTTTTTCAATAATAAATTGAAGATCTAATTGATACATTTACCAACTCTCAGATTAAAACCTGAACACTGGGGGCTTGTAATAGAAGAATCATGGAAACGCCATATAAACAACAGCATCGCTACATGCGCAGCTAATTCTTAAGCCAATCTCAGTGATTGTCGACACCAATTTCACAGCTCCGCGAGTCGCCGTTAGCGTAAGAACGCGACCTGTGTATTTCTAATGATACCATACGACACGTTTCATAACGATGCGTATGGCCGGCGAATCGACCGAGACACGTCCGACCGGTCGACATTCCAACTGGCGCTTGCGTGCACCGACGCTCGAGCCAATGGCCCAGTAACTTACACGGCGTTCAGAGCAAGGCGTGTGATATTGCGCATGCGTGTGGTAAAGTCATGTCGATTAATACTGAGCGCTTGATCTGTTCTCCTCGACTCAACAAGCGAAGGTGTGAAAGCAAGAGCGAAATATTGACGCGACAGGTGACAAGCGAAGGTGTGAAAACGACCTTAAGTCTCGCTTTATGCTAGAACCTCTCTGAAGAACAGTCTGTGTTCTTCCTGGTATTTTTTTGCTGTATGTTGGAATTAAAAAGCTATGGTTCCTCTATTGCAAGTCCCCATTTCCCGGGTTCTAGCCCGAGAACTGGTAAAAGTGTCAAATTTAATTTATCATTAAACAAAATGAATTGAAAATATGAATTGGTGCTAGGCCCAAATAACCTTAGCTGTTGGTGGTCTTTAAAAAAAATGAAGAAAAAAGTAATTAAAAAGAAATAATACTGCTGTCATGGGTAGCTATGGAAATGATAATGTTCGTGTTGTGTGATGAAATAAAATTTACTATAATTAATGTACCCCAGTTATTTATTTATTTGTAATTAATGTATACGTTAAATGTATTTTACATTCGTTGTACTATTTCATGAATTTTTTCTGTTATGTGTTTTTCAAAATTATTTTAAAAATGTTGTGTGTTATCACAATATTGTCTACGCAACAGTTACTGAACATTTTATTCCTAGCGAATAGGCAAATTCACAATGAGCTTGAAAACCTATGAATTCTGCTAGAGTGTTTTGACAGTCGAGACATGTAGGTAATTTTCTAAAATCCTGTTGTTGAGTTAAATTAATAGAATAAACAATTAATTTCACCGTTACTGTAGAATTATTTTTCTATAGTTGAAATGGAACAAAAAACAGAACAGAAAAAAAGATGTCGAATGACTTCATTGCTGTAGTAACAGTTGCGTTGCGTCTTGTAAAAATGCATACAGTCTCTTCTGCTATAACGCGTGTTTGTATTGCGCGAATTTATGTATATACGCGACTAGTCAATAGGTCAAAAATTACCAAAATAACGAGATGATTTGCGTTATCGAATGCAGTGAATGCAAAAGTTTTAATACGCGAATTTTTATAACGCGTATTTATATTGCATATTTTTTTATACACTGTCGATAAACAAGAATAAAATCACCAAAACTATCAGGTGACGTGCTACTGAATAACACGAGGTGAATGCGAAATTTTATTACGCGAATTTCTATAACGCGAATTTCTATAACGCGATTTTTAAAGAACACATATACCGCGTTATAGGAGAAACGGCTGTAGGATATTACTTGTATATAAATGTTAATCGTATAAACTGCCTCGCCACTTGTTGCCAAAATTACACTTTAGACAAATCAATGCTTGGTTTCTAGATAGTCAATTACTTTAATAATCGCTGCTGAAATTCCGTCTGAACAATGTCTTCGGTAAAAGAGTTTCGCTTTAGTGGAGTTTTACAAATAAACAAATTTCAATTGTTTATTCATACGTCAATTGCTTATCCAAATACAAGACAATCATTTCCTCAGCTATATCTCCGAAACAACAATTGCAATTTGTCAATAATCTGCTTCATTTTTTTTTTATAATCAGTTTTAGGTAACTTACTTTCTAGACACCGAAGCATCGCTGATTTTATACTCTATATCTTTTTTAATTGTTAATTATGCTGATCATTATTATAACCAAAGATGGGCGTAATTCTCGAATATTATGTACATTGTATGTAAACAATGAAATAAATGTTCTATGTAGATAATCTAAATTATTACATTTCAGGTTAGGTTTTATACGTCAAAAAACAAGTAGGTAAAACATAAATGTTTGCATTATTTAAAACTGATTTTCTATATACTGGTACAAATACAGCACTGCAATTACAGTTGAAAATATAATAATAATATAATGTTATAAGTAACTTTATATTAGAAATCGTGTCCATCGTGATTATAATAAAATTAAGCAAAATCGCAGGATAGTGGACAAAATAATTTGATTTATTAAATTAAATGTACGACGTTTCGTCTATAGATTTAGACTTTTTCAAGTACATACATAAAAATAACAATATTTATGAAAATTAATATTAATTACTAACCATAGCAATTAACATAAGATAGGGTACATAAGACAAAAACATGGTAACATGGTAATAAATTATGTTGACTATAAATTTTAACAATCAGTAATAATAATAATACAAAATATGTTAGCATAATTTCATAATATAATTGTACTGACTACTTAAATTTTGAGTGTCTGTTCTATAATTGATTGAATTGTTTTTTCTAATAAAACACATTTCACTGATATTGCGTTTTTTCCAATTTGACTCTTTATCTAATATTTGAACTTCATTGAAAAGAAATTTATGCCCAGTGTCGAAATGCTGAGATGACAACGCCGTCTTATTATCACTTAATAAGTTTATGTTTCTACAGTCCATTTTGTGCTGATAAATTCTATTTTTTAATAACTGTTTTGTTTCTCCCACATAGCACTTATTACATTCACAAGGTATTTTATAAATAATATTAGATTGATGTGAGATAGGCGTCTTATCTTTAAGTCTTGTGTCACAAGACTTAAAGATAAGACGCCTATCTCACATCAATCTAACATTATTTAATAAATCAAATTATTTTGTCCACTGTCCTGCGATTTTGCTTAATTTTATTTGTCATAAGTAACATTAATTCCCCTTTGTTTGTTCTTAACCAATTAACATTTTCAATCTCTGTCCTACGGCATCTTGTTGGAGTACAGAAACAATCGGTATAGGCTAGGGTTTCCAGATCAAAAATCAAGATTTTCGGGACATTTCTAAGACGAAGGCAATTTATTTCAGGGGGGGGAGTTATTGTGAAAAAAAATGTTTTATTATTTTTCTATTTTTTGTATTTATCATTAGACTTGTCTAATTTTATTCATTTATCACACACTAGTACACGCTGAGATGTGGGACGCGCTTCTGTGTGTGTAAATCACGCATAATTTCGTGTGATTCTTTGATAATTCATTTTATTGTTCCCAATTTGTCTTTACCGACATAGGGTAAGTCCGAAGAATACAATTAAATACAAGTAAAAAAATATATAAAATATGTACAGAAATTGCAGATAGTGCTAAATAAATAAGTACTACTTAGCATGTAACTTAGTGTCGTTTATTGCGATCGAGAGCACGAATTTGTTGAACTTATGCATTTTCGGGATAGAAGACTTAAATTTCGGGACACGGGACAAACCAACGAATTCCGGGACATTCCCGGAAATCCCGGCAATCTAGTAACTCTAGTATAGGTACTTGTAGTACTAACGATCGCCGAGGGCAGTATAGCCTAGATGGTAGCGTGCTTGGCGCCGCAACCTCTAGACTGGACTGCCGTGGGTTCGAATCCCACCTGCGCTCATGGATGTTTTGTGATGTTATTTAGTTTTAAGTTAGTTGTTATTTAGTGTAGTTGAAAGACGCTAATGACCTTAGATGTTGACGCGTCTATAATCTACAATAAATAAATAAACTAACGATCGCCGACGTATACATGCTTAGACCCCTACCATAATTTAATTTCTCCAGTATTTTTGAGAAATACTATGAAATACAAACTTATTTTTGGAAAACTATGTTTAACTTAAAATAAAAGACTATCAATTAATATTAAATTTATTATTTACTTTGAATTTTAACCGTGAACGTTCTTCCCGATTACGAAACGTCGGAACCCTTTACTGCGCGTGATCCAACACGCACTTGGTCGCTTTTTTATTATAATATGATTAGTAGCAAAGAAATACTTACTTATTGGTATCAAGTATATAGAAAATAGCTATTCTAAAATCAATATATATTTATAAATAGATTATCTTCCCATCTCTGATTATAACCAATTTTATGACATAATATCTAGGTACATAGTAGTGCAGAATCTTAGTTGTTTTTCTATTTTTCCTTTAACAGTGGACATGATAATAAATGTTTAATAAATAAGAACCTTAAAAAAAGCTTTTATAAATTATAAAATAGGTATATTTGTGATTTTGTTCATTTGATATATTGAACATTATTTTCACTACCTATACTAAGATGTTACTATTTTCCTAAACTGTAGCGTCAGTTGTTTATGAAAGTTTATCGAAAGCAGTTTTTTTAATTCAGTCTCCAAATTCAATTTTTTTAAATATTTTTAAATTACAAACGTTTAAGATTTAAAAATTCAAACCCATCACTCTTAAAGCTATGTAGGCATATTAGACCGAGAGCTAGTGGCAATTTTTTTGTGTTATTTATTCAAGGCCTTATTTTTGTGAAGATGTTGAGGGAGGCATATTAAAGTGCCCTGAGTAAGGGATTTTGCTAGATAGCGGTATGGGAGCGATGCAGACCGCCCCCAATATGTAACAAAAAAAAATGGTCACAATTATTATTGCTTCAAGGATGAAATTGTTTGTATAGCTTGTCGATGACCCTATAATGCCATTATAATATTTACAGATCGATTGATCAGTATTAAAGGGGTGGCAGATCACTCTAAACGTGTCATGTACCCGACGAAATTTATATTATTAGTTCAAGGTTCAAATTTTTATATGTTGGTGCGGCGACTGTTTTAAGCATATATTTCAATTTGCAGAACAAAATGTCGGTGTTAACCCCCTTGCAGAACTATATAAACGCCTAGGCGAGCAAGTTTCCCTCTAAGAGAGAGGGTTAATACCGACATTAAAATCATAAATATGCAGTTTCCTGCTCTCCTGATTTTTTTAGAACAAATATTCATTGAACTAAAAATGATCACTGTTAAATTGTCTACATGATATGTAACTTAGCTACAACGAAAATAATTTTTATACAGCGTGGTTACAAAAAATGCATATTTTTTACCTTTTGACTATTATTAATTTGTCAGAAAAAATTATTCGTGATAAAAGTTTTTTTATGCTCTAAAACCTAAAAGGAGATAATTAGAATCGATATAACTCTTCTCGTGTAGAGGGAGAATCTGAAAGTTTGATTTGGTTCAAGAATAGAAAGACCTAGTTGACACACTTTTAAACGGATCGAAACCAAATTTTAAACTTAAGGTTTTAGGGGTTTCCTCAAGTATATTTTTCTTATTTCTTTCCTACTCCCCTAAATAAGGGTAGTTTATTGACGAACAAAAATAGAAAATTGCAATATTCTCGTAAACGGCTCAAACGATTTCCATCATATTTCATAAATCGTTACGTCATTAATAACTGTACAATATGCCTTCATTCATTTGTTTCGTAAAAATTCAGAATAGGAGAATATTGCAATTTTCTATTTTTGTACATCAATAAACTACCCCTGTTTAAGGGAGTAGGGAGGAAATAAGAAAAATCTACTTGAGGAATCCCCTAAAAATCTTAAGTTTTAAATTTGGTTTCAATCCGTTTAAAGGTGTGTCAACTAGGTCTTTCTATTCTTAGACCA
Source organism: Mongoloraphidia duomilia (assembly GCA_039654895.1). Classification (NCBI taxonomy): domain Eukaryota; kingdom Metazoa; phylum Arthropoda; class Insecta; order Raphidioptera; family Raphidiidae; genus Mongoloraphidia; species Mongoloraphidia duomilia. The sequence continues at coordinate 815,355 of CM077527.1, read as the reverse complement.
AATCAAACTTTCAGATCCTCCCTGTACACGAAAAGAGTTATATCGATTCTAATTATCTCCTTTTAGGTTTTAGAGCATAAATAAACTTTTATTAAGAATAATTTTTTCTGACAAATTATTAATAATCAACAGGTCAAAAATATGCATTTTTTGTAATCACGCTGTATAAAAATTATTTTCGTTATAACTAAGTAACCTATCATGTCGATAGTTTAATAGTAATCATTTTTTGTCGATAGTTTAATAGTAATCATTTTTAGTTTAATGAATTTTTGCTTTAAAAAAATCAGGAGAGTAGGAAACTGCATATTAATGATTTTACATGTTAAATCCTTATATACACCTGCGCAGTTCACCACCCGGTATATATACCACATTTCAATGTGTACGCTTCTTCTTGCAGATGTCACCTTCTCTACACTTATTTACTCAATGTAGTAATCGTGCTTTAATGATCTAAAACTTTTATAAACAACAATATTTTATGTTTCCTATCATATTATACATGTTCTGTTCAAATATTTATATAGAGTAGTTTTTCTATACGGTGCTAAGGATTAGAAATTAAATAATATTTTTTTATGAATTAAATGCCGCCAGTATTATAATATTCAATATACACATTAAAATTAGTTTTTTTAACAATTAGGTATATATTCATAAAAAAATTCTGTGATCTTTTTGGCTTAAAATGGATTCACATCAAAATAAAAGTAAAAAGCGAAACTTTCGTTCAAGGAAGACTAGAGATAAGGAAATCGAACCTGACCAAAATAAGTGATGGGGGTGGGGCGAAATACGTCGCACATCATGGCGTCGATTAGCCCAATCATTTTAGATTTTTTCAAAAGATTAACTGTTGGATTAAAACTTTTGACGCAAAGTAGAAGAAGAAATCATATTTTGGCCCATTTTTTAATTATGGGAACCTTCCTCCATCTTGGATTTTGTGTTTTTGTCGATTTGCACGCGTATTTTGCATTTCTCGATAAAAAAGGTAAGTAACAAATTTGTAGACAATTTAATTCTCTACAATCCTCATATAGTCAATATTTTTAAAAAAATTATTTATTGCTAATAACAAGCAAACAGTGTAAAAAATTAGGAGAGTGGCGCAGTTTTTTCAACTTTTGGACTATTTTTACTGAAAATAAGTGGCACATTTAAATGACAAAGTTGTAGAGGACTCATTTCCTAACTGCTTTCGTACAAACAAGTTTTTCGTACGACGTGTGGATCACGGCCGGGAACGCGCTCAACACAACGATTTGGGGGAACTCGCGCTGCTGGACACAATATATGCAATGAATATGCATTTATTTTGACGTAGCTATGGTTATTTGAAACATCAAAACGTCAAATGCGTAAGAAGCTTCGCTTTTGTCGGGTATCCCACGACATTTTCATGTTTTTTTCCCCCCAAACCGTTGTGTTGAGCGCGTTGCCAGCCGTGATCCACACGTCGTACGAAAAACTTGCTTGCACAAAAACCGTTGGGAAATGAGTCCTCTACAACTTTGTCATTTAAATGTGCCACAAATTTTCAATAAAAATGGTCGAAATTCCAAAAGTTGAAAAAACTGCGCCACTGTTTGCTTATTATTAGCAATAAATAATTTTTTAAAAAGATATTGACTATATGAGGATTGCAGAGAATTAAATTGTCTACAAATTTGTTACTTACCTTTTTTATCTAGAAATGCAAAATACGCGTGCACATCGACAAAAACACAAAATCCAAGATGGCGGACAGTTCCCATAATTAATTAATGGGCCAAAATATGATTTATTCATCTACTTTGCGAGGGACACCTAACTGCGTCAAAAGTTTTAATCCGAAAGTTTTCTTGCTTTTTATTCTTAATTTGATCTAAAATGATTGGACTAAATCGTTGAATACGCTATGTGATAGTGATACTACCAAGATACTACGCATGCATCCGTCTTCCTTGTCTCTACTTCTCTCTCTCTCGCTCACATTTGCTAGTAACAAGAATACTGTAAACAGTTGGCAGTGTTTAATTATCGTTATTATGGAAACACTCGAAAATATCCATATTATTGTATTGTTCTTTACCTTTTCTCCGCACTTAAAATAGGTACAAATTTTAGCTAATGGCTTTCAGGCCTGGGTCTCGAAAATCGACATATCGATTAAAATCGATTCGATTCGAGTAACATTGATTTATTTGAAGCCGAATCGAATCGATATCAAGAATAATTGACTTTCTAAAAAACAGAAAGGGAAATTAGTAATTGTCGCCTGGAAGTGAAACTTCTTAGGCAGGCTAGATGAAACGAACATGTGTGACAAAAATGTGATCAACCGCATAATCTCCAAAAAAGAGACGGAGATATATTTTTTGCTCTCTTTATAGCTTTTGCTCACCGCACATTGAGGAAACAGACAGAGCTTAGGCTGTGATTTTAGTTGTCATTTTGTCTAGAATTTACTGCTCTATTAATATAACTCAAAAAAATTTCATGCAAATATTTTGAGTTAAAGCACATTTTTAACGATTTTTTCAAATTAAGGACGCCATTTTGGTAAGTTCCGGCGCGGTAATTTTAGTCCAGAGTTTCTTGACCTGACAATTTTGCGAAAGAATGAGTTATTTGCAGTAAAGGTAAACACATGAACACCCTCGAAGAATATGAAATATATAAAGCCACAAAATTCGACAATACCAACATTCTTAATGAAAAACTAAAACTAAAATCGAACATAATATACGACACAATAATTAACAACACACAAACACCCAATACTCAGTAATCGTCTGCATACATACACACACTCACATTTCTATTTCATCTACCTACTATATAAATCATAAAATCTCGAAATTTAAATCAGTACTTCACAATCCACGACATAATACACAGTGCTTAGCATCATAATAATATTATATAGTGTTACGAATACTCTCAATGTGTGTTTTTAAAAAAATAATTAACCACACCTGAAGATGGCAACTCGCTGCTAAAACGCGTCGTGTTAAATCACAAGAAGTCACAAGACGGACATAATACAAGGTATTTCTAATACTTCATAATATAGTTATTTCGCGCTTGTCACTCAAAAAACATGTTTGTGTTGCAGATCTCAATTGGTTTAGTACCTAATTGTCGCAAAAGTGCCTAAAGACTTTTTTTAATGTGTATATTGCAAAATAATATCAGCGGCTTTTGTGTTATTAAAACTATACTTTGAACAGAATAATTATAACTGTAGATAAGTAGAGCGCCTTCAAACCCTAAAATAATTTCGCTTTTGTTATTAGAACCTATAATATTGATTTTAAATAGAAAATAATATATAAACTGAATAAATAAAAAAAAATGATATTTTTGATGTTTTGATGTTAATACAGATATTTATTATATGTATTTGAATATTTGATAATAGTTATCATTATTGTAAAGTCGGGTTCACATAAATAGTTTTAAATATGAACACATCTCAAATAATAATAAACAAATAAATAAAAATGTATGTTGTTTATGAGGTAATAATTGGACAATTGAATGTGATAAAATTGTTTTGTCAAGCATTGTTTTTTTTTTGTATTTTTGTTTACAGTGTTTTTTGTTTTTTTATTTTTCGTTAGATGTCAGTACAGTTGTTCTCAATAAGTATCAATCAAATCGATGACAAGATGAAGTCAATATGAAAGAAAAAAGTCTGGAAAAAATGCTATAGCTCAGTCGCGGTAGATTTTAATACAGTGACGTGCTACAAAAAGTGCGAGAAGACTGTAAACTTGTAGATATTTTTTTTACTTGTAAATAAGTTATATTTTGGTTTCACAATAATTATTACAAATCTGTTGCGTGTAAAAGGTAAGTAAAATCAGTTTTTCACAAAAATTTCAAATAGTTGGCAAAACCAAGTAAATTATTAAGGTACATATTAGCTCATATGTAGGTACCTTAATAATTTACTGTTCACTATGAAATACATTATCGCATTCTGGTCTCTGGAATAAAAATGCACTGTTACAATTAAAAAATCGAAGCTGACCTTCGCCTGACCTTCACAGCACCACCTATGTTAAATCTGATATCACAGTCTTCTGCCCCCCCCCCCTTGACACTCTATAACTTTTGTATAAAACATTTTTTTATGGTTTGTACCGTTTACGAAATATTTCACTGCATTGTTTAAGATGGGCCACCCTGTATAGAATCTTTTTAACATTGGAAATGTTTATGTTCGTATATGGGGGCAGAGTTACGAGTTTTCGTTCAAGGCCAAAAGACAACGGTGTCGCGATCAAATGAGGAGCAATCATGCAAAATTGGACAAGTGCAATTTTTTCGAAATGTGTTTTATATCATGTCTAGTTAATTGAGAGGTATTTGCGACGATCTGCGGTGTTATTTTTGAGCAAATGTTAATAAATACTGTAGAAAAATCCATTTAAAAGTTAAGTAATCAAGCAAAAGTGAACGCGTATATAACAGAAGAATAATAGGGTTATTCCTGACAAAACTAAACAGTGCATTGATAAATATTGTGTGTATAATAAACAGTTAATTATGTTTCATATATGCTGTTATCATTTCCAATGTCCTCGATGGTTGCAAGGATTGCGAAATCTGAGAATTTTTGTACATAATTTCTCAATCTTTAATTTGTTGTAGAAAATGTTTTCCGTAAAACCAGTAGTTTTTGAGATGTTTGTGGAAAACTGATTTTCTTTACCATTTGCACGCTATGGATTTTTTTTCATTTGTGAGACCTGAAAAATATTACAACCAAAAGAAGATGTTTAAAAAGTTTTTAGACTTCCATGTAGCTGTTCAACCAAAAAATCTACTTTGCCATTAACGTGTTACTTACTGGTTATGATATTTTCTATTTTACTGGTATGAAGAATAATAAATGTATTGAGAACGACTGGTTTCCTTTTATATGTGAACACAGCTTTACTACGGGCCATCCGAAACGTAAATCGGTGGCTTAAATCAGAGATTCCCAAGATTATTTGGACCAAGCGTTATTTTATGTTTCTGGAACATAGATATTAATGTAAAAAAGACACTTGACACTTAAATTATAAAATTATTTATTGAAAAGATCGGTTTTAAGTTTTAACCTGCATTTTGTTTGTTTATTTGTTTTACACAACAGATGAAACATTACGAAAGGTTTTTCAAAATTTTCTACTTCTTTCTCTATGCCTCTGTCCTCCTATTTTTATTCAATGTCCTCCAATTTCTTTCAAAGATACTACCGCCCCCCCCCCCTGAATTGGACCAGCGCCTCCAGTGGGGCGATATTGCTCACTTTAGGTAAACGCTGCTGAAGAAGATCTCTCTAAAGGCTCCCATACACCTCGTTCTTTTTTAACAGTTTTCCCCGTCGGGTAAGTCGGTTGGAACGAACTGTCGGTAAAACCGAGGTGTGTATGTCAAACACGTCGTGTTTACCCGTCGTTCAAAAATATCAAAAGAGTTTGATATTCGTCCGTTTTCGAGTCATCCGTTCGGGTAAACACGAGGTGTGTGACTAAAAACCGTCGTGTTTTCTCAGTGGTGTTTCTTGCAGTCAGCGCGTGTCATATTTACGTTGTCAATTGTTGCTGTAAGTATGTCGAACATTCGACAAATGAACAGGGCTTTTATGACTGAATTTATAACAATATATAGAAGTCTTCCATGCCTTTGGAAAATAAAATTGTCAGATTATAGCGATAGAATAAAAAAAAATTATGCTTATGAACAATTACTGCCGCCACTGCCACCAATTGCGACCGGTTCATCACGTAAAACTGGATTATAAAAAACTGATGTGTGTGGAGTCGACCGACTTCGTTCTATTGTTCCAACCGACTTACCCGACGGGGAAAACTGTTAAAAAAGAACGAGGTGTATGGGGGCCTTTAGTTTCTTTAAGCGATCGGTTTCGACAAGGATGGCCAATATGTTACGTTCGTGTACTACTAATTATTATTATTATTATTGTTAGAAATGGTTATGTGTCAGATGGGACAGTAGAAGTCCAAATATTGTTTAGTTGAAATATAAAATAATAATATAATATACACAAACCGTGTTTTGTAAACAATAGACTATCTATCATTGTGAAACAAAAGACAAGAAGTAGAACTCCTCACAAATTGATATTTTGTGAAATGTGGAATATTTATTAATATATTATTTGATATTTAAATAAAAATTGTTTTCTTTAACTTTATTTTAATTATTTTTTTAAATACGTACAAAGTGATTCGTAAAAATTGTCAAGTAATGGAAGATGTTATTTTGACTAGAAAAGTCTATAATATGAATACTACCTTTTCTGTTTTACGCATGACATTATCTATATTATAATATTTAAAACACAGACCGTTTTTTTTCCCATTAATAAAATACTTTTTCACAACGCCGCTATTGAAAACTCGATTTTCGGTACCTATTTAGCGGGTTGAAACTGAGCGTTTTCATCCCTAGGGATGAAAATTTTCAGGTCAGTTTTTTCTGTTTTTAACGTTGTTAAGAGAAAGGCAGAGCGATTGGATCCGCATATAATTTTCGAAAACGTCAAATTAATTGTAAAAGATATCGATATGGGACAAAAAGGACGGTTTAGAGCGTTCCTTGATTTATGAACATCTGTATTTTCAATTTAAAGTTCGACGAAGAACACAATAAATAAAGCTATTGAAAAGGACATTACATTTTAACCATTGGTTACCAAGGTTACAAAAAGCGCGTGATTTTCAAGAAGCTGTAGCGCGCTTACCATTAGCACCACAGAAAAGTTGTGGTAAAGAAAACTGTAGGAAATGCAAACCTCTTTAAAACATTACATAATGGAAGAATTGCTTAAGTCGACCGTTTCTAAGATATTTCGAAAAAATCAAAAAAGGTGGTAAAATTTCATGGTTTTTCAGCCGCCAAAAGTTGTTTTTTAGAAATCCCAGAGGGCTCCTAGGCAAACATTTATTAGACTATACCCTAAGGTACCATCATACCAAATTTGGGGCTTTTATCCGCCAGGTATAGGGAATCTTGAAATATAGTTCTAAGCTACCTCACTAAATGGAAAATCAAATAATTTTAAAACTAATAAAACACAAAATATAACATAATTTTCCTTTGGTAATGTGAAAACAATAATAAAACCACATTGCTGTCACTTAGCTTTGGCATTATAAAAGTAATAATAGTATATTGTGCAACTAGTGTTATGCGTATATGCGAGCCGTATATGAGTGCTGAAAACATCGCGCCTGACACAAAAAGGTTTAGCAAACGCTTTGCACACTATACTTTATTCAACACATGCATGGTTTTGGAGATCTTGATTGAAATGTCAAACACCGTAGATTCACTGACAGCAGTACATCTCAGTCTAACCTTAGTCTCTATAAAATGATACAATTGTTCATTACCATAGTTACCATATTTCATTATATGATGATAAAGGTTCATTATGTAACTTTTTTCAAGGGTTTTTCATTATAGCATTAAAAAGTGTTACATAATGGATCATGACGCCAGCAGCCGATAAACGACCATTTAAGGTTCGCTTTACAGACACAAAAAACACTGAAAACGTGAATGTGTTGAATAAAATAAATTATGAAGGTGCCTATACAGGGTGTCCCAAAATTGCTGGGACACAGAGCTACCACATGTAGCATAAACTTTTTGGTGAAATATCTAACTATAACGCTTTCAAAAGCCAAGTTTTTAAATATTTAGTTAACGCCTGTTTATACTCAGTAAATGATTTCTTGCAGTAGAATATATCAGTATTTACGCTGTCTAGAAATGTTCGTTACAAATTGTTATATTATAACTAATCTTTATGCTGAAATTTATTAGTGTATTTGCCATAATATGGCACATACACTATTGGCGTCGGTCGGATGGCGGGACCTAGGGGTCGGACCAAAATTTCTCGACGTTTCATAGCCTCCTGAACACTTTGGCACCATTTTTAAAAATGTTTATATATATATGTATGTATATATTTATATATATATATATATATATATTTATATATTTATATATATATATATTTATATATATATGTGTGTACACGATAACTCTCGACAGACTTAATCGATTGAAACGAAATTTGGTACACACATTGGAACCCATCACCGCAAGAAGCCTATTTAAAATGGGCCCGATCGGACCATTTTCAGGGTTGTATTTAGGGGTTCCAAAAAGTTTTTGGGCTCAAAAATACCGAAAAATTTGTCAGAATCATTTCAAAATTGAAATTTAACTCTTTAGTAAAGATTAAAATGTGCTGCTAAAATTTCAATAAAATCGGCCCGACAGGACCGGACTTTCAAATTTTATGAAAACACTAGTTTGTTGATACGGATTTACTTATGGAAGGGTGTATTTAATTGGGTGTACTGATAAAATCCATGTCTAATATTGAAATTTAGAAAAATTTAATTATTTTAAGGGATGTATTAAGGGGTTAAATTTTTTATTTTGTCCAAAAACAAACTTAAGTTCACATAATAAAGCCACAATGCCAGTATTAGCAAATACACTATATTGTCGGCAGGGTTTTGGCACTGCGACCCGAGTTTTTATTTATTATTGTAAATTGACTAGCCTGATAACACAGGTTCTGCCTGTGTTTAGGGGTGAATAATAAATTATCTTATCTTATCTTATCTACACGTAGTAGCTCTGTGTCCCAGCAATTTTGGGACACCCTGTACATTTCGTACCTTTCTCCTTAGCGAAAGTATGAGGCTTTAGGCCCTAAATAGAAAGTTACGAACCAGTACAAGCCAAATTATTTCTTTTAATGGATATGTCGTCGGGTGTTTTTTAAATTACAAATTTTATATTTTTTGCCATACCCACTACCAAATAGGTACTTTAGATCCATGTATACCGGCCTGGTCGTTTAACAGGGAGACGTGCCAAAAGTGTTTTATTTTCCGCATTAGTGCGGTAAGTAAACGGTTTCCATAGTAACTTCTGTTTATTTGCTGGCGCATACTCACGACCTTCACGGCATACTGTAAAAGTAAAGAAGGCGACGCAAATTAACTGTCAACATTTTTTTTAAATGGAGTGAAAAGTAGGTATTTTGTAGTGGATATATGGCAAAAAATACCATATATTTTTCGTGCGTAATGGTAGGTAATATGACTCATGTGACGGAAAAACTTGCTATCGCTCGTTTTTACGGACTGTCAGCACTCGTCAGTAATATAGTCCATTACGCATCTAGGTATACAAACTACAATTTTTTTATTTAACTGTCTTGTAACTCTATAGGTCAGGGGCTCCCAAACTTTTTTGATCATGACCCAACATTGCAAAAGCCTTCGCGACCCTTAAACATTTTTTTCCCCACAATGTGCAAAATATTCTATAAAAAAGATTTTTCAGTTCTTGGGAGTGGGAGCGAATGAACAAGGTAGGGGTAGGAGGGCTCGTCCTCCCCAGAGACCCCCTTCCGCCACTTCACTCCGTTTTTATTTAATTTCGTGTTCTAATTTAGTTTTTTTTTCTATTATTCTAATTTAATGGTATAATCACGAGAGTTTAAATTCTATAATCATGGAAACAGGCCGTGACCCTAAAAAATCAGCCCGCGACCCCACTTGGGGTCGCGACCCCGACTTTGAGAACACCTGCTATATTTATTTTATTTTATTTATTTTGGATTATAGACGCATCGATAGCTTAGGTCATTAGCGTCTTAGTTACATTAAATAACAAAGCACTTAACTCTAAATGACATCACAAAACATCCATGAGCGGAGGTGGGATTCGAACCCACGACAGTATGATCCAAAGGCCGCTACGCTAACCGTTACACCACACTGTCCTCCACACCTGCTATAGGTAAAACAGACTTTTCTACTCAAAATAATCACCGCAAAGATCTGGTGATTTTTTTTGGACATTTATGAAAAATCACTTTGTACATTTAAATAAGTTTTTATAACTACATTACGTAATGATATATTATATTATGCATTTTTTAAATGGAATTTTAATGTGTTCTAAAATAATTATTTACTTTAAAAGTGGCGGTAAAAAAATGAAATATTGCAAATTGCAAAATAAAAACGCCCTACAATATTTTTTCAACATCCTAAGTAATATTATTGATTATTGTCTTTTAAATGTCCATTTGAAAAATTGCATAGTAACTTTCAAAGTAATAACATAATAATAATATGGTGTATAAAATGGAAAGACAGAAAACTTATTTCTTAATTTTAAAAGTTCAAAAACATTCATTTAGGTAAAAATGGATCATGAATATGAGACGAATCATAAATCTTTCACCCAAAACAACAACTAACAAATAAGCATCTTCAGAAAATAAGATTTGATATTTTAATCAAGAATATATTATTTGTTTTTAAAATATTTTGATTTTTTTTTTATTGAAAAAAAAGTAAAAATATTTTTGTAAAATTAGCTGGGCAATGTTGTGAAACGAATAGTTCAATGTTTCTCAATTTTTAGAGGTTTGTTTAATTTGAAGTATTTTTTCGTTCTGCATAATAAAAAAATTCCAAGCAAATACCTTTTTCCAAGAAACACTTTTTTCTATAAATTACACATAAACTATAATATTTAAGACGCTAACGACGTCTGTTATCAAGCGTCTATAATTTACAATATCTATCCATGTGATAATACTATAAAGATCTTTTTGACGATATTTAATAAAAATGTAGATCTTTATATAAAATAATAATAAATAAATAAAACAAACCAAATTTGATTTAATCAAGACGAGTAGTGTTGCCGTCTAGACAAGACAAGACAAGACTTTCAAAGTCTTGCCTTGTCTTGAAATATCAAGACAAGACTTCACTTAAGTCTTGTCTTGAAATATCAAGACTTCACTAAGTCTAAGTCTAGATTAACAAACTCTTGTCTTGTCTAATATCAAGACTCTAGATTATTTTCAAGAGTCTAGATTAGTAGCAGTAGGTAAAGTAAATCTTTGCATACTACTACTTAGTTTTTGTAGACTCTTGAAAATTGTCTAGAGTTTTGGCAAAAGTCTTGATCTAGATAAAGCAAGTCTTGTCTTGTCTTGAAAATTTCTAGACAAGACTTTTGCAAGACAAGACAAGACAAGACAAAACAAGAGTCTTGAAAGTCTAGATCTAGACAGCAACACTAAAGACGAGTCTAAAATATGTGATCACAACGAAATTTTGATTAACTAGTTTGTTTCAAAAGCGTAGCTCATAGAAACTGTCAAAACAAAATAATGTTGTGGTCGACAATGTAGAGTATTAATGTTGACACAAAAAGACACAGCAATACTATTCCAGTCTTTGAATAACAATACTTTTCCGTTTTATACGCTGTATATATTATAATCAATACCAACATGATAAATGCGAAATAATAAATAAAAAAACTGAACAGAGAATTTTTTTATTGTTTGAATTAAGATGTGATTGTTCAGTGCTACGGGAAAGTTTACTATCTGGAGAACAACGCCTTTTAAAAATAGGTACGGTACATTTAAAAATAAGAATGGATTGCCTGCTCGGCTATAAAGAATTTTCAAAAATCCTATTTATATACATTTTGAACACCCTTATATCTGTCCCAACTGGCACGATACTTTATTTGTGCTTTTTTTGGTTTTATTTTTTCTTTTCACTCTTCTTTATTTTCTCTTTTTCTCTTTTGTGCTTTGAATATTGTAATCTGTATTTTTTGTTTTTATTCTGAAAAAACAAATAATTTTAAAGTATTTTTCAAAAACGAACTACCTATAATGTATTTTTAGTTAGATAACGGCATTTTTGACAAGTGCTTATACTTCAAGAAAAAATTAGTTTTTTTAGGTTAAAGAAAATGCATGCTGTGAAACTTTTTAATATATATTTTTGTCAGTGCAATGTTTTGTATATTGCATGGTTGGAAAACGTGTAATAAGATTATGTATCAAAAATAGTTTTATTTTTATTTTGTTTATGTTTTGTGAGATGCTATTCTATCTGTAATATTATCCTTCGAACCTTTTTTACCAATTTTAAAAAAGATATCGTATTTCAAATCAGTTCTGATATAGTTCACAGCACAGTATGGCCCCCACAAGAGAGTGGCAAGCCTAGCCTGGCTGTTGCCAAAGACCCAGGTATGAGAAGGGTCCTGGCGCCCTGTGGCAGATTTTTTATTTAAAAGACAATACTCAAATTTTGCTACTACGAGGTGGGGTTGCCGCAGATTATGAGGAGCGTCGTAAGTTGAAAAGGGCCGTAGTTTTCGCCAGAAAGCCCATCCTCAGCTCGCAGGTTGTAAAGTTAATAATGAGCAAAGCTCAATCTTGAAACGATTGGAAAAATCCAGGTGGAATTCCATCCGGGACCTAGATTGTAAGGGGCGCCGCAGATTGTGGATGTCGACGTGGATTTTGGGGGGGGAGCTTAGATTGTGGCCTGGAAGCTCATCTTAGAATGTGGGGCTCCTTGTTCGCAGATTATAAAAATAATGAGCAAAGCTCAATCTTGAAACGGTTGGAAAAATCCAGGTGAAATTCCATCCGGGACCTAGATTGTGAGGGGTGCCGCAGATTGTGGATATCGACATGGGTTTTGGGGGGGGAGGCTTAGATTGTGGCCTGGAAGCTCATGTCAGAATGTGGGGCTCCTTGTTCACAGGTTATAAAATTCATAATGAGCAAAGCTCAATCTTGAAACGGTTGGAAAAATCAAGGTGGAATTCCATCCGGGACCTAGATTGTGAGGGGCGCCGCAGATTGTGGATGTCGACGTGGGTTTTGGGGGGGAGGGGTAGATTGTGACCTGGGAGCTCATCTCAGAATGTGGGGCTCCTTGTTTGTAGGTTATAAAGTTAATAATGAGCAAAACTCAATATTGAAACGGTTGGGAAAATCCAGGTGGAATTCCATCCGGGATCTAGATTGTGAGGGGCGCCGCAGATTGTGGATGTCGACGTGGGTTTTGGGGGGGAGGGGTAGATTGTGACCTGGGAGCTCATCTCAGAATGTGGGGCTCCTTGTTTGTAGGTTATAAAGTTAATAATGAGCAAAACTCAATATTGAAACGGTTGGGAAAATCCAGGTGGAATTCCATCCGGGATCTAGATTGTGAGGGGCGCCGCAGATTGTGGATGTCGACGTAGGTTTTTGGGGGGGGGGCGTAGGTTGTGGCCTGGAAGCTCATCTCAGAATGTGGGGCTCCTTGTTCGCAGGTTATAAAGTTAATAATGAGCAAAACTCAATCTTGAAACGGTTGGAAAAATCCAGGTGGAATTCCATCCGGGACCTAGATTGTGAGGGGCGCCGCAGATTGTGGATGTCGACGTAGGTTTTAGGGGAGAGGTGTAGATTGTGGCCTTGAAGCTCATCTCAGAATGTGGGGCTTCTTGTTCGCGGGTTATAAAGTTAATAATGAGCAAAGCTCAATCTTGAAACAGTTGGAATAATCCAGATGGAATTCCATCCGAGACCTATATTGTGAGGGGCGCCGCAGATTGTGGATGTCGACGTAGGTTTTTTAGGGGGGGGGTGTAGGTTGTGGCCTGGAAGCTCATCTCAGAATGTGGGGGACTGGTTCGCAGGTTATAAAGTTAATAATGAGCAAATCTCAATCTTGAAACGGTTGGAAAAATCCAGGTAGAATTCCATCCGGGACCTAGATTGTGAGGGGCGCCGCAGATTGTGGATGTCGACGTAGGTTTCGGGGTGGGGGCGTAGATTGTGGCCTGGGAGCTCATCTCAGAATGTGGGAGGGGGGCTGGTTCGCAGTGTTTAAATTCAATAAGGAGTAAAGATAAGTCTAGATTCTAGAACACTACTGAGAAAATCAATATAAAATTTCATCTGGAAATCACATAGATTTTATCGGGATTCTCGCGGTATTCTATCTAGGAATCCTTTACAATCTAAAGGATTCCTAGATAGATTCCTAGATAGATTTCTATAGCAGCCTATCCACTTGAAGCAGCCTCGCCGAAGAAAGATTTTTCACATTGAAGCAAGTAAAATTTGAATGTAGACGTTGCCTCAACGCGTCTCGCTTCGAGATGTGACGCGATGCGCAGCAAACTGAGGCTGCCGCGTGCCGAGCCATTTCTGATCGGTTTTTCGTCACACTAAAGGTGCCCTCAGTTTGAGCCTCTCAAATTATTTAAGTTATGTGTTTAAAATATAATTTAAATGAAACATAATGAATAGGTACTTCAAATCACTTGTGTATGGAAAATTAATGTAGTTGATACCAAATCCTCACAACATAATTGTTAATTGTTAACAATTATCTTATGAGGATTTGGTATCATCTACATTAAATGAAACATGTTTCAAATTGAATGATTTGAATACTAATGTGTTTTTAAAACCAATAAAAACATAAATTAAACATGATTTTAAAATACCAACATTTTTCGTAGGTAATCAAGTTTTTTCTACTTTTTTTGTATACAAAATTTGTTCATATATTGTGTGAAAAGAACCCTCTTAAGTATATGATTAATGTACGAATTATTATGAACACTAAATTCTGAAGTTATTCCCCTCGAGTTTTTGCCAATAAAAGAGCTTGCCTACAGACAAAAACTATAAATTAAACATGTTTTTAAAATACCTAGCTACATTTTTTTGGTAATCAAAGCAGTTTCTGGTAAATAGAATAATCCTCAATATAAGCAGAATTGACTGAATTCTAAATATGACCCTAGTAAATTGTTTTAAACAAGTTTTAAATGTGTTTAAAGCATGTGTTCAATACCAAGAAAATAACTTGTTTTTTTAACATACGATCATAATATTATGTTTAAAACAACTTGCACAGTTCAGGTATAAAAAAAATAAAAAATTCTAACTCTGCTCTCAGGCTAAAAAACACATTGATCGAGAATCAATCATATTTTATTTAATAAGAATATGGTAGCAGAACGTCATATTACTACGCTCTGCTACCATATTATAATTAAATGAAGGGAATGTGGAAAAAACAAGTTATGTCCTTCTGACAAATTGCCGAGTAAATTGAATTTAAAATTATTTACATTCCTTGTTCTTTTGCCATCCAATAATTTTAAGTTTTAAAATACACGGTGACCTACCTATTTCTTTTACCCCACAATTTACCCAGTGCTGAATACCGTTTAGGTTTATCAGATGGCACTAATAGCTCAAAAATCAAAAAAATATGACATACACTGTTCTTTTCCCTTTTCCTTCAAATGGAGTATGATTATTTCTTAATCACTGTATTCTATTAACCTAAGGGAGATAAAGACGCAGTTAAGACTGTTGTTGTCGCGTTGTCTCTTCTTTTTTTTTCTTTTGTGTGTTGGCCTGACTTAATATGTCATTGGCCAGTAGTTGTCTCTTCTTTATTTGATGCTATTAGCAAAATTATCATCATGCCTCGTGGTAAAACAGGATCGAGCTTACTTGATAGATTGCCTCATTCGATTCCTTTATCAATAGAGCAACGTTGGTCCTGCTTCGTAGTGAGGTTGCCTAAAGTGGATACCCGGCTATAGAATCTCTAGGTAAGAATTCCAGGTACATTTCCATGATTCTTTAGATGAGTTACCATTGACTCATTAAGATAGTTACTTCTTACCACAACACTATACATAACAATAAAAAAGATTTTTAGAGAAGTAGGATTAAATATTGTATACTCTTCAAGTAATAGTTTGAAAGAAAAATTAGGGAATCCTAAAGAAAAAGTAGAAGAAAAAGAAAAGTCCGGGATTTACGAAATTAGTTGTCAAAATTGTAATAAAAAGTATGTTGGCCAAACGAGAAGGTCAATTTCAGTAAGATTTAAAGAGCATATGGCTCATCTAAAATATGGCAGGTTTGATAAATCTAGTGTTGCCCAACATGCATTTGAAAATGACCATAAAATAGACAATAGTAATTTAAAATTAATTAGGAACGTCATTAATATTAGACAACTAGACGCCGTAGAGAGTCTAGAGATTCATAAGTGTAAAAATAACATTATGAACAGTGACAAAGGCCCAATTCCAGGTAGCCTGCTTTTTGATTTAGTAAATTAGTTTAGTTTTCAGGTAATTGAAATTAGGTAGCCTATAAATAGGCAGTAATTTGTGTTTAGTCTTTAGTTTTAATCATCTCCTGATGATGCCAACTTGGTTGGCGAAACGTACGTCGAGAGTGTGTGTTATGGTTTGGTGTCTTGTGGTAATTGTAACATTTCGGAACACTATACATGTATAGTGTTTGCTGAAGATGCATAGCTTTCGAAATGTACATCCATCAATAAAACTGTTGTGGTAATAAGTGACTATCTTTATTTTTGTTTTTATTCCAACCACAGTGCTCATATATTTTTATTGATTCATTGTTTATGATGTCAGTATTTATCAGTTGAAAATACCCATAAGAATCTAGATGAAAATCCATTGGAACCACAAGGGAATTCTTGAAAATCGATTGGTAAACTCAGTAAAATTCATGGGAATTTTTGGGAATAAATTCACTAAGAGTGATTATCGAGGGTCACTTTTCCGTGGATTTTAGTGCATTTTACGTTTTTTTACCTGGATACTTTCAATAGTGTCTATCAATAGTGTATTTGCCATATGGCACATACACTATTGGCGTCGGTCGGATGGTGGGACCTAGGGGTCGGACCAAAATTTCTCGACGTTTCACATCATTCTGAACAACTTGGAACCATTTTTGAAAATGTTTATATAACAGGGTGTCCAAGACTTGCGTTGTCGGCCAATATATTGATTTTGGGTGAAGATAGAAAAGAAGTTTAAATAGAAAAGTCGTATAAATTTTAATGGTGTATAACCTAAAAATATTTTCAATTATACAGCCTGTCCCATTTAAGCGTGGCAGATCAAAGTCATGTTTTTTTTAACCTAGCACCCAGTTTTTATTTGTTTTTACAATTCAGCACCTAAATGTGAATAGAAATTGTAAGGGAAGCGATGCTCGAAAATTCAGTAATTTTTTAGTTATTCAAGTTTTTTAGAAATTTTTGACACATGCAGACCTTTACCTAAAATTCGACGTAGCCAAAACAGAAACCTTTATCTAACTGAAATTTTGAGGATCACTAGATAGTAGACCTAAAAAACTGAATTTATTATACAGGGTGTTCAAAATAATGTACTTCTTTTACCTAACTACAATCACGTGTAACTTTTGATTGTTAAATACAACGAGGTTATTTTTTTGCTGGAATTGTATTCTTTAGGATATTTACTAACACTTTTATTAAGGGTTGTCCAAACCTAAACTTATTATTTTAATACGAAAATATTAGATTTAGGTTTGGACAACCCTTAATACAAGTGTTAGTAAATATCCTAAAGAATACAATTCCAGCAAAAAAATAACCTCGTTGTATTTAACAATCAAAAGTTACACGTGATTGAAGTTAAGTAAAAGAAGTACATTATTTTGAACACCCTGTATAATAAATTAATTTTTTTAGGACAGACATTGATTTGTTCGTCTATTATCTAGTGATCCTCAAAATTTCAGTTTGATAAAGGTTTCTGTTTTGGCTATGTCGAATAAATATCTGCATATTATCTAATAAAGATCTGCATGTGTCAAAAATTTCTAAAAAACTTGAATAACTCAAAAATTACTGAATTTTAGAGCATAGCTTCCCTTACAATTTCTATTCACATTTAGGCGCAGAATTGAAAAAATAAATAAAAACAGGGTGCTAGGTTAAAAAAAACATAACTTGGGCCCGCCACGCTTAAATGGGACAGGCTGTATAATTGAAAATATTTTTAGGTTATAGACCATTAAAATTTATACAACTTTTGTATTAAAACTTTTTTTCTATCTTCAACCAAAATTAATATATCGGCCGACAACGCAAGTCTTGGACACCCTGTATATGTGTACGGGCTATAACTTTCGAAGAGGTAATTGATTTTGACGAAATTTGGTAGGCACGTTGGAATCCATCACCGCGCGAAGCATATTTAAAATGGGCCCAATCGGACTATTTTAAGGGTAATTTTTAGGGGTTGAAAAAAAGTTTTTGGGCCCAAAAATACCGAAAAAATTGTCCGAATCGTTTCAAAATTGAAATTTAACCCTTTAGTAAAGATTAAAATGTGGTGCTAAAATTTAAATACAATCGGTCTAACAGGACCGGACGAAAACACTAGTTTGCGGATAGTGATTTACTTATTGAAGGGTGTATTTAATTTGGTACAGAGGTTGCATTGATAATAATATTGAAATTAAGAAAAAAAATATTATTTTAAGGTATGTATTAAGGGGTTAAATTTTTTATTTTGTCCAAAAACAAACTGAGTTTACGTATTAAAGCCACAAGGCCTGTATTAGTAAATACACTATATTGTCGGCAGGGTTTGGCACTGCGACCCGAGTTTTATAAAATTGAACCTGAGCATGCACCAAATTTGAGCAAAATCGATCTAGTTGTTTGGGTTTAAATATGATCACAGACAAAGAGACGGACAGATAAACATTTTTAAAAAATTTTTTTTTTGTTTAGGGGATTTGATAACATTAAACTTCACAAAAAACTCAAAATTAAATTTTTTCAGCGTAATATACATGAAAGTAAAACACTACGCTACCTACTAATAAAGAATACCTACTTAAAAATAACAATTCACTGAGATGAAGTACGATTTCTTTATATATCTATTGGTTGTAAAATTTTAAATTATATCAAATTAATAAATAACACTTGAAAAAATTCTACAAGTAAACAATAAGTTTATGACGATCGTTTCAGAGAGTTTAGACTTATACTCTCTAAAGATGGACTAAATGTCCGAAACGATCGTCAAACTTATTACTTATTGTAAGATAAATAATTGTTTTATACGGCTGAAATGCAAATGAAAAATGTTTCGTTGGAAAGCAGCCAGTTATATAATTGTTTCGAGACATATTGAAAAAAATCATTTTACCAACCAGTGGTCACAATCAGGATTCTAACCTGAACCTTTCCACTTTCGCGGCGGAATGAGCTTACAATACTCAACCGTGACATGCTTGCTAAATGAATATTCTCCTTATATGCTTCAGAATCAATAGATTTTCACTACATGCGAGTGTCAATTCATATATGCTAATTCAATAGCTATGATATGAAGTGAATCCTCGTACCAGCGAGAGCCCAACATGAAAGTGAAAATTATTTCGAACACCCTTTAATGGGATATATTAATATATACCTAGATATATCAATGCTATAAATTTTTTTTTATTACTTATTGTTTACTTGTAGAATTTTTTCAAGCGTTGTTAATAATTTGATATTTAATCATCTTCTACAAGTGTCGAGTAACGAATCTGTAAAAATTATATTTTAAATTATATACAAATTTATTTTTTGTGATAAAAAATTTAATTTATAGGTTTATAATTTAAAATATGAAATTAGATTAAAAAACTATGCAACCAAAATAAGAACATTTTTATGAATAGAATAAATTGCTTGTAAACTTAATTTTTAAGTAGAACTAGGTAATTCTAATTGTCAACATTGGCACATATTTGTTTACTTTGTAAATTTCCAGTTTTAATTTGTAAGATCAATCTCCCAGAAGTAATTGCGACTTTGACGCTATCGCGACTAATCCAAATAAGAGATTGTTATGACGTGCTGCAGACGATTGCATCTTGGCATGCACAATGCACATGGGACAATATCGTTTTGCAAACGTTTGCATCAGCAGCGTATTGTGTTGAAAATGGTTACATCATATAAAGTAATTTGGAAGGTGCTAAAATTAAACCCAAAAATAAATTTTTTGCCCGTATAGGAGAAAATACCATAATGCAAATGTTTTCATCAATAAAACTTTAGTTTAGTCCATTGAAATGTTACATTAGGTTTGCATTTGGGTAGGACAAGGTTTTTTTTCGTTGCATAAGGGGGGACGGTATAAGTTTAAAATTGAGTTTTTGGGGTCATCGGCCACCCTATTTGGCCGCCATCTTGAAAAGGGGGTGCTAACAGATTTTGCACTTATCTCCGTAACGATACATCTTACAGAAAATTTGCAGAGAGGTTTTTTGTTTAGAATTGAATTCTCTAGAACTTTACTAGAGATAGTTTTTGTAGTAAATTGAATAATTAAAAAAATATGTCTTATAGAAGATAGATTTTTTTTTTGTTTTTTTGTTAAAATTGAAAAAAAGGTTGCTTGAGAATAGCCGAGCGTGTAGCAGTGCTGTTGTTTACATAGCGTTGCTATGGTTCCTCTATTACAAGTCCCCAGTTCCCGGGTTCTAGCCCGAGAGCTGGTAAAAGACGTGTCAATTGGATTTTCAATTTATTATAAAAAAAATAATGAATTGAAAATATGAATTGGTGCTAGGCCCAAATAACCTTAGCTGCTGGTGGTCTTTAAGAAAACACACACGAAAAAAAGATTATATTTTTTTTCTTTCAATTTTAACAGAACAACAAAAAAATATTCTATCTTCTGTAAGGCATATTTAGAGAAGCGAAGTTTTCTGTACTTATTTATTTTTTCTATAAAAGTCATAGAACTTGGAAGCAAAAGATGTATTAACTTAAAAAAAAATTATCTACTAACATGTTACTAAATAATTTTAGAGTAAAAGAAATAAAAACTTTGCCAAAAAAGCCAGGGTTAAGACTTATACGTGTCGGCGTCTCTATAGTGAGGACAAAGAATGCGTAAAAAATGGCGTAGCGTCGCGGTGACGTCATAGTCGCATCTTACTAGTTGGAAAGCGGCCTAAATTTTTATAGTGGTGTCTTTCGTTTTGTAGACAAAAATATTTTATTGTTGGTACTTATTTTTTTAAAACAAATATAATTTTTTGTTGTTTTGAACTTCAACATTTTTGCTCTTTAGTTATAAAGAATTTTTTACAAACTATTTTGAATACTTAAGATGCTGAAAGATTTATTAACAACAATTTTCCATTTTGTTTTTAAATTTTTAGCTACTAGAAGTGTTAAAGTTTAAATCTTTTCGATTGTTTTTATTTTTAAATACTTTTATAACATGTTGAACTATTATTAATGCAAGAGTATTATCTAATTTACTTGGTGTATGGTAATTTCCTTAAATATTATAGTTTAATTCTTTAAAATGCTTATTATTAGTACAGGGGCCACAAACCATATCCGCTGGAAAATCAGCGAAAACGGGGTTTCTCTTTTGTCGATTTTTTTTCAAAATAACTGTCAACATTAGTTTTAGTTAACAATCCTATTAGTATAAAATTAAGCAAAATCGCAGGATAGTGGACAAAATATTTTGATTTATTAAATTAAATGTACGACGTTTCGTCTATAGATTTAGACTTTTTCAAGTACAATCATAAAAATAACAATATTTATGAAAATTAATATTAATTACTAACCATAGCAATTAACATAAGATAGGGTACATAAGACAAAAACATGGTAACATGATAACAAATTATGTTGACTATAAATTTTAACAATCAATAATAATAATAATACAAAAATTAGTATAATTTCATAATATAATTGTACTGACTACTTAAATTTTGAGTGTCTGTTCTATAATTGATTGAATTGTTTTTTCTAATAAAACACATTTCACTGATATTGCGTTTCTTCCAATTTGACTCTTTATCTAATATTTGAACTTCATTGAAAAGAAATTTATGCCCAGTGTCGAAATGATGAGATGACAACGCCGTTTTATTATCACTTAATAAGTTTATGTTTCTACAGTTATATCTACAGTCAATCAATTATAGAACAGACACTCAAAATTTAAGTAGTCAGTACAATTATATTATGAAATTATACTAAGGTTTCGAAAGTGGTAAAAAAAAACTTTTTTTAAGTAATAGTACGCCGGCTTTTTTTATAAATAGTTGACATCATAGTGAGTTGAACAAAAATTGTCAGCTGCATCGTGGAGGGGGGATTGTGTGTCAGCTGCTCGCATGAACTTGTAAAAAAACACGTAAAATATTGCGCTTTTCAATTTTTTGCACTGACAGCAGCTGAGACAATTACGTTACCTAGGATTATGATAGCGACATAATATGTAGAAGATAAAAGGATATAATCACATAATCTTTTCAAATAAAACTTATCTTCCACCATGTCCAGGTACTTC
Source organism: Mongoloraphidia duomilia (assembly GCA_039654895.1). Classification (NCBI taxonomy): domain Eukaryota; kingdom Metazoa; phylum Arthropoda; class Insecta; order Raphidioptera; family Raphidiidae; genus Mongoloraphidia; species Mongoloraphidia duomilia. Next base: position 793,272 of record CM077527.1, on the reverse strand, counting down.
CACCACGTCCCAGAACTTTCACCGCGTCTAGACACTTCCACCACATCCCGGAACTTCCACCGCGTTTCGGAAATTCAGCCACGGCCCGTTACCTCCACCATACATTTGGTTGATAGTATTGAAAATTAACTGATTACTCACAAAAATCGATGAGATATGTGGACATGCTTTAAAATCGACTTGCAAGATTATACCTAAACTGACTGACAAAAAAACAAACATGTGAAGTTAAAGAATAAAAGCTTGCAAAAAGCTGCTCAGTTCCAAATCATGCACCCAAGCTAGAAAAATAGTACACTTTTAAGTATACCGCAGTAGAGAAACCTCGTATATGCCGATTTTACAACAGGCATGGTCTGGTTCATGGTCTATAATATGTGAAATACTATTTTAGTAAAAAAATATTCTTTTTTTCCGCTGGTTTGAGTTAATTTTAGTTTACTATCGCTTCTAGTTGCTAATTTAAACAAACTTTTTTACTTTATAACTGATATGTAAATGTAATTGCTTATACTTAAACAAAATATGAAGCATGCACGCACGGACAAAAACCTAAGGCGTGCGCTTTGTTATTAATTTTTATAAAATAAATAATTATAGTAATATTAATATTGGAAGAGGCTTCGCGTACTCAAAGAAGTATTAACGTTTTTAACAAAAAATACGCACAGCACGCAGGACGAGTGACCATCACATTTGAAAATATCCAAGTGGAATGTAATTAAAAATCCATGAGAAACTATGAGAATGCAGAGTAATTTAGAGAAATTTATAGGTTTCCTACAGGAAAACTATTACAATGTTTATAATAACAATAATTATAATTCAGTTATCACTCTCCTAAAACTCTATGGATGTAATGAGATAAACTATCAATATGATTAATTCCCTAGACCGTAACTAAATACATAAGAATATCAGACGACATTATCGCCATGATATTTATATAGAAGGCTGTATAAGAAAAATGTAAATGCACCGCCGAGATTCGAACCCAGAACTCCCGATTTCGCGTCGGGAAAGTTTCCAATTACTACACAGTGCCCGACAGTGAACATTTAATCTTTCCTATATATATACTTTCCCGACGCGAAATCGGGAGTTCTGGGTTCGAATCCCGGCGGTGCATTTACATTTTTCCTATACAGCCTTCTATATAAATATCATGGCGATAATGTCGTCTGATATTCTTATGTATTTAGTTACGGTCTAGAGAATTAATCATATTGATTGTTTATCTCATTATTAATATACCGTATTTGAAATTTCTCACTTGTGTGTTTGATTATAAGGCACTCCCAGCCATTTGAGAAAGCAGCATTCATTGTAATGTTGTTATAAAATTAATAGCTCTCGCAGTTAGTGGATTTGCGGTACATTGTGCTATATATAGGAAAGATTATTCACTGTCGGGCACTGTGTAGTAAGTGGAAACTTTCCCGACGCGAAATCGGGAGTTCTGGGTTCGAATCTCGGCGATGCATTCACATTTTTCCTATACAGTCTTCTATATAAATATCATGGCGATAATGTCGTCTGATATTCTTGTGTATTTCGTTACGGTCTAGGGAATTAATCATATTGATTGTTTATCTCATTGTTAATATACCGTATTTGAAATTTCTCACTTGTGTGTTCTATGGATGTACATTTTGGACTTGATCGAATTCTTACTTTGAACTTCGGAGGAATCCTAAGATTTCAGTTGAAATCACCATGACAATCCAAACAGGAATCCATATATTTTTTTAAGTAAGTCATCTAGAAATGCATAGTATCTAAAAATCCAGTCGAAAACACCATGAAAACCAGATAGGAAATGATTTTCAAGATGGAATTTCTCGATTTTTCTGTGTAGGGGTCGATGCATTCAAATCGATATTCGCTTTCAATAATTCCTTGGCCTCTTCTAATTTTAATATTACTCTATTATTCTTAGTATTACTAGCTTTTATAGAATTTAAGATAATACCAAATTTATGGTCGAAAAATTATTGACATCTGCGCTTGGATTCGACAGGAACAATTGGCACGCGAGAAGCAAGTGTCAGGTCGTGTCCAGCTTCAAGTGTGGTATCACGACGAACGTAGAGAACTTGTCGTTGCCGTCTTAGCGGGCGATGACCTTGCACCCAGAGACGATACGCTCGGATATGGGAATCTACCTGAAGCTTATGCAAAGCTACGGTTACTACCCGTTACGTAAGTTATCTAGATAGATATTGATTATAATTTATAATTTCGGATTGCAGGGTCTTAAGATGAGACTATTTTCAAATACGCCAAAACTCTCTGACTAATTCTTGCGCTTTAAAAAAAACAATTTTTTTGTGTTTAAATTAAAATTTATAACAAATTTTTATGTTTCAAGTTCACTATACTATTTTTAGAAAGATGTCTGTTTGTGTGTATGTGTGTGTGTACGTATGTACGTACGTATGTGTCCATTTCTTTCTAAGACGAAATCTCGAGATTTAGGTTAGGATGCCAATCGACGCGTATTAACGTAAATATTATCTGAAAGAAAATTTTTCAAAATCGGTTCAGCCGTTCTTTTTTCTTAACCAATTAGACTCCGAAAAAGTAAATTTTGCACAATATCTCGCGAATAAAAAATTATATCGACTTCGTAAAGGTGTCAATCGAGGCGTGTTAACGCCATTTTGATCCGACATAAATTTTATAAAAATCGGTTCAGCCGTTTTTTTTTTTTTTTTAATTATTGTTAAAAAAAATAACAATTATGTTTTAATCTCGCGAATAAAAAATTATATCGACTTCGTAAAGGTGTCAATCGAGGCGTGTTAACGCCATTTTGATCCGACATAAATTTTATAAAAATCGGTTCTGCCGTTTTTTTTAAATTATTGTTAAAAAAAATAACAATTATGTTTTAATGATTAAAATGTTTACTTTTCTGTGTAATATCTAATTTAATTATTATTATTAAATATTTATCAAACTGGGAAGTTCGTCGTGTGGACCTCAAGGGTCGCACTTTGGTTCTAATAAGCGACCCACCTCACGGCTTGTTTTTTTTTGATAATTTTACCGTACCCCTTCTCAATTGTATATGCGTGAGCAGTATGTGATGGCATGACGAGTTTTTCCTACAAAATTCAGGGAGAATGGCTGTGGGGAACACGATGTCTGTGTTGTATTATTATAAGGCCTACTCCTATAATATGGGAAAGTTGGTCCAAGCCGTGTGAGAGGTGCGATTGCACCCCCTGGCTTAGAGACGGAGAAGAAAAAATAGAAAATTCGGGAGAGAGAAAAGAAAAAAATATCAGAGTCTAAAATACCTTGTATGCCTTCAATAATTTATTTTTTATAACTCCTGATTCTAAAGTTCAATATTCCAGCACTGTGAGGCGGGCGTAAAGAGGCGTATTTTAGTCACCGTGCGTGAAATTCCAAAGCGTGCGTAAAAGTACAATCTCTACATCTTATAAATTCGAAATTTCCGTACTTTGTACAATACAACAATACAAGCACTTACTGGCTATCGATCGATGTGTTCCTATATATAGTATCGCGCATACAAAGTCCACATCATGAGAGAGTCATGTTTTTAATGATTTATACAGAAGTTAATAACTTTAATAAAAATAAACTAAATCGTAATTTAGTCTGTAATTGTAAAGTTCTAAGGACTAGAAGAGCGAATTTTCCGTTTTCATAATATTTTTTTCTCTCTATTAAATTTTAGAAGCAGTCGTTATAAAAAATTATGTTCGATACGTCCGCTTAAACTAAGATATCTAGTAGGCTTAAATTGAGGCACTCGCTAAAGGGACTGACGCATACACAACGAGATCTCGTGCGCTTACCCCCACTCGCCTAACGGTTAGTGGGGGTATACAGCGCACTCGATCTGGTTGTGTATGCGTCAGTCCCTTTAGCGAGTGCCTCAATTTAAGCCTACTAGATATCTTAGTTTAAGCGGACGTATCGAACATAATTTTTTATAACGACTGCTTCTAAAATTTAATAGAGAGAAAAAAATATTATGAAAACGGACCTCAAGGGTTGCACTTTAGTCCTAATAAACGACCCACCTCACGGCTTGTTGTCAAATTGTAATTGTGCAGTTCCTGGTTGTTATAAAATATTTCGACAGAATATATTTCCGGTAATTTTACAACACTAGTTTTGTCAAAACGCGGAGCCAGAGTGAAGTTAAAGTTGCCAGTCTTTAGTTGCATCGTCAAAGGTCAGAGCAGGTGGAGAAATTCATCGACTTATTAAAACAAGGAAGTCGTCCCGCTTATAAAATTCCTTATGCTGCCACCTATAGTTCGACTCAATTGCCAATTAAGTATCAAGCAAAGAATTTTTGAGGGTACGAAATCAAAATGTTTCTTTGGACCGTGTCACGACACTGTCTCTAAATATTATAATCTTCTGAATTACTTAAAAATTGCGTGACCTTGAAGTTAAAAAACCTGCAGGGGTACGGTTGAATTCTGAACCGTTTATTTTACACGGTTAGACCATAATGAAAGGAAACTGTTTTAATCCAACTGTTTCAGAACTGACCAATTCACAGTACAAACTGAAGTAGCGCCAGCCAGTCAGAACCCCATATGGAACGCTAATCTGAGTTTCACGGGCATAGCTGGTGACGAATTGATGGACCGAAGCATAGAAGTGACCTTGTGGGATTTGTGTCCACAAAGTGAACCGGTTTTTCTGGGAGAATGCACTGCTGATTTACAGAAAGCCTTTCTTGACGATAGAGCCGTTTGGTATAGACTTGAAGATCCGAGAGGATTGCGGGGTGCTTCGCCTGGAAAGTCGCCATACGCTTCGCCTAGAGGATCTATCGGAGGAGATTTACCCAAATTTATCAAACGAGGAGATTTTTCATCGAATCGATCCGTATCAGGTTAATTTTTTATGTTTACCCATTGTAACTGCATTTTAGAGTATATGGTACACTTAAATCTTAGTAACTCAGTCAATAAGTGATCTAAAGAAGGTAGCCGGAAAGTCAAAAAGCGCAAAAACCGACTTCGGGACTTTGTTTGGGCTGGTTAATAAAAAAAACATATTAAAAGTCCTTGCCACTAGTGTAAGCGCAAGAGGGGGAGAGGAGCACTTTGAAGGTCCTCTTTTTTTGGGTTTTCGCGCATATCTCGAAAACAGTTGGTGCTACGAAAAAAATGCATGAAAATTGTTGCTGACAAAATTTTCTGCTTTTTCCATGTTTGAGGTTTTTTCTATCTTCAATCGTTAACGAGTTACACGCTTCTGAAAACCGCTATTTTCCGAAAAAACATTTTTCGCACTAAATTTTTCAGCCGAACTTTTCTCTCTAGCAACCCGCTCGTGCTCATAACCAACCAAGATGCGTCGTGATCGATCATCATTTGTTTTAAATACTGTTGACAAACAATTCCTACATAATTACATAATATCGTAACTATAGGGTTTTCCAATTTGGGCGGGTCGATGTTGAAATGGAATAAAACAAGTGTGTGAGGTATTAACGAAATTAAATTAAGGAAAATCGCAGGATAGTGGACAAATATTTGATTTATTAAATTAAATGTACGACGTTTCGTTTATATATTTAAACTTTTTCAAGTACACAAAAATAACAATATTTCCACTATCCTGCGATTTTCCTTAATTTTATTATAATCACGATGGACACGATTTCTAATATAAATTAACGAAATTATTTATTTATTTATTTGAAAGGCCCATATATGCCATTATGTATGAAATATGACATCGTTAAAATGTCCGCCGCGCCGATGGACATTCTGCATGAACGATTTGAGGGTATGGTTATCTCTGGCAGAGGTGACGTGAATTGGCCACCAAGATCGTGCGATTTGACCCCGCTAGACTTTTTCTTGTGGGGTTTTCTGAAGTCGCAGATCTATGCCAATAAGCTGCAATTGACCGATGCCCTCAAAGTCAACATAACACAGGCCATCGCTCAAATTCAACCGGATCTATGCGGCAGAGTCATTGAAAATTGGACCTCTCGGATCCGTGCCACCGTGCGAAGCCGCGGCGGACATTTGAACGATGTCATATTTCATACATAATGGCATACATGGGCCTTTCAAATAAATAAAGAATTTCGTTAATACCTCACACACAGCTTGTTTTATTCCATTTCAACATCGACCCGCCCAAATTGGAAAACCCTTTAGATGACGTAATCATTTTTGTGGCTGTCGCTCGGACTGAAACTTTCGCTGTTCATCTGTTGCGGATTCAATATTCTTACGTCCCCGGTACCATATACTCTTAACTAGCATTTATTCGATTAGAATCTGTTTTTATATTTCAGATGATGTAGACAGTATAGGTGAGTGTGCAAGTCTTCTGCATCCGGACTACGCCTGGCAGATCGGCGGATCGAGACGAGGTTCGTCTCAGTCGGAACAACTCGAAGCAGAAGTCTATCAACTCAGTAAGGACTACTCGAAATCTTTACCAGGATCACGGCGTTCGTCACTGAACAAAGGTAAGAAACTACCTTGAAAGCTATTTTCTGCTAGAACTTTGTGAGAGAGACCTATTTTCTGCAGCCATATGCTCAGATAAAGTTTATCTGACTGAATCTTGTTCTTTTTATCAAAAAAATCTTTGTTATTGAATGCTCTGTCTTTTAAAAAGTGCAACAATTATAATTTGACTGTGGGCAGTTGTTTTAAAAACAGGACCGTTTTAGCATCTCCATGGGACCTAGACATATCAACATCTGATGTCCTTTATTTAATTTTTTGCACTACTAGTTATAGTGAGGTAGCTTCGTGAAATTACCGATACCTGGCGGATAAAAGCACCAAATTTGGTATGATGGTACCTTAAGGTATACATATAAATGTTAGCCTAGAAGCCCTCTCGGATTTCTAAAAAACAACTTTTGGCGGCCGAAAAACCACGAAATTTTACCACCTTTTTTGCTTTATTCGAAATATTTCAGAAACGGTCGACTTAAGCGATTCTTCCAATATGCCATGTTTTAAAGAAGATTACATTTCGCACAATTTTCATTCCCACAACTTTTCTGTGGTACTAATGGTAAATGCGCTACAGCTTCTTGAAAATCACGCGCTTTTTGTAACCTTGGTAACCAATAGTTAAAATAAAATGTCCTTTTCAATAGCTTTATTTATTGGGTTCTTCATCGAACTTTAAATTGAAAATACACACGTTCATAAAGCAAGGAACGTCCTAAACCGTCCTTTTTGTCCCATATCAATATCTTTTAAAATTGAGAAGTTAAAGACAGTCAAAGTTGCAGAGTTTTATGTGTTTTTTTAACACGCGTTTCGAGTACCGTCCATACTGGAAAAAAAATCCGTCTTGAAATCCATAGGAAAATTAATGCCCTAAACGATGTTTTTTGTCCTATCTCGATAACTTAAAAAATGTTCAAGTTATAAGCATTTAAGTCTACTTCAAAATCAGTTTTTTTATTCTATTTGACAATTTTTTATTCAATTCCCTTGAACTTAAATGCTTATATTTTAAAAATGTCTGAAGTTATCGAGATAGGACAACAAACATTGTTTAGGGCATTAAATTTCATATGGATTCCTAGACGGATTTTTTTTTATTCGGTTTGGAAGGTACTCGAAACGCATGTTAAAAAACACGTAAAACTCTGTGATGATTTCAACTTTGACTACGTTTAATTTTAAAATATATCAATTTGGGACAAAAAGAACGGTTTCTTGCTTTATGAACATGTGTATTTTCAATCTAAAGTTCAATGAAGAACACAATAAATTAAACCATTGAAAAGGACATTACAGTTTAACCATTGTTAATGAAAATTGTAGAAAATGTAATCCTCTTTAAAATTTTACATAATGGAAGAATTGCTTAAGTCGACCATTTTTGAGATATTTCGAACAAATCAAAAAAGTTGTTTTTAAAAATCCCAGAGGCTAATATTTATTAGTATACCCTAAGGTACCATCATACCAAATAGTCCTTTGCATTACTTCATTCAAAAAGTTGTGAGACTTAGAACACTAAGTATCCCGTTTTATCCAACTCTCTCCTAGGTACCGCACAGGTGTCTATGCTACCAGAAAATTACCTTGAACGTTGTAATTCAATCTGTACAGTAGTTGTTAGGCTACCTTGTTTATTTTATTAAGAATAATGTGGAATAAAAACATATTTTTTAATATAATTCTCTTATTGTAAAGACACTCAATTAGAAGACAAAGGTAAATCTTTTAAAATCAACCATTACAATACTCCAACTATACGAATTGACGTTATTTTATAAATCTTTTTTCAGATCAAACCGAAACTGATATTCCAATTGCATCTCCTGTAAATTATCACGGACAGCGCAGGCGCAGTAGTTGTACGCGAATGTTACGCGATCCAGATGAAATTCTACGATCTCTTAAAGCGGTCAAAGGCGAGTTGGGACGAACGATGAGTCTTTCAGGCGGCTCGAGTAAAAGACGTGAGTCTCAATATATTATTATTATTATTCAGTGTTATGAATTAAAAGTTGAAATCGCGACACGTAACACAACTCAACTAAACTGTTTAGTCGTGTTAGTTAGTTTATGGGTAAATGCGTCTGACCTAAATAAAGGTAGCACCTAAATCTAACAAACAATCGCTAAATCTTTGGTTTTCTTGTTCTTCTTAAACTTGCTCTTTAAATAAAGCTGAGATCATTATGCAATAATTTTAGGTTTTTTAAAATACAGTGTGTAAATAATTGTTAGTATTGAAATTTTTGATATGTAAACTCAAGCTTCCTAAAAAAAAATTATACGAGAATCTCAGAAAATTGATGTGGCAAAAAACCGAACGGATATACTTCTACACACACATATCCATTTACGTCAACAGCGTAGAGGAGTGTTGGTGCAGCGTTTCGTCAGATATTTTTTTAGCGTTTTTCGTTTCACGTTCAGCCGCATGAATCTAATTCACTCTCGTCCGTAAAGGAGTTTCACCACAAAAAATGTCAAAATCTTATGTTAACAGCTCCACAGTTACTAGCTAAACTAGTCTTTGTTGCATAATGAACTTGGTAATTTTAGCCCAATAACAGACTAAGTGGCTGTTGCTCACTATGCTGTCAATTCGGTACACACATGACGTACAATTAGGGAATGCAATCTCGAGCGGAGATTAGCAATTCGAGTTCTCGCGAGATAAGTCTGGGTTCGAGATTGGTCATTCGAGATCTCGCCAGATTGTCTGGCGAGATCTCAATAAATCTCGACAATATCGAGATTTCGCCTACTTTTAAAAATAACGTATTATTTTTTTTCAAAAATGCTTAAACTTAATCAAAACTACTTACTTGGGGTATTCCTGTTATATTTTGAAAATAAACCAAAACATTATTTGAATAAAATTAAGAATAATCGCAGGATAGTGGACAAAATATTTGGTTTATTTAATTGAATGTACGACGTTTCGTCTATATATTTAGACTTTTTCATGTACAAAAAAATAACAATATTTATGAAAATTAATATTAATTGGTAATTAATTTTCATAAATATTGTTATTTTTTTGTACTTGAAAAAGTCTAAATATATAGACGAAACGTCGTACATTCAATAAAATAAACCAAATATTTTGTTCACTATCCTGCGATTATTCTTAATTTTATTATAATCACGATGGACACGATTTCTAATATAAATTATTTGAATCTTGAAACAAAAACATCAACGTTAATTTGAGAAAAGTAATGAATAATAATCATCCGCACAGTGCACTACGCAACAAATCACACACGCACACAGTGACGCAGTCACACAGCACACTAATAAATTATGTCAATTAATTATTTTGGAAATAACTTCTTAGGAAGCATAGGGTTTGAATTGTTCTTAGGCATATTCAGTATTCACTTAACTTTGTAATTTGTTAGCCATCTAATGCTTGTTATAAGTTAAAAAGCTGTCAATTTCACTCAAGAAAATAATTAAATATCACTACAGTCAGCGCGCTCGTTCTTGAAATCTCGTTCGAGATCTCGACCATATCGGATCGAGATCTCGGACGAGATTTCAAAAACGAGAGTGCCTGCCCACGTGATTAAATCTCGAAAAATGGATCGAGATCTCGCTAAATCGAGAATTGGTGAGATCGAGATTGCATTCCCTACGTACAATCTCTGTAAGAGCAATTCCATTATTTTACATTTTTAATCCTTGTTTTTAAACTCGCAGAGATCCTCTGCTGCGCTAATTATACAGTGTGTAAACGGTTTTACCGAATACAAGAAAAATACATTCAGAACAATTAATTAATTAATTAATTAATTGTGTTTTAAAGACCACCAACAGCTAAGGTTATTTGGGCCTAGCACCAATTCATATTTTCAATCCATTATTTTTTTTTTAATAATAAATTGAAAATCCAATTGACACTTTTACCAGCTCTCGGGCTAGAACCCGCGAACTGGGGACTTGTAATAGAGGAACCATAGCAACGCCATGTAAACAACAGCATTGCTACATTCTCGGCTATTCTCAAGCGCACATTTAGAACATATCGGCCATAAGATCCAATGTGAATATATTGTAGTGGATTACATAGAAAAAATAGTAGCTACAGTGAATTTTTTAAACAATTTTTCATAGCAAAGGTTGACTTATTAAGAGTGCGTTCCACTTGGCGACCGCAACGCCCACAACGACCAAACGTCGTTCCACTTGGCGACTGCAGTCGCTTCGGTCGCGATCTGTTATTGGGCTTAAACTTGCACTTATTTCTCTATTGACTATTGCGAAATGAAAACTCAACCATAACCACGAAACCGAACTTGCTTCTATAGTTCTATCTTTCTCTATTTTATTTTCTTTATTATTATAACATCGTCCACACCAGCGGAGCTATAGCTGCAATGCTATGGTAAGCTTCTCCTTATCAAAACACTCTGTTTGTAATAAACATTATCATCGCTTTTTGTTAATTACATAATTAATTGACGCCATTTTTTGCAGCTGTGTTTTATTTCTTTTGTCGCAGCAAAGTGTTTTTTCTACATACTAAATGTTGCAGTTAATGTAATAAATGTTTCTACATGTATATAAATATGTGTGATATGCTTTATTATTAACCTTTGGTCCTTTCATTTGTTTCTTGATAACTGTTTTTGTTTTGTTTTTTCACAGTATAGATACTACTGAAATAGAGTAAGCTGGAATGTGCACTGAAGGGTTGCTAACGAGTCGAGACAGACAGATTTAAGTGGGCCACCTGTCTTTGTCGTACAGTGTATTAAAACTGTAGTTGAACAAAGACAGGTGACCCTTTTAACAATGTCTGTCTTTACTCACTTTCCACACACAATGCACATTCCAGCAATATTATATGGTAGGTGCTGTTTTCCATTAAATGTTTTGTTTTAAAATAATAAAGTAGTTTCTGATTATGTAAGTAGTTATTTTTTTTATTTAAGTTTTTGATGTTTTCAATGTATCATAAAAAATCAAAAAATTTGCACAACTTTTTGAATAGGTACCTACCTACATAAAATTAAAATTTGTCATTTTGATGTTATTAATTAGTTATTTGTATTAATTTTTATTTTTAGGGTTCCGTACCTCAAAAAAAAACGGAACCCTTATAGGATTACTCGTTTGTCCGTCTGACTGGCTGGTTGGGTGTCCGTCTGTCAAGACCAATTTTCTCGGGAACGGATAGAGATATCAAGTTGAAATTAATATGAAATATTAAGGTCTATGGTCCCTTGGAGGTGTAAAAAATTCAAGCTTCTAAGTCAACGCAATCAAAAGATACGGCAATTCGCAAACTCACTCATCAAAAACCTATAGGGTACTTCCCGTTGACCTAGAATCATGAAATTTGGCAAGAAGCAAGGTCTCGCAGCACAAGTAAAGGGAAAAATACGAAAATCACAAAAAGTAAAAATTAAAGGGGGTCCTATACCTATTTTGATATTCGCAAACTTACTCATCAAAAACTTAAAGGGTACTTCCCATTGACCTAGAATCATGAAATTTGGCAAAAGCAAGGTCTCGCAACACAAGTAAAGGGAAAAATCCGAAAATCACAAAAAGTAAAAATTAAAGGGGATCCTATACCTATTTTGATATTCGCAAACTCACTCATCAAAAACCTAAAGGGTACTTCCCGTTGACCTAGAATCATGAAATTTGGCAAGAAGCAAGGTCTCGCAGCACAAGTAAAGGGAAAAATTCAAAAATCACAAAAAGTAAAACTAAAGAGGGTCCCCACACAAAAAACGGAGAAACCTTTTTCACAGAATATGTCTACCTAATTTAATTGTTGTAACTGTACGGAACCCTCGTAGCGCGAGTTCCACACGCACTTGACCGCTTTTTTTAATGTCTATGTCTATTATTGTTAAACGGTGTGTTTTTCTTGATCCTACGCAATTCAATAGAACCAATTTACCAAAATAGCGAATGATACATTTTTAGAGTGTTAGGTCTCCAAGTCCCTATATGAATAATCAAAAGTATTAGAAATACCTTGTGTCCGTCTTGTGACTTCATGTGTTGTTAACACGACGCGTTTCAGCAACGAGTTGCCATCTTCAGGTGTGGTTAATTTTTTATATTATAAAACACACATTGAGTATTCGTAACACGTTATAATATAATATTATAACGTGTTACGAATACTCAATGTGTGTTTTATAATATAAAAATTAACCACACCTGAAGTCACAAGACGGAAATCAAAATACAAGGTATTTTTAATACTTCTTATTATAAATAGCAAATATTTTTGCTGTTGCTTTGGTCAGATTTCGGATTATAATATATCTGTACAGATTTATATTTTTTTAGTTCGAGTGTTCATTATTTTAATGTAGGTAGTGCCTAAACTTTTAAAAACATATTTTATTCTGAAAGTAATTAAAAGAGAGTTTCTTAGATTTTTGAAATCGCATTATGTTAATATTGAAACTTTAGAATTGAATTTTCAGCAGAATGTTGATGGTTCAACTTCCAAGAACTCAAGTTCCCTAAAAAATGATAATACACTAGATTTAATATATTTTCTTTAGACAAATGGTTTCTAAAATATTTGAGACTAAAGTTCCATTTATGATTTAGACGAGGTGAGTTTCTCGCTCGTTTAGGGTGAGAAATCGTAGGTGATTAAAAATCGTGTTGTTTAAACAACATAGATTATCTCCTATAGAGAGACGAGAATCTGCGCTTTCTGACTCGAACGCAAATTACATCTGTGTAAACAACATGTCTGTGTAAACAACCCCTCTGTATAGAGGCAAAAATCTGAGCGCAACCTTTTATATAAATTGTTCATATTCCTACTGTTATTATTGTTTTCATCATTAAATAGAGGCAGAGAACTAAAAGCCGAAGAGCGGTTAAACCTAGTTTTAGCCGGCTACATCTAGGTTCAGTCGGTAGCAGTTGGTTGAACTTAGGAGTGTCCTATTTATTCACGGCTAAACTAGGTGTAGCAGGTTGCATTCGTCTAAAACTAGGTCTAGCCTTCATCATACCGGCTACAACTATATATGCCAATCCCTAGAGGTTAAAACTAGATGCAAAATAACACGCGAGTGTATAGCAGCATGCCAGACGGTTACCTCGCCCTCCCCTATCCGCTTCCAACTGAAGCAATCGAAAACATATAAAATGAGGAAGATTTAGAAAAGATTCTTAAACAGTTAGAAGAAAATGAAAATGCTTCTGAAAATACAGAAGTAAATGAGAATGAGACTGTAGAAGAAACAGAATGTGAACTTTGTAATCAGGACAAAATTGAAAAATGTAACTTGTGCAAGAAACAGCAAAGAATAGATACTAATAGAAAAGACGCAAAAGAATCTTTAAGAGTACGATGACATTTACTTCTGTTAATGTCTCATTTTCAGAAGCATTTCCATTTTCTTCTAACTGTTTAAGAACTTTTTTTAAATCTTCCTCATTTTCTATGTTTTTGATTGCTTCAGTTGGAAGCGAGTAGGGTAGGGCGAGGTAATTCGCGTCTTATTTTGCATCTAGTTTTAACCACTAGGGATTGGCTATATCAAGTTGTGGCCGGTATAATGAAGGCTAGATCTAGTTTTAGCCGTGAATAAATAGGACACTCCTAAGTTCAACCAACTGCTACCGACTGAACCTAGTTGTAGCCGGCTAAAACTAGGTGTAACCGCACTTCGGCTTTTGACCGTAACATATACATTCTTTTCCGTTAGTAGAGGTCAAAGAATCACCCATCTACTTTATGTCGTTTATGTCAATGTAAAGTAAATGCAAGAGTCATGTCAAAAATATCGAATTTAGATTGTCATCTTTTGGGAGAAGTTACGAATTGATATTCTTAAAGCTTAACCAAGCCATTGTTAATGACCAAACCGATTACCATTTTCGATACCAAAATTAACACCATTTTACATGGTATACAGGTTCATCAGCAACGAGTAGCCGGAAGGATAGTATAATGGACATCCCTGAAACTCCAACGCGATCACCGATAGATGATGACGATAAATGGGGAGTGGACGATTTAGCAGACAGCGGCGTCCAACTAGGCCCAGGGCAGATTCAGCCGAGGGGATATCGTATTACATCGGCCGGCAGAAACGGAGACGTGAAGCTTGGGCTGTTTATGACAAAAGGACAGCTGGAAGTTGAAGTTATAGCCGCCAGGAATATTGTACGGAAGAGCACCGACAATCTGCCAGACACGTATGTGAAATGTTATTTGAGAGATGGCGAACAATGGATCCAAAAACGAAAGACTAGGGTAAGTGAAGAAATATTGGGAAATTAACGTTACACATAGCGGTTGTTTGGAATTATAGGGTTCTATGTATTATGTAACAAAAAATAAAATAAATAAAAACATTTTTTTTTAAATATTAGAAATCGTGTCCATCGTGATTATAATAAAATTAAGCAAAATCGCAGGATAGTGGACAAAATAATTTGATTTATTAAATTAAATGTACGACGTTTCGTTTATAGATTTAGACTTTTTCAAGTACAAACTTGTGCTTGAAAAAGTCTAAATCTATAGACGAAACGTCGTACATTTAATTTAATAAATCAAATTATTTTGTCCACTATCCTGCGATTTTGCTTAATTTTTTTTTTTTTTAAGTAAAATTCTTTTTAAAAAGTTGTAGATACGATTCAGTTCTACAATTTAAAAATGCTTTTTTAGTGTATTTGCCATATGGCACATACACTATTGGCGTCGGTCGGATGGCGGGACCTAGGGGTCGGACCAAAATTTCTCGACGTTTCATACCCTCCTGAACACTTTGGCACCATTTTTAAAAATGTTTATATATATATGTATGTATATATATATATATACATATATATTGAAATGGCTAAATTTCCGTCGTAACAGCGAGCGGGGTGAAGCAGAGGTTAGCCCTTGTATCACGTTTTACCCTATGTGTCATTTACGCCTGGAAATTCTAATAAAAACCGATTATTCAATGTTGCATCCCGTGAACCCCAAATAAAAGTTTATTTCGAGCCTATGTACCGAAATTTCAATTTTTGAATTTTTATATTGTCACTTATTGATGCTTGTTGCATCGAAAGATTTCTGATCGGACTAGCTTGGCAGGCAGAACAGTACGGCAGCTCGTTCCGCATATGTGCTAGAGTGAGAAAAAAAGTACCGCTGTTGTTGGACGGTCGTCTTGCGACTGGCTAGTCTCTGACGTCAAGCGGTGTGCGCTCGTCAGGTGCCTTGAATTGTATGCGAGACAGACAGGGAACAGATATCAAAGTCGATACATCGTACTGACTGAAAAAAAAAAAACATATAATTAGCGGACTGGAGAATAAATTGATTTATCGACGTTTTGAGTATTGGATTAGAGACTATTTTTTCGCTGCTTGTTAGGAGATTTCGATTTCCCGATTTTTCCGCCTTTTGTGTTCCTTACCTGAATTTCCAAATTTTCCGTGAATGATTTTTTTGGAACTTTGGTTCGTTGGCGTTTACATTGTTGGCTAGGGTAAATTAGATTGTTGACGTCTTCGGCTGATTGTTATTTTTGGATTATTATTCTCCGAGATATTTGAAATCTTATTGTGCGATCCGTTTATTAATACGGAAACTCAACGAATATTACTCGCAATATTTCCACACGCCAGTAGCGCCGAATAATTATTTTAATCGCTGAGGTTTATTCATTAAAACCTAAGCACGTTACCTTAAGTGCGTTGCATTTCGCAACTTAACGAATATTATTGGTGCATTTCCACACGCCAGTGGCGTCGGTGGTTAAATTTATTTTTTTAATATCTCTACCGCTAAATTTATCCTTAAATAAACGGTTTACGTCCATCTCGACCCTGTCTCCTGTTTTTTTAATGTGTTTTAGGCATTATATCGAATACCGCTTATAATTACCGAATCATAACGTGATGAATGTTTAAGCTGCCGATAGTTACCGAATTATAAAGTAACTATATTGTGCATGCGCTGTTTTCGATTTAATGCGGTGTTTAATTGTTATCGCAGGTGGTGTATGTAATTTTATTGCGCACTTTGCGTTTGATAATAATTAATGTGTGGCGAATATTTATCGCATTTCGATAAGTAATAAATTTCACGAGTGTTTAGCTGGTGATTTTTTCAGAGTCTCTCAGCGTCGACAACTGAGTGTGACTGCTCTCGGGTTTGAGTCGTGGCGCCCTTACAAATTCAGTCGGTAGCCCTTGAGTGTCAACCCTTAACCTTGATTATCACTGGTACGCGCTCGTGAAAACTTTACGTTATAATAGTTTCGATTTTGTATTGTCGTATATGTCGTGTGGTAGGTGGTGGATTTTTTTAACCCGTTAAGGGTAATTGTTAAGTTATTAATTTTTAAGACAGTTTTGTCTGTCATTTTTGGCATGATTTTTTAAGTGGTTGGAAGGTCGGATTTTTAAGCCCAATTTTGGGCATTTTCCAAAATTTTTTGCACTCATCTGAAAACAAGCATTGAGTTGGAATCTTTATACGAATTTGTGAATCATTTTAATATCCACGTCCCATACCCAGCGCCGCAATAAGAGCAGCCGTGGCTAAGAAAAATAAATTGACGAAGGGTAGATTCAACCCCTAGGGACCCGTCGCTATAAATTGGCGCCTGCCAACGTGGGGCCTGATTAACGAATTCAACTTTTATGCTTGAAAATTTACACTTTATTTAAAGTAGATGCATAGTGCGAGTTTTACCACCTCCGCCTTCCGTGGTGTTTTGTTTTGAAATTTTTCTCAGGTATCGTTGTGTTTAATTGGTTATTGGTTACGCGTTGTGTTTATATTGTGTTTTGTATTTATTTTGAAATGGCGGCACAAGGTCTTAAAAGAGACGAGTTATTATATGAGCTACGGTTACGTCACGTTCAAGGTGTTGATCATATGACGATGAGTTTATTACAAAGCGCATTATCGCCTTTATTGTTGGAAAGTGTCGATTTGGATTTCCCGGATATTGCCTTAGACTTTGACGTCGAGCTTAATATTTGCCAAAACAAGTTTTTGGAGTTACAAGCGATAGTTTCTAGTTTCTCAAGTAGCCCACAAAGCATATCCTATTCTATAATAGACCACCGCATCCTCCACTTGTTGAACCGTACCCGTCGTCTCGTAAGCCGTTCGTCCGCTGCCTCATTGCAGCAGGTTAATGATTTGTTAACTCAAATCTTAGAGTTGGACGAAAATTTTAATACCCGCTGCTTGAATTTTCGTTCTGCTTCGGGTTTGGATTCAACCACGCATGTTATGTCCACCCCACTGGGCTACCA
The DNA here is from genome assembly GCA_039654895.1 of Mongoloraphidia duomilia. NCBI lineage: Eukaryota > Metazoa > Arthropoda > Insecta > Raphidioptera > Raphidiidae > Mongoloraphidia > Mongoloraphidia duomilia. The sequence continues at coordinate 775,510 of CM077527.1, read as the reverse complement.
TGCTAATACTTCGAACACTACGGTTTACGAGGACCAGCAAAATAATATTAGTGTTCATAATCACGATTCGGTTCTGGTTTATAAATGGGGCGTAACTTTTGACGGTAATCAGTCCGTTAGCGACTTTCTCGAGCGAGTTGAAGAGCTGCGGTTAGCGCGTCACGTATCGAAATCAGTTCTGTATAATTCTGCAGTCGATTTGTTCACTGGAACAGCTTTATGTTGGTTTCGGGCTTCGCGTCACATTTTTACATCCTGGGATGATTTGGCGTCTCAATTAAAAGCCGAGTTTCAGCCAATCGGTTATGAAGAGGACCTTTGGAATGAAATCATTCATCGCATTCAGGGTCCTGATGAACGTATCAATAATTATGTCTCTTGTATGCGCAATCTTTTCGCTAGGTTATCTGAGACCGTAACGGAATCACGCCAGTTGAACATTATCCGACGTAATCTTACGCCCTACTTGCTAGAGCATTTGGGTGCGACTACCATCAATTCGATTGAAGAACTCAAAAGGATCTGTAAAATTCTGGAAGAGAACCAACACTTGGCAACTCGTAACGCTAAAACCACTCTCAATTCCGTTTGTCCTGTCGAACCTAACTATGCTTACCGTCCCGTGAATGTTGTCCGCAGTACCGGATCAAGGTCAGTAACTAACAATGCCGTTGTCTCGTCTGTGCCGTTATTATGTTGGAATTGTTCGCAGCCTGGACACCGTTTTAGCCAGTGTACCGCTGAACGAAATCGTTTTTGTTACCGTTGTGGCAGTCGCGATCATTTAGTCCCGTCTTGCTCCCGCCAACGTGTCGTGAGGCCTTCATCGTCGGAAAACTCGCAGGCCGGAAAATAGTCAGAAGTCGCTATTTCCAACGGTCTATCAAGACTTCCCCGGCAATAAGGCAGGATCCGAAAAAATGGAAAGACTGGTTAGCTACTGTGCGTCAATTTTGTCGATCTAAGCTATGTAACTCTGTTGTGTCTCCGAATGTCAGTCCTGCCTTTACTTCACGTCGTGGTGACAATAGACCGTACATCACTGTGAATGTGTACAACCAGGCTATCTTGGCTCTCGTTGATACCGGTGCCAATCGTTCGGTGTTGGGAAAACAAGGTCTTATTTTGATTGAGATGTTTGAGTTACCGCTTTCCCGAACTGACGTCGAATTGACTACCGCTGATGGTGCTGGCCAACAGGTTACGGGGTTTGTGCGTCTACCGATCGAGGTGAATGGTATACTTCGGCTGTTGGATGTTTTTGTTGTCCCGTCTCTTCAAGCACCCTTAATATTGGGGATGGATTTTATTCAGGGTTTTGATTTTGTGTTTGATTTTCGTACCGATTCTTTTTCTGTGTCACAGCCTGTTTCGTCCCCTTGCCCCGTTCAAATCGTCAATGTTATTAATGAACAGTCTGCTTTATCTAGCAGTCAACGGACGCAACTAAATCTAGTTACCGAAAAATTCCGTTCTCTATCTTGGAAAAATGGCAGTGCACTCGGCAGGACCAAATTACTTGAGCATGTCATCGTCACTGGGGAGGCTCCACCTCTCAAGCAAAGGCAATACCCGCTATCACCTTACATGATGCAGCATCTCCATCGAGAACTTGACCAAATGCTGGATTTAAAAGTTGTTAAACCTTCTCACAGCCCATGGTCTTCTCCCGTACTCCTTGTAAAGAAATCTAATGGTGATTTGCGGTTTTGCTTTGATGGTCGCAAACTCAATGCGGTTACTAAACCCGATGCGTACCCCCTCCCTCGCGTTGATCAGATTTTGAGCATGTTGTCCGGTGCTCAGTACTTATCAAGTATCGATCTTAAATCTGCATTCTGGCAGATCCCGCTATCTCCCGAGTCGTGTGAGAAAACTGCTTTCTCAGTGCCTGGAAGAGGCTTATTTGAATTTAGTGTTATGCCGTTCGGGTTACGCAATGCACCCCAAACACAACAACGTCTGATGGATCGTGTTCTGGGTCCCGAATTGGAACCGTATGTGTTTGTTTATTTGGACGACATAATTATCGCTACACCCAGTTTCGAAAAACATATTGAGATTCTGCAAGAAGGTCAAGGTCGTTTCGCTGCCGCTCAATTGATGATAAATATCGAAAAATGCGAATTTTGCCGCCCGTCATTAAAGTTCCTTGGTTTTGTTGTGGACAAGCTTGGCCTTCGTACCGACCCGGATAAAGTTTCTGCTATGGTGGAATACTCCCGTCCCACCAACACTACAGAAGTGAAACGCTTCATAGGCCTTTGCTCCTGGTACCGACGCTTTATTCCGCATTTTTCGTCTCTTACCGCTCCCATCACCGAGTTGATTAAGCGTCGTCAGAAGGGCCAGAAAATTCAGTGGTCTGAGGAAGCTGAAAAATCGTTCCGTGCTATAAAACAAGCTTTAATTTCGTCACCTGTGCTTGTTAGTCCCGACTTTACCCGACCATTCACGATACAGTGTGATGCCTCCGACTTCGGTCTGGGTTGCGTGCTGACCCAAGCCAACTCCGATTCCGTAGACGTCCCTATAGCCTTTGCCAGCAGGACTCTTACTGCCAACGAGCGAAAGTTTACGACCACGGAAAAGGAATGTTTAGCCGTTCTGTTCGGTATCGAAAAGTTCCGTCCGTATGTCGAAGGCACCCGCTTCACTATACTTACTGACCATCATTCATTACTATGGTTGCAAAACTTAAAGGATCCCTCAGGTCGACTGGCGCGATGGGCACTGAAAATACAACAATACGACATTGAGTTTGTACATCGAAAAGGGTCATTGAATGTTGTTCCGGATGCACTTTCTCGCTCTCCCGTTCAGATTTCTGTTATTGCGATCGACGACGATGCGTGTCTAGCTGATCGGTGGTATCAGCGAATGCTTGAGAATGTGAACCAGTCCCCTCGAGAATATCCCTGCTGGCGTGTTGTGGAGGGCCGTCTTTTTAAACGCCTTGCTCTTGATATGAATCAAGGACCTAACCTGGATGGGTGGAAAACTGTCGTTCCGAAACGTTCTCGTCACGCGCTTATAGTGCAGCATCATTCCGAGCCTGTCGCCGGTCATCTGGGCATTGCGAAGACGTTGTACCGCATCTCGGAACAATATTATTGGCCTAAGATGAGGTCAGATGTGTGTCGTTTCGTGTCTCGTTGTCGTACTTGTGGTGCGCAAAAGGTCCAGAATACTGCACGACCAGGATTCATGGGTCAACCAAAGAAGATAAAGTTTCCGTGGCAGCTAGTGGGTGCGGACATTGTCGGACCTCTTCCGAAAACCAAGGATGGTTCCCGTTATATTTTAGTTGTTGTGGACTGGTTTTCCAAATTCGTTTTGCTTAAGACCTTGAAAAGTGCCGATGCCGCTTCGATTGCGCGTTTTCTGGAGGATGAAGTTTTCTTGATGTTTGGTGTGCCGCAGATCCTTTTATGCGATAATGGCACTGAATTTACCGCTAGGCCTATAAAACAACTTCTCGCTAAATACCACGTTCAGCAATGGTTGACGGCCAAGTACCACGCTCAAGCTAATTTTGTGGAACGGGTGAATCGCACCTTAGGAACAGCTATTCGTTCATACCTTACCGACACCAATCACCACGAATGGAATGTCATGGTTCCCAAAATTGCTTGTGCGTTGCGCACCGCTATGCATGAATCGACCGGTTTTGTACCTACCTTTCTGAACTTTGGACGCTTTGTGCCGCTCGATGGTCGATACTATGGAGAAGTAGACCAACATGACGTTGTAGAACTCGAGTGGTCAGGGGAATTCTACGCCCAGCAACTTAAAGAACATCCGGCCGTGTTTCACGAGGTTCAACGACATTTGGCTGACGCTTATTCTCGCCAGGCTGTGGCTTATAATAAAGGCAAGCGTGCTCCTGATCATTACGAGGTCGGACAACGTGTGTGGAAAAAACATTACGTTCTCTCTAGTGGTCCACATGGTTTTTCGGCTAAATTGGCACCTCGTTTTGTTCCGTGTCGGGTTGTGCAGAAAATATCGCCTCTCATCTATGAGTTAGCTAAGGAGGACGGTCAGTCGATAGGTCGGTGGCATGTCAAGGACATGAAGCCATATGATGAAGATTCGGACAGTGAAGCTTCGGATGTCTACGAAGATTGTAACGAAAAACCTGTCGAGGATAATGCCCAAGAAGAACCTCAGGGTTTTGCTAGTGATGATTCCATCTATGATTTGTTTGATTAGGTTTCCGTTTGTCTTAATTTCGGTGTTTTCGTAAGGGACTTTCGTGTTGCGGCTCAGCTTAGAAGAAAAGGCCTGCGTCCTTTTCTTTAGGGGGAAAAGGGGGTGTGAAATGGCTAAATTTCCGTCGTAACAGCGAGCGGGGTGAAGCAGAGGTTAGCCCTTGTATCACGTTTTACCCTATGTGTCATTTACGCCTGGAAATTCTAATAAAAACCGATTATTCAATGTTGCATCCCGTGAACCCCAAATAAAAGTTTATTTCGAGCCTATGTACCGAAATTTCAATTTTTGAATTTTTATATTGTCACTTATTGATGCTTGTTGCATCGAAAGATTTCTGATCGGACTAGCTTGGCAGGCAGAACAGTACGGCAGCTCGTTCCGCATATGTGCTAGAGTGAAAAAAAAAGTACCGCTGTTGTTGGACGGTCGTCTTGCGACTGGCTAGTCTCTGACGTCAGGCGGTGTGCGCTCGTCAGGTGCCTTGAATTGTATGCGAGACAGACAGGGAACAGATATCAAAGTCGATACATCGTACTGACTGAAAAAAAAACAACATATAATTAGCGGACTGGAGAATAAATTGATTTATCGACGTTTTGAGTATTGGATTAGAGACTATTTTTTCGCTGCTTGTTAGGAGATTTCGATTTCCCGATTTTTCCGCCTTTTGTGTTCCTTACCTGAATTTCCAAATTTTCCGTGAATGATTTTTTTGGAACTTTGGTTCGTTGGCGTTTACATTGTTGGCTAGGGTAAATTAGATTGTTGACGTCTTCGGCTGATTGTTATTTTTGGATTATTATTCTCCGAGATATTTGAAATCTTATTGTGCGATCCGTTTATTAATACGGAAACTCAACGAATATTACTCGCAATATTTCCACACGCCAGTAGCGCCGAATAATTATTTTAATCGCTGAGGTTTATTCATTAAAACCTAAGCACGTTACCTTAAGTGCGTTGCATTTCGCAACTTAACGAATATTATTGGTGCATTTCCACACGCCAGTGGCGGCGGTGGTTAAATTTATTTTTTTAATATCTCTACCGCTAAATTTATCCTTAAATAAACGGTTTACGTCCATCTCGACCCTGTCTCCTGTTTTTTTAATGTGTTTTAGGCATTATATCGAATACCGCTTATAATTACCGAATCATAACGTGATGAATGTTTAAGCTGCCGATAGTTACCGAATTATAAAGTAACTATATTGTGCATGCGCTGTTTTCGATTTAATGCGGTGTTTAATTGTTATCGCAGGTGGTGTATGTAATTTTATTGCGCACTTTGCGTTTGATAATAATTAATGTGTGGCGAATATTTATCGCATTTCGATAAGTAATAAATTTCACGAGTGTTTAGCTGGTGATTTTTTCAGAGTCTCTCAGCGTCGACAACTGAGTGTGACTGCTCTCGGGTTTGAGTCGTGGCGCCCTTACAAATTCAGTCGGTAGCCCTTGAGTGTCAACCCTTAACCTTGATTATCACTGGTACGCGCTCGTGAAAACTTTACGTTATAATAGTTTCGATTTTGTATTGTCGTATATGTCGTGTGGTAGGTGGTGGATTTTTTTAACCCGTTAAGGGTAATTGTTAAGTTATTAATTTTTAAGACAGTTTTGTCTGTCATTTTTGGCATGATTTTTTAAGTGGTTGGAAGGTCGGATTTTTAAGCCCAATTTTGGGCATTTTCCAAAATTTTTTGCACTCATCTGAAAACAAGCATTGAGTTGGAATCTTTATACGAATTTGTGAATCATTTTAATATCCACGTCCCATACCCAGCGCCGCAATAAGAGCAGCCGTGGCTAAGAATAATAAATTGACGAAGGGTAGATTCAACCCCTAGGGACCCGTCGCTATAATATATATATTTATATATATATATATATATATTTATATATATATATATATATATATATATATATATATATATATATATATATATATATGTGTGTGTGTGTGTGTGTACACGATAACTCTCGACAGACTTAATCGATTGAAACGAAATTTGGTACACACATTGGAACCCATCACCGCAAGAAGCCTATTTAAAATGGGCCCGATCGGACCATTTTCAGGGTTGTATTTAGGGGTTCCAAAAAGTTTTTGGGCCCAAAAATACCGAAAAATTTGTCAGAATCGTTTCAAAATTGAAATTTAACTCTTTAGTAAAGATTAAAATGTGCTGCTAAAATTTTAATAAAATCAGCCCGACAGGACCGGACTTTTAAATTTTATGAAAACACTAGTTTGTTGATACGGATTTACTTATGGAAGGGTGTATTTAACTGGGTGTACTGATAAAATTCATGTCTAATATTGAAATTTAGAAAAATTTAATTATTTTAAGGGATGTATTAAGAGGTTAAATTTTTTATTTTGTCAAAAAACAAACTTAAGTTCACATAATAATGCCACAATGCCTGTATTAGCAAATACACTATATTGTCGGCAGGGTTTGGCACTGCGACCCGAGTTTTTTTATATTGGGATCCGTCAAATGGGTGGAGCTTAAAAGCATAGCGCAGACGGGGGGAAATTTCATATACGGGGTATACTTTTGCGTGTAATTTTCCGATTTTCAAAGTGATAAAGAAATGATAAATATAAGTGCAATGTGTGATTGGGACGGTACGAATCCTAAACAAAGGAATTTCGTTGAAGGAGAACGGATTCTCAAAGACGGACATAATATTATCAAATAGGTGAAAAAAACAAGAAAACTGAGCTATCAAAATTAGTTGTGATCTTTACGGCATATTGCTTAAAAACATCAAAATTAAAAGAAAATCTCCACTAAATTAATCATCCGTTCAATGCTCCTTTAAGGCTGAGTTAGGTGAATAATGTAAACACATAACTCTAACATAATATGTTATATTGTAATAAGTAGGTAAGTTATTAGCCTCAAAATATTTGTAAACACATAGTTAGTCTTAAATTTGTCAATCATCAGTGATTTAACAATTGTAGTACAGTATAATTATGAATAGGTACATCTTATTATTAATATAAAATATTTTTTAATTCATAAATACAGTTTTTCTACATTTCAATAGAAAATAATTCGCTGTAAAGTAAGTTTTACAAGACAATAACTGATGATGTTTATAATGTCATGATATTAGAAAACGTCGCGAATTCCATTTTCTATAAACTTTTTGTTTATTTTACTTGTTTTATTTTTGTAATAAACAATTTCACGATAAATTTGCACCATTAGCATGTAAATTTTCCTCTCGTTTTGAGTACAATTTTCTGCCACCAGATATCATATGCTCATTTGACGGATCCCAATAGGGTCTTCTATAATATTCTATAGCTATGCCAACTTATGTTTTTTTTAATGAAAACCTTGAGTTTTTTTTGTTTTTTTCAATTCTGCATCTTATGTTTAAAAGAAATTAAAAGAGAAGTCATGCTCGAAAATTTAGTAATTTTTTAGTTATTTCAGTTTTTTTGAAATTTTTGACAATGTTAACGAAAATATCACAAATGTACAGGTCCCTGTTCGGGCGCCAAAATGTAACGATCTCACTGCTGTATTAAGTGACGGCATAATTTCAGAATATTTTGAGTTGGAATAGTACCGTCGCTCAATTGTTTGGAATTTTATGTTTCAGGTTGCAAGACACACCGCAGAACCTCAATGGAAGCAAACACTGCGTTACCAAGCATGCGATGTGCTGGGACGAACACTCCTGGTAATGTTATGGGAACGTCAAGGCGGCTTTGAGCATAATCAGGGTCTAGGAGGCGCTGAAGTCGATCTTAATCAGCTATCTTTATCCCATTCCATTTCTGGATGGTATCCACTCTTCCCGATCCATTCTCTCGGATCAGACTCTAATGATTCACTATGATTATCTTGGTATATCTGGTCTATTTCGCATTTAATATTATCTTCTCATAGAAGAGTGGGCGGATAATGGGAGCTAATTTGCAAAAAAAATTATATAAGTACCCATATAAAACGATAATTACCATTCCAGCACATTCTTCGCAATTTTTACACAGTTATAGATGTGTCGTTCTTGGGCCACCCAAAAAAAAACCGTACAACGAGTGTGAGCCCCGAAATATATTAAAGTTTGCTTTTACCAGGCTTTTGGACTTGGAATCCCTTTGAACTTATCATCAATAAATATTTTCAATCCATAATTTCAATAATAAGTTGACAATCCAATTGATACTTTAAACAGTTCTTGGACTAAAACCTAGGTACCAGATCGTTTATAATAGAGAAACCATGGAAACACGTAAGTTAATAAAAATAGCGAATAATAATATTATGAAATTGCTAGAATACTTATTAAAAAATAGCATACCTACTACACATAACATAGAGAATATCTAGCTTTAGAACGACGGGGATCCTTCTTATGGACTGTATTTTCTGATGAACTTTTCATTATATTTGGTGGCCCAAGAACTCTGACACTGAATCCATTCGAAATGAAAAATATAAAAAATGTTTGACTCCCATTTCACCACCCATAGGGGAATGGGAGTCAAAAATACTTTTTTGAAAAAAATATTTTGTCCATTTAAATTGTTTTCATTCAGTTGATATTTCGATAATATTGTCGTTAGATAACCAAAGTGGTTAACGAAAAATACTGCAGTAAATAAAAAGTACTTTTTTTACATTTTCTTTAGGCTTCCATTCCCCCGTCCTCCCCTACTACGTTTGTTAAGTTTATGTTATTTTTTAGTTTCAAAACCGAATTATCCATTTTACAGTGTTCACTTTATTGATTCAAATACAGTAATACCCCAAAGTTACGCGTAAATCGATTTAAACTCGGAGTACTGCGTGAAATGCGGGCGGGGTGCTTAATATAGGAGTTTTTTTTGTTGAAAATTATGCTAGTTCAGCACACATGGGCTACTCATAGCATTGTTTACAACGATATAGGAGTTGAGAAGCGAAGCGAGAGGGGAAAATAAGCAACCGCGTAATTCCGAGTTTATGTAAATCGAGGTACCTATTACTGTACTACGGTTTTTCTACCACATTTTCAAAATAATTTTTGGTATTCGCCCGAAATTGGACTAACACTATATTATTTGTGAAAAATGTGTTCCCTATAAATCACAAATTTATTTACTTATTGTTCCCATAAAATCTCGTAGTTTCTAAATTTTGAAATAAATAACCCATTTTTATAAAAACTTTTTTATAATATTGATTTAAAAATCACCACCGTAAAAATAACACCAATTTATGAAAAAATAATAATAATAATATATTTTGCTGAAATATTTTATTTATTTATTGGACCATTTTTCGACACATCATATGACATAATAATATTCGTCACCGATTTTGACTTCCTCACAAATAAACCAGCAGGAACGCGAGAGATAATAAATTAGTTCTAAAATAACAATAATTAACAAGTCTAGGTGTAATATAATATAAAATAGTAGAATGTGTATCTAGGACGTAATGAAGTATATTTTTGTCGAGGTGTCACATTATGTTAATCGAGCGTTAGCGAGTTTAACAGTCACACGAGTCAAAATCCCATTGCGCCCTGATACACACTGTGTTTTTTGTCATACAACCTATAAAATAGCGGCTTTTGTGTTCATTTCAAGTATTTTCAACATTTTTGATAGTTCACTTGTGTAGCAAATTTAACTTCAATAATGAATAAGTAGCCTCTCTAAGCTCTCTAAGCTGTCACATGCATACTTTTCCGTGGTTCTGTGGGTAGCGTGTTCTTCTCATCTATATTGCGTACTGTTCACAAGATCGCAGGTTCGCCTCCAGCTGGAGTAGGCAATGTGAAATAATAAATTTATTGAATTTTTCTTTATTTATTATTAAAATAATAAACTGAGAAAAAAAATTATTCTTAAAGTTTACATTAGCGTCCGGCAAACGGTAAAGTTACTTTACCGCCCGGCTCTCGTCGTCGCCCTGTAATGGATTATTTTACAACCAGTATACATGGATAAAAAGCTGATATTTTATAGGGGGTAGAAGAAAAGCTCTTTTTTAAACTTTTAATTTACAATTATTTTTAAAGTGAATTTCTTACCAAAAATTCCAAAATGTTTACCTACAATATTATAAAAATAAATAAATATGGACACTTGGGCTTGCTCTGACTCTTTGCTTCCAACAAATTTAATGAATTTGTGTCCCTAAAATTCCGATCGGTTTTTCGTGACATCAAGTCGCCACATATTTCTGAAATTACTGTCGTAATTTTTTTTTAGAATATGTGGACTGTACACATCAAAAATAAATGATAACTTATTGAGTATATAGTTAGTGTTGATCTTTTCTCATCGCAACAAAACCAAAGATCGATATGTGTGAATTCGGTCCAATCCAGTTCAAAATATTGAATAAGAATCTATAATTTAGTTTTTAACGTGTTTACAGTTATTGGTATTCTGTAAACTGGATAGTGTTTTGATAAATTATTTTATACTTAAACATTTTTATTTCACAAACCAATACATAAATTTTATTAAATTGGACAAACTATGTGACTAAATTTGTACATGATTAATCATTATAGACTGATACGTATTACATGTAAAAAAATTATGTTATAAGTACTTAGTATTGTAGATGAGACCAAAAGAACATGGCAGTTGCATTATTTATTATATTATCGACATTCATTTTTCAGAAGTGAAACTTCTTTACAGAAGGTAGAGTGAATTGGATTCATGCGGTTGAACGTGTAACGAAATGACATTGTGAAAAGACTTGACGAAACGCTGCACTCTTCTCAGCTGTTGACGTATGGATGTGTGTGTTTAGTGTTTACAGGCTCGACGCAATGCTTGTCTCGAAAACCAATATTCGTACTTGTATGCGTATATCGGTATATATTCGTGTTAGTAATGACTCATGCGTCTAGAAGTTTCACTTCTGTGATGTGTAAACTACTCGGTCAATTTTGTTTACAAAAATTAGTATTTCATTTCGATTTTATTTGATTTAAAGGAAGATTAATACTTAATTAATGCTAGGTTGCAGAACGCGCTGTCAGAAAATCTGAATTGACAAAAACCCTAGACTGTGATAATATATTAAGAATTTTTATACATGCAGCATAAGTCGTCTAATGTCGTTGCCAAACTTTTCATTATGTAGAACATTAGACTGTACTCACAGAAAAACAAGTGACTGTGTCACAAGAAAAAAATCGTTTCTCAAACTAAATTGTGATCAAAATGCCCAGAAATATGTTATTTCAAAGAGGAAATTGTACAAAAAACTACTTATTTAATATTTTAAATACGTCATGTATACACAGTTCATAAAAAGAGTGTGTGTGTACTTATGTACGCACGTCAGAAGTTATACTTCTTTGGCGTAACAAAACAAAAATAACTCCAAAAATTTTATCCCGTGTGCCAGTACTAAACGTTTGTAAAAAAGACGATAAAATAAAGATATTAAATAAATTAATTTAATTTAATAAATTATAAATTTATTAATTATATTTATTTATTATATTTATATCTAATTATTTATTAAAAAAAGCGTGTTTGTGTTGAGATTCGAACCCGAGACCGATTGCGTATGACGCGGCGGTGCGATCCGTTACACCACGCACATCTTACGTAGCAGTGCTATATAATAGGGTATTATAATCATGAAAAATAATAATGTATACAGTACGAATGTTGGAGTACGAACTAACAATTAACGAAAGCGGCATAAGCGAGCGTTTGTATAGCAATAGCTTTTATTAATGTTATTCAAAACTGAAAACGCTCTTGTCGCATTATGACTGGTGATAATAGGGTATTATAATCATGAACTTCCGACTAACTTCATGGTGTTTCTTTTGACTAGCTTCATGGTGTTAAAACGTAAAAATTCACTCTCATTATTTTTTCATAACGCGCCAAAAGAAGTATAACTTCAAAAAGTATCGTTCTAATCAATCAGTTATTTTTTGAGCTTGTTCAATGTAAAATGCTACGTCTAAAAGACGTGTGGTCATTATCTAAGGTTTTTGTCAAACCAAATTTTCTGTCAGTGCGTTTTTCAAACTCAGCATGCTGAAAGTAGAGGTTCCGAAAAGTGTCGGCCTCCGTTTTCAGAGCGGTCTGAAAAAGGCACAAAATCCCATTTATCTTTCTTCTTAAAGAATTTTTTAACTGTATATTATTTTGATATTTTCATATTATGACGAAATGTTTTATTTGTTATTACTTTCATTCCCGGTGGATAAAATGAAATAAATGAATTTATGTTGATACTTTACGTGACGTTACGTTACGTTACTTTACGTTACGTTATGCTTCGTTTGGAAAATTATAAAACCCTTTTTTTGTTTAATGTGTCGATATAATTTAATGAATGAATGGCAGCCATGTTCACTTTGTGTGTGTAGATTATAGATAAATGTATCAATTTACCATGCCTCGTTATAAAATTATTATAATGTAGCTTTGCGGTAAAAATCCGCAAAATTATTGCTCTACAGTTCATTTATACAAAAATTCCCTTGTGTGACGAAGATTGAGACTTTTAATTGATAAACTTAATTACGGGCTACAAGTATTTTTAAGGCCAAAAACTAGGATTATCTGGGTCAGTGGAGGCTCGTGGTATTTGAAAGTGGCACAGTTGAAAAAAATTTTTTTTTTAGTAAGGTTAGATTTTAAAGTTGGTCTAGTAGACTAGTGGTCAGTGGTCACTCTACTTCGTCAGTTGTGTAATACCTTTTGTAAAAAAAATTATAATATTAAATTTAAAAAATTAAATTTAATTTAAAATTTTAGAAAAATCACTGCCCACTGTTGGAAAAAAAGCAAAACAAAAATCAGTACGAAAAACCACAAAAGTATTTACCGAAAACTATAATAACACACATTAAATGTCACATTAAATTTACGTAGAGGCTTGCCTCAAAAGAATGTTTTTATGCGCTACTTAAAGCTAGATTCGACTGGACTATTACGGTATCATAAACACCACATTACTCACATTACTAATACGCTAGACAAGGAAGCGCGAGGCGAGCCTCTAACCATATACGACCGCATGCAGAAATGAGATGGATGATATAAGAACAAAAACAGGCAACCGCCAATGAAAGACAAGGAAGCGCGAGGCCGGCCTCTACCATATACGACCGCATGCAGAAATGGGATGGATGATATTTCTAGCGAAGCGCGTTAAGATTGACGGCAGGCCCGTATTTTACTGATTTCTATGAAGACAAATATTAATTCTAATGGATATATTTATGCAAATAGTAAAATAATATAAATTTGTAATTTATTTAATTTGCAAAATTATTGGTGAGGCACTGCCTCACCTGCCTCATAGGAGAAGCCGCCACTGATCTGGGTTTAGATAAACTATTAACATGGCTTAAATTTAATACCATGTAAATCCCTATTAGGAATCAATCGTCGAACGTTTATAATTTACAATTATTCATTGATTAAATTTTGAAGGCATGTTTTTGTATAATATTATTTCACAAATTCGACACAGCTAATCTCGCCCCGAGGTAGATTTGTCCTGGTTGGCCCCACGTTGGGCGCTAGTTACAATCATTCATTAATTGAATTTTGAAAACATATTTTTGCAAATATGTCTGAATACACAACAACATGTCTTCACAAATTCGGCACAGCTATATTCTCGTCCCAAGGTGAATTCGTTTTGGCTGGCCCCACGTTGGGCGCCAGTTACAATCATTCATTAATTGAATTTTGAAGACATATTTTTGCAAATATGTCTGAATACACAACAACATGTCTTCACAAATTCGGCACAGCTAATAATCTCGTCCCGAGGTGGATTCGTCCTGGTTGGCCCCACGTTGGGCGCCAGTTACAATCATTCATTAATTGAATTTTGAAGACATATTTTTGCAAATATGTCTGAATACACAACAACATGTCTTCACAAATTCGGCACAGCTATATTCTCGTCCCAAGGTGAATTCGTTTTGGCTGGCCCCACGTTGGGCGCCAGTTACAATCATTCATTAATTGAATTTTGAAGACATATTTTTGCAAATATGTCTGAATACACAACAACATGTCTTCACAAATTCGGCACAGCTAATAATCTCGTCCCGAGGTGGATTCGTCCTGGCTGGCCCCACGTTGGGCGCCAGTTACAATCATTCATTAATTGAATTTTGAAGACATATTTTTGCAAATATGTCTGAATACACAAAACATGTCTTCACAAATTCGGCACAGCTATATTCTCGTCCCAAGGTGAATTCGTTTTGGCTGGCCCCACGTTGGGCGCCAGTTACAATCATTCATTAATTGAATTTTGAAGACATATTTTTGCAAATATGTCTGAATACACAGAACATGTCTTCACAAATTCGGCACAGCTATATTCTCGTCCCAAGGTGAATTCGTCCTGGTTGGCCCCACGTTGGGCGCCAGTTACAATCATTCATTAAATGAATTTTGAAGACATATTTTTGCAAATATGTCTGAATACACAAGAACATGTCTTCACAAATTCGGCACAAGGTGAATTCATTTTGGCTGGCCCCGCGTTGGGCGCTAGTTCAAGTAGTGTGAATGGACTGTATATTTTGCAACAATACAATGTGATGTCCCAGTTGTAAATGTTAACAACAATGTAATTTTGTTTATACGTATATGCGTCAGCATATTATGTGAGTGTGATAAAATATGTTATCGTAAATCGATTGTACTGCAGTATAAATTGTTGTACAACGATAACTCTTGCCTACGTAGTACCTTCTGAATATTAATTATTATTGTCTTGTGTAATATATTAACCCTACAACAACTATCTGCTCGCTAATGTCCTTGCAACGAAAAATGACAAATCGAAATTAATATTCAACCAACAGGCGCGTTTCTTATTTATTTTTTAGAGCAGGGATCGTCCAAACGTGCATTTTTTGCGCCCCACAAATATTTGATTAGTTAAGATTATTTTTTTGCTAAGGCTACCAACAGCTAAGATTATTTCCCAATTCATATTTTCAATTTATTATTTTAATTTGAAAAATAAATTCAAAAAATCCTATAGACTGTGTGCAGGGGGGCGGAGTTATAATAATATAGACGCCAGCGCTTGTTGTGACATCCGTTATAAACTCTGAACTGCAATTTTCCGTAACTGTCAGTGAGCATTATTGTTCAAAAAGTCAAGTAAGTACAACCATGATTTTACTTCTAACTTATTTGGAAATTATTACTATAAATCTGATAAACTTGACACTTTTAAACCCGGTCCGCAAGATTACATGCGCCATGGTTTTAGGTTAGGTATATTTCCATCTGTCAATATAAACCATAGACATAGGTGTAGGCACACCTCCATGTCTGATATAAATTATTTAGTTATTTTTTATTATACCTACGTCAAAATTGAAGAAGAAAAAAACTTAAAATCACTAATTTTTACGTACCCTTTTATGCTATGCTATTTATACTTACTATTTACACACAGCTAGATAAAATGGTAATCGTTTATTAAAAAATTTCCCGATATAAGACAACAATAAAAAATAGTTCAATCGTACACTATTGCCCGCTAGCGGCGCTAGTAGGCTTCGTGCACACAACCTATTAATACTTTTACGGACTTGTACTTGAGGAACCATGGAAACATCATAAATAAACAAAGACAGTTGGGCTTGAGAATAGCCGAGCGTGTAGCAATGATGTTGTTTACGTAGCTATGGTTCCTCTATTACAAGTTCCCAGTTCCCGGGTTCTAGCCCGAGAGTTGGTAAAAGTGTCAATTGGATTTTCAATTTATTATTAAAAAAAAATAATAAATTGAAAATATGAATTGGTGCTTGGCCCAAATAACCTTAGCTGTTGGTGGTGTTTAAAACACAACGACAGTTACACGCTCGGCTATTCTCAAGCACACGGAATTGGTGATTGGGTGTTTTATTTTTATTAGTTGTTTAAATCGAAAAAATGCACAATAATAGAACATAAAAAATGTATCCAACAGGGATATCAGAAATTACTTTTCATTGGAAGAAATTTTAAATATCGTTTTGCCATTTTTCTTGACCCTCTTAACATCTAAATAAAAATGAATTTTACGGCATAAAGGGTTAACATTGCTCAATAAAATTTTAAAAAATGTGAAAGCTCTAAGTAAATAGAAACAATATTAAATCTGTAGAATCAGAATTTGAATAATAATATTATAGGTCGAGAGGTAGGCGTAAATTTATATAGCTCATTTGTGACAGGATGAAATTTTCAGGGAAGGTAGAATCTAGTATGACAAAGAATAAGTGCTAGGGTTGCCTCGTCAAATCCTGGTGCGAAGGCCGGGAGGAGCTCACTTCCGGTGCAAAATACACATATTTCATTAGCTCATAATTATCTTTCGTCATTATATGACAGCATACAATTGACGCCATATTGTAGATCTCGAAGAGCTGTATTGAAATACATAGGGTTGCCTAAGGAAATTTTGGGTAACACATTGAAAACTTATAAATTATATTTGTTTTTTTGACATTTTAAAAGCTGTCAAATAACATTATGTATATATGTATACTTATATATTGTAACCGTTCTGAAATGAGTTATCGGCCTTGTGTTTGGCAAACATTCATACGTATGTCTAGTTATTTATAACTTTATGTTTTCAACGCATTTGGTTTCTAACTCATATCCGTATAATTACGCAGGAATTGCCTGAATCTGGTATTGACAATTTTCCCAAGAATTTATGTATTTTAGGGTAGCAATTTCTTATTTTTATTTTTCAACGTAATTCAACGTGCACCTCTTATATAAATTAGTATAAATTACTTACTTGAAGGTCGTAGTAACCTGTAATAAAAGTTTTAAAAAAGGTGGTTTGGAGTTTGTTTCGAAAAGAGAAAAAAGGTTGATTTTTGTTTGTGATTTTAAATTTGGTTTGACACTAAAAAGTAATTGAAGCATTTGACTTTACTGAACCTCGATTAATATTTTTTCTTGAAATTCAACTTAATTAGACGCAGGTATAAAGTTAACTAAGCGAATATAAAACCAAAATAACTATAATGAAAAAATGGGAAATAATAATAATTTACTATAATAAAAGAAAAAACCGATTGATTTGTGGGTCAGAATTGTCAATCTTTATTATGGCAACTTTTCAGCAACTATTTTGTTGCCTTCTTCAAGCCTAAAATTACATTATTATAATTATGTAATTTTAGGCTTGAAGAAGGCAACAAAATAGTTAAAAATTACATTATTAGAATTATGTAATTTTAGGCCTGAAGAAGGCAAATATTGCCAATGATTGACAATTCTGATTCACAAATCAACCGGTTTTTTAATTTTATTATATTACATACGTGAGTGATCGACATGAGTTTCAATATAGTTTACTATACATTAAACTATTCAAAAATGTTCCGAACAAAGGCAATAACATTTTATGAATTATTATTAAATTACTTATTCTAAGCATACTTATATTAACGTGCTATTAAAATATTTATTTTTTTTTTTACAATAATATTATGTAAACATTTTTAAACAAAACGTAGTTTAAGGTAGTTGCTTTGAAAAAAAGTCAAGAAAATCATGAAATAAAAATTATATATATTTTTTTTTATTTTTTTTAATAAAGGTATCTCTTTATGCTAGTTAAATTAGAAAATAATGCGAGATATTTTTTGTTGAAAATTGAATTTTTAACATTTTTAATATAGGTAAGGTGCTAAAAAATATCACATTAATAATTTTTCAATAAGAAAAAAAACAATACATAATAATCTATCTGTTTTTTTAATAAAAAAAAAAAAAAAACGATGCATGACACATTACCGCTGATAATGTTAGTAAAAAAACTATAATTATTGACCACGTAGTTTCAAAATGCAATAACAAATGACATTTGGCGACGTTCCATTTAAACGACTTTACACCCGTACCTAAAGATGTTTCACATCAAAAATTTAAATTTTTGCATATACTGATACTACTTTACAAAATGTATAACTTTTCTTTTCCGTGATACAGGATTTAACTATTATATTTTATCCAATTTTGAGCAGTTATTAACAATTTATAATTTTCGAAATGTCATTTTCTTAAAAACTATGGTTACCATGCTGGACAAAGGGCCACTTTGTAATTTTGAGCTGTTTGAATTTATACATATATACATATACATATAAAAATTGACATTTTGCACCGGAAGTGGCTTATCCCGGCCGTCGCACCAGGATTTGACTAGGCAACCCTAGCGCTTTTTCTTTGTCATAATTCATACTACCTTCCCTGAAAATTTCATCCTGTCACAAATGAGCTTCATATATTAACGCCCGCCTCTTGGTCTATTATGTAAACAGTATAAAAACATTAATTACAATTAATGTAATTTCCATAGGAAAAAAAATTTTGAAAAAGATATCTAAATAGACTATATAGATTGAAATTTATATCAGTTTGAGATTTTTTTTTGAAAATATTAATTTCGCTGAATTTGGTTGATCGTCAGAAAATTGAAAAAGCTGAAATTGATGTTTTTAAAAAATATTATAAATACATTTTTAGTAAATTGAAACGTTTAAATATTTTAACGTATTTACATGCAGTTGAAAAAGTATGCATTCGTGTTGCTAAAATCGTAACTAATCAAAGTCATCTGTCTAATTACCTTTCATGCAGGCCTGTTCCTTACATTTAAATTCTGCTGGGTGAGTTTTTTTTGAAGCTATGCTTCTTAACGCACGTTTGGCATAGAGCACCTAAAATACAAAAAAATGACACGTGACCTCGAATGCGGAGATGCAACGCTTCTCATTGGCTGGGCAGTGGACAGCGCGTATTGTTGCTATAGTTTCTATAGCTTTTATATTATGTAAATAAATTCGATTTTATATACAGGGTGTACACGGCGACGTTGGCTAACATGGGTATCTTTGTTATTAGTGGAGATAGAAAGTCGGTTAAATGGGCAAACTAGTGCAGAATTATGCGCTCATTAACGTCCCGTCGAAAAAACAATTGAATTTTGACACACTATGGATTTATTTAGAAAATAGTGAAAATTGCCGTTTTTGAAAACTGGCCATAACTTTTTTATTTATGAAGATATCTGAAAATTTCATTAACCATTTTTTGATAACTTTTTAAGATCTTTCCAGTGGCGTAGGTTTATTTTTTTATATTCACTACATAATCAGATATTGAGATGAACTTTGGTTTTTCTTATGGGCGCCATTTTGTATTTTTAGATATTCGAATTCTGCTTATTTTTCTGATTAATTTGGTGTATTACATGCTACATTTAAAAAATTTGAAATTAACGTCCCATATTAGACACATTAAAAACGACTGACAGTCAAATTACAATTAAGTAGTGCGAAATTTAGAAGTGTAGAATTAATAATAAATCGTAGTTTAGCAGAACTGAATTATAATTTGACTGTCAGTTGTTTGTAATGTGTCTCTAATATGGGATGTTAATTGCAAATTTTTTAAATGTGACATGTGATACACCAAATTAATTAGAAAAATAAGCAGAATTCAAATATCTAAAAATCCAAAATGGCGCCCAAGTCAATATCTGATTATGCAGTGAATATAAAAAAAATAAACCTACGCCACTGGAAAGATCTTAAAAAGTTATCAAAAAATGGTTAAGGAAATTTTCAGATATCTTCATAAATAAAAAAGTTATGGCCAGTTTTCAAAAACGGTAATTTTCACTATTTTCTAAATAAATCCATAGTGTGTCAAAATTCAATTGTTTTTTCGACGGGACGTTAGTGAGCGCATAATTCTGCACTAGTTTGCCTATTTAACCGACTTTCTATCTCCACTAATAACAAAGATACCCATGTTAGCCAACGTCGCCGTGGACACTCTGTATACAATGCGTAAGAAGCAAAGCTCCTGTCGGGTGTCTCACGACATCTCATGACTTTTTTGTTATTACCATAGACACTAATGACCTCAGTTGCCGAACGTCTATAACAAATCTCTCTCTTTATTACCATTGCCAATAGAGTTCTCCCGCTAAATTAAAATCCACGTTTCTGATATATCGCAGTCAATTTTACACATAATGATAAGAGTTAGGCAGAAAAATGTTTCTATTTTATGTAAATCTGAAATAGTCCATTGAAATGTTACATTTAACCTTGCATTTTGGGTAGAACAAGATTTTTTTTCATTACGTAAGGGGGGGGGGGTCGGTGTAAGTTTAAAACTGAGTTTTCGGGGTCGTCGAAAGAAAAAAATATAATTTTTTTCTTTCAATTTTAACAGAAAATCAAAAAATATTCTATCTTCTATAAGGCACATCTTTTTAATTAAATTGTTCAATTTACGACAAAAGTATATCTAGTAAAGTTGTAGAGAATTCGATTCTAAATAAAAAACCTCTCTACAAATTTTCTGTAAGATGTACCGTTACGGAGATACAGTGCAAAATCTGTTAGCACCCCTTTTTCAAAATGGCCGACGTCCCCGAAAATTTAATTCTAAACTTACACCGACCTCCCCCCTACGCAACGAAAAAAAAACCGTGCCCTACCCAAAATGCAAGGTTAGCCTAAAAAAATGTAATATTTCAATGGACTAAAATTAAATGTTTATTTAAAACAGTAACTTTTGGCGCCTGTTGTGACGCATTCTCCTCTAGCCAATAGCGGTATAGTTAAAAAACAAAGACTTAATTCTCTCACTTCTTTCTTAGCGTCGTTCATTGGTTCATGTTTTACCATATGACATCGTAATAACGCTATTGACAGGAGGCAGAATGCGTCACATCAGGCGCCAAACGTTGCTGGTTGAAATAAACATGTAATTTTATTCTCACACAAAATTGTGATTTTCTTTTGTGGAATTCTTATCCCGTATCTATGTTAAAATACATCGTAGCTAAATAAGTTAATGGCTGGGTTATATCAGAAATGAGAATTTTTATTAAGCAACCCAGTGTCATTATACCAATAAGAATATCTACATATTTAACTTTGATCAAATTACATACTATTGATTACATCCTTTTTCAATATGCTAGTTAAAATCGTTTTAGAAATGAATTAGGAAAAAAATTTAAAATGAAACTAAGAACTTATTAGTGAGCAAGAGCTTTATTAATATGGTTATAAACAGTGTTGTGAATTTGTTTTTAAATTTGAAAAAAGAAAATATTATATATTTAAGACAAATCTTTCTATATTCATTATAATATTTCGACAATCTTTGATGGTAATGTTTTTTACTACATCATATCCATTTGATCATTAATTAAGGCTTAATATCGATACAAAATTATCATAATTTTTGTAATTCTGCAAAAATAATGAAATCTATCAGATTTTAATTTTCGTGTCAATGTTTAGAAAAATTATTTTCTAGAAGTAAGTCTATTTATTTTCAAGGCGAAGTAATTAATGTGCGTAATCAGCACGTGTCCCTTTGTTTCTTAAGTTGTGATTGGTAGGTCGGGAAAAATTGAACGGCAGTACGATGTCAAATTATTTTCGAATTTAGCAAATGTACTAGTATTTGTTTATTTTGTTGTAAGCTGTTAAGGTTCCTAATTGATACTTGTTAGAAAAATAGCAGTTTATAAATTATTTATATATATTTATTAGTTTATCTATTGATAACCCTGTGCAGTGATCGCGTGCTTTCCGCATGTATTACTTCGTCTTGAAAATGAATAGACTATAAATTTCCTGTACAAAATATTGTGTGTAAAAAAATCACAGAATATAATGTTTAATAGAGGATGTACAATTTGTTTGGGTAACGTGATATAGTAATTATGATTGAAAAAATTAATGTTTTTCAGAAACATTATTGGTGTCTCTTAGTTATGATAACCACCGGCAGATGGATTTTTCGGCATTCGATTAATACGCCTCTGGATCGACTTAAGCGAAATTTTTTTAAATCTATATACCTATACAAAACATATAGGTATTTAACATACTTTTTTGTTCAATTTCCCCTTCGTAATAACATTTCTCTAGGCATTTTGTGAATCAGTCATTTATTTTTCTTTGTGTAACAGTATACAGTTTAATATTGTTCTACTGAAAAGTTCGACGACATTATGCTTGGGTCCCACGGCCTGTCTTAGCACAGGCCAGGCCATACCGCGCCACGTCTGTGAAGGCCTGGTGCGGATCGTCGCGCCCCACGCCGAGCAATTCCCATGGTCTGTGTCGGCTCGAATTGGCCTACACGTTACCGCCATTTCAATATGTCAAGTGACACGAAAAGCATGGGAAACACTGACAGTTGAACTAGAATTGAATGAAAACGACGCGCCCGTACAGGCCTCGACAGGCCGCCACGCCCCGCGCCGCGCCTTTGACTGCAAGTCACCACTTGCAGCAACTGCTTGCCGCAAATATCAAAACTTGCAGCAAGCGTGCTCTCTGCTACTGTTTACACAAGCAAGTAACAAGGTCAGTACTCTCAGAGAGTAACTTGCGATAGTTTTACTTGCTCGTGTAAACTTAGATTCTATTTTCATGCCCTTTAAATCCATTAATAATCTTAAAGAAAAATATTCAATTAGCAATCATTATAACTATATCATAGTTACCAATATTTAACAGAATGTTCACATTTGAGTGATTTTTTCATAATATAAAAATAATTATCTATTAACAGAATAGATGCTATGTGAAATGTTGATTTCATATTAAATGTTCTTCACAACGATCTTCCCACCAAAATGTATCAAGTAGACCGCTCTCTGACCTGTAATGCTTAACTCACATGTACCACTTTCCGACGACATCAGAACCACAATAAAGTCGTCGTCTGTGGAGAGTAGCTAAAATGTAACCTAAAAGTATTGAAACTGGGTAGCAGCACTCACACGTCCGACACATTGACCGACAATGCGACGACAGTCGCAATGTGTTGACGGTATCATCCACAAAATTGTCGCAGTCGGCAGACCAACACAACTCACACACGTGCGATTCTCCAGCGACACACCAACAACAGGCCGGCAGTCTGTGTTGTGTCAACACAGACTGACTGTTTGCTCTGCAAGTTGGTGTGTATTGTCGACAAAGCGATTTACTCACACGTGCGTCTGCACGCCAACTAAAATGTGGTTGAAAAGTGGTTCATTGCTGCGACAGCGTAACCACAAAATGTCGTTGTATTGCGGTACGTGTGAGTTAAGCCTAAAGTGCAATGATATTCAAAGTATGATCACAACTTGGTAGCATTCAGTATCTCTGGTGAGAGAAATTGTG
Organism: Mongoloraphidia duomilia; assembly: GCA_039654895.1. NCBI lineage: Eukaryota > Metazoa > Arthropoda > Insecta > Raphidioptera > Raphidiidae > Mongoloraphidia > Mongoloraphidia duomilia. The sequence continues at coordinate 752,077 of CM077527.1, read as the reverse complement.
TGTAGCTTAATCATTACAATAATAATAATAATAATGCGTTTAACGTCCGTTTCTCGACATTATGTCATAACAGACGCCATTCGCACCATTACTATTTTCTATTTTTACCACTTCCCGTTTTATACATTTTTATACTTCAACCTAAGCATTACACGCGAGATATATTATATGATATTTTTTGCCATACCCACTATGAAATAACTGCGTTTCACTTAATATTCAGTTTTTTCAAAATGTTTTTACTGTTTATTTTGTGTCCCCAACTTCACTTCTATAGTAAGTAATAGCGGGCGGATCAGGGCGAATAAACGTCATCACATTGGAAATGGTTTGCTTTCCCCACAATAGTGTGAGTAAGATACATTCCTGCACAGCGGCCTGTCAAAAGTCACTTTACATGTATACAGACATGCATGCAGAGCAGCTATTTTATACTGGGCATGGCAAAAAAATCACATTAATTAGAATAATTAATTATACCAATTATAGAAGTTTCACTTCGGTCGTGTGTGCTGAAATACATGCCTTTTTTAATATAATATAGGGACTAGCCATTACCCGCGGCATCGCACGTATTAACAGAAACCTTATATTATTTATTATCAGCAGTCTTACAGATGTAACCCCACTCTAACTGCAATGGTTAGACCCCCAAGCGCAAGCACGGGATAGTGCGTCATGCGTTACACATATACGCCTGGCCATATTGAATTTAACCACCGCACGCGGTGCGGACTACGCCAGGCGGCGCGAAATTTGTCACTCCACACGCCATGTAATCGCGATCGGCGTGTCCGCACGTCGGCGTGTCAACTCCACACGCCAGACGTGTCACTCCATACGCCGTATAATGGCATCTGACAGAGCTACCGATATTCGCAATTTGAAAACATCCACTTGCTAACAAGATGTCGTCGCATATTACAGATGAGAGAGAAGTTTTAATGTAGTAATGTTGGCAATGCTTTTCAGCTCAATTTAGGCTTTGATTTTATTTGTGTGATGGCTGATGATAAGTGTTGCCAATTTTACAATTAATATTTTTGTTCTGATTGTTAACCGTAATTTATAATTGTACATTTTTACTGTGATGGTTACAGCACTAGTATATTTCATTGTAGCTTTTCAGCATGTCCCTTTTGTATTTTGAACGCTTTATTCACTGACTATGATTTACTATTATCGATGTGGATTCATTTAACTTTAATCAATGAAATTGTGAGGGAAAAATTTAATAATATTGTTGTCTCTATTTTTAATTGACTTCTGAACAGGAACGGACTGGGAACTCAAATACATTGCCCATTGTACTGGGGTATTTGGTCCAAATGAGTGGGAATCGAAATACCCCATCATAAATAACAACCTTTTCTATTTAGAAGAACATAGTGATGCGCGATACGAGATGTTTTAGTCGATTGTCTCGATTGTTCAAACATCTCGATGACTCTCGATGAAGTTGTCACTTGGACACGATTGTTGTTGTTTCATAGTTCACCGAGACCGAGTCGCATAGTACTGAATCGTCGAGAGCTACATAATATACAATCGTTCATCACTCAACAACTGTGGTCGATGGTCGAATGTGCAGTAATCACGTAAATACGAATTCAACAGTGAAGAGATCACAGAGTACGGCTGAACAGTGTGAACAATGAACAATCAACGAGTCGCGTGAACGTCAGTTGACTAACATATAACCTTAAATCGCGATTATATCACGTATTCTCATTCGCTGCTATTGCTATAACCTACGTGGCAAACAATCGACATGAACAATCGAACATTTCGATTGTAAAATCAAATTCCGAGTCGATTGTGGGCTCGATTGTTATTATGAACGATTACAATTGTTTCGATTGTAAAAACATCTCGTAATCACCCATCACTAGAGGAACAGAGCTACCTTATGGCTTCATCAATATTGATACAAATTAATAGATTTTTTTATACGGCAGAATTGCAATTGAAATTTTTTTGTTGGAAAGCAGCCAGTTATTTAATTAATTTCAAACATATCAGAAAAAAAATTTTTACCAGCCATAGTCATAGTCAGGTTTCTAACGGAATCTTTCCACTTTCACGGTGGAATGAGCTTACATTTACTCAACCGTGACATGATTACTAATCTAACATTAACACTCGCATGTGGTGAAAATCTATTGATTCCGAAGCATATAAGGGGAATGTTAGATTAGTAATCATGTCAACAATAAAAAATGGTGGAACCTTTGGTGTAAAGATACGAAATGTTACAATTACCACAAAACACCAAACCATAACAAACACTCTCGACGTACGTTTCGCCAGTTGGCATCATCAGGAGATGATTAAAAGTTTTAATCATCTCCTGATGATGCCAACTTGGTTGGCGAAACGTACGTCGAGAGTGTTTGTTATGGTTTGGTGTTTTGTGGTAATTGTAACATTTCGTAATCATGTCAAGTTGAGTAAATGTAAGCTCAATCCGCCGCGAAAGTGGAAAGGTTCAGGTTAGAATCCTGACTGTGACTATGGTTGGTAAAATGATTTTTTCCGATATGTTTGGAATCAATTATATAAATGGCTGCTTTCCAACAAAATTATCAATATTGATTATTGATGTTAATAAGTAAAACTATTAAATTAATTGGAGCTCAGTTTGATTTATTACTCCGTACTTACCTACTGTTGAAATATGAAAATCAAACCCCTGGACAGATTTTGAATCAGACAACACTAGGAACACACTGGAATAGAATTCACTTGTGGGCAACATTGGAACAAATCACCTAGTAAAATGAGAAATGTCCTTTAATAGTGCAGGCAATAGCCGAAAAGTATTATTTTTACTTACTTATTAGCATCAATATTGCAGAAGCGATATTTCTATTCCTCTAAGATTAATCATTTTGGTATAATAGAAAAAGATGTTATTTATGACAAGATTTCCTGATCTCCGCTCATATTAACTGTGGACAATATTTGGACCAAAATCAGGCAATATCCAATACATGTAGCTGCCTAATTGTACAATAATGTGATCCGATGAGCCATCTAAATGATGCTTTTCATGACGAATAATTCATCCGTGCCATAGCTATAGACCATGGCGGAAATATTACATGGTGTGCTCATCAGGCAGGGTTCTCTCTCTAAAATCGTTTCTCTCTTGCACAATTCTGTAAAATAATACTCAGGTGTGCCAACTCATAAAAATTCCTAAAATGCGTGATGATTTTTACATTTTAATGTTTTTGGAACCAATAATTTGACATATTATTGTGTCAAATTAAAATAACGAACGGCAATAGAATTTAGGTTATCAAGAAATTATTACAATAAATAATATAAGATTTTAAGGAATCTTAATTAGGAAGTGGTAGTGAGGGCAAATAAGGAAGCTTTTGATGATTAATCAGTATGCCAGCACACTAGGCGCTATGAAATTCGTCAAAAAAAATTTGCCGATGACATGTAAATATAGTGTCTCATCAATATTTTATGTGCCTATATAAAGCTACACCCGTCCAGTGATGCGCGCCGACTAAGCATCCTGAATGCATTTTCACCTTCTATTAACTTTATTTTATTTAGTTTTAATGGATTCAAAAAAAAATAATCAAACAGTGGTGTATCTGTTTGGAACGTAACTAATAATAAGAGTATGTTGAAAACGGCCTCGGCTAAACATTTCTCTAAATAAAAAATGTATTATTATTTATTAAAGAATTTTGCATCCACAAGCACCCACAACTTCTTGTTGCGCCGGGACGTACCTGCTCGCCGGAGCCAGAGTTCAAGCGCGCACGACAAGACAAAAAGAAAAATAAAGGAAATTTTTAATTATTTTTATTGAAAATAATTAAATCAGAAAACGTCAAAAAAATATAGTCATGAAATCAATGTAAGGTGTGCATAAATTATACATGAATCATATGTAAGAAATCATTCAAAAATTATACACAAAATCAATATAAATTGTACGCAATTTATACATGAATCGCATATAAGAAATCAGTCCAGAATTATATGTAAATATTAACTTCTCCAATTTTCTTCATCCAACCTATAACGCGCATTATTACAGTTTCCGGTAATTTGAAAAAACGTCTATGTTTTTCGTTGTTGCTGTTGTTGTCACAACACGCACTATGCTCCTCATCTTAATTTTTTCACACAAATTGCTTTTAACAAAATATAATTTCCGTCAGTTATATAAATCAAATATTTTATGTCAAAATATTATATTGCGTCACAAATTGTATCCGTAGTTACGGTTTTCTAAATTAAAATTTGAAAGAGATAGCGAGTGGAGTTGAGTGAATGCAACAAGGACAAATGGCTAAGGCACACCAATATTCTAATGTAAAACGATTTTTTGTCTTGAAGTTGGCAGCCCTGGGTATTATTTGCACTTTGAAACGATATTTAGAGAGAGAACCCTGCCTGATGAGCACACCATGTAATATTTCCGCCATGGCTATAGACTACGAGCAGAAAGGCGGAGCTTACTAGAATTGGACTGCCAGCGATCGCAGTGGCAAATCAGTAACTAATAGTGTGCAAGTCAGTCAACAATGTAGGCTACGCTGCTATGGATACATTTATTTTAAGAACTACGAATTTAACAATGACCGCGAAGAAGATTTGTACATGTGGCTTAATAAATTGTAAATACTCACGGACAATAGCCATATCAATAATACAATTTATTGAAAAAGTGTTTAAACTGGAAATAATTAATAATGACGCATAAAAACAATACAAAGTAACACAATGAAAAATTCCGAAATCTGCCACGCGGGCGTCTATTGCCATTCTGCTCGTAATCTATAGGGATGAAATAACAGCAATATTGAAAAACATTGATTAGATGCAGTAGTATTGGGTATTCACCATACAATAATTAATTAGAAAAGAGGTTCGAAATCGAGAATTTTGCCGTTTGCTCGGTGGACCAGTCCGTCCCAGCTTCTGAATCCTCAATACTAAACTAATTTAAAAGTCCAAATATTAATGTTTTACTGACTTGTCGAGCGTGGTCCAGTGGTATTCTACCTGTCGTTTCGTGAAACTGCGGTTGACATTTTCAAAGGCGACGTGGCAGCGATCGAGTTCTCCTGAACTTGAGAATAGCCGAGCGTGCAACAATGCTGTTGTTTACATGGCGTTGCTATGGTTCCTCTATTACAAGTCCGCAGTTCCCGGGTTCTAGCCCGAGAGCTGGTAAAAGTGTCAATTGGATTTTCAATTTATTATTAAAAAAAAAATGAATTGAAAATATGAATTGGTGCTAGGCCCAAATAACCTTAGCTGTTGGTGGTCTTTAAAACACAATTTAACAATTTGTTTCGAGTTGTCCTTACTGAGCAGAAAGACTAATCACAGGAACACAGAACTTGACCGAGCAGAGAACAAACACTGAGTTATAAAAGAAGGAAGGACACCAGTCATCGACCTATGAGTCATTGACAAGGACATTCGACCGCTGCCACATCGCCTTTGAAAATGTCTACCACAGTTACAGATGAAACGTCAGGTAGAAATACCACTGGACCACGGCCCACAACTTCGGAATTAATATTTGGAACAACTCCGACAGTGAAAGCTTACACACCTGGATAATTTAAAGTTATTTTTAATGTAATCTTTGACAACTTAATTTTTGAAGTATAATGCTTAATAATAGTGCTCAGTATTTATTAGTCTTCCATTTGCAACATATATACATGTTATACACCAGGCAATCACTACGCGCCCCATGAAGCCGGGGATCCTGAATTTTTGCCAGTCCCAACACCTTTTAGTTTACTCCATTGCGAAGCACATTTCTTTAAACGTATATTCTGCTTAAAGCTAAAAGCAATAGTATATTGTGCGACTAGTGGAAGAAAGAGGAGATTCCTTGAGTGTGGATTTTACCGCACTCGCTACGCTCGTGCGGCAAAATCCACACTCGAGGAATCTCCTCTTTCGACCAATAGTCGCACACAATATTTTGTTCAACTACCGCAAGAAATATGTCATTTCGTGGCTCTGCTGAGCGTGGGCGAAATAATGGGTGACCTGATTGATTGACGAAACTATCAACACTTGCGTAAACGTTCCCCGTAATGAGCGTGGGCGAAATGCTATTTCGCCTACTAGTGGGCGAAATGGCATTTCGCCCACTCTCTACGTCTACAGTCAGAGAATTCATTATTTCGCCCACTCTCAGTAGAGCCACGAAATTACATATTTCTTGCGGGTGTTGAACAAAATTATTTTAGAGAGCTAGAAGTAGTGCACTGAATTTCATTTCAATGGGCATGCATTTACATATTTCTCCGTTTGATTTACATTGGATTTAAGTTACCCATATCAAATAGTAGGCTTGTCGAGCGTCTATAATTCACAATTCATTCATTCAAATAGTAGGCTCAGTCCATAAAAACCTTTGTAACGTGATTTTTGACAGTAGCTAATTAATATTACAGAAACAATTTATTTTTTCAATATAACAACTTTATAGTAGATTGTATGTCTAGACACGTAATGGAGCATATTACGGCGAGTGATGACAGTATGTAAAAACGAGTGATACCGAGTTTTTACAGTCACACTAGCCGTAATACAATTACGTACGAGACATATATGGTATTTTTTGCAATACCCACTACAAAATACCTACTTTTCACGTCATTTTCAAAAAATTCTGACAGTTCATTTGCGTCGCCATCTTTCCTTCCAGTGTACCGCGAAGTTTGTGCAAATAAGTAATGACAGGCGCACGCAAGCGTACGCAGGCGTATAGAGCGAATAAACAGAAGTTGCTATGGCAACCGTTATTTTCTGCGCTAGTACAGAAAGTAAACCATTTTCCACACACCTGCCTTTTAAATGGCTCATTATGGTCGCTGTACATACATCGAAAGTAACTATTTTGTAGTGGGTATGGCAAAAAATCATTACCATACTTTTGGGTAGATTACAGAATCAGCCTACTATTTTCTTTAAGTTGAATTCAATGTCAATCAAATGGAGATATTTCATATATATAAAGCCTATAATATGTCATTTGAAATCAAACGCACTGTATACAGAGTGTCTTAGATCGAACGCCTACGGACAGTACAGGGAAATAGAGAAAACAATTCTGAACAGATAAATCCTAAGACATTTCGTCCCTCATCTCACGTAAAGATGTATCTGCCATTTACACCACCACAGTTACTCCACTTCGTGAGAAGAAAGTCAGGCTTAAGGGCGGATGTTCGGTGACGTATCTCATTTTTTTAATTTTTGTTAGTTACGTCTTTACGTGAGATGAGGGACGATTTGTTGATCTGATGTACCGTTAATAAGATATTAATTAATTAATTATGACCTAAAAGTTGACCGGAATACAAAGAATTTTAATAAAACATGCCCACTTCCCCTCCTTCGACGGCGAGAAAAAAGAGCACGACGGAAAATATAAAAAAAAAGTAGAACATATTATTATGTTCTGCTGTTTTATTTCTTTCTCTTTTTATTTCATATTTCCCGTCACGCTCTATTAGAGACCTTTTCACTAGTAGTTACGCGCAAGCGCTGACGCCATGGTTATGATCGCGCCTTTCAAAAGTTTCGTACGCTTTTCGTACTCTTTTTGGCGCAATGACTAGGTCAGAACCGTTTTTCAATGTTAATTTGGATGAAAATGTTACTGACGGTGCTAAATTAGTGAACAAAACAGTGGAAGAACATACTTGTGCTAAATTGGGACGGTAGTTGAAGTGCTACGGCCGGAAAACTGGCGGAAGTAAACGAAAATTGGTTGAAAGGCTGTCATAAATTGTTTATCGTAAAAAGTTTATCTTTAAAAATACTCAAATTTTTTTCTAGGGTGTTGTACCACTTCTTTAAATAATAATATATCTTATTTAATTACTATTTACTTTTTTCAAAATCAATCACTTGCCATCTATCAATATGACAAGTCTTTGAAAAACATAGCGGAACTGAGCACATGCGCAGAAAAAATGTTCGTCGATGAAAAGGTCTAATGGTCATAATTAATTGATTAAAAACTCGTTAACGGTACATCGGATCAAAAAAATGTCAATGAACTTTTCTTCTCAGAATTGCTTTCTCTTTTTTACTGTACTGTCCGTTGGCGTTCATCTGAGACACTCTGTAGGATATAGTACATTGTGCCACAAGGGAGGAAAGAGCTACATTTCCTCCCGTGTTGCGCATTCTATTTTTTCTCCTGCCAGGCCGAAAGTTAGCAAAATTGAAAAAAAAATTATTAAAATTATTATTTTTATTTTATTTTTTTATTAAAATTATTAAAAAATAATTTTAATGTGTAGGAGACAGAAGTAGGTGGGTGAGAGCCGGCATAAGTATACTATTGCGCACGCGCACTTGTCGGGAATAAAGAGTGGCTTTGTTCCCGCTTGGCAGGGACGAAAGTACGAACTTTCGGCCTAGGTAGGAGAAAAAGTTATTTTATATTTGCTACGAATAGTTTTGTTAGCTAATTTTATTACTTTTTATGTGCCAACTATGAGTAAAATAGTAACTTAATTATAATACCTACCATATCAAATAATACACAAAAAGAATCTGTTCAAAAATATATTATAATAGACATGAATAAGAAAACAGATCTGTATAATTAAGCTGTAACTTCTGTGCTTTCGTTTAGGTGTGTGAAAATTTTAGCAAATCAGTTACTTAATTCGTTTTCAAAAAAGTTTCGAACTATCGAAATTTCGTAACATTGAAACACAAGAAAAAATACGCCTAGCAACGAAATATTATTTCGAAGTTTTCATTTACAATTTTTCTGGATGTACAAATTAATGTCGAACTGAATATTTCTTGCATATTGTAAACCAAATATTTTAACTATTTAACATGTTCGCCGTCAAACAACCACATTGGTTGCTGAACAATTTGAGGAGGGGTGGGAGGAGGGGTATGGCTCACAATCACTTATAAAACTTAGTGTTAATTGTAGTTTATTTAAAGTTTTGGGGTTGGCTGGATGCTATTTTAGAGTGGGCTTAGCCTACCCAAGCCTCCTTCTTCCGCCACCAATGTTTGAGCGCCCCAGATATTCGTCTCTAAGTAGTCATTGTCAGGTCAAAATGATCTAACAAATTATAAAAGTTTTATAAAAACGGACCTAAAATTGATGTCCGCGGGAACGTGTTAATTTGTAATGTTACACAAATTATTTTTAAAAAAATCACGTCATGTTTTCTGTGTATTTTTATAATATTACAGAAGATCCTGTCAAATTTACCATTTTCGATTCCGAAAGGTGATCAATGTACAAAAAAGTTTTGTAAACTGGGATTTGGAATTCGACGCTACGACATCTGGTGACAGTCAATGAAAATGTCGCAAAATATGATGGCCACACCTCTGTGTCAAAATATCAAATCGCTTGTAGGGATTTGACGTTTTGGAATTTAAGCTACATCTGGTGACAGAAAATGAAAGTGTAGCAAAATGTAATTGCCACACTTCCATGATAATGTCAAATCCCCTATAGGGATTTGAACTTTTAATATTTGACGCTGACTTCTGGTGACAGAAAATGATAATATAGCAAAATTCGATTGCCACGCTTTCATGTCTAATCCCTTAGTTACAGAGATTTGACGATTATGAGATTTGGTGTAATGAGATCTGGTGTCATAGACGCTAATTAGGTACCTTAGTTGTCGAGTATCTATAATTTACAATCTATCGATATTTGGTGATAGAAAATGATAGTACTACTTATAACAAAGTGTGATTGCCAGGCCTCCAAAATCAAAGAGCAGCAAAATGTGACTGTCATGTCATGTCAAATTCCTTATAGGGATTTGATGCCAGAGCTGGGTAGTATCCGGATATAATATTCGGATACTTTTTGTGCATCCGAATCCTTTGGGAAAAATGTACCCGTTATCTGTATCCGTTATTCGGAAAAAGTATCCGGATAAATGTATTTAGAATAACTAAAAGTATTTGTATCTTGTATTCGGTATCCGGACCCTTTGCCGGTAGCCGTTTCCGATATCCGGATACATTTTACCAGAATCTGAACCCAGCTCTGTTTGACGCTGTATGACATATTCTGTTGTCCTTCCCACGCCTTCAGGTCAAATCCTTTATAAGAAATCGACGGTTTGAAATTTAACGCTATGGCATATTCTGGTGGCAGCAAATGATAGTATAGTAAAATGTGGTTGCCTTGTCTCCATGTCAAATCCTTTTAGGGATTTGACGATCATTTAACGTTGTGACATCTGGTGGTAAAAAATGTTAGTACAGCAAAATGTGGTTACTACGTCTGCATCCAAATCCCATTACAAATCTGTCGTTTACACGAAACTTTGTTCAATATTCAGGAGATAGATGTTAATTTATGAAGGTGGTCAAATGCCACGGGATCTACTGTAACAACAATTGCTTAACCGGATGGTTGATAAATTGCTTTCTATATTGTTTGTTTCTATATAATGACGGTGATGTATTATCGTATAAGCTTACACTCTCAATAATCGATGGCCTAATCTCGAAATAACGACAATCGCGTTCCTTTCTACTTAATATAAAATATATTATTATATACTTTGTCATGTCAAGTATATTATAAAGAACAACATAATGTTATATGTTATAAATGTATATCAAATATGAATTACTGTCTCCAGTTGGTTAAATATATAATGCTATCACCAAAAATGCAATTAATGTCTTACAAAGAGGAATTTACACTTGGTGAGATCCTAACTGTATTTTTTATCCTCAATCTACAAAAAAGGGTGTTATGTATGTATCTGTCTGCCTATGGCATCATAGTTCTTCAATAAGTGGTCCGATTTTGATGCGGTTTTCCTTATTTGACGGAACATTTTTGCGAGGAAGTTATAGAATATAAATAATAAACTGATGGAACGCAAACTGATAAGAGACTAATTATTCACCTTCAATATGAATAATGATAAAATATTGCTGTCACTTAGGTAGGTAACTATTATAATGTGATATGTTTAGAGTAATGAAAGAGCTTCATTTTAAAAAGTTAAATTAAAAATTTGAAAAAACCTGACAGTATTCCTTCAAGTCGAGGAAATTAATCGGTCTTGTATTATTGGTTTCTTGGGTTCGACTTCACACTCTACTCTAGTTGGAAGGTACGAACCTACGAACCCACTGGGTTTAAGACGGATTATTTTTTTTGTTTTGAAATAATACTAACTAGTATATTGTCTTTTATTAAATTTTTATTGTAGGTTAAACCTTACGATTAATTACCTACTAATAAGAGATAATTACCAGTTGCTCTATCTTTAGTAAGCCACTCGCTAGAAACGTTGGTGGCAATATTCTGGTGACCCACGCGTTTTCAGGACTGATACGCAACTTCGTGACAGTTCAGAAGACGGTTCTTCTAGGAAATTTTATGACGACGCACATGGTAAAAGTTTCACAAAGAGTCACAACGTAAGATCTTACGATTTCACTGCAACCTGAAATATATTTAGATACACTGTTTAACACGATTCAATCCCCGATCTTACTTAGAATTAAATTAAGGTTTTAGATTGTGGCTAAATACACAAAGGTGTAAAGGCCAAAAAAACTTATAATAAAAAAAAAACACGATTCAAAGGCGTCGTGACTAAATACAAAAAAATAAGTGCATTACGTGTACATTATTATATGAGACACCCATTTGACAATGACGTAATGTAATGCTGTCGTCAGGAAAAAATCATTTTTCAAACCTGGGTCACCGTAGGGATTCTAACTCCAAACTTTTCACTATCGCGGCAGATTGAGTTATAATTATTACTCACACAGTGACACATTTTTCAAACAACCAACTCCTTCCCTTTAATTGGTAATATAGGATACACGTCGTAGGAAGTTTTAGTATGTTTATTCGGCTATACTCTTTTAACTTAGTTAATAAAAATGTGGGAGAGGGTAAATTAGAATAAGATAGGCAACTTTGTGAACATAATATGAGTTCGGCGAATAATAAACCATGGCTTTGTATAAGGAAGCATCTTGTCAATTATCTGGAATGATTGAGAAAACATTAACAAAATGGCCGTTACCGTTATAGGATTTACTCGGCGAGAAGAAGTAGAAAAAGTTCCTCTACTGCCTGACGAGATACTATCCCAATATGAGTCTATAGTGATCTCACCACTGTACCACTCGATAATGTTTCGAAAAGTAGACTAAATTGCAACTTTGGCGTATTCCATTATATATGCATATCGACTGTTTATCGTTTGCTGTAAGTATAATATCTGTTGAATTTCGTATGTTCTGTCTGTAACTTTTACTTTATTGTTTGGTTTTTTATTAAGCTGTTATGTGTTTTGATAGACGAATTATTAAGGAGACTATCAAGAACAAAAACATGAGTAGCCGGAATGAGATGAAATAAGTCTGCTTTAATGGATAGATTCGAGTGTTTCCATAGTAACGATAAATAAACATTGCCACCTGTTTACAGTCTTCTTGTTGCGTGTGTTTTTTAAAGGCCGCCAACAGCTAAGGTTATTTGGGCCTAGCACCAATTCATATTTTCAATTCATTATTTCTTTTTTAAATAATAAATTGAAAATCTAATTGACACTTTTACCAGCTATGGGGTTAGAACTTGCATGGATAGATTCGAATGTTTCTATAGTAACGATAAATAAACATTGCCACCTGTTTACAGTCTTCTTGTTGTGTGTGTTTTTTAAAGACCACCAACAGCTAAGGTTATTTGGGCCTAGCACCAATTCATATTTTCAATTCATTATTATTTTTTTTAATAATAAATTGAAAATCTAATTGACACTTTTATCAGCTCTCGGGTTAGAACCCGGGAACTGGGGACTTGTAATAAAAAAACCATAGCAACGCTATGTAAACAACAGTATTGCTACACGCTTGGCCATTCTCAAGCCCAGTCTTCTTGTTACTAACAAATGTGAGCAAGCAAGATGAGTAGCGATAATGAAGATGAATTCGTGCACATTATCTCATAGCGTATCTAAAGATCGACACCATGATTATGATGTGCGGACTATTTCGTCCCACCTCCACCGCTTAATTTCAGACAGGTTCAATCTCATTATCTCTAGTCTTCTTGTTGCTAACAAAATATGTGTGCAAGAGGACGAGACAGTAGATAATGAGGACGATTCCATGCACAGTATCGCATACAAAGATCGACGCCATGATGGGCGACGTATTTCATTCCACTCCCACTACTCAATTTCGGTCTCTAGTTTTCTTGCTGGCAAATTATGATTGCTTTTAATTTAAAAGTTAGTCTGTTATTTCACATAGCAGTCATAATAATTTAATTACCAAAAGAAAAACAAAATATCATAGCTGTGGTATTCTATATAATGTGTGTATTAAAAAGACAAAAAACAAAAACATATCTGTGAAAAACAAAACAAAGAGTATAATATAATCAATAAATCATAATCTAGAATCTTTTACTATAATAATTTATGCAGACAATCTGAAAACAAAAACACATTATCAATGGCACTTCATATCAAAACAAATGAATATCATAAAAATAAAATGTAAATGTATTCTATTTGTGCCATAAATTATAAATGTTTTGAAAAGGGAAAAACTATTTTTTGGGAAAGCATTAAGCGCTTGTATATTATTATTTTAATATTTGTAAATGTAATACAAAAAAATAATCAAGAACAGCATTTTAGAGAAATAATATTATGCTATTTGAAGCAAGAGAAAAACCCCATAATAATAATATTAATGATTTTCATAATATTATTATGTTATCGTAAACAATCATTAATGATTGTCTCTATTTCTATCATTCATTTTCATCGTCGTTGTAAATCGCAAATAGTTTATTTAAAATGGAAAAATATGTAATTAAAATGATGTATAAGTATATGTAAAAGAAAATATGAACTGACACATTTAATGTTGTATTTTATTTATTTTCATTTTTGGCGTTTCGTACCTAAAGGTTGAAACTCTATTGGGATCCGTCAAATGGGTGGAGCTTAAAAAACATGGCGCAAAGGGGGGGAAATTTTATATACGGGGTATACTTTTGCGTGTAATTTTGTGATTTTCAAAGTGATAAGAAATAATAAATATAAGTGCAATTTGCAATTGGGCCGGTACGAATCCTAAACAAAGGAATTTCGTTGAAGGGGAACGAATTCTCAAAGCTGAACATATTATCAAATGTGTGAAAAAAACAAGATAACTGAGCTGTCAAAAGTAGTAATTTTTACGGCATATTGCTTAAAAACATCAAAATTAAATGAAAATCTCCAAGAAATTAATCATCCGTTCAATGCTTCTTTAAGGCAGGGTTAGGCGAATAATGTAAACACATAACTGCAACATAATATGTTATATTGTAATAAGTAGGTAAGTTACTAACCTCAAAATATTTGTATACAAAGTTAGTCCTATAAATTTGTCAATCATCAAATGATTTTGCTATTGTAGTGCAGTATGATAATAAGTACATCTTATTATTAATATAAAATATTTTTTTAATTCATAAATACAGTTTTTCCACATTTCATTAGAAAATAATTCGCTGTAAAGTAAGTTTTGCAAGGCAATAACTGACAGTGTTTAATGCTATGATATTAGAAAACATCGCGAATTCCATTTTCGATAAACTTTTTGTTTATTTTACTTGTTTTATATTTGTAATAAACAATTTTACAATAAATTTGCACTGTTAGCATGTAAAATTTTCCCTCGTTTTGAGTACAATTTTGTGCCACCAGATGTCCTATGCTCATTTGACGGATTCCAATAGTTTTCATTATTCTGTTTGTCCAAGTCCATCTGTCACTACCTTCTAGCTCCTAAACGTAACGTAGGTATTCATCAAAAGTTTTGAGAAAAAAATGTGGAGTCGATGCTGTTATGTATTCAATCTCTTATATAAGATATCGAAGATATCGTTGCAATAAATGAAACCTATTAATGGAGACAGACAGTCATGAGCCAGGCAGCTACACTACCACATCTTTTAAAATAGTTTCAACACCTTTTTATTATAAATGTTACATTATTATAATAATATCTAATATTAAATATAATAATTATCAAATACTAACTATCTTGATTTAAAACATATCAGATGCAATGTAACTAAACGATGCATTGTCAACTCGCCATTGGAAACAAAAAATTCATGAATATCTTTTATTATAATGACTAGCGGCCCGGTCCGGCTTTGCCAGAGTGCTATGAATTTATGAGTAATTAATACATTACTCACTCGCTTCGGTCGTTCGCTTGAATATTATTAATACTTTATTGCTTCGCTCGTTCGCTTGAATATTATTGATACATTACTCACTTGAAAAAAGTTATGAGTTATGGTCTCGAGTTCGTTCAAAAATCCGCAGTGGCGATTCCCATACAAAATTACTAATTTTGAATTTTTCGATTTTTCAGCTGTTCTTTTGGGTTTTCCCTATTTTTTTTTTAAACCACCCCTGTATTAGAGCGAACAAAAAAAAATTATTCAAATCGGTCAAGCCGTTTTCGAGTTTTAGCGAGACTAACGAATTGATTTTTATATATATAGACTAGCGGCCCGGTCCGGCTTCGCTCGGGTGCTAAGAATTTCCCACTCGTTCGCTTAAATATTGTAATTACATTACACACTCACTTCGCTCGTTCGCTCGCATTTTATTAATACACTATTCACTCGCTTCGCTCGTTCGAGTGACGAAAAACTTTCCCGTTTAAATGTGCCACCTAATTTGCCGCGAGAATGGGTAAAAAGTCGAAAAAGCGCTTGTTAACTCCTTGCCTTGGGCCTTTTTTGCGGTATTTTTTCACTAAATAACTGTTTTACAATAATGTAAAACATCGTATATATAGGAAATATCAGTGGCGTAGATAGGTTTTTGCTCTGGGGGGGGTCCGTTCATTTTGACGATATAAGTACCTATACCTATATTGAATTGGCTGACAAAAATTATGATAATATGTAGAATAGACTAATAAAGTTTCAAATTATGAACTTAAGAATAAAAATTTTTATTTCCAGTAATAAATAATACATTGCTCCCAAGGAAAACAAATTAAGAAATCAACTTTTACGAAGTCAAAAATCATTAATTTTCAAACTCATATAACTTAGAAAAAAAATCGTAATTTTTTTAAAATAAGTACAACATTTTGACGAGATAAGCATCAAAATTTAGGCCTTAACATTCAAAGCTAAATTATTTTAACCTATTCTTACTTATTCTGTCTTCAGATGATTTTTAAAAATTTTTTGAAACTAAGCAAATACCGTAACTTAAAAATCTTTTTTTATACCTAACTTGCGATATGTTCGGGGACTGTTCTTTATTTAAACATGTGTTGCTTTTCTATTGTATTACTGTGTCATAAAATTAGATAGGTACTCATAAAAAGATGAAATTTACTAAATTGAGAATCTATAGTTAAAAACAAGTGTATAATATAATATGTTCTGGGGGGGGGGGGGGTCCAGACCCCCTGGACCCCCCCCCCCGTATCTACGCCACTGGGAAATATTATGCTCTACGGGAGATAATCAATTTAAAGCAACTCACCTATAAAAATCGCGGGGGTGGAAAATGCATACACAAATATTTTGGGAATATGGTGTTTTTAGGTTCAATACATTAAAAAAAATATATCTGCGTCAAAAAATCTAAGTTCGGAATTTTTGTAGGAGAAAATAGGGAATTTTGAAGGGGCTACTGGGGTAAACCGACGGGCGACGATCTGTTCTCTAGACGCACGGTTTGGCCATTACTGGTTTATTAGACCAACTCGATCATAAAACAATTTTAAGACTATTACATAATGGATAAAATATCGGTAAATGGGCACAGCTTAGGTGAAATGTGTCGGTTGTGCTTAACAAAAGATGCTATGCTAATAGACATCTTTTATTTTTCGACTGAAATGAGAAATCAACTATCTAATATAATAATGTGGTGTGCTCCCATTCAGGTAAGTTTGCTTCAAAGGGAAATTAGTCCTTTAGCTGTTTTATAGCAATAGACACAGTTTGTTCGTCTAAAAATTAACCAAAAAAATTACGTGTGTAATAGATATAATTATACAAAATTAAAATAATTAGGTATATATTGTGATTATAATAATTTTAAATAGAGGTATAGTTTATTAATTCACAACTAATTCCAGACGCAGACTGGCTATATTTTTTCAGAGACGCTAACATTTGTAAGGGCTCAAAGGAGAGACTTTAGTAATTTGTTATTTGTTGGGATCGGGAAATGGTAGGGCTCGGGTAGGGTTACCAACCGTAGGTACTCTTTAAAGAGTGTAAGTACGTACTCTTTTGAGGCAAAAAAATTAAGCACTCTTACTTTTCTTAAAAATCCGCAAATGTACTATTTATTATTCAAAATCAAAACGGAAAACAAGTATAAGTGAGTTTTTAAATTGTTAGTTTTTATATATTGACCATTCACATCTATACTTTGTATAGCTACGTGAAAGATTGTTATTCTTATTCTTATTCAAGCCGTGAGGTGGGTCGTTTATTAGGACTAAAGTGCGACCCTTGAGGTCCACACGACGAACTTCCCAGTTTGATAAATATTTAATAATAATAATTAAATTAGATATTACACAGAAAAGTAATCATTTTAATCATTAAACATAATTATTATTTATTTTTAACAATAATTTAAAAAAAAACGGCTGAACCGATTTTTATAAAATTTATGTCGGATCAAAATGACATTAACACGCCTCGATTGACACGTTTACGAAGTCGATATAATTTTTTATTCGCGAGATATTGTGTAAAATCTACTTTTTTGGAGGTTATTTGGTTAAGAAAAAAGAACGGCTGAACCGATTTTGAAAAAATTTCTTAAATTTCGAGACACGGGACAAACCAACGAATTTCGGTACATTCCCGGAAATCCCGGCCATTTGGTAAACCTAGTCTAGGGTCATTGTCAAATCAGATTTTCTGACAATGCTTTCTGCAACTTAGCATTAGTGTAATTATTGTAACTAAGAGCATGAAACCTTTTAAATTTATTTGAAAGAAAAAATGATCTCTCGATTTTCAGATCAGAAGACATGATGATATGCCCAATTTTATTTGCCACTTATGTCACACTCAACTCAAGAAAATTCATGAGTTCCAGGTGCAAATTGTACAATCTGATAAAACGCTTCGACACTATTTACAACAACTGCGTACTTCTGATCAACAAATCAAGCCTGAATTCTCCATTCAAAAGTCTTCTGAGAAACATTTAAATCGAAAAACGAATCACCGTGATGCTACTGAGAAATGTAAATCTATTATATTTCATAATATATTTGGCCTTACCATGGACGAAATAGCGCCTTTAAATTATAATTCAGCAAACAAAACTAACGAAGAAATGCCTTTAAAATTGGAAATCGAAAAACCAACGGATGATAATTCATTAAATCTAACAGAATGTGCTGAGGAGACTTTATCTAATTGTGATGGCAGGGAAATCGTCTGCGAGGACTCAAATGTTGATTTTAGCTACTACACTAAATTTGACGAAAACGTGGATATTGCCGAGGAAGAGACAAATTTTAAATCGGCGAACAAAATTAATCAGGAAATTCCATTAAAATTTGAAATCAAAGACGAACCAATGGATGATAATTCACTAAATCTAAAAGTAGAAGGAATATCCGAGGGTGATGCTAGTGAAATCGTTTGCGAGGACTCAAATGCTGATTTTAGCTACTACAATAAATTGTCCGAAAACATGGATATTATCGGGAAAGAGGAAAATTGTAAATCAGCCCACAAAATTAACCAGGAGATGCCTTTAAACTTCGAAAAAATCGTAATCAAAGAGGAACCGACGAATGATAATAATTCATCAAATGTAATTAAATATGCATTTGATACCGTAGAAACTTGTTACAAGAGTGACAATAGCGAAATCTGCAGCAAAAACTCAAAAATCAATAGTGGTCACATACCGGTGAACAATGTAGCAGAATATCCGGGCAAAGGTGAAGAGAGCAAGAAATATATTTCGGTAAATTACGAGAAACATAAAAAATCAACTGAAAATAAAAATTTCTGTGACATATGTAATAAGAATTTTACCAAATCTTTTACTTGGAAAATTCACATGCGTACACATACTGGTGAGAAACCATATCAGTGTGACGTTTGTAATAAGTGTTTCAGCGAATTGAGTAAATTAAATATTCACAAACGCACACATACTGGTGAGAAACCTTATCAATGTGACGTTTGTAATAAGTGTTTCAGCCATTTAGCTAGTTTAAATAATCACAAACGCACGCATACGGGTGAGAAACCATTTCAGTGTGATGTTTGTAATAAGTGTTTCTGCCAATTAAGCAGTTTAAATCTTCACAAACGCACACATACTGGTGAGAAACCATACCAGTGTGACGTTTGTAATAAGTGCTTCTCCATATCATGGCATTTAACTAGTCACAAGCGCACACATACTGGAGAGAAACCATACCAGTGTGATGTTTGTAATAAGTGTTTCAGCAAACCATATACATTAAATATTCACAAACGTACACATACTGGTGAGAAACCGTATCAGTGTGACGTTTGTAATAAGTGTTTCGGCCAATTAAGCAGTTTAAGTCTTCACAAACGCACACATACTGGTGAGAAACCACACCAGTGTGACATTTGTAATAAGTGTTTCAGCCAATTAAATAATTTAAATATTCACAAACGCACACATACTGGAGATTAATTATATTAGTGTAGACTTTGTTATAAATGTGTCGTTAGACCAGACTGTCTAAAATCTTATAAACCATTTACTTACTCCAATATTTACTATAATAAAGCAGTACTATCAGCGATAATAATAATCCTAACTAATATTATAAATGCAAAAGTGAGTTTGTTTGTTTGTTCCGCTTTCACGCCTCAACTATTCAACCAATCTCTGTGAAATTTTACTTCCGCAATGGAGATGAAAATAGGCTATGATAAGTAGAATTATATTGTTACATCAGCCAAATTACATAATGTATTCCGCAATATTAGGAAAAATTTATCTTATCAACCATTGTCACAGTCGGGATTCAAACCCGAACTTTTCTACTATCGCGGCGGATTGAGCTATCATTAACTCAACCGTGACAAGTATTGATAAATCTATCTTTCCATATATGCAGAATGCAATCATAATTTCACTTCATGCGAGAATTGTTATTTTTATTAAGTAGATTATTATGAATCATCTTAAATGTGAGAGTTTTTAGCATGAATTTTGAAATTATTTTTAATTTTTGCCAAAATGACAAAAATTAAAAATAATTTCAAAATCCCGACTGTGATAATGGTTGATAAGATACATTTTTCCTAATATTGCGGAATACATAATGTAATTTGGCTGATGTAACAATATGATTCTACTTATGTATTTCACAGTCGTACTAAATTCACTCTTTAAAAATAGGCTATGATAATTAGTCGGCCCGGCTTCGTCCGGGTGAAATCGAGGGTAATTTAAGAGGACCAACTTCTCCCTAACTTTTTTGTTTCGATTTTTACGAAGATTATTCTTGCGGGAACTGCGGGATGTCTTGAAGACAACGACACAGAAGTAATAAATGGAAAATTATAAATTAAACATAAACAGTGGTAGTGAACAGTCTAAAATAAATACTTCAAATGCAATATGTGGTTCTTTCCAGGAAATCTATGTAAAACAAAAAAATGAAGACTGTGATACCGCATTAATTCCTTCATTATTAGTAATGATAATATAAAAAAATATAAAATATAAAACACATGCACGCTTTTAGTGTTTTTTCGTATCTATTTTGCGGATCTTAAATAGCCGTTTATTGACTAATGACCATTATGTAACGCTTTTCAGTGCTATAATGGTTCATTATGTAACTAGTTACATACTGATCCATTATGCAACGCTTTTCAGTGCTATAATGAAAAACAGTTGCATAATGAACCATTATGTAATTATTTTTTTAATTCATTTAAAGTCTAAAACCATGAATGTGTTATATAAAGTATAGTATGCAACGCGTGTGCTAAATCTTTATGCGTCAGGCGCGATGTTTTCCGCACTTGTATGCGGCTCGTGTGCGCTCGCCTACTACTCGTGCTAAAAACATCAGCACTCGTATTCAACTCGCGATGCACACTCGCTAAGGCTCGTGTGTGCTCGCCTACTACTTGTGCTGAAAATATCAGGCCTGACGTATAAAGATGTATTTAGCACACTAGTTACACAATATACTATTATGTGTATTACAGAGTGTATTTTCATTAGGAAAGTTGCTAGAATTGCAAATAGATTTGGTTTTGATACTAAAAACCAAATCTATGTGAAATTTTAGTTATATAATTATAACTG
Source organism: Mongoloraphidia duomilia (assembly GCA_039654895.1). NCBI lineage: Eukaryota > Metazoa > Arthropoda > Insecta > Raphidioptera > Raphidiidae > Mongoloraphidia > Mongoloraphidia duomilia. The sequence goes on along the minus strand of CM077527.1, from coordinate 730,694 downwards.
ATTTATGTTGGCAGCACTAAATATTTTGTAAAGTTTTTTTCAGTTTGTATGTGTGGTAATTAATTAATACAAAGTTTGTCTTTGAATTGAAAATTGTTATGGAAACCAATTAAACAGGTAAAGTAAATTTGTAATTTTTATTGTCAATAAAAATATTCACAAAAAAATAATTAAAAAATAGCAGGAAGCAAAAAAAAACTAATACTGGCGGTTATCGAATTGTTCATGGAATTATTTTTGGAGCTATATACATGTTCGGAACTACCCAACTCTAGTCTTGCGTCTTTTTTCATTTGCTTTCGGTAAATTTACAGTGGCTGATATTTTCTTAATCAATGTGCAAGTGCAACAATTAGGTATATTATTTTAAACGGACAGTTCTTACTTTTGTTTATAAACCATATTTACATTACAGAGTGTATTTTCGTTACTAGGAAAGTTACTAAATTTTCACATAGATTTGATTTTTAGTGTAGTAAGCCAGTAGCCACTAGTGACTATCCATTATCTATTATGTTAATAACAATAAGGTATTTTTCGTGGTGTAAGTTGGTATTGGAACCAAAACACACAGATCAGTGTGAAGTAAGTAAAAAGCAATTTGCAGACAGCGCGTATCAGAGTTAAGTTCGATGTGCTATAAAAAATTAAAGATTGTACTGAATACAAAATAGATATTTACTTTTTGTTAACGGAATATTGTAACCAAATACTTTCAGAATAAAACAACTATTGAAACCACGCTCTGTCACAGTTCATGTCAGTGGTCTTACTATTTTCGAAACGGAACAATAATTTGACAATTCTGCATTGCTATTTGAAAAATTAGGTACATAATGAACGAAATATCTGTAAATGTACACGGCATAAGTGCAATGTGTCGGTTGTGCTTGTCGAAAGGCGTTACGCTATTAGACATCTTTCATTTTTCGGCGAAAATGAAAACCCAACTGGCGAATATTGTAATGAGATGTGCTCCCGTGCAGGTAAGTTTGCTTCTTTTCAAGGATGACCAACGTAATACATGTGATTATAATAGTAATACGAGTATAGTTTTTAATATACTTATAACTAATTCTATTTCATTGTATAATTTAGTTTCAAATTAAGATGAATACTTTGTACCTATTCCATGGATAATACATTATTTTAAATATCGGTACATAAAAATAAGGAGTCCATTTGGGGTTGCCACCTGCCGCTAGTTGATTAAAGGGTTACCAGTATAAAAAATACGGGTTTTAGATATTTTTACGGGAGACAATTAAAACAGCAATGTTTAATGACGATAATCTATTTTTTAAATTTATATTTATGGTTAGAAGAAACAGCTTTTAAAAGCTCTTCATTTTGAGAAGCAAATATATAAAAAATCTTTGCACGATAACTTAAAAAAAAACTCGGGTCGCAGTGCCAAACCCTGCCGACAATATAGTGTATTTGCTAATACAGGCATTGTGGCATTATTATGTGAACTTAAGTTTGTTTTTTGACAAAATAAAAAATTTAACCCCTTAATACATCCCTTAAAATAATTAAATTTTTCTAAATTTCAATATTAGACATGGATTTTATCAGTACACCCAATTAAATACACCCTTTCATAAGTAAATCCGTATCAACAAACTAGTGTTTTCATAAAATTTGAAAGTCCGGTCCTGTCGGGCCGATTTTATTAAAATTTTAGCAGCACATTTTAATCTTTACTAAAGAGTTAAATTTCAATTTTGAAACGATTCTGACAAATTTTTCGATATTTTTGGGCCCAAAAACTTTTTGGAACCCCTAAATACAACCCTGAAAATGGTCCGATCGGGCCCATTTTAAATAGGCTTCTTGCGGTGATGGGTTCCAATGTGTGTACCAAATTTCGTTTCAATCGATTAAGTCTACGAAATGTTACAATTACATAATTATAATTGTAACATTTCGTATCTTTACACCAAAGGTTCCACCATTTTTTATTTTTAACGATTAAGTCTGTCGAGAGTTATCGTGTACACATATATATATATATATTATAGCAATGGCTTTCGCTTCAAAAGACCCGAATTGAATCGGTTGCGCGGCTAGCTACCGACGGCGCGGGGTCATGGGTCGGAAAACAAAAATTATTATCTAGTTACGATCGCACTTGTTTTGGGAAGCAGCCTCTAAAATTTAAATACAGGAAAAGCCCTTAATAGGCAATAAAAAACCCAACCACCTACCACTCGACACTTAGGACAACACAAAAAGTGAACGCACACAATGAATCGTGCGTCAAAATAATTTAATTTAAATTTGAAGTCACCTTGTTACCTTGTTTTCTTGGGGTTATGCTGGGTTTTAAATAAATTTGCGAAAATTTCATAAACCATAAGTATAATTCGTTTTTTGTTTAAATAAAATCGTTATTACATAAATTTACAAACATATATAATATTTAATATTTTAGATCGTATTTAGTTCCGGAAAAGTAAACATGTATTCATTGGTACGTTTCTCACTATTAATCAAAAGTACAAAAATATTGTTAGACGCATTTAGCAACGCGCCAACAGTTGATCACACAAAAACATAAATGACTCGAATTGGACGTGTTTAATAATATTACATCAGACCGGGGTGTTTAACATGATCGCCGGTCTTGATCATATGAGCAATAGGTCAGTTCCTTCCCTACGTTGTGTTTTTTTATTAAAGATCCAAAAGCATACGGTCGTACATGGATAAGCGTACCGTTCTGTTACGTTCTTTGTGTATGTTCAGTATGTGTGTCCGGCGGTCGATTTTGCCAACGCACCCTGTATGTGTGTATTGGGCGGTCGAGGTTTCCAACGCACCCTGTATGTGTGTATTGGGCGGTCGATGTTTCCAACGCACCCTGTATGTGTGTATTGGGCGGTCGATGTTTCCAACGCACCCTGTATGTGTGTATTGGGCGGTCGATGTTTCCAACGCACCCTGTATGTGTGTATTGGGCGGTCGATGTTTCCAACGCACCCGGTATGTGTGAGAACGACAGAACGCCTTTCGCTTGTAAGCTCTAGGTGGGAACTTAATCCCGGTTCTAGTTCTTGATATAATTGAAAATGACCAGAGGGTCAACTATATGGCGTGTCACAGACTCAGTGAACGCTCATTTATTTATTAAATAAATGAACGATAAATGAATCGAGAGGCCTGCCATCCTACGGCGGCCAGACCAAGCCAATTAATAATGGTTTGAAATAGAGACGCGAGCGCGTACAGCCGGAGCGTGCAGGCACTGCGTCTCGGATACAAGTAAGGCGCCTCGCCATACGATAGCGTACATTACTAAATAAAGTTCAAAGTTATTAGATTGCAGTACATAACAAGTGAATATTGAAGTTATTTCTAGATATTGATAAGCTCAAATTAATATCCATTACACTCCCCCGGTCCGTTCAATGATAGGAGATTATTAGGTCATTGTTACCCTTGGGTACGTTCACCTGGTCATATAATGATCTCCTATAATTCAAAAAAACTCTTAACCTACAGACGGACAAAAGTACAAGTTATAATAACAACAATAAAATAAAAAAAAAATAATCAGACTTACGACGGTGCTTAAATAAAACAAAAAAAAAAAATACGGTCATCGTCTCTCCATTAAAGCGAACAAAAAGTTCAAAATACAAAAAATTCAAATTAAAAAAAATTTCTCTCAAATAATAAAAAAATGTTGTTCACTTACACATAACACTTACACTTCACATTGTTTTTATGGGCGGGGGACAAATTGTCCCATGCGGACACTCCCGTTCGCGTACCGGGTGAACCGAATAACGCGTCCATCGGGCATTCGGGTCTTCCTGCGGCAACGCTTTGTCCGTCCGGGGTTCCAGACGGGAAGCGTCGGCACTGTAGGCGTAGGCGGCGGTGGTGTCGGCGTCTTGGGGGTCAGCGGCGTCGTTGATGAGGTCCTTGCAGGCGATGTCTGGATCGGTGCAAGCGGTCGTTTCATCTTCGTATGCGTATCCTGAACAACTAGTGAATATTTGTGGTCCTTTTTCGATCGAGGAAAGGGGCCCGTTAGGTCGGCACTAATCGTTCTCCAGGGTACATCTGCGGTCCGGTCGTGTCCCATATATCCTTGGGGCGCTTTATTTTCGGGCTTCGATTGCTGACAGACACGGCACTTATGTACATATCGTGCTATGTCAATGATCATTTTAGGCCAATAATAAAAATGCTTTATTCGGTCGAATGTTTTATTAATGCCCAAATGTTCGGCGGTCGGCTCATCGTGAAACTGTTTAAGTATCTCTGATCGTAGGTCGGATGGTACAACCAATTTCCATTCGTACGCGGGGTTCGGGAAATGGTTTCGGTCGGTAATGTGTTTATAAATTTTGGAGTCTTGGACTTTCCATCGTGGATAATCATTTGGGTCGGTCTGGATCTTGGTAATCATTTTGTTATACCAGTGGTCGTGTAACTGTATTGGAAAATTTAAATTTTCTCTGGTCGTGATGGGCGTGATGGCTGCTACGTGTTCTATATTTGTTGAAAAAGCCCATGTTCCCCTACTGAAGTCGGGTACTATTTGCATGGTGGTCCAAAAATCGATGCCGAGCACTAGGTCGTGCTGTAATTCGGGCACTACTAATACCGTAATGAGGCGCGTTCGGTCGAATACAGTCATTAGTACATTCATTTCTTGTGTGACGGGATACGTTGTCCCATCAGCGGTCTGGGTTGTATAGTTATGCGCAGGTTGAGTCCGGAATCCTAGTTCAGTGAGCAGCGATCTCCCTCTCGGTCCAACCATCGTTCTGCTAGCTCCTGAATCTAACAATCCGGGAAAGTTTCTTCCACCAATATTAACATATAGGTAAGGTCGGGCGTCTCCTGGCATTTTTGTAATTAAATTTTGGGCGGCTCTCGGTGCAAATTTCGCTAAGGTCGGTTTAGTGGTCTTCAGGCGACGTTTACGACCTGTTAACGTGCCTGTTGGTCGTTTCCCGGTGTTTGGCGACAGCGGGGACAATTCTGTGTTGTAGTTCCGTGCAATCCGCATGTATTACAGAATTGATGTCTAGGCGGGGCTGGACAATTCCGGTAGGCGTGTCCTGGTTGGCGACAATTCCAGCATTTGTACTGAAATGGTGCATTTTGAGTTTTTACAACCTCTATTTGGTGAGCTGGGCTATTCCGCGATGTTTGAATCATCCGTACATTATTGTTAGTCGTGTTTGGTATACTGGGCACTTTAGACAGGTCTGGCTCTAATAGTTGACTAGGCGAGCCTGTTTGACGGTGTGCGCGTAGTCGGCCTCGCTCTAATCGTGCCACTAAAGTTTCTAACTCTTCGATTGTTCTAGGTTCTATCAGGCTGATTTGTTCCTGATAGGCCGGTAAACAATTGAGTTCAATAGTTTGGAGTTGTTCACAATAGGCCGGCGGACGCTCCATACGTTTATATAGACATGACATTTTTGCAACATAAACGGAAAACGGTTCTGTAGGTCCTTGCTTTCGTTTATCGATTTCGGCTCGTAGTAGGTGATCGTAGTCCGGGTCTTGAAAAGCTTTGCGTAATATTCGCACGAGCTCCTCCCACGTGCGTAATCTATCGCGAGCATGTCGGTAAACTTGCAGCGCTGAGCCTCCAAACAATCCCGAAGCTGATTGTAAGAGATCAGCTGTATTTACATTGTTGTCTCGGCGGCGGTCTTCTACGTCTTCCAAAAATGTTTCTAAACTATTGTGGTCGTCGCCAGTAAATTTAATTCCCCATTTATAAATTGAAATTGCTTTATATGAACGAGCGGGGGTCGTGAGGTCTAGATTTAATGCGCGTAAACGGGCAGCAAAATCATTTGGCTGTTCGAGATTGATGTTATTTTGGTCGATCTCTTGTTCGGGTTGAGTTTGTTCAGGTGGCGTTGGTGAAGATTCGTTGGGTTCAGCCTCTTGGAGGGTAGATTGTCTCGGGATATCGGGGCGAATAACAGACTGATCTAAATCTTCTTGAAATCGAACTATTTGTTCTAAAATTTGCAATCGTCGGTTGTAATATTCTTCTGCAGTTATAAGGTTTAGACGGTTACCGATGTGCCAAATTTTTGTTTTAATCTTTTTCAGACTTCCAACGTTCAGCTCGGTTTTTAGTAAATCTTGAATTTCACGAATTTTCTCTTCGCAGACGCTAAGTTCGTTTTCGCATTCTTCATTAGTTAATGATCGACTTAGATTGGCACCGGTCTGGCCTATTTTTAATAAATGACGTAATTTTTTACGTAAATCGTTTACTGTGATCTCGGGGTCAATTCGGATCCCTCGGGCGTTCACTTCCCATATTAGCTCATCTCGAGCAAGTCTGTCGATATCCATTTCGTAACCCTTACACCTTATGGTTTATTAGTGCGAATAGGTCTATTTATATCTATTGTAGGTCGATTGGTCACTGGTATAATTTGTTAATATCCTGGTCACGGCACCATTTGTTACCTGATTTTCTTGGGGTTATGCTGGGTTTTAAATAAATTTGCGAAAATTTCATAAACCATAAGTATAATTCGTTTTTTGTTTAAATAAAATCGTTATTACATAAATTTACAAACATATATAATATTTAATATTTTAGATCGTATTTAGTTCCGGAAAAGTAAACATGTATTCATTGGTACGTTTCTCACTATTAATCAAAAGTACAAAAATATTGTTAGACGCATTTAGCAACGCGCCAACAGTTGATCACACAAAAACATAAATGACTCGAATTGGACGTGTTTAATAATATTACATCAGACCGGGGTGTTTAACATGATCGCCGGTCTTGATCATATGAGCAATAGGTCAGTTCCTTCCCTACGTTGTGTTTTTTTATTAAAGATCCAAAAGCATACGGTCGTACATGGATAAGCGTACCGTTCTGTTACGTTCTTTGTGTATGTTCAGTATGTGTGTCCGGCGGTCGATTTTGCCAACGCACCCTGTATGTGTGTATTGGGCGGTCGAGGTTTCCAACGCACCCTGTATGTGTGTATTGGGCGGTCGATGTTTCCAACGCACCCTGTATGTGTGTATTGGGCGGTCGATGTTTCCAACGCACCCTGTATGTGTGTATTGGGCGGTCGATGTTTCCAACGCACCCTGTATGTGTGTATTGGGCGGTCGATGTTTCCAACGCACCTGGTATGTGTGAGAACGACAGAACGCCTTTCGCTTGTAAGCTCTAGGTGGGAACTTAATCCCGGTTCTAGTTCTTGATATAATTGAAAATGACCAGAGGGTCAACTACATGGCGTGTCACAGACTCAGTGAACGCTCATTTATTTATTAAATAAATGAACGATAAATGAATCGAGAGGCCTGCCATCCTACGGCGGCCAGACCAAGCCAATTAATAATGGTTTGAAATAGAGACGCGAGCGCGTACAGCCGGAGCGTGCAGGCACTGCGTCTCGGATACAAGTAAGGCGCCTCGCCATACGATAGCGTACATTACTAAATAAAGTTCAAAGTTATTAGATTGCAGTACATAACAAGTGAATATTGAAGTTATTTCTAGATATTGATAAGCTCAAATTAATATCCATTACACTCCCCCGGTCCGTTCAATGATAGGAGATTATTAGGTCATAACAATATAGCTCCAAAACGAAAAGCACAAATCCAACTCCAAAATCCCAAAATAAAAAGTATTTTATTCGCCAGATATTCAATCATTTTATTTTAATTGTTTTATAGACCGATGTGCCTGATACGGTCGCCAGACCTCGTCTGTCGTTCTTTTGCGAGTCATAACATCGCCGAAGACATACCATATCTGACGAAATCAAAACGACAAGTACGTACGTTCGCTCACCTCTATCAACCGACGGCCGTAGCCTTATCTCACTCATAAGCATCCATCCTACATGGTGTCTCGCGCTCTCTCCGACACATTGAGTGTCTTTTTTTTGAATATTTATTAATTTCATTTATTCAAATAATATTTCCTACTAGCGGTACCCGCGTATAATATGGTACTTTTTACGTGAATAAAATTTTCAAATATTTTTTTTTTTTAAATAATGCCGCTATTTACTGGATGTGCCAGAGGGCTAATTGCCCCCCTAACTACGACTAAAATTAGCCCCCTATAATATATAAATATATATATAAATATATATATTCATAAATATATATATATATACATACATATATATATAAACATTTTTAAAAATGGTGCCAAAGTGTTCAGGAGGCTATGAAACGTCGAGAAATTTTGGTCCGACCCCTAGGTCCCACCATCCGACCGACGCCAATAGTGTATGTGCCATATGGCAAATACACTAATTACATATGACTTGTAACTTGGAGCTTTATTTACCCCGTATTTTATTTTCGAAATTATGGGTTTTTGTATTATCTTAGCCTGAAAAACGGGGAAACCCGTAAAATACGGGGCACCTGGCAACCCTAAGTCCATTATAAAATAGATAAACCTGAGTTTTATGTACAAAAGTCGATACGAACATAAAATATCATATGTAAAAATTGTATCATCAAAAAATATATAATTATTTATTAGTGGCACACATTTTACAGATATTTTATTAGTTTGCAAAGATTTTTAAAATCTTTAAATAAGTGAACATAAATCAATAATTTAGAGAGTCAGGTGAAAAAAAACCCGATTAAGTGTTATAACGATTTGATATTCAAATCACAACGTTTCTCTAGGTGATCCTAAGTCCTAACTTCTTCAGGTGTCTTGAATCCTTTATAAACACTATGGTTAGATGTAAGTATATGATTACATTACAGTTACTAAATATTATAATATAATGCCTATAATAGGTACACATTTAGTAACTAATGCAATACATCTGACAGTGTTTATAAAGAAATATCTGGGTGCCGAGCTTTGCTCGGATGAGTTCAATAAAAATAGTACTTGTATGCTGTGAGATAATAATTTTCTCAGAATATTATTCCGAAACGAATTTATTTCTGAAACATAATTTAAAATAATTGTTTCTGTTAAATATTTTAACTACCTATGTGTATTTTTAAGCGTAAAAACTAAATATCAATTTGAATCAAGCATTTTTTCCTGTAAATATTATTTAGGTCGCCATTTTCAAATCTACCGCCATTATTAATTTGTTGACTGAAGAACTCGCAAAAACCGATTTTCATAGATTGAATATCTTGTAAAAATGTTCGAATCAGATGAAATTTTGCTCGCCCGTTACCATTTTAACAATCCAATTTTAAGCATTAATACCAAATATCAACTTTATCGAAGTACTTTTTCTCTGTGATGTCATCTTAACAACTTCCATTAAATTTCAAATACTTTTTTTGCATAGGTACCTACTGAAAAACAAAAATCGATTCTTTTAATAACAAACGTCAGACTTATAACCTGCGCAAAACTTTTTTTGCATGTATCTTCACCATAGTTTTTAAAAATCGATGCGTTTTTACACAGACCCGTGGCGCCAGAAGTGCGGCCCTTCGGGCCGTCGTTTTGTTTTTATTTACATATTGTGCAAGACACTTCTTATATTAGTGTTCAATTACAATTTTAACACTTGTGATATATTATATAAAATCTATGTAGAAATAGACTTCGAATCAATCTGACTTTAATTGAGCGAGTTATAATAAATAAAAAACACCTTTTTTTTAATTGCTTCCCTCTGGAACCATAATTCCTACCTAGATCGATTTCTCGCCCCGAAAAATCCCCATTCTGTAAATTTCATCAGAATCGTTAGTCGTTTTTGAGAAAAAAAGGTCTAGGTAAGATTATACGTCATATACTACATTTAACGTACTTACCTATACATATTTTATATAGGTAATATAAAAATAACATACCTATTTATTTAAATTTTATCTAAAACTACTTACATAATTATGTTTAGATTTTATTGTTGCTATTTTTTTACTTTTCAAATAATTACTGATTATTTTAATAAGTTAAAGATTGACTGTCAGATTTGACATAAATAATGAAAATAGTTTGTTTTTTCCAAAGCCTACTCACAATACGACACTGTTTTATGACGTTAAAAAAACTGTTTTTTAAAATTATAAAATCGATAAGAAAACGAATTTTTCCAGGGATGAGACCTAGCTAAATCGATTTTTTGCCCCCCGAAACCCATTTTCGGTAAATTTGATCAAAATCGTTAGAGCCGTTTTCGAGAAAATATTTATATAGATACATAGAAACATATATACAAGATTTACTCGTTTAATAATATAGGGATTCAAGACACATGAAGAAGTTAGAATCATCAAACAAAACATGGTGATTTGAATATTAAATCGTTATAACACTTAATCAAGGTCTTTTTAACACGCTTATATTAGCTTCACCTGTATGTGTGCTTGCGGGCTTGCTTGTTTGTCAGTTTGTAACCGACTTCTTTGAACTTGATTTTGACCAACTTTGAATGGTCAGATTTAGTTTAAACGTTGTCGACTTATCAAGGACCGACGACAATACAATAATTCAATAAGTTTGTCCCATTATCCTGACCAGGATCTCCAGGACTAAAAAAAGAAAAGCAAAAAACTTCAGATTGAACTGAAACTTTGCACACTTATCAAGGATCGATGACAATACAATAATTCAATAAGTTTGTCCCATTATCCTGACCAGGATCTCCAGGACTAAAAAAAGAAAAGCAAAAAACTTCAGATTGAACTGAAACTTTGCACACTTATCAAGGACCGATGACAATACAATAATTCAATAAGTTTGTCCCATTATCCTGACCAGGATCTCCAGGAATAAAAAAAAGCAAAAAACTTCAGATTGAACTGAAACTTTGTACACTTATCAAGGACCGATGACAATACAATAATTCCATAAGTTTGTCCCATTATCCTGACCAGGATCTCCAGGACTAAAAAAAAGCAAAAAACTTCAGATTGAACTGAAACTTTGCACACTTATCAAGGACCGATTACAATACAATAATTCCATAAGTTTGTCCAATTATCCTGACCAAGAAGCAAAAATAAATTATAATTTAAAAAAACTAAAAAACACGCTTTAATGGTAAAAAGTAAAAAATAATTAATTTTATTGTAAAAAAGCGTGGGGTAGTATGAAAATATGATACAAAGCACCCCACGCTTTTTTACAATAAAATTAATTATTTTTTACTTTTTAGTTCATTAAAGCGTGTTTTTTAGTTTTTTTAAATTATAATTTATATTCACCAGAATTTCTAAATTAATATCATGGACCTGAATTATTGTCTTAAATTAACAATATGTTATCTTATTAATACAGTTATCATCTAAGAACTTAAACCTTTTTTTTTTAATTTAAAAATTAATAATCTCGATTTTCAGATAAGAAGACTTGATCAGATGCCAAATTTCATCTGCCGTTTATGTTACACTCAACTCGAAAAAATTCATCAGTTCGAAATGCAAATAGTACAGTCTGTAACCGTACCATTTAGATAACGTACACAAGGTTAACAAAAAAATTATATTAGTGGTCTGTTCTGCGCAACGTTTAGCAATCTGACCCAGAAGACTGGCGCTAGCGACGACGTGAGTTCAGTCAGAATCCTACCTGCGTCCTTTCCTCTTATCAGCTATCTGCTGTCAGAAGTTTGGCCCTAGAAAAAGGGGTCGCCACCAGATTGAGAATAGCAATCTGGAACTAATTTACCTAACACAACATGCAATAATAAAATATGAAATGTCAACAATGAAATTGACCCAACGGTCGTTTATTATACTCCAATAATTAATTTAAATCTGACAAATATTCTTACAAAATTATCGCTCGCTATGGAAATGCTATTTTACTACAATGTTTATTAACCTGGAATATGCATATTCAGCTACAAATCTTAATTCATTCTCGAGATACGGATCAATATAAATAAGGATAAAAAAGGAATTTCTTATCTTTGACCCGCGTGGTCTGATGATCGTTGACTACAGGTAATAAACCTGCAGCATTCTCTCCGGTATCCGTAGTTTCCGGCCGTCTTCCTGTGCGAAACTCCCCGCTGGTGAATGCGCAAAGCGATGCGCGAAATGATTGAGCAAAAACAATATGCAAATGACGTGCCAACAATATAATAAGCGAATAAATACGCTTCGATTCTCACAACTCACTTTTAGCATTTACTGCACTGCACTTTGCAAATAACTTCAACTTTTATCACAATGGCTTTACTACTTTACCATACTTAACTTTCATTTAATATCAATATTTCACTCTTGCTTATTTCTGCAAGTAATTTCACTGTTTCGTATTTTACCTTATTTCCGCTAATAATTGCGGTATTTCTTATATTAATTGACTAGCGCTGCTTTATATAGCCGGAACGCTGCCCACGCGTGACTCTAAAGCTCTTTTCTACGGAGCTATCAAAGTGACATACGATTCGCTTGAATGCCGAACACGCAGTCTAACACTTAACCTGAGTTTGACGGGCTGCCATTCTTGGCCGAAACCACGTCCCGCGTGAAGCTAAAACTCCCTTCTCGGAGCAATTAAAGTGACATACGTCTCGCTCGAAGTCTGAGTACGCAGTGTCTTCCGACACACAATCTTCCCACGCCAACAGTTTAGCGCCCAAAATTCTCTTGTTATAGTGGGGATGCGGCGTGCTAGTCGTCTCCCTCTTACAACAGCAATAATTCGTATCATGGCTCTCTCCAATCCCTAAAGCGGTTGCACCTTTCCGTACAGGATAGGTAAACAACAGGAAGACATATATACATTGAACATTTATAGCATTTCCTTATTATTTCAAATATAAGCGGCAAACCTGTACTGTTACAGTTACCCCCCCCCCCTTTGAATGATCAAAATTGGAGATTTTATCTTTAAAATAGAACAATATTGGAATTCAAACAAAATAAGGTAAACAAAAAGTTTTCTCATCCCTAACTTAAACATGATAATGTAAACAAAAGATTTTTCACATCCCTAGCCAGGGCGATTCTTCAATACTTAACATAAACATAGTAAACAAAACCTCAACAATATAAACCAACATTAATAATGTAAACAAACAGTAAATCCAATACAATTTTAATTGAACACACTATGCCACTATGCATTATGGCATTATTGCCAGTTGTTACTGGTAAATTTCTTCGCGTCTGGTCCCGAAACTCACCAATTATCACTTATGACTTTTTCACTGTACATATTTCCTATAACATGTCACTACACATTTTATCTTAAACAGTAATACATAGTTACTAGCGGACCCGGTCCGGCTTCGCTCGGATGGTATGAAATTATGATTTAATAGCGGTCACCCATTACTCCGCTCACGTATATTTAGTATAGCTGACCCGGCAAACGTTGTTTAGCCATATACGTTATTTCCAGGAATAATTACATTACTCACTCGCTTCGCTCGTTCGCTTGAATATTTTCGCCTACTCACTCCCTAAAGCGGTTGCACCTTTCCGTACAGGATAGGTAAACAACAGGAAGACATATATACATTGAACATTTATAGCATTTCCTTATTATTTCAAATATAGGCGGCAAACCTGTACTGTTACAAGTCCGATAAAACGCTACGACGCTATCTGCAGCAACTGTATGGTTCTGAAAAACAAATTAAGACTGAATGTTCCATTCAGAAGTCTTCTGAGGAACATTTAATCCATAAAATTGATCACTGTGATACCACTATGAAATGTGAACCGACGCATGATAATTCATTAAATTTTACAGAATATACTGATGGTACAGTAGACATTTTATCCAAGGGTGATGATAGTGAAATCGACTGCGAAGACTCAAAGAACGACACCAATTTGGGCGAAAACATGGACGTTATCTGGAAAGAGAAAACACTTGCAAATTTTAAATCAGCGAATAAAATTAACCAGGGAACGCCTTTGAAATTCGAAATGAAAGAAGAACCAACGAATGATAATTCATTAAATCTAGCAGAATATGCTGATGGTACTGTAGAAATTTTATGTAAGAGTAATGGTAGCGAAATTGACTTCGAAAACACAAAGATCGATAGTGGCCACATATCGGGGAACAATGTAGGAAAATGTTTGGACAAAAGTGAGGTTGAAAAAAAATATATTTCGCTAAATTATGAGAAACATAAAAAAGCAACAGACAATAAGCATCACTGTGACTTTTGTAATAAGAGTTTTACCAAATCTTGTATTTTGGAAACTCACATATTATGTATACATAGGGGTGAGAAACCGTCCGAGTGTGATAAACCATATCAGTGTGACGTTTGTAATAAGTGTTTCAGACGATCAAGTAATTTAATCAATCACAAACGCACACATACTGGTGAGAAACCATATCGGTGTGACTTTTGTAATAAGTGTTTTACCCAAACAAGTCATTTAAATGATCACAAACGCTTACATACTGGTGAGAAACCATAACGGTGTGACCTTTGTAATAAGTGTTTCTCCCGAGCAGGTCGTTTAAATGTTCACAAACGCTTACATACTGGTGAGAAACCATATCAGTGTGACATTTGTAATAAGTGCTTCAACCATTTAACCACTTTAAAAAATCACAAACGCACACATACTGGGGAGAAACCATACAAGTGTGACATTTGTAATAATTGTTTCAGTAGATTAGACATTTTAAAAAATCACAAACGCACACATACTGGTGAGAAACTATAACAGTTGTTACAAACTTGTAACGAATTATCAAGATGTAAAAGCGGGCCCAATTGATAATGTCCAGATTTGATAATTCACATCAAAATAATTCAGTAAAGAAAAAAACTGGCAAAGTTTAATAAATTTAATTTAAGGAAAAGAAAACACAAGATTACAAAATAAAAAATGGTAATAGAAAACATTTATAAAGAAACACAAACTTAGAAATATTAAAAAAGTCTTCATTTAATTTTTATTATCAAAGATAAAAACTTATTTTTTATTTATTAATTGTCAATAGAAAAAATCGCACTCATTTCTTTTTTCGTTGCCAAACAACGTACATTGGCATTGTCGCATTAAGCATAGCATGCTTATATATTTGAGACCGATAGGAATTTTGAATGGAGGCTGACAGTTGAGACTGGATCACATAACATTAAAATAATAGTGAGAAACTTGTGGTAACAGTCCCCTCGGGTTATTTTTTTATTTTGCTTATTTGCAAAATAACACTGAATTAATTTAATTTTATTATTATCTATTGATTTTTTTAAGTTGGCTCAAGTGAACACGTTTTAGTTCTTTTGTCTCCAAATCGCGCACAATACAACTGGCAGACGAAGTAAACATTACAATTTCTTGTGGACTCGAATAGATGGGTCTGAATTTTCTTGACATGTTGTTCTTCATTGGAGATGATAGAATCTTGAATATTACGGTATCATACAGTTTCAGTGGATTATATTGACGATGTGATAATTTATAATACTTCGCAGCTTTCTCATGAGAATGTTTAAGAAACTGTTTTACATGCATACCCGTTTGATTGGACGGGTGCAAAACGGAGGTTAAATTCCATTTTAAATCCACCGGGGTCAACATTTCTCGGTTGTAAAAAATTCTTCCAGGCGTACTATGGGTACTTTCATGCAATGAATTATTACAATTTAAATCCACGTAAACTAAATAATCATCCCAATCATTATGGACTTCAGAATATTTGTGTAATAGTAAAGAAAGGGTCTGTTTCAAAGTGCGAATTTGACGTTCAGACATATTACTTTGAGGATGGTATGGAGTAGTGTAAATATGTTTCACTCCCCAATAATGACAAAAATTCTTAAAAACATTAGAAGAAAAATAAGTGGCGTTATCAGATACCATAGATACAGGGGTACCAAAAATAGAAAATGTTTGAATTAAACGATCGACAATTAAGGGAGAACTAAGATTTTCCAATGGATACGAAATAGTAAATTTCGAATATGCGTCTAGAATAACTAAAACATATTTATTATTTTTAGGTGTGGGTGTTAGAGGACCCACAGTATCAATATAAATCTTTTCCCAAACCGATTTTGGAATAGAAGAAGACATTTGAACGTTAATAGGATGATTGTTAGGTTTGAATTGCGAACACAACGTACATTGTTGTAAATATTCTTTAATATCCAGATACATGCGTTTCCACCAGAATCGTTTCGCTATGGCACGATATGTTTTGGTTAATCCAGGATGACATATAAATTCGGTGTCATGAAAGTGGTGAATAACAAGTTTTATAGCAGCCGTTGGTACGACTATCCTCTTGAACTTTCTTTTACCACAACGAATTGCTAGAAGTCCATCCAAAACAAGGAAGTTATTTACACGTTTTCCAGACTTTATGTCTGATAACATGAGCCCCCATGAAGGATCTTGTTCTTGCATTTGAAGTATAGTAGTGAAAGGATTGGGAGGATCTTGAAGTACATTTATGACATCTTCTTGAGGTATGGGATAATAGTCAGTTTCAGTACTTGTAAACAAACGAGATAAACAATCAGCTGTATTATTTACTGAGCCACGAATATGTTCAATTTCAAAATTGAATTGACTAAGACGTAGTAGCCAACGTCCTATTCGCCCTAAATTTTTTGGATGTTCCAATAGCCATACAAGAGCCATACTATCAGTTTGCAATTTGAATTTTTGGAATTGTATAAAAGATTTAAATTTTTCTAGGGCAAATATACAGGCTAGAGTCTCTAACTCATACGCACTGTACTTTTGTTCAGCGGTATTCAAACAGCGACTGGCGTATTGGATGGGAAAGTTTCCGTCTTCGAATTTTTGTAATAAGACAGCTCCTACAAACAAACCGCTAGCGTCAGTCTGAACTATAAATGGACGAGAAAAATCAGGAAAACGTAAAATAGGCGCGTTGCAAAGAGATTTTTTAAAAAAATTAAAAGAGCTTTCATGAATTTCCGTTATATTATATTTAGCATTCTTCTTTTTAAGATCATTCAGAGGTCTAATAAGTTTAGCGTAGTCAGGAATAAATTTGCTATAATATGATACAATTCCTATAAAGGTTTTCATCTGTTTTAGATTTCTTGGCATAGAAAGACGAGCAATAGCTTGAACTTTATCAGACGAGGTTTGAATTCCATAACTTGAAATAGTATGTCCCAAAAAGGAAACTTGAGATAAACCTAATTTAAATTTATCGGGATTAATTGTTAATCCAGCGTTACGAAGGCGTTGTAAAACAATTCTAACATGTTCAAGGTGAGATTTCATATCTTGGCTATAAATTAAGATATCGTCAAAAAATGCAACGACGAACTTATATCTAAGATCGGCAAAAGTATTAAAAATCAGACGATTTAATGCACTCGGCGATGTTTTAAGGCCAAAGGGTGCTTTATAAAATTCATATTGTCCTTCCGGAGTGACAAAGGCTGTGTATTTGGTAGAATCTGGATGCAATTGAATTTGATAAAAAGCTTTAGTTAGATCAATTGTAGAAAATACCGAAGCATTATGTAGTGATTGGAAAATAGTTTGAATTAGCGGAACGGGGAAGGGATCAACTAGTATTTTTTTATTAATTTTCCTATAATCAACGCAGAGTCGAAATGTGTTGTCCGGTTTCTTAATGAGAAAGGCCGGAGCAGAATATTCAGAACGGCTAGATTTTATAATGTTCTGTTGTAATAGTTCCGTTATGTGTTCTCGCATTATTTGAGCCTTTGGAGGAGATAGTGGAAACGGTGGAAGAGACACAGGTATTTTATCAGAGAGGTTGATATTGTGTGAATAATCTTTTGCAGTCCCTACCTTTGCTGTCAAAACATCCGGAAATTCCTCGTTAAGACATTTGAATTGTTCAGAAATATAAGAATTCTGAATATTTGAAGAATTTTCTAAACAATTAATAAGGAGATTAGGAAGAGGAAAGAAATCTTCAATAAAAGGAATTTTTATATGCGATGAAAATTCAAAAGACAAATTTTTTAAGGATAAGTCAATGCATGCTTTCATTTTACTTAAAGTAGGGTAACTAAGGAATTACAGGAAAAATTGTAAACGGTAACAACCATAATTCTATTTTCCACGTAAGCGAGCCTATTTTTATTATAGTTCGTATTTTTGTGTTTAACTCCACTAGATTGTTATTAGCAACCCTAACTTTCTTTGTTTCATAAAAAGGAGAACCTAATTTAAACTTAATTAACTTATTAAATATATCTTGAGAAATTATATTCAAAGAACAACCTAAATCTAAGAGTGCCGTGGTTTCGAACTTATAAAAGCTAACTCTGATTAATGGCAACGATTTAATATTACTTTTCACCGGAGAAGTCACTATCGATTCAAAAGAAAATTCCGGGTTGAAATCGATAGTATTGTTATTCAGTTTTTTAGATTTGAATTATTAATAGGAGAATATACGGGTCGTGGACGAATTTGGCAGTCCTTAATTAAATGTCCGGCATTTTTGCAGTAACGGCAGACGGGAACCGATGTGTCCGCACTGGCGACAGAATTTTGATTTCTTGCCGAACGTAATGCGGTGATACTCTGATGATAATTTATAATTTTATTAAATTCGAGCAAATTATTTGGAGGCATTGTGTATTGTAAATACTGAAAAGTTTCTTGATTAACTTTAGTCCAAATGTGCGCTATAAAGTCCGTTTCAGACATGATGATTTCAAAAAGATCCATTTGCTGTTGAATACGCACTACAAATTGTCGCAATGATTCTTGAGATCCTTGATTTGAATTTAAAAGGACACTTTTGAGCAACGATCTGTCTATATTAGTTAAGAACTCATTTATTAATTTGTTTTTAAACTGTTTCCAATTTTTCATTACTAAGGTATTTTGTATCCAGAAGGAACGTAATTGTCCCATGGTCCGGTTCACTAACAGTTTTAAAAGTACATGGGAAGGTATTATATCAATTTTTATGAGTTCATTTACTTGTATTAAAAATTGTTTCAAATTATTAACATCAGAACCATCACACACATGTATTTGTGAACACATTGATGAATAAATTAGTTCAAAATCTGTCTTGTATTTAGATAATTCATTCGTAATTCCAGTCTCATATTGGTCAATACCTTCAGACAAAAAATTCCTACCTGATTGTTGATCATTCTCAGAAGCCTCTCGGCGAACCTCCGTAATGATAACAGGAGGGGAAGAAAGTTGAGTTCTCTGGACGAAAGTTCCAGGATTTGACACAGGATTGCCGACATGACCTGATGCGGGCGGAACTGAACGGGTTCTGGAACGTAGACGCCTTGGCGAAGAAAGATCCGGATTCTTGCTTGTAGTAGCCATAATGAGATTTTCCACATTTACTGAACTCTAGCTCTGCTACCAATTGTTACAAACTTGTAACGAATTATCAAGATGTAAAAGCGGGCCCAATTGATAATGTCCAGATTTGATAATTCACATCAACCAATAATTCAGTAAAGAAAAAAACTGGCAAAGTTTAATAAATTTAATTTAAGGAAAAGAAAACACAAGATTACAAAATAAAAAATGGTAATAGAAAACATTTATAAAGAAACACAAACTTAGAAATATTAAAAAAGTCTTCACTTAATTTTTATTATCAAAGATAAAAACTTATTTTTTATTTATTAATTGTCAATAGAAAAAATCGCACTCATTTCTTTTTTCGTTGCCAAACAACGTACATTGGCATTGTCGCATTAAGCATAGCATGCTTATATATTTGAGACCGATAGGAATTTTGAATGGAGGCTGACAGTTGAGACTGGATCACATAACATTAAAATAATAGTGAGAAACTTGTGGTAACACAGTGTAACGTTTGTAAAAAGAATAATTTTATTCTGAATTTTTAAGCTTAAATGGGGAGAAATCGTGTTAGTATCACCTTTGTAATAAATGTTTCATTGGACCACTGTCTAAAATTTCACAATCTTACACATGTAGAGCTGGGAAATATCTTGCATCTAAGATACTCTTTTATTTCTTAGATACTTTTTATCTGTATCCAAAAATGAAGATACTGCTCATATCTGGATCTTGGATACATTTACTGAAGTATCTATTGGTATAAAATAGCAATATATTTTTTTATACTTTAAGGTACGTGCAGTATGGAACTGGGATTCTAGATGGTAGCGTAGATCATAGCAGGGCTTGCTTAAATTAATGCATTGTTATATATGCGAGCGTACACAACGAAGCAGTGAGTGTAGCAGGTATAAGCGCTGTTACAAGAGCTGCTAGATACAAGAATGTATCTCACCATTCTTTCAGCGCGCTGACTACTATAATCAACGTGTGACAACTGTCAAATGGCCGTTACAAGTTTCGCAATGGATGTGACTAGTTTAATAAATGACATTTTGCCAGTTTTTATTTAATTTGTTTTGAGTTTTTTCTAAGACGTATTTAAAAGTGTTAGGTTCCATACGGAAATATTCAAAAAACCGGTTTGGGTAAAATTTTAATTCTTGGTATAAATGTTGAAATTCGCCATGTTTAGATCGTTTTCTATTAATAGGGTGGACATGATAGCTCCTACCCAAATTTGTAATTAAAATATGCCACTTTGTAGCAGAAGAACACAAATATTCGTCTTCGCTATCTGACATTTCAAACGCGACTTAAGCTTGTATCAATGCTAGTATCAAAGCTTCGTTGTGCAAGCCTATAAGCGCTTATAATTTCAGCCATCATCTACCATACATGCTACCATCTAGAATCCCAGCTGCGTACTGTACGTACCTTTACAAAGTATCTTTCGTCCAGTATACTTCTTTTGAATATTTTCTGCAGCTCTGCTTCTGAGATGCGTTTATTATAATTATGTGTTTTGTCGTCATACATGAAAACGAGTTATTAGTGATAAAAAAGAATCTCGACTAAGTTATTACTGCAAAAAAAAAATTCTTCTTTTTATAGACAACTGCACAGCGCATGGTGACACACAAACTAAACCTCACTAAGTAAAAATATGAGCCATTAAAACCTCCTTAACTTAAACCCTTTTTAAGTAGAAAACTCTTATAACTCAAACTTTTTAACGTTTCCCTTGAACTTTTAGTTATTGAGATTCTACTGTATTGATGTAAACATTGTAATGATATAGTGACAAATAAAAATCTCACAACTCTATAATGATAAGAAAAAATAAATTCTTATTTTGCAATTGATTACCTACCTGTTTGATATATTTTTTTTTTTAGTTTAACAGCAGCTCTAGACCGCTTTCCATCTTAGTTCGACAAATTCCTTAAAAATTTTATGAGAATATAGAGAGTGGCACATCTTAAACAATGCTGTGAAATATCTCGTAAACGGTACAAACCATAAAAAAATGTTTTATACAAAAGTTATAGAGTGTCAAGGGGGACAGAAAACTGTGATGTCAAATTTAACATAGGTGGTGCTGTGACGGTCAGGCGAAGGTCAGCTTCGATTTTTTAATTGCAACAGTGCATTTTTATTCCAGAATACGATACAGTATTTAATGGTGAACAGTAAATTATTAAGGTACATATGAGCTAAAGTTATTAAATATTGAAATATTTACAAATAAAATAGCAAAATTGATTTGTCAATTCGGTTCTTTTATGAATTGAATTCAATCCAAGAAGGCTGGTGCGTAATATTATCATGATTCATGGCTATCTGCTATGCCATAATTTATCTAATTCGCGTTCATTTTGGCCGTTATTTAATTTCAAAATATCTCAATATTTATTAACTTTAGCTGATATGTTACCTTAATAATTTACAGTTTACTATTAAATACTGTATCGTATAATTATTCTTGGTGACATGGAGCTATATACATGTTCGGAACTACCCAACTCTAGTCTTGCGTCTTTTTCATATGCTGTCGGTAAATTTACAGTGGCTAATATTTTCTTAATCAATGTGCAAGTGCAATAATTAGGTATATTATTTTAAACGGACAGTTCTTCATTTTGATAATAAATCATATTTACATTTTTTTATTAATATCATTGTTAATAATTAAGACATTATGTTAATTTTTTTGACAAATAAAATTTAAGAAATAATATTAACAGTTCATTTTTAATTTTATAAAAAATAACCACGCTTTTTAGTTTATTATAACTTGCATTTAAAAAAAATCTTGAAAAAGAAATTTAAACTGACAGTTTACACGTCTAGAATTATTAAAATATTTATAGAAATACTAGCCGTTACCCGTGGCTTCGCCCACATATTTTACGATTTATAATTTATTATCCCCCCGCGAGAAATTCTTCTCCTGCGAAACGAAGTAGTGTTTATTCGCACGAATTTTATAATACATTACTCACTCGCTTCGCTCGTTCGCTCGAATTTTATTTATACATTATTGCTCACCTACGATACCTATATAAGGAACTCCTGTGCAAAATTTGTTATCCACCCGCGAGAATCTTCCCCCCTAATTTGTTATCCCACCGCGAGAATCTCCCCCCCTAATTTGTTATCCCCCCGCGAGATTATCCCCCCGCGAGATTATCCCCCCGCGAGAATCTTTCCCCCTAATTTGATATCCCCCGCGAGAATCTCCACCCCTAATTTGTTATCCCCCCGCGAGAAGCTTCCCCTCTAATTTGTTATCCCACCGCGAAAATCCCCCCCCCCTAATTTGTTATCCCACCGCGAGAATCTCCCCCCCTAATTTGTTATCCCACCGCGAGAATCTCCCTCCCTAATTTGTTATCCCACCGCGAGAATTTCCCCCTTAAATTTGTTATCCCACCGCGAAATTCTCCCCTACTAATTTGTTATCCCACCGCGAGAATCTCCCCCCTAATTTGTTATCCCACCGCGATAATCTCCCCCCCTAATTTTTTATCCCACTGCGAGAATTTCCCCCCTAATTTGTTATCCCCCATGCAGAATCTCCCCCCCTAATTTGTTAATCCCCCGCGAGAATCTCCCCCCCTAATTTGTTATCACCCCGGGAGAATCTCCCCCTTAATTTGTTATCCCTCCGCGAGAATCTTCACCCCTAATTTGTTATCCCCTCGCGAGAATCTTCCCCCTAATTTGTTATCCCTCCGCGAGAATCTTCCCCTCTAATTTGTTATCCCACCGCGAGAATCTCCCCCCCTAATTTGCTCTCCCACCGCGAGAATCTCCCCCCTAATTTGTTATCCCACCGCGAGAATCTCCCCCCATAATTTGTTATCCCACCGCGAGAATCTCCCCCCCAAATTTGTTATCCCACCGCGAAATTCTCCCCTCCTAATTTGTTATCCCACCGCGAGAATTTCCCCCTAATTTGTTATCCCGCCGCGAGAATCTCCCCCCTAATTTTTTATCCCACCGCGAGAATCTCCCCCCTAATTTGTTATCCCACCGCGAGAATCTCCCCCCATAATTTGTTATCCCACCGCGAGAATCTCCCCCCCAAATTTGTTATCCCACCGCGAAATTCTCCCCTCCTAATTTGTTATCCCACCGCGAGAATTTCCCCCCTAATTTGTTATCCCGCCGCGAGAATCTCCCCCCTAATTTTTTATCCCACCGCGAGAATCTCCCCCCTAATTTGTTATCCCCCCGCGAGAATCTCCCCCCCTAATTTGTTATCCCCTCGCGAGAATCTCCCCCCCCTAATTTGTTATCACCCCGGGAGAATCTCCCCCCTTAATTTGTTATCCCTCCGCGAGAATCTCCACCCCTAATTTGTTATCCCCCCGCGAGAATCTTCCCCCTAATTTGTTATCCCTCCGCGAGAATCTTCCCCCCTAATTTGTTATCCCCCCGCGAGAATCTTCCCCCCTAATTTGTTATCCCCCCGCGAGAATCTTCCCCTGTAATTTGATATCCCCCCTCGGGAATCTCCCCTCCTGCGTAGCTTTCTATTAGTGAAAGAATTTTTAGAATCGGTTTAGTAGTGACAGAGATAAAACAAAAACAAATCTATCCCACGGGAACCGTAAATTTTTCCGGGATAAAAATTAGCCTATAACATTCTCTGACCCCTAAACTACCACTATGCATAAAATCATGTCGATCCCTTGCTCAGTGAAAAACAAAAACATAACAATCCCACGGGAACCGTACATTTTTCCGGGATAAAAAGTAGCCTATGTGCTATTCCAGACTATAATCTATCTCTGTGCCAAATTTCATCCAGATCCGTTCCGACGTGATTGAGTAACAAACATCCATACTTACATCCATCCATACATCCAAACTTTCACATTTATAATATTAGTTAGAAGGTAGATTTTTGACAGTTAATAAATTATTTTGCTTTTAGTAATCTACAGATTGCTCAAAAATTTTTTATGTGTATTACAGAGTGTATTTTCGTTACTAGGAAAGTTACTAGAATTGCAGATAGATTTGGTTTTTAATAGGTATATAAACAAATTTGACATTTGTTGGAGTAGATGTTATTATTTTAACACTGTTTATTTAATGAGGCGTCGCTATGAAAACTTAGCACTCATAAACTGCTATTTTTCCAACAGTCACTTACAGCAATATAAATAAATACGGTCTAGTACATTTGTAAAATGAAATTCTCCCAAACGACCAATCAAAACCCAAGAAACAAAGGGACACGTGCTATTCACCCACATAATATTATGTCACTCTATCGTGAAGTCTAAGATATGACCCTACAAACTGGGTCTGAACAACTCTAATAAAATTTTTGTTATTGAATTTAACAGATAATATTATGATGAAAACCATCAAATTGGTAAAAGACTAACTAGTTCAATCAAATGGGTAATCAAAGGCCAACCGTGCACTTTGGGTAGACAGCGATTTTTTAAAGGGATTCATAGGGGGCTCGGTGGTGACTTTAAAATTGAGTTTTCGAAACGGGACGGCGCTCTCATTTGGCGTGTGTAAGTAGTTTTTTTACTGTATCCATGACATCATAATTCATAGCCCTTCAATGGGTCGACTGATTTTAATGAGATTTTCTTTATATGATAGAACATTTTTGCGAAAAGGGGTTGTAAGATACAAAAAGACGGATAAAATACAAAATTAATGAACTAAAAAGTAAAAAATAATTAATTTTATTGTAAAAAAGCGTGGGGTAGTATGAAAATATGATACAAAGCACGCCACGCTTTTTTACAAAAAAATTAATTATTTTTTACTTTTTAGTTCATTAAAGCGTGTTTTTTAGTTTTTTTAAATTATAATTTATTTTTGCTTTTTAGTCCTGGAGATCCTGGTCAGGATAATGGGACAAACTTATGGAATTATTGTATTGTCGTCGGTCCTTGATAAGTCGACAAAGTTTAAACTAAATCTGACCGTTCAAAGTTGGTCAAAATCAAGTTCAAAGAAGTCGGTTACAAACTGACAAACAAGCAAGCACACAAGCACGCAAACATACAGGTGAAGCTAATATAAGCGTGTTAAAAAAGATCAGGTACCTACCTATATCGTGAGACATTCAACAGAAGCTATGCTTCTTACGGATTGTAGGTATATAAAATCGAATTTATTTACAAACTCTGACGTTTCACTTTAGGTTCCCATTTCAAACGTACGCTAAGAAAAAAAAGCTAATATGAAATGATAAAATATTATTGTCACTAAGTAGGTACAGGTAACTATGATAACATGATATTTTAGTAATTAAAAAATGTGAGTCGTCGTGGGACGCCTGGTAGATATGAAACAATTTTATAGCTTGAACCCCCCGCAAGAAAGTTATTAAAATAAAATATAGTCTATATACTCAGGAATAGTGGAAAGAATTTTTAGATTCGGTTCAGTAGCTCCAAGAATTTATGGAGTCGAACTTGCACTTGCCGTTCTTTTATCATTTTTTGTTGTCAGTATTTCTCGAATACGGCTCAACACTACTTAAGAAAATTTATACAGATTGTAGAGAAATATCAATACTTAGAATTATTTTTTCATAACTGACAGACCTTTCTCTAAATGAATAATTAATGTTTAATATGAGGTCTGCCAAATATGCAAAAAAAAAATGTTACAAGGCAGAGCGGGGCATGGAGCTAGTTTTTCGTGTATAGTTTACAAAATATTTTCTATTAAATTTTAATTAAAAGTGTCGTTTACAAAAAAAAATCCTATATCCTTATTATATTCATGAATATTATACATTTTGGAATATTATATGCAGGAATTTAAGACGCTTTAGATATTTGTTGTTGAGTAAATTGTAAATTGTATTTTAAAGACCACCAACAGCTAAGGTTATTTGGGCCTAGCACCAATTCATATTTTCAATTCATTATTTTTTTTTTTTTTTAATAATAAATTGAAAATCTAATTGACACTTTTACCAGCTCTCGGGCTAGAACTCGGGAACTGGGGACTTGTAATAGAGGAACCATAGCAACGCCATGTAAACAACAGCGCCGCTACACTCTCGGCTATTCTCAAGCCCTTTGTTGTTGAGAAAGTCTAATTGGCCTGTACTAAGTGCAGACTCTTAGGCCTAGCAGTTAGCACGAATAGGTTTCAGGTTCGAATCTCGACACACACGTCGGGGATCGTGTGGTCTAGTGGTTAGCGCGTCGGCCTCTAGATCAGACGGTCGTGGGTTCGAATCCTACCTGCGCTTATGGATGTTTTGTGATGTCAATTAGTTTTAACCTTAGAAAGATAACCATTCGTAAATTTTACGAGGCACTTTATAAATCATCTGTGCATTTTTAGTGTGTATGAGTTAGAAGGCTGCGACTTTCAGTAGTTTCATCATTGGCTATTAGTACTTGGCCGAAAGAGTCGGCGGTGATACAGACTTCTGCTTTCAGCTGTGCGGGTATAGCATTCGTAATTCGTTAGTCTCAGTGTAACATTTAAATCGCATATGAGAGGTGAGTTTTACATTGAACTGAGACGACGGCTAATATTTCGTTGCCTGAAATCGTGGGCTAAATACACCAAGTTTGCAGCGTTCACTCCGATCTGCTATTGAAGATATTATCAAGGATAGGGTTGCCACCTCTGGAGAGACTTTGACCCGGAGATTTTTACTGACCGGGAGGGGGGGGGGGTTGCTTCAGAAGAGAGAAACTTTGGCGCGGTTAAAAACGTGAGAAATTCAATTTCAAATAAAACTTGTGTATACGATGAAAAGAGTTTGTTTGATATTGTTTTGTTCGTGTACAAATGTTCACAAAGATTTCGAGGCTAGGGATACTTTGAGTGAAAGAGAAGGGATATATCACTGATCGTTCTGAAACCTCACTCGGACTCTGTAGGATTGTTATCCTTTTCTAACATATATAGCTATTTTAAGCAATTGAAAGACAGAGCATTCTAGACCACTTTTATCTCTTTCTTCCTGATAAGTTAAAAAAAGACAAGTGTGCTCTCTTTTGTAATATATGAAAAATGAAATATCATTTTATGTATAATGAAAAAGTAAGAATTCTCCGCCGGCTCAACTGACCCGGAGAATTTGACGTAAAACACGGAGACCCGTAGATCGCCCCCGAAAACCGGAGTCTCCGGGTCAAACCCGGAGAGGTGGTAACCCTAATCAAGGAGAAACCTGTGAACGAAAGTCCTATTCAAGAGCTTTCAAAAAGAATCACGTGCCAAATCTGCGAATCCAAAAAAAGACGTATGACAACAAACTATTGTGACATCTGCAAGCGCTCATTTTGCGCAGAACATCACGCATGTATTTGCATTGAGTTGTCCCTTTAATAATTAAAAAAATATTATATTATTTGCTAAATCACTTCAAGAAAGTTAATTTTGACTGACTGTGTATTTGTTTTCGTTAAATAAAGAATAAAACTTTTTTTATAATTTTTTTTTCATATAATCGTAAAATTTACGAATGGTTAGACTGCATGTATCTGGAAACAGAGTTAGCTCTCAAGGTTAAGAAAGTTGTTATTTGATGTAGTTGAAAGAGGCTAATGACCTGAGAATTATGTCGACGCGTCTATATTCTATAATCATACAATAAATAAATAAATTAAATCGAAGTAACATAAAAAAATGGAACAGTTAAAAGTAACTACCTTAGATTTAACTCAAATGTGCAGATTGTGTTTATCACGCGATGTGTCGGCAGATATATTTTTGTTTTCCTCTTATTTGGGGGAAAAAATAGCTGATATAATAATGGAATGTGTTCCCGTTAAAGTAAGTAGACAATAGACAATGTTGATATAATTTCTTATATTAAAGCAGAACAACAATTAACAAAGGTAACTTTATTTCTTATATTTTTCTGTTTGCCATGTTGTTTTTGATAAATTAACATTAAATTTATTTATTTTTTATTTATTTATTTCGTTGAAAAGACTACAAGGAGTCGTATTTGTCAGACATGGTAACTATAAAAATAGTAAATATAAAAATATACTAAATACAGTACCTACAATAAATTGTTTCATACTTATAGTGAACTGTGAAGTCATCAACAATGTATAAACATTGTGCAATCAATGATTTCTTAATTTTCTTTTAAAATGTATTGAAAGGCAAGTCCTTAAAGTCATTAGGCAAATCATTAAAAAGTTTCAAGCAGCATAGTGTGGACTGTTTTTAACTAAAAATTCTTTCTTTTTGTTTTATCAGTGTTTTATTTTTATGTAGCACTTACCTTTCAATTTAGCTTATTTGATGTGAAAACTTCTTTATATAACACATGCACGCTTTTAGTGTTTTTTCGTATCAGTTTTGCGGACCTTAAATGACCGTTTATTGACGAGTGACGTCATGATCCATTTTCGATGAATAATGGAAAAACATTTGAAAAACCCGTTATCTAATGAACATTATGTACCTCTTTTCGGAGTTATAAATGAAATATGGTTACTATGGTAACAAAGTGAATAAATGTTGTATCGAGCCCAATCCCCCTATATTATTAAACGAGTAAATCTTGTATATATATATGTTTCTATGTATCTATATAAATATTTTCTCGAAAACGGCTCTAACGATTTTGATCAAATTTACCGAAAAGGGGTTTCGGGGGGCAAAAAATCGATTTAGCTAGGTCTCATCCCTGGAAAAATTCGTTTTCCTATCGATTTTATCATTTTTAAAAACGGTTTTTTGACCTGTCAAAACATTGTAATATCGTGAGTAGGCTTTGGAGAAAACAAACTACTTTCATTATTTATATGTCAAAATACTCTGACAGAATTTTTAACTTATTTTAAAATAATCCGTGAACTATTTGTATAGTAAAGAATAACAGAAATAAAAACTAAACGTAATTATGTAAGTAGTTTTAACTAATATTTAAATAAATAGATACCTAAGTAGTAAGTATGTTATTTTTATATTACCTATATAAAATATGTATATTATGTACGTTAAATATAGTATGACGTATAATCTTACCTAGACTTTTTTTTTTCAAAAAAGAATAACGATTTTGATGAAATTTACAGAATGGGGATTTTTCGGGGCGAGAAATCGATCTAGGTAGGAATCTTGGTCCCAGGGGGAGCAATTAAAAAAAAGAGTTTTTTTATTTATAACTCGGTCAATTGTCAGATCGATTCGAAGCCTATTTCTACATAGATTTTGTATAATATATCACAAGGGTTAAAACTGTAAATGAACACTAATATAAGAAGTGTCTTGCACAATATGTAAATAATGACAAATAGGCGGCCCGAAGGGCCGCACTTCTGGCACCGCGAGTCTGTATAAAAACACATCGATTTTTGAAAACTATTGTTAAGATACATACAAAAAAGTTTTGTTTAAAAATTTGCACGGCGGCCCGAAGGGCCGCACTTCTAGCGACGCAGGCATGCAGTATATCAAAACAAATCGATTTTTAAAAACTATGGTGAAGATGCATGCAAAAAAGTTTTGCGCTGCAGGTTTATAGTCTGACGTTTGTTATTAAAAGATATAATATGAATTCTATTTCTTCGAAAATCGATTTTTGTGAGTTTTTCAGTAGGTACCTTCTATGCAAAAAAAATATTTGAAATTTACTGAAAGTTGCTAAGATGACATCACAGAGAAAAAGTACTTCGATAAAGTTGATATTTGGTATCAATGTTTAAAAATGGATTATTGAAACGGCAACGGGCAAGCAGAATTTCATCTGATTCGAACATTTTTACAAGATATTCAATCTATGAAAATCGGTTTTTGCGAGCTCTTCAGTCAACAAAACAATAACGGCGGTAGATTTGAAAATGGCGACCTAAGTAATATTTACAGGAAAAAATGCTTGATTCAAGTTGATACTTAGTTTTTACGCTTAAAAATACACATAGGTATTTAAAATATTTAACAGAAACAATTATTTAAATTATGTTTCAGAAATAAATTCGTTTCGGAATAATATTTTGAGAAAATAATATCTCACAGCATACAAGTACTATTTTTTTGAACTCATCCGAGCAAAGCTCGGCACCCAGATATTGTTTTTATTATGAGATGTATTTCTGTCAGTGACATTAAATTATTCAATTAAAGCCTAAAACCATGCATGTGTTATATAAAGTATAATGTGCAGCACATGTGCTAAATATTTATGCGTCAGGAGCGATGTTTTCAGCACGAGTAGTAGGAGAGCGCTCACGAGCCTTGGCGAGTGAGCATCGCGAGCCGAATACGAGTGCTGAAAACATCGCTCCTGACGCATAAAGATGCATTTAGCACACTTGTCACACAATATACTATTATAGTGCAGTAGAAATAAGTAAAAAATCACCTTGAGGTGGAACTAATAATTTGTAACAAAAATTATTTTTATTGTAAATGGTAGGTAACACGCTCCTAATCAACATACTAAAAATATACATCCGTACTGTTGCGCAAAATGCGTTTTTTTGGCCGTCATTTTGAGAAAACATCAAAAATTTAAAAAAAATCAAAAAATCATGTGTGGTATCAAAAAATGTTTCAAACAAAAAATGTTTGCCGTAACATTGTCAACATTTTTTCTCCCAAATATTTTTTGATAAAAGTAGCTGCTAAGTCAGAAATTAAATTTCTTATTGTTAAATTACGTAACACTTTTTGAAATTTTGGATATGAACGCGAAGTACTCTAGTAAGAAGAGTATTTAAGAAATACTAAATTCGCATACAAGGGTTGCATAGACCTATTCATGGGCTAACGAACTGCATTAATAAATGGGAAAAGTCTGGTTGAGGTCACCCCACCGACACATTTTTTCCAAGGTAGTATTTTCGAGGTGGAATTGGAACACTTGACGCCAAGTGCTCTAGTAAATAATATAATTAAGAAATATTAAATCGCCATAAGGGAGGTTATAGGACTATTCATGGGCTACGTAACTGCATCGAAAAATTAAAAAAAAAATTCCAAAATAATGCTTTTTGACCTAAAATTTGAATACTTGACGCAAAGTACTCTAGTAAAAAGTGTGTTCAAGAAATATAAAAATCCTACATTGAGGTTATAGGCCTATTCATGGGCTATATAACTGTGTTGAACAATTTGGAAAATCTGCAAGGAGCCAGCCTACAAAAGCAATTTTTTCGAGATAGAATTTTTGAGGTAAAAAAGTAAGATCTTGGAAAAATTGCTTCTGTAGGGTGATCCCTGGCAGATTTTCCAAATTTTTCAACACAGTTAGATAGCCCATGAATAGGCCTATAACCTCAATGTAGGATTTTTATATTTCTTGAACAAACTTTTTACTAGAGTACTTTGCGTCAAGTATTCAAATTTTAGGTCAAAAAGCATTATTTTGGAAATTTTTTTAAAATTTTTCGATGCAGCCCATGTATAGCCCATGAATAGTCCTATAACCTCCCTTATGGCGATATAATATTTCTTAATTATACTATTTACTAGAGCACTTGGCGTCAAGTGTTCCAATTCCACCTCGAAAATACTACCTTGGAAAAAGTGTCAGTTGGGTGGCCGTTACCAGATTTTCTGAAATGTTCGATGCAGTTCGATAGCCAATGAATAGGTCTATATAATCCTTATATGCGAATTTAATATCTGTAATACGCTTCTTGCTAGAGTACTTCGCCTTCATATTAAAAATTTCAAAAAGTGTTACGTAACTTTAACAGTGGATATTTTTAACAATAAGAAATTCGATTTCTGGCTTAGCGGCTACTTTTATCAAAAAATGTTTGGAAGAAAAAATGTGGACAATTTTGCGGCAAACATTTTTTGTTTGAAACAGTTTTTGATACCACACATGATTTTTTATGATTTTTTAAAATTTTTGATGTTTGCTCAAGATTGTAACGTCTTTAATGGTTCGATTTTTATATTTTTTAGTTTTAATAAATGCTTTTATTATTTCTTAATGTTATTTTTTACAACGCCTGCTCTGAAAGTTGACTTTTCGAGCGCTGTATGTCATCTCCGAAATACTCAATAATCGCATACTTGACTATATGTGTTTCATAAACGCACATGTTCGGTTATATATCACATAACTGCACGGATTTCGCCTAAAACTATAGAAATATAACCTCACGAACACAATCTGTACTTAACTCACTCTATCTTTTTCACTTTACTAGAGAATAGGGTTGTTACGGATTCAAAAATTTAGACATCCGCGGATGTAGATGCGGATTATTAGAAGTTCACATCCGCGGATGCGGATGCGATGCGGATGCGGATTATTAGAAGTTCACATCCGCGGATGCGGATTTGATGCGGATGCGATGCGGATGCGATGCGGATGCGGATTATTAGAAGCTCACCTCCGCGGATGCGGATTTGATGCGGATGCGATGCGGATGCGGATTATTAGAAGTTCACATCCGCGGATGCGGATTTGATGCGGATGCGGATTATTAGAAGTTCACATCCGCGGATGCGGATGCGATGCGGATTATTAGAAGTTCACATCCGCGGATGCGGATTTGATGCGGATGCGGATTTTGGGATTTTAAAAGGATTATTATTTAAATTTTAAGTGCATAAATAACTGAAAATCAATTTAATTTTAACTTTTTATTTATTTAATCATATTTTTAGAACAAAATTACACAAGTTTTTAGTTTTACTTATGACACAACAGAATTTTAAGCTTCGAGTTTCATAATCAAAAATCCGTAAAAACTCCGCATTGATTGATGCGGATGTGAATGCGGATGCAGATGTCTGAATTAATGCGAATATTCCGCATTTACGGATGCGGATGCGAATATTCGTAACACCCCTGCTAGAGACTACTGAAACGCCATCTAATGTCGACCGCGATAATAATTTACTTTTTATTAGGTGTAAAAAAATGAAAATTCAATAAAAAATCATTTTAATATTGCAATTTTTTATAAATTAACTCAAATTTAAACTGTCCAAAAACGGTGCAAAGGTGGCCAAAAACGGTACTTCTACCCTATTTCTCTCAAAGCCAACTTCCAGAGCAGTAGTTGTAAAAAGTATTGTATGCTACAGGTGGGATAAGTAGCAAATATGACAGTCGTGATTACGACATTCGCTGTAAGGTTTATGGGGCATTCGTATGAAGGCTCGTGTGATTGTCGCAACTCGCCTAACGGCTCGTTGCGACAAACCACACTCGTCTTCATGCGAATGCCCCATAAACCTTACGCTCATGTCGCAAAACACGACTGTCAGATTATTTGCTACTTATCCCACATGTAGCATAAATTACTATTATTGCAGTTCAAAATTACAATGCTCAATTTTAAATTAGTCAGCTCTGCAGCTAAACTTATAATTGGTTACATAATGAACTATAGGATCAGTTACCTAACTGACAAATAAATACATAACAAAGATGATGGTCAAAAAAACGCATTTTGTGCAACAGTAAGGATGTATATTTTTAGTATGTTGATTAGGGGCGTGTTACCTACCATTTACAACAAGAATCATTGTTATTACAATTATTAGTTCCACCTCAAAAGCTATTTGTACTGCACTATTAGGCGCACCTTATGCACACTTTTTCCTGGGCAGTAAATAATGATCCGTCAAGGTTGCGTTCAGAAATGTTCCCGTGAAAAACGTTATGGAACGTCACGTGATCCCGTTTAGGTACCCAGTGTAATCCAGGGATGTAAACTTTCTGAACTCTTCTGGTGAATATATTTGCGGGCTTTTTTCAAGTAATAACATCTGATTCCTAACCTTCAAAAAAGTTTTTTTAGTGTTAATTCAACCGTGGCCTATATTGGTTTATTATTTGTTATTATATAAATTTGTTATTGATGTGAAACATCTTATGTCGGGCTGACGTGAGGGGAAATACAAGTGAATACAAGTGGATAAATAATTTATAAATTAATTGTCCGGGTATATTAAGTTATACATATATCAGTAACAACAGCTGTCTATACAAGTTCATCCGCAGAGTAGTGGTACCATTTTAGCCTTCTATGCATGGGGACTTGGGTTCGGAAACTCATGGCATCGTACAATTTTTGACGTTTTTTTTTCTAAATTCTACATGATATTTATTTGTAAAATTTTTTTTTTTTGTTATATTCTCTCTTTGACAATAATTATAATTTTTTGAAATTTCATGACACCAAAAATTAATTTTTTTGTTTTTTTTAAAAAAACGAAAATTTGGGTAAATTAGGGTATTTAGGGTAAATTAGAGTAAATTAGGGCAAATTAGAGTAAATTAGGGTAAATTGGGGTAACTTAAGGCAAAGGAGGCTAAATAAGAGTAAATTAGGGTATTTAGGGAAAACTAGGGTAAATTCAAGAAATTTGGGTATACTAGGGTAAACGAGGGAAAATTAGGGTAAATTATAAAAATGTTTCACATCTGCCAGGTGTCCCGCGACGGCTCACATTTTTTTTTATTATATAAATTTGTTATTATATAAAAGCCGACCAGCTGATTTTATTATTATATAATATAATTCTTTTTGTTATTGTTAAAGAAAGATACTTTAATTTATAATAAAATTACTTAATTTCGATATTTTTTCTTTTCATTTTGCCTAAGTTTGTTACAAACCGAATTTCTCACGGGATTTTCCTCTGGGAAACATTAGTTAATTTAAAGGGCCCCATTTTAACATCGCTTCCGTATGAATTCAGCAAGTGAAAACCTAGGCAAATTTGTAGTTTTAGTTACCGCATTTCTTTCTGCCAGGTGAGATGGAGTCTACAATCCAAAGCGCTACTGCGCACTGTTAAAATATATAACAACGATGTACCACAGATCCACTAACTGCGAGAGCTAATATTTTTTTATTTTTATACCAACATTACAATGAATGTCGTCTTTCTCAAACGGCCAGACATGTTTTGCAATCAAATTACAGATTAACTGTGAGAAAATTACATACGGTTTTAATAACAATGAAAAATAAAATTGATTGGCGTAATTGAGAGTTTCGGATTCGAGTCCGGACAATGCATGTGCATTTGTTCGTATATAGCTTTTTATAATAAAAAAATGTCAGCCGTCGTTAACGCCTGGCAGGTGTGAAACATTTTTATAGCTTTACGCCCCCCCGCGACTTTATCAAAATTAAAAATAGGTATCACTTTGAGATAGTGTAGATTTCTATTAGTGAAAGAATTTTTAGAATCAGTTCAGTAATTCCAAAGATAAGAATTTCAGATTTATACCCCTCCCCGTGAAAAATTCTCACCCTGCGAAGAAAATTAGTGAAAGAATTCTACCCTATTTTTTTCTAATTTATCCTATTTTACCCCAATTTACCCTAATTCTAACGCCCAATTTACCCTAATTTGCCCC
Source organism: Mongoloraphidia duomilia (assembly GCA_039654895.1). Taxonomy (NCBI): domain Eukaryota; kingdom Metazoa; phylum Arthropoda; class Insecta; order Raphidioptera; family Raphidiidae; genus Mongoloraphidia; species Mongoloraphidia duomilia. The sequence continues at coordinate 695,161 of CM077527.1, read as the reverse complement.
AATTTACCCCTATGTATCCTAATTTATTCTATTTTACCCTAAATTACTCTAATTTATTTTAGTTTACCCTAGTTTGCCCAAATTTACTCTATTTACCCTAGTTTACCCCAATTTACTCTAATTTTCCTAGTTTATCTTAATTTACACTAATTTACCCCAATTTACCTTAATTTACTCTAATTTACCCAAATTAACCCTAATTTTCTCAAATTTACCCCAACTTACCCCAGTTTAACCCAATTAACTTTAATTTACACAATTTTACCCCAATTTACCTTTATTTAACCCAATTTACCCTATTTTACACTAATTATACCTCTGTTAACCCCAATTTACTATAGGTTACCCTAGTTTATCTTAATTTACCCCCATTTATCCTAATTTGCCTTAATTTACCCTAGTTTACCATAATTTGTCCTAGTTTACCCTAATTCACTCCAACTTACCATAATTTACCCTCATTAGCCTAGTTTACCTTAATTTTCCCTGGTTTACCCCGATTTACTTTAATTTACCCCAATTTACAATAATTTACCCTATTTACCTTATTTTGCCCTAGTTAACCCAATTTACCCAAATTTAATTTAATTTACCCTAGTTTACCTTAATTTATCCGATTTTATCCTAGTTTATCTCAATTTACTCTAATTCAATTCACACATGCACACACACTCACGTACATAACATAGCGACTGTGAACAGTATAGTGCAGGAAGACGCGACGTAACATTCAAACGATTTTACACCCGTGCCTAAAGATGTTCAACATCAAAAGTCATGGCGATTGTGTCGTCTGATATTCTTATGTTTATTCACTGATATAGTGTATTTGTTTACTGTAGAGTTCAATCATTTTGATTGTTAATTTCATTATTAACTGAATACTTTGATTACATAATAATATTAAAAATTATTAACTGTAAGATAAAATTATAGAAGAAGTTCTACGTCTTCGATTGCGGCACAATCGTAGTTGTGCTCCTTGTCATTTTTTATAAGCTTCATGCATTTTTTTATAATATTCTCTCAAAACTCATATAACCACTATAAGAGCAATAAGATCTGTTTTTACAAACTTTTATTTAACTTGCAATGTATGTTAGTTAGTTTGTGTGTTTGTTTAGGTCAAAACTTGCAAGTCAATTTTGAACGTCTTCCACGTATCCGATCGATTTGAAATTTTGTACTCATGTATTCCCGATGACAATACATGAATAAATCATTTTTAGAAATAAATTCAACCCCTAAGGGGTTCAAACGGGGGTGTAGGGTTTTTTTGACTAATCAACGCCCAAGCCAAACTGCTAAAGCTAGAAACTTGAAATTTGGACAGTTTAGAATTTTAGAATTTTATTCAATTTACAAAATTATTATTACAAAATTTAAGGCTAATAAATTACAAAAGATAAAGATAAAAAATAATTACCATGCTTACATTACCTTTACATTACAAAACTATGCTGTTTCCTGCCCAACTTGGCAACGCCAGTGCTAGGGCAGGATCCAACGTATTGTAGCTGTTGTGCAGACTAGGATCTTTAGTTTTACTTTGTATTTGAGGATGAGTTAGTGTCGTGTGTATGAATGTGTATGTTTACTGTGTGTGTGTGTGTGTGTGTGTGTGTGTGTGTGCGCGTGCGTGCGTGCGTATGTGTGTGTGTGTGCGTAGTACATAAGTAAGCACGAGTGCATGTGTTAGTGTTGAGCGATTATGTATTATTGTGATATGTAATCGAGTGATTTTGGATTAGCCAATGTGTAATTTGTTTTTTGAAACTATTGATGCTTGTGGTTGATTTTACGTCCACAGGCAAGCTGTTATACATTTTCGGAGCCAGATAGCTAAATGATTTTGACCGAACGTTTTTGCCTTCTTGGGGATTTGGATATCTTGGTGCAGCTTGGATCTGGTTTCATAGAAATGTTGTATAGGGATACGTAGAGAAGGTTGTTGACGGTAGTGAATAAGGATTGTTTTTAGGTAAAGTTGATATATATTTAACACCTGAAAGTCCTGATACAGTTGTAAGGATGGATGCATGTATGGTTTTTTAAGGATAATTCTGATAAGGATTTTCTGGATGGTTTGAACAGGAGCTAGGATTGTTTTGAAAGTACCTCCCCACGCGATTATACCGTAGGTCAGTAGTGACTGGCAAAGAGCGAAGTATACTGTCTTTAAATTGGTTTCAGTCATGTAATGTCTCAGTGTCGAGAATATATAGATGAGCTTTCGCAATCTATTTGTCAGAGTCTGTATATGCACGTCCCACTTCAGTCTGTAGTCTATTGTAACACCAAGATATTTGATATTTTTTACACTTGCCAGTGGCGTACAGTTACAGGTAAGGTGGTCGTCACACTTATGAAGTCTTAGTTGTAGGTCCCTCGGTTGTCCTGTTATATTGGCACTGAAAGTTATATATTTTGTCTTCGTTGCGTTCAAAGTCAGTAGGTTATTGTTAAGCCATCTATATATTTTTGTCATTTGTCTCTCCGCTCCCGCTACTGTCTCGTCCCAGGTCTGTCCAGAGAAATACAGTACATTGTCATCGGCGTATGATAATATCAGTCCATCAGTTTCCATGTTGCACAGGTCATTGACGTATAGTAAGAAAAGAATCGGTCCGAGTACTGTTCCCTGTGGAACACCAAAACTGATGGAGCGTTCTGAGCTCTGAACTGTACCAACTCTAATAGTTTGTGTCCTGTTTATCAGGTAACTTTCAAACCATTTGAAAGGTATGCCGCGGATATCAATGTTGGTAAGTTTTTGGAGGAGGATTTTATGGGAGACTGTATCAAATGCTTTCGCTAAGTCCAGAAATATAGCTAAACTTTTTTTGTCTTTGTCTATGTCAGAAGTAATTATTTCAGTCAGTTTGGCTAGCGCGTCACTAGTCGATCGGTTTTGTCGAAATCCGTATTGTCTGTCAGATAGTAAATTGTACTTGTCAAGGTAAGTCATTAGTCTCTTTTTAACGGCTTTTTCAAGTAATTTTGATAATGTATTTAGTAACGAAATTGGTCTATAGTTAGAAAGTATGGTCTTGTCTCCGGACTTGTAAATAGGACATACAACTGCTTTTTTGAAGTGACTTGGAAATTTTCCTTCGGCTAAACTTAAATTAAATATGTGAGTCAGTGGTATAGATATTTGGTTTTTTGTTGTCCTCAGTATGGTAGAGGTTATTTTGTCTGGTCCTGGGGCTGTGTTAGCTTTCAGTCCGCTTATTAAGTCTATTACTTCAACGTCAGTTATAGGCGCTAAATATATGGATTGCGGGATGGATGGGAGTTGATGGACAAGATTGGCAAGTTGATCTTCGTTCATTGTCGTTTTATTTATAATTTCTTTGGCCAGAGTACTTCCAACTTCTGTAAAATGTTTATTGAAGCTTATAGCCGCTGTTTTCGGGTCAATTTCAGCATCAATAGTGTGTGTGTCTGTTTTCAGTGTTTGTGTGTTATGTTGTGACTTGGATGTGTCTGTGTGGGTTATATTTTTTATTATTTTCCATGTTTTTTGTAAGTTTGTTTTGTTTTGTGTTATTTGTGTTGCGTAATAATCTTCCTTAGCTCTTTTTATCAACATGTTACATAGGTTTTTGTAGTTTTTATAATAAATGTGTTGCTCTTTATTGTCAGGATTTTTATGAATTTTTTTATGTAATTTGTCTCTTTTCCTTATAGAAACGAGTAGCGCATTGGTGATCCATGGTTTAAGTTTCGTTTGTTTGTGGGTTAGTGTGCGAGTACATGTACTATTGTTTATGTGCGTCTGTAAGGTGTTTATAAATGTGTCTGTGGCTGTGTCGGTGTCCAGAGAGTTATATGTGTCCATCCATGTTTCTTGATTTAGTGAGTGTATTAATTGTTCATGATTTATTGTTGTTATTGTGTTTGGTTTATTATTGTGCTGTGTGTGCGTGTTAGTAGTGTCTATGGAGAGGAGAGTGCCATAATGATCTGTAATTGATGTTTCCAGAATGACGGATTTTACTGGTTTTCTAGTTCTGTACATAATATGATCAATGCATGTCGCTGATTCTTTATTAATTCGAGTAGGTTTTTTTATTGCTTGAGTTAGTGTGTATTCATTTAATATGTTTAAATAATCGTTTGCTTGCGGATGTGGATTTGTCTGATAGGTGTTTATATTTAGGTCTCCCACTAAGATTATTTCTCGTCCTTGAAGTGATTGCAGTTTGTCTCTTATGCCTTCCAAAAATACAGTGATATCTCTTATAGCGGGCGACCTATATATATAGCGATTACTGTGAAATTATTATTGCTAAATGTGATTTCTAAAAGTATTAGCAATAAAAATTTCAGTAGCACCAATACTGTGACCATCCTTTATGTAGACTATTACTCCATCATTCTGGGTTTGATTGTGTTGTGTGTGGTGTTCTGTGTAACCTGGTAAATATTTAGGTGTGTAAAAATCGTTTATCCAACACTCCGTTAGAATTATGACATCAAGATCTATTTTCAGACTATGTAAAAGTAAAATTAAATCGTCAAAATTTTTGTTTATACTTCTGATATTTATATTCATAATTCTAATGGAGTGTGGGAATGTGTGAATTCCTTTTATCTTTGTAACATCATCGACATAAGTATCCTCAACTACATTGTAATTATCAATTTCATCGAAATTATTCATTTATTGAATCAAAAGCTAGTGAAAAAGAAAATAGAATGAAGTAAATGACAGGGAAAAAAATAAAGAGATAATAAAAAGAATCTAATTAAAAAGAAATATTGTAGAAAAAAAAAAATATTTGTGGAAAATTGAGAAAAGCGTACATATGATATTGTAAAATAACATATTAAAAATTTAAAAAATGACCCGTAATGTATCTATATCTGTACAGCAACCCAACATGTACTACTAATGTTAAACTTGTATAAATTAATATATTATTATGTACAATGTACTGTGTGTCAGCATAGCATCCACGTACCTGCGTTTTAATACTTTCATTTACATTACTTATATGCAAAAAGGGATTCAGCTAGTGATAATTTAAAAAGAAATATGGAAAACAAAACAAAAATTTTTAGAATTTATGAAACAGAAAGATGCTTGAATATAAGTATGAAATAAATGTAGTCAGGTACTTAAATTTTACTGACACACAGCATGCACACAATTATACGATTTTACTGTACATAAATCAGTATATAAAAACGTGCATCAAAATGACAATACATGTTATGTATATAATAAAATACGTATTTTTGTTGTATATAACTGTGATATACATTGACGTACGAATATTATCTTAGTTAATTATATTATATTCTTAAATTATTGTTTACAACACTCAAATATTGCAATTACACAATAGAAAATGAAATAGATACTTGAATAATCCTAAAAATAGAAAGAAAATAGAAATTAATTAAATAGTATCGTCTCTAAGAAGCAGAGGGGAAAGAGGAGTAATAAAAATTTTAGAAAAAAAAATACAAAACAAAAACATTATTTGATCTTGGACTTGAGATCGTCGTAGTTCTCAATTTGTATGACCGATTCGTTATCCGTTTTTCTTACTAAAACTCTTCCACCTTTGAACCAAATGTATTTGTAGCCTTTTTCCTGAGCTATTTGTTTTGTAGCTCTCAGTAGTTGTCAATAGTACGGGCTAAGTGCTTCATTAATATACAACCGAAAGTGACCAATATCATGCTGTATATCATCACTAAAAACTTGAACATTTCTCTTGGAGATAATTTCATCTCTCAGCTTTAGGCTTGCAAAGGGGTTCCTTTTCTGACGTAATCATCCACTAAGAAAGAATTTTTCGAAATTCAACCCCTACGGGTTTCAAAAGGGGATAAAATTTTGAAAGACTAAAATGAACAAAATAAATATTAGTAAAAAAAAACTTTTTAGAGACAAGCTTTTATTTAAATGCACTAAAAAGGAAAAATTAATTTTTAATAATTTAGGATCATAATTATAAAAGCGTGGGTCGTGACTAATAAAATATCTTGGAGTTCACGACCCACGCTTTTATAATTATGAACCTAAATTATTAAAAATTATTTTTTCCTTTTTAGTGCATTTAAAAATAAAAGCTTGTCTCTAAAAAGTTTTTTTTTACTAATATTTTATGTGTTTTATACTATAGCAATTTCAATATAGTGTTTAGGTACCTACTTGAGGAGATTGTGATCAATATGTAATTTTGTCACAGATTACTGAACATAACAAGATGCCGACCCATATTTGTCTATTATGTTACACTCAACTGAAGAAATTTCACCAGTTCCAAATGCAAGTAGTAAAGTGTGACAAAACATTGCAGCGCTATTTACAGCAGTTGAGCGAGTGTCATACGCAGATCAAGGTTGAATGGGCCTTAGAAGGACCATATTTTGATAATCCATTTAACCAGAACTCTAATGCTAATCTCACCACTAAGTATGAACGTTTTGAAATTAGTGATAATTTTTTTCATTCAAAACAAGAAGTACCGACTTTTAGTTCAATGGATAAAATTAACGATGAAATAATTTTAAAATCTGAAATCATAGATGAACCAATGGATGACAATTCATTAATTCCAGCAGAGTGTGGTGACACAGTAGAAACTTTATCCGCGGATGTTGATAGTGAAATCAGTTGCGTAGACTCAATGATTAAAATTGGTGATACTAAAGAAAGTGTGGACACGTCAGGAAACTTTGAGTGGTCACCTAAATTTGAAAATGAGATGACGGCGAAAATACCAGTGAAATCAGAAGAAACGTACATACCGTTAAAAGAAGCTGATAGTAGTCCGTGCCATCAAAATGTTAAAGACGTTGAATGTAGCCATTTTAATGAAGATAATATGAATAGAACTGTTCATCCTAGTAAAAGTCAAAATTCTAACGAGAAGCTAGACGACTTTAGCAAGATAATATTAAAGAAATCAGGAACTTCTACTGGAGGGAAATCACTCCAGTGTGACATTCAGAAACTTACACAAACAGGTGAGAAATCGTATAAATGACTCACTCAATTAATTTAGGTAGACACAAACTTATCCATACCGGTGAGAAACCACGTCAGTGTGACGTTTGTTAAAAGACTTTCTACCGGTTAAGTGAATTAAGTAGTCACAAATGTACACATGCTGATGAGAAAAACCTTATCTGTGTGATCTTTGCAATAAGACTTTCCCTTAGGTAATCTAAGTAATCACAAACTTACACATACTGGTGGCATAATATGCAGTTTTACAATAGTAGATGTAAATCACGGGCTCTAGAACCTCCACCTTCACATGACCTTGTTACATTGTTTTCTTGGGGTTATGCTGGGTTTTAAATAAATTTGCGAAAATTTCATAAACCATAAGTATAATTCGTTTTAAAAGTAAAATCGTTAGTACATAACGTTACAAACATATATAACATTTAATAGTTTAGATCATATGTAGTTCGAGAAAAGTAAACATTTATTTAGTTATTCATTTCTCTTTATAAATTCAAAAAAAGTTATTGTTAGACGCATCTAGCAACGCGCCAACAATTGATCACACAAAAAAAGTATAACGGACTCGAAGTTGTTGTGCTTAATTATTACGACAGACCGGGGCATTCATTTTTAAAAACAATGAAGAAAAGAAAAGGGGCGGACGGCAATAGGTCAGTTGATTCCCTACGTTGTGTTTTTTTATTAAAGATCCAAAAGTATACAGACGTACATGGAACAGCATACCGTTCTATTACGTTCTTTGTGCATGTTCAGTATGTGTATTAGGCGGTCGATGTTTCCAACTCACCCGGTATGTGTGTGTTAGGCGATCGATTTTTCCAACTCACCCGGAATGTGTGTATTAGGCGGTTGATTTTTCCAACTCACCCGGGTATGTGTGTATTAGGCGGTCGATTTTTCCAACTCACCCGGTATGTGTGTATTAGGCGGTCAATTTTTCCAACTCACCCGGTATGTGTGTATTAGGCGGTCGATTTTTTCAGCTCACCCGGTATGTGTATGAACGATAGAACGCCTTTCGCTGGTAAGCTCAAGGTATGAATTTAATCCCCGTTCGAGTTTCTAAAATAATTGAAATGAACAGAGGGTCAACTACATGACTTGTCACAGACTCGGTGACCGCTCATTTATTTTTTAAATAAATGAACGATTAAATGAATCGAGAGGTCTGCCACCCTACGGCGACCAGACCAAGTCAATTAATAATGGTTTGAAATAGAGACGCGAGCGCTTACAGCCAGAGCTTGCAGTCAATGCGTCTCGGATGCAAGTAAGGCGCCTCGCCGCACGATAGCGTACATTACTAAATAAGGTTCAAAGTTATTAGATTGCAGTACATTACTAGTGAATATAAAAGTTATTTCTAGATATTGATAAGCTCAAATTAATATCCATTACAACCTTCGACCTTAGCCTCTCTAGCCCCTCTAAATTAAAAAAAATATGTAAACAGTCAACATTATACTCAAATAAAAAGGGAAAATGCTACCGACATGAATCCGTCGTGCGATCGACTCTCAGCAGCTTCGTTTACGAATCAGGCGAGAGAGCGTTACAAAAAAAAAAAACTCAAAAAATTCTCGCATAGGTTTAAATCAAACTAGAGAACGTCCTTTACACGATTCCATCGACCAGTCGACTTCGGAAGCTTCGTTCGGAGTGGGAGTACACGTCACAGCAGACCAATGCAAGTTAATTGTAAAGTGGGGGTAGCTGTTCGTTCTACGGGAGAAGGTCTATACGACAATATATACAGGATTATTCATAACTTTAAATTTTGAGAAATTATAGAAAAAAACAAAAATTTTGGATTTTTGAATAGGCAGTAATATTCTCTGTAAAAAACTAAAAATATTTGCCCTCTTGAAAAAACGCTTTATTTTTGAAAATAAAAAAGTTAGACCCGTCACCTCCACCATAAAAACCTGTTACCTCAACCACATTTTCTCATTTTTCTCCATGCCTAAAGTGACTTCTGAACCCTCAAATTCGCATTTTTAATTTTTCCGAAAATATTTTCAACTTGCAATAATTATTTTCAAAACAAAATGAAATAATTTAATTTTTATTTTTTCGACAGAACGGTCCCCCCTTATTACAAATTTTTGCGAACGTAGAATACACATTAAATTGTATTATTTTTATCTTGTCGTCTTTATATTAACACACAGTGTTACTATAAACCCACGTAGACATTATATTATTGCCAGCCATATATTATGGAGAATAATAAATATCTTTGTTGATAGTTTGCAAACACACTTAATATTCAAACAAGTGCATGTCAGTAGATATGATTCGCCGTAGCTACACAGTGTGACTTTTCCGGGGAAAAAAGGTCGACAATATATTCTAATTAAGCGGAAAGGCGTTGCCTACACGTTGCTGTCGTTCAATCACGGCTCGACAGCTTTGTTTACGAATCGGGTGGGAGGTTACCGCTGAAATTTTCTTTTTTTAAGTGGACATTATACTCAAATTGAACGGGAAAGCGTTGCCGATGCGTTGCTATCGCGTTATCACGGCTCTGCAGCTTCGTTTGCGATTTGTAACGACTGCGTTTGCAAGTGACGTGCCCTAGGCGGAAAGGGGGAACGTTAATTAATTTACATGAGAAGGTTTATACTACAGTAAATATAAGAATATCTAAAACTTTTAATTTAAAAATTTTATATAAAAAACAAAAATTTTAAATTTTTGAATAAACTCTAATATTTCTCATAAAAAACTAAAAACATTTGCCCTCTTGAAAAAACACTCTATTTTTGAAAATAAAAAAGTCGATACCCGTTCTTACATCATAAAAACACGTTGCCTCCACCATATTTTCTACATTTTCATCATTTATAAATTGACTTTAGAACAGTCGAAAACGAATTTTTAGTTTTCCGAAAATATTTTGAATTGTTTCCATAATTTAATAATTATAAAATATTGCTCATCCCTAATCAAAATATTTCCAAAAATAATTTTTTTTGTTTGATAGAACGTTTCCGTAGACACAATGCAAAAAAATTTGTAAACGCAGCCTATTTCTTAGCTGTTGAGCGTTTATAATTCACAATTCAGACTAGTACACACAAATTATATTATTGTATTCGGTAAATCGGAAAGAGACACTTAATTACATTATGTAAAATATTATAATACTTAAAATTTACCATAATCAAAGCAAACCAGGTTATTAATAGAATGCCTACAGCGATACAAGTTTTGCAAATTCTTGTTGACGGTAAATCACGAGAAACTTAATTATACAGGGTGTATCACAGGATTGAGAACATAGAAAATAAATGAGTGCAACAGGGAAGACATAAACAAAATGGATAGCGTGACAAAGATAGAATATTCATGGATAACTCAGCTAAATTAATTATTATGGTTTTAAGCATGAAATAGGACACAGCAATCACTGATCCTAACTAATTTGCACAATGGAGTTTTCCCTATGTTCGGTTTTCTGTGGTACACCTGTATATGGTAATATTTAACGCAAGGATGTCTGGTGTTATTTATAATATACTGCCTACGGCTATACAAGTTTTTACAAAGCCGTTTGGAATACTGTGTTTACCTGTAAAAAACATAACGAATGTACTCAAAAATGTTGATTATGTTTTAAAATTTATTTTTTAAAATATAATATGTATAATAATAGCAAACTAATTATAAAATAATTATATTAAACTAATATGTCTATAATATAATAATAATTATTAATTCAACAAAGAAATTCAATCCACAAGCGTTCACGTAACCCGTAGGTAGTGAATAATATTTCTTAACATTGCAATCAACAGATTGCGCCATCATGATTGTTATAGAATATACAAGGAAAAATCAGAAGCAACTGTCTATGTTCTTTAATTTAGATGTCTAGTCATTTTTTTGTTTAAAAAATTTTAAACGTTCGTGAAATCGAAATAGTCTTTTTTCATTTTTTGTAAAGTAACGTTTATTGTCTTCACTTTCTCGTAGTACTAGTTTGTCTGAAAAGTCTGGCGATGTCAAATGTGCCGAGTTAGTATGTATGTCTTCATCCCAACATTCGTCACATGGTATGTCGTCTGTCACTGATAAAATATTTGGGTTCTCGACGTTTTCAAAGACCCGTTGATCGTTACAAGTCTGTTCGTGGTTTTCCAAATCCCACGGGTGCATGATGTGAGTAGAATTGAAGCGACACCTCGCAAAAGGCGTGTTCGGGTGGGCTTTATACACTTCACATAATGACTACCCATTCTGTGCGGCAACACGACATGACTCTTCTCAAAGTAACAGGATTCCATCTAAAATATATACATTTAAAATAACAGATTAAAATTGGATAAATCAACTAAAATTCTTATATGTATAAGAAGTCTCTTTCAAAATTTACTTAAAAAACACTCGGTATAATATAATTCTCTGAAAGTACTGTCTCATCAGATCTTTAAAATTACCATACAGTGATTCAAGATTTACTTTTTAAACATCCGGTATAATATAATGTTTACAATGCAATAATCGACCATACTGATTGCAATTTTTAGTTCAAATATTTGCGAATATAGTACAGTATTTTACTTAAATTGATGATAAGCTAAATTTATTGTAAAAAAACTTTTTTTATCTTATCTAGACATTAGTAAAAAATAAAAATGTTAAAATATACTTACATTAAATAAAATTTGATTAATTATAATAATAATTTATTAATAATCGAACTACCAGCACAGCTTAGACACTGAGAGACTGACAATTTAATTAAAAAATATTATCCTTTATATAGGTATTAAAAAAGCGAAAGGGTTAAACTTTGGAGGGGTGTACGTTAGTTGTTATAAGCGCATGGTCTACTTACTTAACCGCTATACTTGTGTATAAGGTTACATTCTAAAATGTTCTTTCATATCTGTCCTCAATTGCAAAACCTTCGTGCAAATAATAATTACGAATTACTGGATATCCCCTCAAAAAAGAAATCATTTGAGTGCTATATAAAGACAGAAGCAAGTACGTAATAGTAACCATTACTAGTGTAACAGTTGTCTGTATATTATCAAGAAGTTCAAAATAAGCAATAAGTTCAAAATAATCAAGGTATGTTCGGTATGTATGTATGTTATTATTTTTAATTGAAAAACGTTTTAATGAATTTTTTAACTTGTTGTTTGTTGGATATTATTTCGGAACAATTTGATTGTACAGTAACTAAATATATTTTTATTAATGTGTACATATCTTTGTGTCATTTAGTATGGAATCGCCAAGAAACTTCGCCCTCAACGCATCAACACAATTTACAAAGATTACGGCCCTACCTCAAGAGCAATTTGGAGACAGAATAAGAATAGAAACAGACCTGTACATGTTTGATTTGCCGCAGAGATACAATGAAGCGTTAAAAGAAGTAAGAGAACAGCTTTTTAAAGCTTCATATATAATGTATAAGGGCAGAGAACCTAAAAAGTTTTCACCTCACCTTTTTGATTTCAAATAATGTGTAAGATTATTGTCACGTCATATTTTTTGCACAACTTGCATAAATGAAAAGCAGGTTTTTTTTCAAGCTAATTATATATTTTTCTTATTAAATCAAAGTAATCGCATTTATAGAAGTTATGATATCATTTAATTCTTAAATCAATTACATGTCATTTCACAGCAGCGCTGCTATTTTTGTAAAACAAAAAGTTTCAATATAAAAATGGAATAATGTTCGAAATGTTTGCACAATTTGCAATTTATTTCATTCATGAAATTAATTGAGACTAGTGATGTGCCGGATATCCGTATCCGCGGATATCCGAGGGAAAAGAAAGATCCGTATCCGTATCCGTTAGTTTTTTGGCGGATCTTTTACGGATCTTTTACCTTATCAATTTTCAATTCATAGATAAAATTTTATATATATAGGTGATTAGGTAATAATGAAAAACAGTTAAATTCCATTCAGATTATTTTTTATTTTTTAATATCGTGGTCAATAACTTTTTCCCATAATAGATAGTCGATGTGCAATGTTTAGTATTTACCGCCGCGTACTCTAAGAAAGTTAAGATCCGTATCCGTATTCGCGGATCTTGAGACCAAATATCCGTATTCAGATCCGTATCCGCGGATATACATTTTTAACGATCCGGTACATCATTAATTGAGACAAATAAAGACATTCCTAAAAGAGTTCAACACTTCGTAACAAGATGCTTTTTGAATAATAATGATTTTTATATATTTATTTTTATTTATTTATTTATTTTCCTAATATTGCACAACTTATTTATTTACAAAAATATATATGAAAAGGATACTTCCTCACTAGAGCAAGCTCTGTGTCGAGAGGAAGGATATAGTGTGTTTGTGTTTTGTGTCTAGCGTGTAGATGTGCATGTATTTGTGTTGTGTGAGTGTTATGTGTCATGTATGTATGCGATAGTGAGGAGCTTTTTTGTATTACAATGCAAACTTTAATCTAAAGAAAGTAATTCGATATGTCATTTTTATTTAAATTATGCAGCCAATTAATGATTTGTTTTTTGAAGCTATTAACAGAAGGTATCGTACGAAGTTCTTTTGGCAGTGTATTGAATATTTTAGGGCCAAGTAGTAGTAGTGTCTCTGTGCCAGGTCTAGGTTTGTCTTTGGTACTACTACATGCCCCTGTATTTTGGTTCTTGTGTGTTGTGCGTGCTGTATTGAGTGATGTCTATGTTTATTATTGTGAAAATATAAAAGTATAGTTTTAATGTATGTCTGTCTCACGTCAAGTACTTTTAGGTCTTTGTATGTGTCATGCGCGGAGTATCGTTGGTTTTGTCGTAATATTATTTTCAGTATCAGACGTTGGGAGATTTCAATTTGTGTAATTAGCGTTTTTGTAGCGCCTCCCCAACCTATCATGCCATATGAGAACTGTATGGCATAACGCAAAATATATTTGTCTTAAAATGTCAACTGAAAATAGTTTCGCTTAAATATATTACGTGGAAATAATTCTGATTTAAAATTTCTAAGCAAATAGTAATAGGCTTTGTAAGGTTTTGTATACCACCACCACTGCCATCCTCCTCTTTTAGTCACCTCCTTTGATTAGTTTTGTTAAAAAGCTTAATATTTTTAATTATTATTTTGATATCCGTTTATTTTTATTACAAAAAAATGTTTGAGTGCAGTATTTGTAAAAGAGTTTTTACGAGACTTGATAATAAAAATATACATGAAAACTGTCACGCTGTCAATTATTTAAAGGACGGGTTGCACGAATGCCTTGTATGTGGATTATACGTGTCGCGACCTTGCAACTTGAAAAATCATTTGGCCGTCTCTCATATAAATTAATAAAGCTCTCAAAAACAGTCTGCAGTTCAGTCGCTGTAGATCCTTCACACAGCTCAGATAACATGAAGCGGTTAGTTGATAACGTTGATTCATCAACATCTTCTGATAAAAAAAGACAAAAAGTCAACACCAACAACACCCGCTTATGTGATTTCTGTGGCGATGAATGTCGGCTGTTTCTTTTGTCGCTCATATTAGAAGTAATCAGCATAAAAAAATTCTTTTGTTCCTCTCAACAGAAACGTACAAGTGCTTTTAAAAAAAGAATAATTTCTTATAAAGTAAACAATGTAAAGAGACGTGAACTGAGCATAAATAATTTTTTTGAAAAAAATAGAGAGACAATCAAAGACTTAATAAAAAAACAAGTTGAAAAACATATCACGCTTAAATGTAATTTAGAACGTTTTGCTTATTATTTTATATTAAAAAATGATAAAATAAAAAGTGAATTGAAATCCTTTAATACTTAGAACATTATTTTCAATGACACCACTGATATTGATGCAATATTAAATGATTTTAAGTTTAAAATTATAAAAAAAGCTGAAGATTTCCAAGAGCGCGATTCTGGTTGGTGCCTTCAAAAAAATTTTCACGCCGAGGTGAATTTTATGATGTATCCACTACGTGCCTCGTCATACCTTGAATAACCTAATAAAATAAAGTCTAAGAAAGCAATCATTAACGTGATTAATCACGATAATGCATGTTTTGCTTGGGCGGTTATTAGTGCGTTGCGTTCGGTACAAAACAAATGAAAATCCTACGCGTGTTGGGTCGTACCCTCATTACAACGAAGTGTTGAATTTCAATAAACTTGATTTTCCCATGAAATTAAAAGATATAAAACAGTTTGAAGAACAAAATCAATTTGTAAGCGTGAATGTTTTTGGTTTAGATAAACAATGCAACGTGATAGGACCCTTATATTGCACTCAAAAAAACAAAACAATCATGTTAATTTATTATATTTAACTGATGATACAACAACCAACAATCATTACGTATGGATTTGTAATTTGTCTAGACTAGTGTCGTCTCAGTTAAGTTCGACTGAACATAAAAAAATTTATTTGTGATTTTTGTTTAACGTATTTTGGTAGTAAAGAATTGCTTCAACGACACTTTGAATACGCCTGTGGGCAGATAAGGGTAAAATTGCCTACCGCAGAGTTAAAAAAATATCGTCTAGGTCAGGAAAGTCCTGGCAATATTTTAAAATTTAAAAACTGAAAGAAAAGAATTGTTACCTTTTGTAATTTATGCTGATTCGGAAACTATATTAAAGCCTGTAAATGCGGCAATGCCCAATCATACCCAGTCGTTTACATTGCCTTTGAAGCAACACATCCCACATAGTTTTGCATATTATATAAAATGTAGTTATAATGATTCACTGTCTCAATTTAAGGTTTTCAACGGTGCGGACTGCGCTAACAAATTTATTCAAAGTCTCATGTCGGACTCAAAAAAAATTCATGAAATTTTATGCGAGGTAATTCCTTTACGCAATGCTGCAAGCGACGAAATTCAATGATTGCGCAAACGCAAAGATTGTCATATCTGTGAGAAACATTTTACCGAAGAAGATGATTCACTTGTTTTGGATCACGATCATCTGACGGGAGAACCTTGCGGATATGATCAGCGTTTGTAATTTAAATTACCAAATTCCAAAATTTATTCCAGTTTTTTTTCGACAATTTAAGCAATTTTGACAGTCATTTATTTATAAAAGAGTTAGCTTCAGTATGTGACGATATTTCGGTTATTCCAATAAATAAAGAAAAATATATTTCATTCAGTGCAAAATTTCCTTTGTCTGATAACAAACAAAAAATATTTAAAATTTAGAAGAATATAACGTTGAATTGAGATTTTTAGATTCTTATCGTTTTCTTTCGTTCAGTTTAAGTACATTGTCAAAAACAATGAAAGAAGACGATTTCGTCGAGCTGGAAAACAATATCCAGACGTACATAAATTTAAATTGGTCACAGACAAAGGTTTTTTCCCATATGAATACGTCACTTCGCATGATGTCTTAAATGAAAAGGAACTACCTCTTATAGAATCATTTTATTCTCAATTAAAAGACGAAAACATCACAGAGGAGGAATACGAGCAAGCTAAAAAAGTGTGGTCTGCTTTCAAGTGTGAAACATTGCTTGATTATTCAAACAATTACTTGAAAACTGATGTACTCCTTCTTTGTGATATTTTTGAAAAATTTCGTAAAGTACAGCTTGCAACTTACCAACTGGATCCCGCTTGCTATTACACGCTTCCGGGTTTATCGTTGGATGCAATGTTGAAATACACTCAAGTAGAGCTAGAACTGATGTCCGACATAGACATGATACATTTTATTCGCAAGTTTTTGCGCGGTGGAATATCGCAATGTGTTAAGCGACATTGCATTGCAAACAATAAATATATGATGAACGAATATAATCCAAAATTGCAGTCTTCGTACATCATATATTTAGATGCCAATAATCAATACGGCTGGGCTATGTTTCAACCCTTGCCGATGGGCAAGTTTAGGTGGCTCAATGATACCGAAATTCAAAATTTTAATGTTATGAATATACCCGATCAAGGTGAAACTGGCTATTTCATTGAAGTTGATTTAGAATATCCATCAGATTTACACGACTCACACAATGACTTTCCGTTTTGCGCTGAAAAAATGATTCCTCCGCATTCAAACTCAAAACAAACCAAATTAATAACCTCTTTAGATGATAAAAAAATTTTTTTTCTTCACTTTAGATATCTTAAACAGTGTCTGGAGCACAGTTTGATCATAACAAAAATACATAGAGTGTTGCAATTTGCCCAGTCAACATTTTTAAAAACTTACATTGACCGAAACAAATACCGAATGTGATTTTGAGAAACATGTTTACAAGCTAAAAAACAACGCCTGTTATGGTAAATCTATTGAATCGGTAGAGAAACGCGTAAACGTGTGTTTAGTAACAAAATGGGAACGTAGCGGTAAAAAGCGGGGAGCAGAATCATTGATAAGCCAACCCAATTTTCACTCAATTACTATGTTTAACGAGGAATTTGCAGCAGTAAAGATGAAAAAACTCAGTATAGAGTATAACAAACCGAATTATATCGGTGCTGTAGTCCTCGATTTATCAAAGTGTTTAATGTATGATTTTTTTTATAACTATTTAAAGAAGAAATTCAATGTTAATTTAGTATACAGGGTGAGTTCGACCACCCGTATCAGTCGTTTTTTTTCGAAAACGGTTAGTCGTAGAGAGTTGTGTCAAAAATTTGTATTATAAAACCCCTAATAAAGAATCGAATGGTGATAAATTTTTTTCCGGGAAGGTCGGCTTCCCTATTAGTTTGCTCCAGAATGTCCAGAACTCCGGAATTATAAATGTAACGATAGGTCGAAAGTGGTATTGTTGAAAAGATTTTTAAAAAATAAGCAAGTTTTGTAAGAAATTTTTTTTTATTACTACCACCCCTGTAAATTTCTATAAGTATAAATATAAATTATTATATGTTCAAAACTCCGGAATTTTAGAAAGCACGAAAGGTTGAAAGTAGTGCTGTTGAAAAGCTCTTTAAAAAATAGGCAAGTTTTGTAGGAAAAATTATTTAATTACTGCCACCCCTGTTAAGTAACAATCGTTTGAAATTACTAAATTAAAATTTCATAATAACGATCGAAGTCGGCATTAAAAATCTAGCAACCTTAGACATTGTCACAAGTGTTGAAACTGTCTTCCATTTACTCTTTAATTCATACTACTGAGCTCTTCTGGTTATACTGTGAGTGTACTTCTTCAGTGTTTAATGATCGATAGATAGGTAACTAGATTTTAAATGCGTACTTTTAAAAAGTTCGTTATTATGACATTTTAATTTAGTAATTTCAAACAAATATTACTTAACAGGGGTGGCAGTAATAAAAAAAAATTTCCTACAAAACTTGCTTATTTTTTAAAGATCTTTTCAACAATACCACTTTCGATCTATCGTTACATTTATAATTCCGGAGTTCTGGACATTCTGGAGCAAACTAATAGGGAAGCCGACCTTCCCGGAAAAAAAATTTATCACCATTCGATTCTTTATTAGGGCTTTTATAATACAAATTTTTGATACAACTCTCTACGACTAAGCGTTTTCGAAAAAAACGACTGATACGGGTGGTCGAACTCACCCTGTATACTGATACAGATAGTTTTTTGCTCGAGGTGTTGATTTTATAGTTGATCTATGCAAATAAGTTACTGAACGAGGTCGTCGAATTGGTAGGTTTGTTCACTTCCGTTCCTACTCGATACGTAATTCATTTTGCTGATGGCCGGGTGTTGGACATAACACGTCCGCAAATGTTACAAGCGTTCGCTCGAGCCACTCAGTTGTTCCCTGACCAAACTTCCGATGAGCATATTATGTGTTCCCTTGTATTAATTTCCCGGTATTTCCGTTAGCGAAAAAATCAAGCGTCATACCTTGTCCCTTTCGCTGCTACTTCGATGTACTCGAGAAGAAGTGGATAACGGCTCCCGCAAAAAGTATGACGTACAATGATGTTTTCAAACGTTGGGTTGTAAAAGGTGATGCGAAATACCTGGAGGAAGAAATTGATCCTGCTGAAGTGGAAGCAGTTTTAGAATTGGCTGAAGTGGCCGATGAGTTTACTAAGCCCTATTAATGCTATTTTGTTATTTACAGAACATACACCGGTGAAACGTGCACGATTGAACAATGAATTGGCCGACGATACGGAAAACTATGGTATTTATATAAATGCTATGGCATTAATAATGACAGTAATTGCTAAAAATTTTAAAACAGTAAATTTATTTTTAACATTTATGTTAAGCGTGGGTAATAGTGTATCGGCCATGTATAAAGAATACCCTAAATTAAAAAAATTTTTGTTATCTTTGCGCTCATTACTAATAGAATGTATTGATGAACAGCCCGAACTGTTGACTGCAGAAGATGGTTGGCTCTCTCTGCAAATTCTCCGTTCCGACAATTCATTGTTCACGATGTCATTCACGGAAACAGAAGTCGCACGCTTACGTCGATTATTGATCAGATTGGCGAAAAAATCCAAAGATACCACGGATTTCTTTTTTTCGTTTGGCTCCACAACACCGACTTCCCGCACATCCACGTCGTCCACGATTGTCCGTGGAACAACAGAGACTGCAAATGCGGTCCTCTCTTTGGACTCCCTATGGCAAAAAGAAAGCCGGGTACAGCAGTCCCCTCAGCGGAATACACACCTGAACACTGGACCAGATTACGACACTACGCGTATAAACCTACCAGATCGGTATTGTACGTACAAACGCCCAGTGAAGAGGTCTCAATATTATTGCGTACTCCGCATAATCCCTATGACTGCGTGCATGGATCCCGAAGTGGACCGTCTGAGTTGGTGGAAGCATACCAAGCAAGAGCTGAAATTTACGACAGGTCCGAACCCGACGGATCCTGTAACCATGAAATTGAACGAGCTAGTCAACATCGTACACAGGGATATCTCAACGGACCCGGACGTAGAATGCGAGGTTATAAAACTAAAGGCCAAAAATTAGTTGAATTTTTTTTACAATTTCCTTGTACGCCTCTGGATAATATTCGGCAAACTGGTCAATATTTGAACAGTGAGTTTGCCGATGTATGTGTCACTGATAAAATATTCAGTAGAGCACGGGAATTATATTCCTGTTATTTTTTGAATAAGTCAATTATTGATTTTCATAACATTTTTAGTAGTTGTAAACCTTTATTTGCTGCTATTGACGGCAATGTTGAACGTCATTATTATGATGAAAATACATCTTATAATCTGCTTCGCGAACTTTTATTATTTCAATTTGACAATGACGAATATCAATTGTCTATGTTTTTAACAAATTTGTATAAAATTTTAAATAGGGAAAATGGTAAAGTTAATGCTTTAATGTTGGTTGGACCACCAAATGCATGCAAATCGTTATTTGCAAATATTGTTACTAATTATTGTTTAATTAAAGGTCAAATTAGAAATTTCAATCGAAATGAAAGTTTTTCATTAGACGACTGTGTTAGAAAACGTATTTTGTTATGGGACGAACCAAATTTTTGTCGCGAGTATTTAGAAACTATAAAATTATTATTTTCAGGCGATCCGTGTCCAGCAAATGTAAAATATGAAAAACAGGCCATTATACATAAAACTCCCATTATAATTACGGGGAATTATAAGATTTTTCCAAATAATGACGAATTCAACAATAGATTAATTATATATGAATGGAAAAAATATGATTATTATTATGAAAAATATATATACACACCAATATTATATAAGATATTTGTTAAATCCGGTTGTTGTTAATGTATGCTATTAAATAAATAAATAAAAAATTACAAGGATTTCTACTTTTTATTTCATATATAAAATAGATACAAACAAGTTTAATAAACAAGTTACAATATATACATATATGTTATTGTTTCCTAATGTAAAAGGTCATATTATCTAATGTTTCATTATAACTATGCCAAGCCCAATGTGCTCTTGCTTCGACTTTGCCTTTTTTCATGCAAATTCTTTTTTGTTGTATATAATGATTTAATATATCTTCTTCGCGTTTATTTTGCACAGTAACTGATTGTCGAGCGTTTGGAAACGTATGTATTATAGTTTTTGGATATTCTACTTGCGCTTTTAAAATTCCCTCTTGTGTTAAAAGAGTATTTTTTATTGGTACCAATTCGACCGTAGTAGGTATATCTGACTTATGAGCCGTAGTTTTTTCCACCGTACCTTCTTTTTCGACAACTGTCACATCAGTGTCCATGGCTTCAGATTCAGGTGGAGCGGCTTGACCTACCACGGTCTCTTCTAAAAATTTGACATTTGTGGTACACCGAAACATGCATATGCATTATAATATTCATCTGTATCATATTTATGATTGCGAACGTAAATTTGTTTATTTAAACCGAAATCAGACACAGTAGTAGAAGTTTTATTCATATCGACAGATATAACAATTTCCGAATCTATTTGCCAAAACACACCAGCGTTTACAAATTCAGGTTGAACATCTAATCCGTCGTCTGGCGCATTTCCTTGCACCCCTAAAATTCCAACATGAACGCTAGGTTGTAATTCTGAAGGATGGTTATGAGCTTTTAAATTAAATTCGTCCGGATAATCAATTAATTGATCTACTGTTTCAGTATATTTACGATTATTAAAAAGTTTATGAGAAGGTTTGAATTGAATACCGTTTTCTGTATGTTCATGTGTTACGTACGATACGTTAGCGTCCAATAGAGCCGATGTTAATTTATCAACAGTTTGTGTTTCGTAAAAATTCCATCTTTTAATAATACCACATCGAGGTGTGTAAGAATAATTTACAACAGGCATATTTATATGACCGTGATATTCAAACGTTTTTATGAAACGCGAAAAGTTCGGAATTGTTCCATCATATCTACTTATTACCTTACCGGCTTTTTTCCATTCACTTTGTGGAGTACCGAAACAAGTATACCAAGGAACGCTACGTATTACACTCTGACAAGAAGTAAATGCGGTGTCTGATTTATTTTCAAAAAATCTATATTTTATATCTTCAGAAGGGTCACAGTACTCAATCTCTTCTATTTTCATCGGATGTGAAGCATTGCGTTTTTTTATTTTTCATGCGCGCACCATACCTGATTTATTTAAACCGATCGCAACTTGACCGAATAAAGTTTGAGTACTGTTTGCCCATTTAGATTCTGCACTAGCTGTATTAAAACAACATTTAGACCCTTTAGGCGTTATAACACAACGTACGCTCTCTACTTTTGAACCTACTGGTAAACTTTCAAACTCGGACTTAGAAATATAAAAATTCAAATGTTCAACCGGTATCCACGCTAGATGTGTAACTGTATGTGTAGCTATCTCTGTTTCACTCAAAGTTGATCCCGTTGGTTTTGTCTGTTTAAACGGAGCCATTTGATTGCCCCAGGATATAACTATTCTAGAACGTCTAAATGTGAAAGCTTGTTTACCCGTACGTGGATTAGTTACGTACGCTATAGCACCACTGTTACCATCCGGATTATTAGACGCATTGTTACTTGTACCGCTATCCGCGGAAGGAACGGCTGCGCGGTCGCCTAACGGCATCTCTGGGTCGTCCATACTAGGGGCGTTCGCTGTTTCTTCTTGACGCTTAGATGGATTTTCGTCACGGTTTAAACTAAGTTTTCGCTTACGAGCAATTCCTGCTGGTCCTCCGAGAGGCATTCGCTCTTGTTTATTTGGAGCTGTATTTTCAGGATCACCTTCCGGTAAATTCCACGGGTACAATGTACGTCCGAGCTCAACACCAGTCTTAATACCCAAACCAGCAGCACCCACAAGACTATGAAAATTGCCAGTAGACAAAAAATCACTACCGAAAGCTCCGATTGCTTTAATGTCAGCATCGAACACTTCTTTTTTCACTTTGGACTGCGCGTAGTCCCAATCGTGTTCGCGTGCTATATAATCGTCACTATCCACAGGTTCACCGTTGTCTAACTTATAAACGGACCGAGGTACTTATGTTCTGGCCAATTCATGACAATATTCATACGAGGATTACACCTCTATTTATACCCCCATTCCCACCTAATCGCTCTGCCCACGGCCTTCAATCAACCGCCGTTCCTATTTATTTCTAACTTATTTGCATAGATCAACTATAAAATGGAAAAATGTCCAAAGCTGCCATCACTGCCACTATAGTATTACGAGGGAAGTCTCAAATATCATAGTTTAAAATTAAACTATGATATTTGAGACTTCCCTCGTAATACTATAGTGGCAGTGATGGCAGCTTTGGACAAATTAATGCAAGAAGAGAGCAAAAGGCATTAAATCAAACGTTGTCAAAAAATTAGATATTGAAGATTATTTTACTTGTTTGAAAACTGGAGAACATTTGATGTGTCAAATGTGCGTGTTTAGATCTGTTAGATACAATGTAACTGTACAGAACGTTAACAAAGTCGGTCTGAGTGCAGCAGACGATAAAAGATATATTATACCAAGCGCTAACAAGAGTCCAAGCACTAACTTGGGGTCATTATAAATAAAATTTATAACTTATTATTGTATCGATTTAATCATTTTATTTGTTTCATGTTATTGATATTATTACTAAGTATTGTATTATGTTACTTTATATTTTTATTCTATGTATATTAAATAAAATAAAACAATGTAACTTTGCATCCGTGCTATTGTAATCTGTTTTTGTAAAAAAAATATTTTGTGTTTATTAATTTGTTAAATAATTAACTTGGAACTGCTATTCTATTTATGTACTTTGTGTGTTTATAAATTTGAAATAAAACAAAACTGAAAATTATATTGTTTTTTGAATAAATCACCTTATATAAAAATAAACATTTTCCATTTTCCCTCAGTTGTATTTGCAAAGTCAATCTGATAAAAAAGATTATTAATTGTAAATTCATTAAAATGAAATTGGTACAACAGCCAATAAAAGTAGAAATTATAAATTTAGATCAAAAAAGTGAAAAATCAATAAATAAAAAACATTGAATATTATTTCCTGAAAATATAAGATTATCGTGGGCCCATCAAATTGCGGTAAAACCAATGTAATGGTTTCCCTGCTGATTGACGAAAACGGGCTCAAGTTTGAAAATGTCTACGTCTACTCGAAATCTCTGCAACAGAAGAAATATCGACTGCTTGCAGAAATTTTGAACGGTGTCAGTGGATTGGGATATCACACCTTCACCGATAGCGAAACAATAATGCATCCGCACGAGGCAAAACCAAATTCGATTTTCATTTTTGACGATGTGGCGTGCGAAAGTCAAAGCAATATTGGCGAATATTTCAGCATGGGACGACACGTGAGCGTGGATAGTTTTTACCTGTGTCAGTCGTACAGTAGGATACCCTAATAGTTGGTCAGAGACAATGCTAATTTTATTGTGCTTTTCAAGCAAGACGATATGAATTTGCTGCATGTGTACGATGACTGTGTAAATACAGATATGACTTTTCAAGAGTTTAAGAATCTCTGCTGCGAGTGTTGGGCGGAAAACAAGTATAATTTTTTCGTAATCGACAGAGACTCGAACCTGAACGTCGGTCGATACAGAGTGAATTTTGACAAATTCATAGCTTTGAAACGCTCATTATAAATATGGTCAGAGACAATGCTAATTTTATTGTGCTTTTCAAGCAAGACGATATGAATTTGCTGCATGTGTACGATGACTGTGTAAATACAGATATGACTTTTCAAGAGTTTAAGAATCTCTGCTGCGAGTGTTGGGCGGAAAACAAGTATAATTTTTTCGTAATCGACAGAGACTCGAACCTGAACGTCGGTCGATACAGAGTGAATTTTGACAAATTCATAGCTTTGAAACGCTCATTATAAATATGGTCAGAGACAATGCTAATTTTATTGTGCTTTTCAAGCAAGACGATATGAATTTGCTGCATGTGTACGATGACTGTGTAAATACAGATATGACTTTTCAAGAGTTTAAGAATCTCTGCTGCGAGTGTTGGGCGGAAAACAAGTATAATTTTTTCGTAATCGACAGAGACTCGGACCTGAACGTCGGTCGATACAGAGTGAATTTTGACAAATTCATAGCTTTGAAACGCTCATTATAAATATAATTGTGAAATATTCTATTTAGTTATTACGCCGACATCTCTCTCCTCTGCTGTTGTAGTTGCGATGAATAAAAAAAATGAAATTTTCGTGAGGAGGTGGTTGAGAAGAGCGATTAAATCTGTTAGAAATAAATATAATCAAATAAAATCGGGTGCTTTCGAGCAGAGCAGATCTGTTGAAACGCAATTAAAGCCACTCATCGAACCGATAAAAGTTGTAATCAATCGTGTAAAAAAGAAGATGATGAACGGACGTGTCTTAAGAGAGAATCGTCGTCAAACACAGACCAAACTCCACGAAGGGCGCCTAGGACGGAGACAATGACGAAAAAAAACGGCTTTGCGTCGTAAAATTGATTTTTAAATACCCTTATCCGCGAGTACACCAACCAACGCCACCGCAACCGTCCCTGAAAGTCTTTCCGAAATATATTTAAATGACAAACCGGTGAATGAAAAGTTCACGGAGTTAAATATATAGATAGATCGTTTGAGCCGTTTTCGAGAATATCGCAATTTTCTATTTTTGTACATCAATAAACAACCCTTGTTTAAGGGAGTAGGGAGGGAATAAGAAAAATCTACTTGAGGAATCCCCTAAAAACCTTCAGTTTTAAATTTGGTTTCAACCCGTTTAAAGGTGTGTCAACTAGGTCTTTCTATTCTTAGACCAAATCAAACTTTAAGATCCTCCCTGTACACGAGAAGAGTTATATCGATTCTAATTATCTCCTTTTAGGTTTTAGAGCATAAATAAACTTTTATCAAGAATAATTTTTTTTGACAAATTAATAATAGTCAAAAGGTCAAAAATATGCATTTTTTGTAACCATTACAAATTATTTTCGTTGTAACTAAGTGCCACATCATGTGGATAATTTAACAGTGATCATTTTTAGTTTAATGAATTTTTGTTCTAAAAAAATCAGGAGAGCAGGAAACTGCATATTTATGATTTTACATGTTAAATCCCTATATCCACCTGAGCAGTTCACCACCCGGTATGTATAACTTAATATACCCGGACAATTAATTTGTATATTATTTATCCAGTACATTATAAGTGCCGCAGTGGTGGGGAGGCGAAGGAGAACATTTCGTTGCATTATTTCGTTGCATATTTCTCCTCACGCGGCTGTTCACAGCCCGACATAAGATGTTTCGCATCAAGAGCAATGTTTTATTACATCACAGTTTTTTTTGAACAATAGTCTCGAAATATTTTCGATTCCTTTCTGTAATTAAATGAAAAAAAAATCACTTAGCTTTTTCGAAATATTTTCCATTACGTTTTTTTTTTGGAATGTCGATAAATTTTTATCAAAAAAAAATAAAAACATTTTCAGAACGATAATATTTAAAAATTCAACAATCACTCGCATTTGTTATTATTCACGAAACGCGGCAGACGAGTCGACACGGCCGCGTGCGAATTAAGACTGAGCCGCGCGCGCGCGCGAAGCACAGAGGAAAGCACAATGCGAAGAATCGACTGCAGGAGAGCTAGTGCGTGTGACGTCACATATTTGAATGTATGTTTGCGGCACATTACTGCTATAAACAATTAGAAACGATAATAACAAACGCCAGATGGTAATTAAAATTATAACATCATACATGTATTTAATGACTACGCGATGCGATATTATAAACAACATATAATATGCATTTCAATTATACATGCATAATTTCATTTCAATAACGGTTCTGTAGTAAACAAGCCAGGCCCCAAATAGGACTGCAGTCGCGCGAGACAAAGCGGCGAAGGGGTGAGGAGATCGTCGCTAGGCCACGTCGGCAGGTGTGACGTCACATATTTCTCGAAACATCACAACAAAACGTAAACATATTCTGGTTCGTAATTAATACATGCATAATTTGAATATTAATAATAAAAATATCGCAGCGCGCACGGACAAGTTAATCCCTTGACTTACAGATAACTGCGGTCAGTTCGCTAAACGTAGGAGAGGGGAGGGTTTTTCCATATCTAGAGATATTATTACCGACATTAATAGCTGTAGTACCTATAATTAATAACATACATGCATAATATGATAATTTTAGCGGCGTGCGAACACCCTCGTAATACGGATCTCATGCAACAGGTTCAGAAGGAGAGAGAACACGTCAGACAAACAAGTCAGGGCGTAAACAAATAACACCGCGGTGCAAAACGACCGTTCCCCGCGTCTTTGATATCGGCTTCATGTTATTCCTCCAGTCCTCAAAACAACAACAACAACAACAGACAGTCGTTCTGTGGTAAACATTTAGCATGAAAATCCCGCGTTCCCGTGTCGTTTCTGAGACGCAACTGCATCGAGTCCGAGGTCACGGCGTCCGTGTTTTTTTACAGGTCATGTTATTCCCGCAGTTTCGCATCTCAAAAACAATAACAACAGATTGTTCGTTCTGTGGGAAGCCGTCGGCAACCGGTGTTCCCATGTCGCTTCAAAGACGCAGATCCCATCGAGTCGAGGTCATATTATTCCCGAAGTATCGACGCAAAACAATAACAACAACAGATCGCGGTCTGTGAGAACCTGACCTTACAAATTTTCAGTTCGAGTATTGTTTATTGCAAAAAGCGACCACGATGTTTACAAAATGTATGGAAGGAATACGTACAAGTCCTCCCCCCTCTCGATCGAGTATATATTATTTCACAGCACCGCATTTATCATCAGCAGTGCGTGTTGTGTATTCATAACCGGAAAGTCTCGCGCAACTTCATTTTTACCGAGAGTTCGTTCGATTTTTTTATTTGTTTATCTCGATATTGTTTTTAGTAATGACAAGTTGTTCGGCTTTGGAAAATTTCACTTATAACGGTTTAGTGTACGTGGAGTGGCAAATTTTCTTTGATAAAATTGAAAATTTGGACGAGATAGCTGTCAAAAATATACGCCGTCGATCTTGCGGCTCATTAACTTCACCAATGTCCGCATTTTCTCGGGTTACATTTTCATTTAGGTCATCATCAATCGTTGATCATCTTTTCCCCCCAAGTGAATTCCTTCATACTCATTTAGATGGCGATATTCACTGTTCTGAGTAGTATTTTCTCTTTTGGGTAGCTGAACAAGTTGATCGATATCCCGTTTGTGAATAATGCATGTTGTATTTTCTTTAATTTCGTATGTACGCGTCCCAATTTTCTTTTGAACTATACCCAGTGTCCATTTTGGCTCGCCAGCTCTGTAGTTTTTCATGCGGACCGTTGCACCGATTTGAATTCCCGAAATTTTAGTGGTATAGTTTTGTGATGTTCGTCGTTGGTAAATTGGTCAGTTGGAAGAAGTCGATTTAAAGCAGTTCTCAAATTTCTACCAAACATTAGTTCAGCTGGCGGTTTTCCCGTTGTTGAAACGGGAGTAATATGCTGTTTTAAAAGAAATCGTGATAGTTTCATTTCCCAGTCGCCTACGCTTAGTTTTCTTAGGGCTTGTTTTGTTGACTGGACCATTCTCTCAGCTTGTCCATTAGCTTTTGGGTTATAGGGGGCTATATACATAAATTTTATACCATTTTTTTGTAGAATTCCTTTATTTCAGTGGATGAAAATGACGTACCATTGTCCGAAACGATTGTATCCGGTATACCAAAAGTTGCAAACAATCGTCTAAGTTCTCGAATTACAACTGCAAATTTTGTTGAAGATACTTTTCTGACTTCTAACCATTTAGAAAATGCGTCTACGACGATCAAATAAACTTCGCCCTTAAATGGTCCGGCGAAGTCCATGTGAAGACGATTCCACACCTTTTGTGGCGGTGTCCACGTTTGTATTGGAGCTTTAGGCGGAGAGTTGAGAGTTTCCAAGCATCGATCACAATTCTTCACATAAATTTCAATGTCATTATCAATGTTTGGCCACCATGCATAAGACCTTGCCGTTGATTTTGTACCGCATATTCCTGGATGATTGCCATGAAGAAACTGGAAAACTGTAGCTTGTAAAACTTTAGGCACAATAACTCTAGTTCCCCAAAGAAGGCAATCCTTTTCGATAGACAGTTCTTGTCGTTTTACCCAATAGTTTTTGTATATAGGTTCTACGTTTCTTGGCCATCCGTTAGCAATATATTTCTTTATTTTCGCGAGTACTGGGTCTCTTTCTACTTCTGCGACGATTTATGAAGTTGTTACAGGATTTCTTGATGTGTTTTCTATCATAATTCGTATCTTCATCGTTTACTTTTTCTTCAAGCGGAATTCTGGAGAGCATATCTACATTATTATGCCTTGTACCTGGTCTATAGGTAATTTCATAATCAGATGCTCTTAATATGTTGATATATCTGTTAATTTTTGGAGAGATAATTTCAGGTGTCGCTTTTCTCGGATTAAATATTCCCAATAGGAATGTGATCAGTTATCAGTGTGAATTTTCGGCCCGCAATAAACTGATGAAAGTGGCGTACTGCTTTCACAATCGACAATGCTTCACGGTCTAGCTGGGAATAATTACGCTGAGTTTTGGTTAGTGTTTTCGATGAGTATGCCACCGGTAGTTCCTGTCCATCAGATGCAATTGCCAGAATCGCACCAACACCTACTGGTGATGCATCTGCAGATATCACAATAGATTTCTTGTCATCGAAATGCGCCAGTATAGGTGCACTAATAAGTTGATGTTTTAGTTCGTCGAATGCTATCTGATGTTGACGAGTCCAATTCCACTTCACGTTATGGTCTAATAATCGATGAAGTGGTTCAGCTATAGTAGCTCTATTTTTTTTAAATTTAATCCTCCTAGGAATACTTGTAATTCCTTCACATTTTTTGGTGGAGGCATGTCTTTTATAGCTTTGACCTTTCCTTCTAAAGGCCTTACTCTCTTTTCAGATATATGATATCCTAAGAATTCCATTGTAAGCACGCCAAAAACGCTTTTATTCAGATTTATTCGAAGATTAGCTTCCTCTAGTCTTTTTAAAACTTGTTCCAGTCGTTGGTCGTGTTCGTTACGAGAGCTTCCTTGAATCTTGATATTATCTAAATAAATTAGAACTCCCGGAATACCTTGCAGTCTTGTTACCATGAACTTTTGAAAAATTCTGGGTGCTATGTTTAGGCCGTCTAAAAGTAAATTGACTTCAAATAAGCCCATTGGTGTGCTAATTGTTAAAATTTTTGCCGTTTCTTCGTCTACACGGAGTTGTTTGTACGCATTTGTCAAATCGATTTGTGAGAAAATCTTTCCTCCATTGAGTGTAGTTAAGGCTTCTGTTATCGTAGGTAATGGATATTCGGAGTCCTTTATTAATGGGTTAAGAGTTATTTTATAATTTCCAACAACACGAATCTGTCCATTATTTTTCCTTACGAATAATGCAGGTGTCGCCCAATTCGATTGATCGACTGGTTTTAACATATTATGATTCACCATTTCTTGCAATGCGTCATTCACTGCTTTGAAGAACTTGGGGTAAGAATTGTCTTTTAATTCTATTTTTATGCGAGGACCGCAATGTCCGCTTAGTTTTTTTTCTAATAGTTTAGGAATTTTTTTTAAAAGGGACTGACATTTATCTTCTTCCGAAATGCTTTGAATCCCGATCAGCTGTATCCCAAACGTTTGAAACCAATTGGCACCGAATAAATTTGGTCCACCTGTTTCCTTGTCACAACTAGCGGTAAAGTTGCTTTTATTCCTTTATATTCCACGGGTACGTTTGCCACTCCTCTTATAGCTATCACCCGTTTTTCCCCAAGCTTTAAGTATCGTTGTACCATTGAGGCTCTGTATCAGGCCATAATTTCTTAAATGTTTGCTTATTTATTAGAGACTGTTCTACACCGTTGTCGATTTCCGTGATAACGTTGAACGAATTTATTTTTACTGTTATTTTATAATTCGCCTTTGAGTATGCAAAATCTTCTGTTGTTACTTTATACGAGTGAATCTCCTCAATTTCAGAATCCTCTTGAACATTGTGAGTTGATGTCGGCTGATTAGAGGAACTGGTTTGGGACTTCTTCTTTCTGCAGGCCTTTTCTATGTGACCTGTTTTATGGCAGAATTTGCACTTCGACTCTTTGTAAAAACAGTTTTCAGCTGCATGGGTCGATTTGTCGCATCAATAGCATGTCTTCTTTCTATTTGAGTTCGTTGGTTTTAAATTTATTTTTTGTATGTCATAGGAATCGCCTTGCTTCAAGAATTTTTGCTGGTTTGTAGTGCTTTCAACGCTACAGGCTATTTCAAGAGTTTTTTCTAGCGATAATCCGTCTTTATTAGCATCTGTAACAGCTTCTTCGTGTCGTCTGCATAGGTTGCGCTGTAGTTCTTCATTGTTAACTCCAGCTACAAAACGATCTCTTAACATTATGTGTAGTGGCAAATTTTCAGAATTGCCACCAAATTTACAATCTTTTGCTAATTTTCTTAATTCGCGTATAAAATCCATTAAACTCTCTCCTTGTAGTTGATCTCTTTTCTGAAATCTTACTCTGGCTAATAATTCATTAACTTGTTTTCCAAATTGTGCGTTACAAAATTTTATTATATTTGCGTAGGTGACGTTTTTAGGTGATTCTGGAAGACATAATGACTTTATGATTGCCTAAGTCTTTGCACCAAGCGCTGTGAACAGTATACAGCGTTTTTCACTATCTATAATAATTGAATTTGCTTTCAATAAAAATTCTAGTCTTTCCAGATAATCTTCCCATTGCTCCGTAGATGCATCAAATTCGGATAATTTACCAATTAAAGCCATTGTATTTTGATATTCCTCGTCGCCACTGTTAAATATTCAATTTAATACGAAGTTATTTTATTGTTAAAGAAATGTTTATTTCACAATTGTACAGAACAGAATGATTTCAGATAAGAATACTTCACAAAATATATAAAATTACATAACAGACAATTATTGTTACTTAATTATCTGTAATTTAAGGTCGATATACAATAAAACCGGACTTCAACGAAATAGAGTTGGTGTTTTCGCCTTACGAAAGTCAATTATACATGATCGCCGAACAAGTAAAGTCGAATAAAACCGAATGGTTGAAATTGTACTTCCGTGCAGGTGAGGACGAACGTTTTGTAGTATACAAGGGCTTCAATCTCGACTTGGCCGACGAAGACGAAGTGGTGGGCTTTTACTTTTTTTTGAATGACAGCAGCTTTCTGTATAGTCAAAAACGCTGTGATGAAATGAATCGTTTAAAAACAGAGATTTGCTATCGGTGCTAATAACCGGTAAGTAAAAAATATTGACATTCCGGTTATTTCGAATCGATATAATATAAAAAGATTTGTTTCAGAACGCGAATTGTCGTATAGCGGTGCACACAGTCGTCGTTAGATCGACGAAATTATTTTAAAAATTCACGACCGATATATGTATATATATATTATTAGAAAAAAAGGTGAGAAAAAAATTATATTATACCTATATTTAAGATTATTATTATTATAATTATTAATAATAATGTATTGTTACAGATGAATGTAAAACGCTTCAATAAAATCGGTGACTTTGAGGAGGACAATAAATTTAGAAAAATTAGAGATTTGAAAATCAATCATAGCTACAATATAAAAAAATCTATACAGTGAAAACTCGATTCGGCGTCAAAATCGTCGTCATTTTGAAAGATGAGAGCGGAATGTTTTTTTACCGGCCAGATTTAAAAAATTAAACGAAGAGGAAAAAAATAATTTGCTCGCGATGAAAAACGTGTCTCTCATATACAGGGGAGAAAAAAAATTGGTAAATATAAAAACACGACCACCATTGTTAATTTCATAGACAACGCTGAGAAGAACACTACAGAAGGACGAGAAGAAGACGAAGAAGAAGAAAACAAACAAGAAATACCTAAGAAAAGAATAAAATTACCGGAAGAAAATAACATCGCTGCAGCTCCTTCTACGTCCGAGTAAGCAGTTATGTGTTATATATATTTTTTAATATTTGATTTTTTCAAAATTCAACAGTCGTAAAATATTTATAGATGCTCAATAGATTTTAAGTATGTTTTGTAAATGCATTATTCGTTCAGATTATTATCGCGAAGGTCGATTTAGGAAAACTAACGATGAAAAATACTGTCACGATTGTAAATCGATTCTCTATGACACGTTTACTGAGTTTTCGGTGACTCGCAGCACAAAGAGCTATTCTCTCGAACAAATAGTTCGCAGCAGAAAGATTAATCGAGTTTATGAAAGTCTTCGAGACAATGAATATTATCATTATTAGCATGTATCTTTTTATTTAGAATTATTCTGGAAAAATATCGAGAAAGCACAGGAAAAATTTGAATGCTGCGTTTGTAGAAAAAAAATAAGAAAAATTATCCCTTGTGATGTTTGCGTGCGAAAACCAGTAAGTTTACGAGAATCAGTTTACAAACAAATCGTTTGTCACAACGTTGCAATACCTAGTTGTTTAGAAGACGATGTTGTGTTTCTAATAACGACAAAACAAAATGTTTAAGTGTACTGTGTGTGACAAAAGATTTACTAGACGCGACAGTAGAAAAAGACATGAAAACGTTCACGCTGACTTTTTCAAAGACGGTGGTTCACACAATCTTATAATAAAGCCTGAAAAACCAGCTGACAATTCAGTAGTTGTTGCGGACACATTGAAGCGACATTACTGCAGATCGGCGGTGATGAATCACCACCATCGTCTTCGTTAAAAAGACAAAAACAAAACACCTTTTTGTGCGAAGTTTGCGGCGTTGAAGTGGCGGCCGGTTCGTACGGCGCTCATCAAAAGAGCAACAGCCATAAAGAAAATATTTACGTGCCTCATCGCGATAATATAGAAGTGTCACAGTTTGCTTTTAAAAAAAGAATAGTGTCTTACAAAATCAACAGTACAAATTACAGTAAATTGAATATCGACGAGTTTTTTGAAAGCAAGAAAACCGCGATCGTCGACTTGATAAAATTAAACCTCGAAAAACACATTACGGTCAAACTAAATTTCGAACTCTTTGCTCATTACTTTATACTTAAAAAAGACGAGATTCGCAGCGATCTTAAATCGTTCAATACGAAAAACGTCATCCTTAACGCCGGAACAGACATTGAAGCGACCCTGACTGACTTTAAAACCAAAATTGTTAAAAAAGCAGAGGAGTTCACGCAACGCGATTCGGGCTGGGCGCTTCAAAAGATCGATTATATCGAACTCAACGTAATGAAATATAATCCGCTTCGCGCCTCTTCGTATATAGACTTGCCGAAAAAACTCAAAGACAAGGTAGCTTGCGTCAATGTACAGAACAACGACAACGCTTGTTTTGCTTGGACCGTTGTCAGCGCGCTATTTCCGGCAGACCATCACAGCGACCGCAGCACGTCCTATCCGCAATACAGCGAAGTTTTGAATTTATACGGTTTAGAGTTCCCTATGACGATAAAAAACATTGCACAATTTGAAAAATTGAACGATTTTGTGAGCGTGAACGTTTTTAGTCTCGACGAACATTGTAATATAGTAGGTCCCCTGTACAACACTCGGGAGAAAAAAACTAATCATTTTAACTTGTTATATTTAAGCGACGACACGTCGAGCAATAATCACCCTGTCTGGATTAAAAACTTATCACAATTGGTGTCTTCTCAGTTAAGTACGCACGCACATAAGAAATTCATTTGTGATTGACGTATTTTGATAGTAAAGATTTGCTTCAACGACACTGTGAATACGATTGCGGAAAGGTGAGGGTAAAGTTACCAACTGAAGAGTTGAAAAAAAATCGTTTAGGACACGAAAGTCCCGGCAACATTATAAAATTTAAAAATTATGAAAGAAAAAAGTTGTTACCTTTTGTGATTTATGCCGATTCGGAAACCGTGTTAAAACCGATACACACGACCATGCCCGACCCTGCCGAATCGTTCACGGTGTCTACACGAAGCAACACGTACCGCACAGTTTTTCATACTACATTAAGTGTAGCTATGACGAATCGCTATCCGAATTGAAGCTTTTCAACGGCAACGACTGCACAATAAAATTCATTCAAAATCTCGTGTCGGACGCGAAAAAAATTCATAGGACTTTAAAAGCGGATCATTTGACGGGAAATCCTCGCGGATATGCGCATAGCATCTGCAATTTAAATTATCAAGTTCCGGAATTCATTCCGGTATTTTTTCACAATTTGAGCAATTTTGATAGTCACTTGTTCATAAAACAGTTGGCGTTGTTGTGCGACGACATTTCGGTAATACCTGTAAATAAAGAGAAATACATTTCGTTCGGTGCAAAATTTTCTTTGTCTGATGACGACGACGACGACGATGACGAAAATAAACTCGAACATTTTAAAGATAAAAGGTGCGTTGAAATCAGATTTTTAGATTCGTATCGTTTTCTTTCGTTTGGTCTGTGCACGTTGTCGAAAACAATGAAAGAAGACGACTTTGTCGAGCTAAAAAGACAATATCCGGACGTAGAGCAATTTAAACTGGTCACAGGCAAAGGTATTTTTCCATACGAGTACGTCACTTCGCTCGACGTTTTGAACAAGAAGGAACTACCGCCAATAGAATCATTTTATTCCGAACTGAAAGACGAAAATATCACGGAGGAGGAATACGAGCGTGCTAAAAATGTGTGGTCGGTTTTCAACTGTGAAACATTTCTCGACTATTCAAACAATTATTTGAAAACCGACGTGCTCCTCCTCTGTGATATTTTTGAAAAGTTTCGCAAGGTAGAACTGGCAACTTACCGACTCGATCCCCGCTTGCTATTACACGCTGCCGGGATTGTCGTGGGATGCGATGTTAAAATACACGCGCGTAGAGTTGGAGCTCGTGTCCGACATCGACATGGTGCATTTTATTCGCAATCGTTGCGCAGCGGTCTTTCGCATTGCGTCAAACGCCATTGCATTGCCAATAATAAATATATGACGGACCAGTACAATCCGAATAAGCAGTCCTCGTTTATCGTATATTTAGATGCCAATAATTTCTACGGTTGGGCGATGAGTCAACCCTTGCCGACGGGCGGTTTTAGCTGGCTCAGCGACGACGAAGTTCAAAATTTTAACGTAAAAAATTCGGCCGACGACGGTGAAAACGGTTATTTTGTCGAGGTAGACTTGGAATATCCGGCCCATTTGCACGACAGACACGACTTTCCATTTTGCGCGGAAAAAAAATTCCGCCGAATGCGAAATCAAAACAACCACTCACAACAACTCACTACGCTAAGCGTCAAAGACCGCTACATACTTCACTGTAGACATCTCAAACAGTGTTTGGAGCACGGACTCGTGTCGAAAAAAATTCACAGGGTGTTGAAATTCACCCAATCGTGCTTTCTAAAAACGTACATTGACCGCAATACAGAGCTACGCGCTTTGACCGTGTGTGAATTCGAGAAGGACGTCTACAAGTTGAAAAATAACGCTTGCTACGGCAAATCGAACCAGTGGAGAAGCGCGTGGACGTTCGTTTGGTGACCCGTTGGGAACGCCGAGGAAAGAAGCGAGGAGTCGAACATTACATCAGTCAGCCGAATTTTCATTCGATCAGCATTTTCGGCGAAGAGTTGGCAGCCGTTGAAGAGACTCAGCGTAGAGTATAACAAGCCGAATTATATCGGCGCGGCGGTACTCGACCTGTCCAAATGTTTAATGTATGACTTTTTTTACAATTATTTGCGCAAAAAGTTCAACGTCAATCTTTTGTACTCCGATACCGACAGTTTTTTGCTCGAGGTGTTGATGGAGGACGTTTACGAGGAGATAAAAGTCGACCTGCATCTGTTTGACACGTCGAATTTCTCGGAAGACAACGAGTACGGTTTACCGTTGAAAAACAAAAAAGCGTTGGGCAAATTCAAATTCGAAACGGGCTCTAAACTAATCGTCGAATTCGTCGGTCTGCGCTCGAAAATGTATTACTTTAGACTGTTCGGCAGCGCGAATTGGTGTCACAAAAGAGCCAAAGGCGTCAAAACGAATATTGTCAAAAGAAAGTTGAAGTTCGACGACTATTTGCACTGTTTGCGGACCGGAGAGACTTTAATGTGTCAAATGTGCGTGTTTAGATCGGTAAAGCAGGAAGTTCACATGCAATAAATTCACAGATTTCGCAATCCTTGCAACCATCGAGGACATTGGAAATGATAACAGCATATATGAAACATAATTAACTGTTTATTATACACACAATATTTATTAATGCACTGTTTAGTTTTGTCAGGAATAACCCTATTATTCTTCTGTTATATACGCGTTCACTTTTGCTTGATTACTTAACTTTTAAATGGATTTTTCTTCAGTATTTATTAACATTTGCTCAAAAATAACACCGCAGATCGTCGCAAATACCTCTCAATTAACTAGACATGATATAACACATTTCGAAAAAATTGCACTTGTTCAATTTTGCATGATTGCTCCTCACTTGACCGCGACACCGTTGTCTTTTGGCCTTGAACGAAAACTCGTAACTCTGCCCCCATATACGAACATAAACATTTCCAATGTTAAAACAATAAAATCGGTCTCAGTGCGGCGGACGATAAGAGATATTTATTAGCGGACTCTCACAAAACGTTGGCGTGGGGTAATCATAAACTCAAAAAGTAATATTTATTCAATGTGCCTTCGATATATATTTTTTTGAAACTATTAAGATTGATGAAAACTGTGCCATTTTTTTGAGAGAGAGATAGAGACACTAAAGTGTGCAAAAGAGTATTTTTTTCGAAAAGAGACAATTTTTTTGAGTTTGTAAGAAAGACGATTTTTTTTAGTTTTTAAGAAACACGATAATATTTAAAAAAAGACAATTTTTCTAGTTTTTTTTAAGAAAGAAAATAATAATTTTGTTTTTTAACATTTTTTTATTTTTTCAGTTTCACAATGAATTGCGCGTGTGAAGTATACTTGGGTTATTTGATTCACCCGAGCGTATGTGAAAACAGACACAACATTTGTAGAGACTGTGACACGAAGACTGAGCGTTGCCCTTTCTGCAGATCGTCGAAAAGCCGGTCGAATCGACAGCTGCAGTCGATCATGGAGAAGTTGACAAACGTGAAATGTCTTCACAAGGAGTGCCTTGTTGTTGGCCGTCTGTTCGCAATGGATGATCATCTGCGCCATTGCGAATTCCAACCCGTCAACTGTCCGAAAAAGGGCTGCAGATGGTATGGCAAAAACAATGCGTTGGCCGATCACGTCGTCGTCAATCATAAGAACGCGACGAAATCTAGACACAATCTGCAACATGACGATTATTTCACGTACGTTAGAAAATCTCTCGTTCATGTCGACGTCGACGGACGTCGAACGACGATTTCGTGTTTAGATTTCGTTGCGTGAACGATGCCGACTTTTTGAAGAAGAGAGTGATCGTTCTGATTGTCGATACGGTAGCGTGCGCTTCTAGACGTTACGTAGAATATTTAGAAGTGCGCGTTAGTCGACATCTGTATTGCGCGTGCTACGAAGAGGACCGCGAGCTGAGAATATGCTAGATCGCGACAACAAATGTCTCGTACAAATGTTGATTGTATGCGTGTGCGTGTGTGTATATGATTGCATTGGTAATATTATTTTAATACATGTTTGTAATAATCATAACAATAATAACAATGAGTTTGTTTTGAGGTATTAACAGTTATTTTTTTTTGCTAATAAAACAAATTTAAGGTGTTGTATTTTTTTCTATATATATATATAAACATTTTCCCATTCCTTCTTCAATGTCTTTAGAAAAAAACGGCATCGAGCCGCAAAATTGATTTTCAAATATCCTTATCCGCAAGTACACCTACCACCGCCACCGCAACCGTCCCTAAAAGTCTTTCCGAAATATATTTAAATGACAAACCGGTGATGAAAAGGATTATGTTTACGGAGTTAAATATATAGATAGTAACAAAGGTGGAAAGTACATGATTGGAGATAAGGAATTAGCTTTCGTTAATGACTCGGACGATTTTGTCATCGGTAAATACTGAGTAGAGGCCACTCCGGGACTGTATGAATTGATTTTTATGAGCAAACCAGGACCGCACATGCAAGAAGATTTGAGTGTGTTCAAGAAGATTTAAGAATATACGAGCGCTCATTTGACATCGGCCGGCAGGATCAAAAGCAACGTTGGCTACAAGTATAAAAACATAATCATGCCTCTTTTAAAAAATACCAACAAGCCTGCAAAAGCAACTGCTACAACAGCAGCAGCAGAACAAGAAACAGAAGCTGCAAGCGCGGAGGGAATGTTTTTGAAAGTGAACAGAAACAAGAAGAAGATAGATTACGTGTACTGGAACGATTTAAACGAACTGGTAGACAGACTCAAATTGCTGTATGCGTCTCAGGAAGCGGGCAACGCGTCTCACCGGAACGAAATAGTTTCAATCATAGAAGAACTGAGAGAAGCAAACGCTATTGAATAAATTGCACGTTGTATGACGCTCGTTCATCAGTGTATCTTCAACAAGAGAGTGAGATATACTTCGGATAGAGAAAAAAAATGCCCATAGATAAGTTCGGCAGACACAGTCGACGGAAATTAAGTCGAGTTTCTCCGAGCGTCGGATTTAAAATTGTCAATAATAATTCCGACTTGGATAGCAGAAAACTGACAAACGTCGGCGCGCCAACGGATCGAAAGGACGCAGTTACTGTAGACTATTTTATTACCGTTGCTCCGTAAAGTAGGGATTTAGTTTATATAGAGTCGTTTGGATACTATGGTATCATTTGAAATATATGTACATATTATTCTGTCTTACTTTTTGTAAAGGGTACTTTTTATTTTTATCTTTGTTTCTGAATAAATATTATTATAGAAAATACGCTGGTTATTCATTTCATATACAGTATTCCGTTTCCACTGGCTTCGTACCCTGGATTCCGGCGAGCTATCCGCCCGACGCAAACCAGTGGACCGTTGCGACACATGTGCGCGAACACCTAAAAAGTCACGACGTTGCAACTTTTTGCCAAATATAATTGGTATTCCATATTTGTCTCCCCTGTATATGTTCGGTATATTCGATAAATTCGGTTAGTTTAAAATTATTATTACCGGCAAATAAATAATTATCTAAACGTTACAATTAGTGAGGAAGTAGACGTTGTTTGTAACTTTTGATTGTTAAATACAAAGAGGTTATTTTTTTGCTGGAATTGTATTCTTTAGGATATTTACTAACACTTTTATTAATGGTTTTCCATATCTAAACCTAATATTTTTGTATTAAAATATTAGGTTTAGGTATGGAGAACCCTTAATAAAAATGTTAGTAAATATCCTAAAGAATACAATTCCAGCAAAAAAAAAAATAACCTCGTTGTATTTAACAATCAAAAGTTACACGTGATTGAAGTTAGGTAAAAGAAGTACATTATTTTGAACACACTGTATAATAAATTCATTTTTTTAGGACAGACATTGATTTGTCCGTCCATGTTCAAGTGATCCTCAAAATTTTAGTTTGATAAAGGTTTCTGTTTTGGCTATGTCAAATTTTAGGAACTAAAGATCTGCACGGGTCAAACATTTCTAAAAAACTTGAATAACTCAAGAATTACTGAATTATCGAGCATGGATTCCCTTACAATTTCTATTCACATTTAGGTGCAGAATTGAAAAAACAAATAAAAACAGGGTATTAGGTTAAAAAAAACATAACTTGGATCTGCCACGCTTAAATGGGATAGGCTGTATAATTGAAAATATTTTTAGGTTATACACCATTAAAATTTATACAACTTTTGTATTTAAACTTCTTGGACACCCTGTATATCTAAAAAACAAAATATCGGTTAATAAACAATAATATAGTAATTTCAATTATTTGCGAGAAAATTACTTACAGTATCTTATTTAGTTAACAATTAGATTAACAATCAATATTGTTATTACTTCCTATACTGTACAAATTCACTATTTTAGTGAAATTAACATAAGGACATCAGACGATATTAATCGACATAACATGCCCTTATTAATTATTGTAGAAAGGCTACATAAGAAAAATTTAAATGCACCGCCGGGAATCGAACCCGGAACACCCAATATCGCGTCGGGCAAGTTTTCCAGTTACTCCACGGTGCCCATGGCGTACACTTAATCTTTTCTTATATATAGCACAAATACACCGCAAGTCCACAAACTGCGAGAGCTAATATTATTTTTATTTTTATAACAACACTACTATGAATGTTGCTTTTCTCAAAATAGGCCGGATATGCCTAGTAATAATTTCAATTATTTGCGAGAAAATTACTTACAGTATCTTATTTAGTTAACAATTAGATTAACAATCAATATTGTTATTACTTCCTATACTGTACAAATTCACTATTTTAGTGAAATTAACATAAGGACATCAGACGATATTAATCGACATAACATGCCCTTATTAATTATTGTAGAAAGGCTACATAAGAAAAATTTAAATGCACCGCCGGGAATCGAACCCGGAACACCCAATATCGCGTCGGGCAAGTTTTCCAGTTACTCCACGGTGCCCATGGCGTACACTTAATCTTTTCTTATATATAGCACAAATACACCGCAAGTCCACAAACTGCGAGAGCTAATATTATTTTTATTTTTATAACAACACTACTATGAATGTTGCTTTTCTCAAAATAGGCCGGATATGCCTAGTAATAATTTCAATTATTTGCGAGAAAATTACTTACAGTATCTTATTTAGTTAACAATTAGATTAACAATCAATATTGTTATTACTTCCTATACTGTACAAATTCACTATTTTAGTGAAATTAACATAAGGACATCAGACGATATTAATCGACATAACATGCCCTTATTAATTATTGTAGAAAGGCTACATAAGAAAAATTTAAATGCACCGCCGGGAATCGAACCCGGAACACCCAATATCGCGTCGGGCCTATTTTGAGAAAAGCAACATTCATAGTAGTGTTGTTATAAAAATAAAAATAATATTAGCTCTCGCAGTTTGTGGACTTGCGGTGTATTTGTGCTATATATAAGAAAAGATTAAGTGTACGCCATGGGCACCGTGGAGTAACTGGAAAACTTGCCCGACGCGATATTGGGTGTTCCGGGTTCGATTCCCGGCGGTGCATTTAAATTTTTCTTATGTAGCCTTTCTACAATAATTAATAAGGGCATGTTATGTCGATTAATATCGTCTGATGTCCTTATGTTAATTTCACTAAAATAGTGAATTTGTACAGTATAGGAAGTAATAACAATATTGATTGTTAATCTAATTGTTAACTAAATAAGATACTGTAAGTAATTTTCTCGCAAATAATTGAAATTATTACTAGGCATATCCGGCCTATTTTGAGAAAAGCAACATTCATAGTAGTGTTGTTATAAAAATAAAAATAATATTAGCTCTCGCAGTTTGTGGACTTGCGGTGTATTTGTGCTATATATAAGAAAAGATTAAGTGTACGCCATGGGCACCGTGGAGTAACTGGAAAACTTGCCCGACGCGATATTGGGTGTTCCGGGTTCGATTCCCGGCGGTGCATTTAAATTTTTCTTATGTAGCCTTTCTACAATAATTAATAAGGGCATGTTATGTCGATTAATATCGTCTGATGTCCTTATGTTAATTTCACTAAAATAGTGAATTTGTACAGTATAGGAAGTAATAACAATATTGATTGTTAATCTAATTGTTAACTAAATAAGATACTGTAAGTAATTTTCTCGCAAATAATTGAAATTATTACTAGGCATATCCGGCCTATTTTGAGAAAAGCAACATTCATAGTAGTGTTGTTATAAAAATAAAAATAATATTAGCTCTCGCAGTTTGTGGACTTGCGGTGTATTTGTGCTATATATAAGAAAAGATTAAGTGTACGCCATGGGCACCGTGGAGTAACTGGAAAACTTGCCCGACGCGATATTGGGTGTTCCGGGTTCGATTCCCGGCGGTGCATTTAAATTTTTCTTATGTAGCCTTTCTACAATAATTAATAAGGGCATGTTATGTCGATTAATATCGTCTGATGTCCTTATGTTAATTTCACTAAAATAGTGAATTTGTACAGTATAGGAAGTAATAACAATATTGATTGTTAATCTAATTGTTAATAATATAGTAGTAACGGTGTTGTCATTCACGACAAATAATTACATATTTTCACAAATTTCAGGAGATTTAGTCCCTTCATTTGAACAACTTCAATTTGGGATTCGTGACTGCTCTGGGAAGATAACGTCTCAACAACCTGATCATGATTCAAGTCAAGAGTCTTATCAACCGGGGAATACCGAATTGACGCATACGACACTTCAGATGGTGAGTGCGACTTCTGTTACAATACAAAATAGTGAACAGCTGGATCCTGTTCAAACTGGAAGAGAAAGTGTAAATCAAAAGCAAAAAAAACGAGCTATGAGGGCGAAGAAAAGTGCGGCCACACTTCAGAGAGAGTACAGAGAGAGACGGTCTACTGAAGAGAAGCAAAAAAGTAGAGTTGCTAGAGCTGCATACATGCGAGAATATCGTGCCCGAAAAAAACACCAACTGGATGTCACTGCAAAAAAGAGACAACTTGCAGTTACTACTGAGTCTATCGAAAGAATACGGCACCGGAGAGCCATAGCAGCTAAAAATTC
Source organism: Mongoloraphidia duomilia (assembly GCA_039654895.1). Classification (NCBI taxonomy): domain Eukaryota; kingdom Metazoa; phylum Arthropoda; class Insecta; order Raphidioptera; family Raphidiidae; genus Mongoloraphidia; species Mongoloraphidia duomilia. The sequence continues at coordinate 651,541 of CM077527.1, read as the reverse complement.
TAGAGAATATCGAGCTCGAAAAAGGACTGCGATAGATACATCTACACATACGGATACAACTGATATTGAAGAAATAAGAGCAACATCTACTGAGTCTCTTAAAAAAATAAATACTTCGAATGCAATATGTGATCCTTTCGAAGAGATCTATGTAAAACAAGAGAATGAAGGATGTGATACCGCAATGATTTCTTCATTTAATAGTTAAGCAGTGAAGGTGATCAAACTCTGAAACATTGTATCCAAAGGTGTCCGATTATTTTTTAGAAATCGTGACGTCGACGATTACAGCAAACGATTACTCGATGCTATCCCAGAGAAAATATCATCAATAGCAAAAGACGTTTTTTTGCTACAGGAGCACCAAGCAACTGGCACACATTTGACAACTGCACAAGACTGGCGTTTTGGATACTGAACGCTTCTCTATGAACTTGTGCTCGCGATAGGGTCTGTCATATGATAACGACAAAATATACACGGGTTAAGTAGTGGGGCCTGGCCAATGGAATGGAATCACAGATTCAAAGGTGGTCTGCCACAGCAATCTATTCAATTTGTTCTTAACACAATATCAGATAGGTACCTGCTTTTTTTTGTTTTGGGATCCGTCCTATCAACGGGAGCACTGCAGCCTCTAGGGATTATTGTGCTATCTCTTATATCACCCGATCCAGAATCCTCGTTCCCTGTTCTAACTTGCACAGGTCGTTAACCGGCTGGTTGATAAAATCTTCTGGACCCATATTGGATAGTCCATATATTACTACCCGTCTGCGATCCAGAGCCTTGCATTGGCATGCTGTTTCTGTGTCCTTATTACATTGTCTGCATTTTAAGTCTCCATTGAACAGTCCGACACTTTGTAGGTGACTTTTCAGGGCACAGTGTCCTGATAGGAGGCCTACCACTAGGCGAAGATTGTTTCTACTGAGCTGTAACAGTTCTTCAGTCATCTTTCGAAATGGTTCTTTAATGAAAGTTTTGCCATGTTGTGGCCTAGGAATCTGATTCCAGTGTTTTTTATGCTGATTTGTTGTCCACTCCCTTATCTGACCCCGTACTGTGCTTTTAGACACTCCCAGGGCAAGTTCTGGTCCAATGTTTGGAGTTGACGATCCTTACCTCGCCAGCTCATCAGCTTTTTCGTTGCCTTCGATACCAGACTGTCCCTGCACCCACAAAAGAGTTACTTTATTGTGTTCTGCGAGAACATTTAGTTCTCTTTTGCATTCCCATACCAGCTTCGAGGTCACCTTTGAATTAGCAATAGCCTTCAGTGACGCTTGGCTGTCTGATGCAATATGGATTCTCTTATTTTATAATTCCTCCTATTGTTTTCATGTGCACATTGCAGTATTGCATATATTTCTGCCTGAAAGACTGTAGTATATTGTCCTAGTGAAATGCTGAATTCTGAGTTCCTCATCTCACTGTATATACCGACTCCAGTTCCTTGCTGGGTTCTTGATCCATCTGTATACCATTTTATCTTCCCGAACATATTCATATAGTTCGGATTGTCTCATTCCCTTCGATCTGTGAGATTCACCTCGAAGTTCATGTTGAATTCATATATGGGGGTCATTTAGTCCGTACTCATTCCTAGTAGCTTCCAATGATCCCCAATCTTGTTATGGCCTAATTCGGCATTGCTGCCACTTGGTGGTTTCTGCAATATGTACATTTCCATTTTTGCCTCTCCCTCTATGACTATGTACAGAGGCGGGAGATTCAAGAGAGTTTATAAAATACCCACTTTTCACTTCACTTTCAATATTTTCCAAAAAAATTGACAGTTCAATTGCGTCGGCAACTTCACTTTTACAGTAGGCCGTGTGTTATCGCAGTGAGCACGCACAGTAGCAATAAACATAAATCACTATGGAAATGACTTTATTTTCCAAACTAGTGTGTTTTAAAAACACTTTCAAAACACGTCTTGCCTGTTAACTGACCCATTGGGTATTGAAAGGATGTTTTTAATATGTAGTTGAATAATTATTAAAATTTTTAAGGTTTCGTACTTCAGAGGGAAAAAAACGGAACTTTTATCGGACCGTTTTGTTGTCCGTCTGTCTACCTGTCCGTCAAAACCTTTTTACTCAGAAACTGCTAGAGGTATCAAGTAGAAATTATAATCAAATACAAGGTCTATGACCCCATAATTCTGTAAAAAATTGAAGCTTGTAACTCAATGCAATAAAAAGATAAAAAAATATTTTTTTTGTAGTGATTCACTGATCAAAACCTATAGGGTACTTCCTGTTGAGCTAGAGTCTTAAAATTTGGCACGAAGGAAGGCCTCATAAGTCATAGCACGAAAAGGAAAAAATCGGGAAAAAAATACTTAGAATTATGTTGAATTATCACGTGACGAACTTAACTTTCTTCTTAACATTATTGTATCTTTGTGATTTTTGTAACGACTCACATGGTCTAACATGGAAGTAGAAATGAAACAATTAAATGTAATTGGCGCCAGTTTAACTCGAATTTGCAGATTATGTCTATCACGCGATTTAACTATGACTAACGTATTTTTGTTTTCCTCTGAATTGGGAAAAGAAATAGCAGATACAATAATGGAATGTGTTCCCGTTCAAGTAAGTACACAATTTTTAATGTAATTAATTCTTTAAGGCTAACTGTCCATATTTTATTTTTCTGTTTGTCGATGTCAACGTTTTTTTGGGGTGGCAGATCTGCAAGGTCAACATTTTTTTCAGTTGTAGGAAATGCCAAAGTTAGTTTCTAAAATAAAATTTGTATGTAGGTCCCTGCATTTTTAGGTACATTTTCAAAGAAAAAAAATATAATGGCATGGCGCAATTATTAATTTGTTATTTTTGTCAGGTAATCAATCAGAAAATACATTTTGAAAACATGAAACATTTGGTATAGCCATAGGTACAGTCTACAGTGACAGTCTACAGCTGCCCACGAAAGTTCTTTACAAATGGAATTTTTTTTTATTAATTATTGGAGCAAAAATTTTTTTCTGTGGAAAAGTTCTGCTTCGTCCAAAACCACTAAAACACCAAAGAAAATTTTTTTCGGCCTGAAGTTATACTGTTCTTTGTATGGAGAGAGATGGAGGACATGTTGAATTCTAATTTATAATTCTGAATAAATAATTACTTAGAAGTTAAGTTATGTTATAATTTTGAATTAAATTTGATTATGTAACTAATTTTGCGAAAATCTTGAATATCACAGATAATTTTAATTTTTAGTAAAATAAAACTTTTTGATTTCCCTCGTATAAATTTAGGCCGAAAAAAATTTTCTTTGGTGTTTTAGAGGTTTTGGACGAAGCAGAACTTTTCCACAGAAAAAAAATTTGGCTCCAATAATTAATAAAAAAAAATTCCATTTGTAAAGAACTTTCGTGGACACGCTGTATACCAGCCACACTCAACCTTTTTTTTTCTCGGGCCACATACACATGACAGCTATTTCACACGGGCCGCAACATAAGGATTAATGAAAAAACGTAAATAAGTTCAAGTATGTATTTGTTTATCAAAGACACTAATGAGACCGTTGATATTGTGAACTCTTTTTATCAAAACGTCATCGAAATGAGAATCAGCCGGTTTCTATAAATATTATTTCCATATTCATTTTCGAGTAGGACGATTCACAAAGATAATATATTGATGCGAACAACGTGAGCAAAATTTGGGCACATTTTTGTACAGTCTAAATGTACTCGTATTTGCAATGTAAACGGCAAGGTGGTGTGAAGTTAGCCCCGCAACTTTCGAAAAAATGATTTTTTTTCGGAGTTCTGGAATCGTTTCCATGAGTTCTGGAGTTCTTTGTAGGTTTAAACAATAGTTCTGGCATTTATCTAGCGATTATTCGAACTTGAAAATATGAGGGGCTAGGTTCACGCTGCCCTCCAAAGTTGAAAAAATTCAATTTTTTTTGGAGTTCTGAGTAGCCCTCCAATAGTTCTGGAGTTCTTTATAGTTTTGAGTAATAGTTCCGTTCGTTAAAACGTACAAATTGAAAATTTAAAAGTTCATTTTGAAAAAAAAAATTGCCCAGCATTCCTCTAATTTTGCTTGGATCAAAAAAAGTCATTTGAAGTATCGCTAGAACTCTTGGAGGGCTACTCAGAACTCCAAAGAAAAAAATCGAAATTAAAAAAAAAAAAATTTTGTTATCTAGCTAGGTACCTAGCCCCTCAAAGTTGAAAAAAATCAATTTTTTTTGGAGTTCTGAGTAGCCCTACAATAGTTCTGGAGTTCTTTATAGTTTTTAGCAATAGTTCCGTTCGTTAAAACGCACAAAATGAACTTTGAAAATTTCATTTTGAAAAAAAAAATTGCCCAGCATTCCTCTAATTTTGCTCGGATCAAAAAAAGTCATTTGAAGTATCGCTAGAACTCTTGACGGGCTACCCAGAACTCTGGAGAAAAAAATCGAAACAAAAAAAAAATTTTTTTTTGTCATCGGGCTAGGTACCTAGCCACTCAAAGTTGAAAAAAATCAATTTTTTTTGGAGTTCTGAGTAGCCCTCCAATAGTTCTGGAGTTCTTTATAGTTTTTAGCAATAGTTCCGTTCGTTAAAACAGACAAAATGAAAATTGAAAATTTCATTTTGAAAAAAAAAATTGCCCAGCATTCCTCTAATTTTGCTCGGATCAAAAAAAGTCATTTGAAGTATCGCTAGAACTCTTAGAGGGCTACCCAGAACTCTAAAGAAAAAAATCGAAACAAAAAAAAAAAATTTTTTTGTCATCGGGCTAGGTACCTAGCCCCTCAAAGTTAAAAAAAATCATTTTTTTTTGGAGTTCTGAGTAGCCCTCCAATAGTTCTGGAGTTCTTTATAGTTTTGAGCAATAGTTCCGTTCGTTAAAACGTACAAATTGAAAATTTAAAAGTTCATTTTGAAAAAAAAATTGCCCAGCATTCCTCTAATTTTGCTTGGATCAAAAAAAGTCATCTGAAGTATCGCTAGAACTCTTGGAGGGCTACTCAGAACTCTAAAGAAAAAAATCGAAATTAAAAAAAAAGAAATTTTGTTATCGAGCTAGGTACCTAGCCCCTCAAAGTTGAAAACATTCAATTTTTTTTGGAGTTCTGAGTAGCCCTCCAATAGTTCTGGAGTTCTTTATAGTTTTGAGCAATAGTTCCGTTCGTTAAAACGTACAAATTGAAAATTTAAAAGTTCATTTTGAAAAAAAAAATTGCCCAGTATTCCTCTAATTTAGCTCGGATCAAAAAAAGTCATTTGAAGTATCGCTAGAACTCTTGGAGGGCTACCCAGAACTCTGAAGAAAAAAATCAAAACAAAAAACATTTTTTGTCATCGAGCTAGGTACCTAGCCCCTCAAAGTTGAAAACATTCAATTTTTTTTGGAGTTCTGAGTAGCCCTACAAATAGTTCTGGAGTTTTTTATAGTTTTTAGCAATATTCCGTTCGTAAAAACGGACAAATTGAAAATTTCATTTTGAAAAAAAAAATTGCCCAGCCTTCCTCTAATTTTTCTCGGATCAAAAAAAGTCATTTGAAGTATCGCTAGAACTCTTGGAGGGCTATCCAGAACTCTGAAGAAAAAAATCGAAACAAAAAAAAAATTTTTTTTGTCATCGAGCTAGGTACCTAGCCCCTCAAAGTTGAAAACATTTAATTTTTTTTGGAGTTCTGAGTAGCCCTGCAATAGTTCTAGAGTTCTTTATAGTTTTTAGCAATAGTTGCACTCGTTTAAACGGACAAATTGAAAATTGAAAATTTCATTTTGAAAAAAAAAATTGCCCAGCATTCCTCTAATTTTGCTGGGATCAAAAAAAGTCATTTGAAGTATCGCTAGAACTCTTGGAGGGCTACCCAGAACTCTGAAGAAAAAAATCGAAACAAAAAAAAAAATTTTTTTGTCATCGTTCTAGGTTAAGAAAAATCTTACGAAATCTCACCAGGGGGGGCGGGGGGGTCAAAAAATTCTCAAAAATGCCTAGTCTTACCTAGTCTTAAATAAAAGTAATAAAACAAATTAATTTTTTGTATTTTTTTTATAATCCAACGCGTTTACATCCAAAACACAAATTTTAAAAAATCTCACGTGAGATTAAGGGAGGGGGGGAGTTAGTTAAGAAAAATCTTACGAAATCTCACCAGGGGGGGCGGGGGGGTCAAAAAATTCTCAAAAATGCCTCACGTAATTTATGGACGCCCCCTTACAGTTTAACTCTTATTTTTATAAACTTAAGAAGATACTTTCTTTGAAGAATGTTAAATTATTATTTATTTTAATATAACTTTAATATTGTTGGTTTTATGAATTGACAGATTAATTATGAATATGTGTCATATGCATTGACACATATACAAAGTACCAGGTGTACGGATAATAAATTAATTATAACGTTTCATTGTCTGAAACCCTTTTTATAACTTCTGAATACATAAGAAGATGAGAGGGGTCATCACTATCTTCCTGGTATTCATATTATCTTTATTTTATGTGTGGGAGTTATATATGCAATAGTACAAGCCCATCAAAGTTGAAAACATTCAAATTTTTTTGGAGTTCTGAGTAGCCCTACAATAGTTCTGGAGTTCTTTATAGTTTTTAGCAATAGTTTCGTTCGTTAAAACGGACAAATTGAAAATTTCATTTAGAAAAAAAAAATTGCCCAGCATTCCTCTAATTTTGTTCGGATCATAAAAGTCATTTGAAGTATCGCTAGAACTCTTGGAGGGCTACCCAGAACTCTGAAAAAAAAATAGAAACAAAAAAAAAAAAATTTTGTCATCGAGCTAGGTACCTAGCCCCTCAAAGTTGAAAACATTCAATTTTTTCTGGAGTTCTGAGTAGCCCTACAATAGTTCTGGAGTTCTTTATAGTTTTGAGCAATAGTTCCGTTCGTTAAAACGGACAAATTGAAAATTTCATTTTGAAAAAAAATTGCCCAGCATTCCTCTAATTTAGCTTGGATCAAAAAAAGTCATTTAAAGTATCGCTAGAACTCTTGAAGGGCTACCCAAAACTCTGAAAAAAAAATCGAAACAAAAAAAAAATTTTTTTTTGTCATCGAGCTAGGTACCTAGCCCCTCAAAGTTGAAAACATTCAATTTTTTTTAGAGTTCTGGGTAGCCCTCCAAGAGTTCTAGCGATACTTTAAATGACTTTTTTTGATCCGAGCAAAATTAGAGGAATGCTGGGCAATTTTTTTTTCAAAATGAAATTTTCAATTTGTCCCTTTTAACGAACGGAACTATTGCTAAAAACTATAAAGAACTCCAGAACTATTGTAGGGCTACTCAGAACTCCAAAAAAAATTGATTTTTTTCAGCTTTGAGAGGCTAGGTAGTAGGTACCTAGCCCGATGACAAAAAAATTTTTTTTTTTTTCGATTTTTTTCTCCAGAGTTCTGGGTAGCTCTCTAAGAGTTCTAGCGATACTTCAAATGACTTTTTTTGATCCGAGCAAAATTAGAGGAATGCTGGGCAATTATTTTTTCATAATGAAATTTTCAATTTGTCCCTTTTAACGAACGGAACTATTGCTAAAAACTATAAAGAACTCCAGAACTATTGGAGGGCTACTCAGAACTCCAAAAAAAATTGATTTTTTTCAACATTGAGAGGCTAGGTACCTAGCCCGATGACAAAAAAAACTTTTTTTTTGTTTCCATTTTTTTCTCCAGAGTTCTGGGTAGCCCTCCAAGAGTTCTAGCGATACTTCAAATGACTTTTTTTGATCCGAGCAAAATTAGAGGAATGCTGGGCAATTTTTTTTTTCAAAATGAAATTTTCAATTTTCATTTTGTCCGTTTTAACGAACGGAACTATTGCTAAAAACTATAAAGAACTCCAGAACTATTGTAGGGCTACTCAGAACTCTAAAAAAAATTGAATGTTTTCAACTTTGAGGGGCTAGGTACCTAGCTCGATGACAAAAAATGTTTTTTTTTTGTTTTGATTTTTTTCTTCAGAGTTCTGGGTAGCCCTTCAAGAGTTCTAGCGATACTTCAAATGACTTTTTTTGATCCGAGCTAAATTAGAGGAATACTGGGCAATTTTTTTTTCAAAATGAACTTTTAAATTTTCAATTTGTACGTTTTAACGAACGGAACTATTGCTCAAAACTATAACGAACTCCAGAACTATTGGAGGGCTACTCAGAACTCAAAAAAAAATTGATTTTTTTCAACTTTGAGGGGCTAGGTACCTAGCTCGATAACAACATTTCTTTTTTTTTAATTTCGATTTTTTTCTTTAGAGTTCTGAGTAGCCCTCCAAGAGTTCTAGCGATACTTCAAATGACTTTTTTTGATCCGAGCAAAATTAGAAGAATGCTGGGCAATTTTTTTTTTTTAAATGAAATTTTCAATTTTCATTTTGTCTGTTTTAACGAACGGAACTATTGCTAAAAACTATAAAGAACTCCAGAACTATTGGAGGGCTACTCAGAACTCCAAAAAAAATTGATTTTTTTCAACTTTGAGGGGCTAGGTACCTAGCCCGATGACAAAAAAAAATTTTTTTTTTGTTTCGATTTTTTTCTCCAGAGTTCTGGGTAGCCCTCCAAGAGTTCTAGCGATACTTCAAATGACTTTTTTTGATCCGAGCAAAATTAGAGGAATGCTGGGCAATTTTTTTTTTGAAAATGAAATTTTCAAAGTTCATTTTGTCCGTTTTAGCGAACGGAACTATTGCTAAAAACTATAAAGAACTCCAGAACTATTGGAGGGCTACTCAGAACTCCAAAAAAAAATGATTTTTTTCAACTTTGAGGGGCTAGGTACCTAGCTCGATAACAAATTTTTTTTTTTTTTAATTTCGATTTTTTTCTTTGGAGTTCTGAGTAGCCCTCCAAGAGTTCTAGCGATACTTCAAATGACTTTTTTTGATCCAAGCAAAATTAGAGGAATGCTGGGCAATTTTTTTTTTCAAAATGAACTTTTAAATTTTCAATTTGTACGTTTTAACGAACGGAACTATTGCTCAAAACTATAAAGAACTCCAGAACTATTGGAGGGCTACTCAGAACTCCAAAAAAAATTGAATTTTTTCAACTTTGGGGGGCAGCGTGAACCTAGCCCCTCATATTTTCAAGTTCGAATAATCGCTAGATAAATGCCAGAACTATTGTTTAAACCTACAAAGAACTCCAGAACTCATGGAAACGAATCCAGAACTCCGAAAAAAAAATCATTTTTTCGAAAGTTGCGGGGCTAACTTCACACCACCAAACGGGCAATGACGCGAAATCAACAAATGCTTGCGAATGTTTGCGAACGTACGTTGTGTGTTCCGACCGAAATCAGTACATCAAAGTAAATTCGTTCTTCATGCTACCATGGCTTGCCAAGTTTTTAGACTATCTTTACCAGGCACTCACAAAAGCTCGGCGGACCGCAGGTTGAGTATGGGTTTATATCTACAGATTACAGGACCGAATTGACAAAAACTGAAAAAAGGTCAAAAATTTTGCAGTTTTCTGCATTTTTGATAAAGATTCGGAAGTCTGCCGTGGTCTAAAACTCGGCCTCCGTCATATACAATATATCAAAAAATCATAACTAACTCATTTGATGCAAGGTAGGATGTATTTTTTTACTGGACTATTTGTCCATTGAATGAAACGCTTTCGTAAAATCTATTAGGAGCTAGGCGGCAGGTTGTTATTCTGACAGTTAATAATCGATAATGCAAATTTCAATATTTAGTGTTAAATTCTATAGAATTATAGCTAGGCACTTGGTAGAACATGATTGAATAAAAATTAATAAACAAATACTTGAAAAATTCTACACATTTATTCTTCTCAACGATCGTTGAGTTTTAATGTAAACTCCTGATGATGGGTTAGAAACCCGAAACGATCGTTGAGAAGAATAAATGTGTAGAATTTTTCAAGTGTTTGTTTATTAATTTTTATTTAGTGTTAAGTTGAATAGATTGTAATCATTATGTAATATTGTCACAGATTATTAGATACGATAAGATGCCGACCCATATTTGTCAAGTGTGTTTCACTCAACTGAAGACATTTCACCAGTTCCAAATGCAAGCAGTACAGTCTGAGAAAACATTGGAGCGCTATCTACAGCAGTTGGACGACTGTCGTCCGCAGATTAAGATTGAATTGGCCCTCAAAGAATTTGATAATTCTGCAAACTCTAATGCTGATGTGACTGCAAAGTGTGAACCGTTTGAAATTAAAGATGAGTTTGACATTTTTTATCCAAGACAGAAAGTAGTACCTCAAAATTTTAGCGCAGTAAATAAAATTAACGATGAAATATCTTTAAAATCCGATATCAAAGATGAAACAATGGATGATAATTCAGTTATTTCAACAAAGTATGCTCATGACACAGTAGAAAATGTATTCAAGGGTGATGACAGTGAAATCAATTGCGATGATTCAATGATCGAAATTGATTATACTAAAGTGGGTGTTGAGTGTTCCCTTTTTGGAAATGGTATGACGGAGAAAATACCAATGAAATCGGAGGAAACAAACATGTCGTTAAAAGAAGCCGATATAAGCCTGAGCAGTGAAAATATTAAAGAAGCCGAATGTCTTCGTTTTAATGAAGATAATTATATGAACAAAACTGAATATCCCAGTTTTAATGAAAAATTTAACGATTTTTGCAAGCTTTTATTAAAAAAATCAGAAGTGCCTACTAAAGAGAAACCACACCAGTGTGACGTTTTTCAGATGTGTTTCAATAATAAATTTCATTTAAAAAATCATAAATTAATACATGCAGGAGAGAAATCGCTCCAGTGCAAAATTTGTAAAATGTATTTCAATGAATCACATAATATAAAGGAACATTATTTATTACATACAGAAGAGACACCGTACAAGTGCGGCATTTGTAAAACGTGTTTCAGCACAGCGAAATCTTTAAAAGCCCATAATTTAATAAAACATACAGGAGAGAAACCTTACCTATGTGAAATTTGTAAAATGGGTTTCAGAGAAATGCAAGCTTTAAAGGAACATAATTTAATACATATTATAGGAGTGAGACCATACCAGTGCGAGATTTGCAAACGGTTTTTCAAATATGCGGATTCTTTAGAAAGTCACAAATTAAAACATACAGGAGAGAAACCGTATCAATGTGACATTTGTCAAAGTTGTTTCAGACAAGCATGTCAATTAAAAAGCCATAAATTAAAGCATACAAGAGAGAAACCGTACAAGTGTGACATTTGTAAAATGTGTTTCAGAAGGGCCAATATTTTAAAGAATCATAATTTAAAACATACAGGACAGAAATCGTACAAGTGTGAGATTTGTAATATGTGTTTCAGAAGGGCGGATATTTTAAAGAATCATAATTTAATACATACCGAAGTGAAACCGTTCAAGTGTGGGATTTGTAAAATGTGTTTCAGAACGGCGAATATTTTAAGGAATCATAATTTAATACATAAACAAGAGAAACCGTAACCATGTGACATTTGTAAAATGTATTTCAGTCAAGCATATTTAGACCAGGGTCGATAATTTTTGAAACCAAAAATAATAATAGTAGGATGAAACCCATTGGAAAAGGAAGAGAATATAACAAAAATGAAAGGAAAAATAATTTACGGGCGATCTGAGGTCGGGAAGTGGTAGGGGGTGAGTTTTTAAGGGTAAAAAACGGTTTATCTCGATTTCCGGTAAAACTACAAGTCATATGGAAAAAAGTTTAATGGCAAAGTTGTAGGTAATAAAAAGATCTACTACTTTTGTATCACTGTTTTTTCACATAACCTCAAAATTTATGTGAAAAATTCAATTAACCAATTTTTTGGTTTTTTATTTTTACCTTTTACAAAAAAAATTTTTTTTCACGAAATTTGGTGAAAACTTACCTTTTTGTGTCCCAAACACACTGTAATTTTTTTGATTTAAAATATTTATTTTTTCACCTTATTTTGACATAATATCGAAAAAGCACCCTAATTTTCAATCGAAAATTCTCACGTGAAAATATCTGCATTTTTAAAAAAGTCGGTGGGCTTTTTAACACGCTTATATTAGCTTCACCTGTATGTTTGCGGGCTTGCTTGCGGGCTTGTGTGTTTGTCAGTTTGTAACCGACTTCTTTGAACTTGATTTTGACCAACTTTGAACGGTCAGATTTAGTTTAAACTTTGCACACTTATCAAGGACCGACGACAATACAATAATTCAATAAGTTTGTCCCATTATCCTGACCAGGATCTCCAGGACTAAAAAAAAAAAAGCAAAAAACTTCAGATTGAACTGAAACTTTGCACACTTATCAAGGACCGATGACAATACAATAATTCCATAAGTTTGTCCCATTATCCTGACCAGGATCTCCAGGACTAAAAAAAAAAAGCAAAAAACTTCAGATTGAACTGAAACTTTGCACACTTATCAAGGACCGATGACAATACAATAATTCCATAAGTTTGTCCCATTATCCTGACCAGGATCTCCAGGACTAAAAAAAAGCAAAAAACTTCAGATTGAACTGAAACTTTGCACACTTATCAAGGACCGATTACAATACAATAATTCCATAAGTTTGTCCCATTATCCTGACCAGGATCTCCAGGACTAAAAAGCAAAAATAAATTATAATTTAAAAAAACTAAAAAACACGCTTTAATGAACTAAAAAGTAAAAAATAATTAATTTTATTGTAAAAAAGCGTGGGGTAGTATGAAAATATGATACAAAGCACCCCACGCTTTGTTACAATAAAATTAATTATTTTTACTTTTTAGTTCATTAAAGCGTGTTTTTTAGTTTTTTTAAATTATAATTTATTGTTCGTTGAAACCTCTACTTTATGATGGTGTAAAAAAAAATATACATTACTACGGTAAATGTTCTCAGAAAATGCAAAGAAACGAGTAATTAAAGTGTAAATTTTACTAAATAGCTCAAAATTGTACATAATGATTAAAAAAAAATTTTCGGATTCGAGTTTTTTTCGTTTCTTTGCATTTTCTGAGAACATTTACCGTAGTAATGTATATTTTTTTTTACACCATCATAAAGTAGAGATTTCAACGAACAAAAAGCCCACCGACTTTTTTAAAAAAGCAGATATTTTGACGTGAGAATTTTCGATTGAAAATTAGGGTGTTTTTTCGATATTAAGTCAAAATAAGGTGAAAAAATAAATATTTTAAATCAAAAAAATTATAGTGTGTTTGGGACATAAAAAGGTAAGTTTTCACCAAATTTCGTGAAAAAAAAATTTTTATTCTAAAAGATAAAAATAAAAAACCAAAAACTTGGTTATTTGAATTTTTCACATAAATTTTGAGGTTATGTGAAAAAAGTGTGATACAAAAGTTGTAGATCTTTTTATTACCTACAACTTTGCCATTAAACTTTTTTCCATAGGACTTGTAGTTTTGCCGGAAATCGAGATAAACCGTTTTTTACCCTTAAAAACTCACCCCCTACCACTTCCCGACCTCAGATCGCCCCGTAAATTATTTTTCCTTTCATTTTTGTTATATTCTCTTCCTTTTCCAATGGGTTTCATCCTACTATTATTTTTTTTCACTTTTTACCATTTTCAAAGGCTTCAGCCCTGGTCTAATTATGTAATTTACAAACTTATGAATTAAAGCATACAAGAGAGAGACCGCATCGTAGTGAGATTTGTAAAATGTGTTTCAGCCATAAAACTTCTTTAACAACCTTTTTTAATCACTTGCAGCTGTTAGCTACACATGACCAATGGAATATTATCAAAACGACCAACTACGAGTGACTTATGTCGAGTGTTCTATGTCCAATCTAAATTTACGAATCCTTCGTAAGTATATGTAAAGTTTCACTGCAAGGCGACTTTCGGGCCTTTTTTCTGGCCATACTTTCCAGCCTACACGAAAATGTGTAAGAATCAAAATGTTTATAGATCTAATTTTTGTCTGAAGCTTTTTTTTGTACCAACGTCTAAAATACCCAGTTCTTGAGATTTTTGCAGAAACATCTAGGTTTGAGAGTTCTTTAATTAGGAAGTTTCCATTGGACGAAAATACTAATTATGATACTGTCACATCATTATAATAAAGATAACTTTAAAAATTCTGAAAGAATTATTTTGATATCTTTAATTTCAACGGAGATATTCAATTTCTTGTACGTGGGGTCGCAAACGAAACTGATTTTTGAATATGACGTCACGCGGTACAAGTTTGCTGTTTTTTAGCTTTGTGAGTAATTAGAACCTAAGTTACTTAGTAACTATTTTATTGTAATACAGACTTTTCTATTTATATTAAATAAAAATTAACTGTCAAAAATTTAAATATGTTAATATTTTCCGTCGTCAACTGGTTTGTTTTTAGTGTTTCCATAACAATTTACGAGTTTATAGAAAGAGATTTATTGAAAGTTACCATGTTAAATTACCACACATACAAACTGAAAATAACTTTTAAAAATATCGTGCCGCCTGACGTCACCCGGATTGAAAACGGAATTTCTTGGAGAATTGTCAATTCAAACTTTGAAGTAGCACAACTTTGTTGTTTTTAAAAATATTTCAAAAATTCTTCCGCCATTAATTTTATAATTTTTAGAACTATGATTTAGACCAAAAAAATAAAAAAGGGAAACTTCCTAATAGGGGAATTCTGATATGGCTCAAAATTAAATCTTCATCGTGTATGTAATTGTAGTACAATATGTGCGGTGCCCCAAATTGCATGTTTCTTAAAGACAATAATAATTATTGTTTCACCTGTCTGTAGGGTTGCCATAATTTGCTAGATTTAAGTCCGGACGGTCCAGCAGATCTGAGTATAAATCGCGTCGACCGTGAAGCGCGAGCCGCCAAAACATTTTTTTGGTATTTTAATTCAAATGTCGGTTGTAGAAATTCGAAAAACTAAGAGTAAAATTACTGCAGAGTGTACAAATGAGGTGAGGTAGGTGGATATATTATGTAATTAAAAGCTCAAAATGAACATAATATATATTTATTTAAATTTAAAACATACAAATTATGTTCATGTACTTATTATAATATAAATGGTTATTGACTCGATCCTTCTTCATCTCAGCTTCATTTTCACGTCTTCGTTTGGCTCCTTCTGATTCTGAGTACCATTCGTAGGTACTTTTCAGACGTAAGGGCTTTCTTTAATAAAACGTTTTTATTTATTAAAAATCCGGACGTAATTACGAGTCCGGACATGTTTACCAAATGCGGACGTATGGCAAGTCTACCTATCTGCATATTTCAGCAAAGCCAAAACTGAATTTTTGACATAACCGTGTACTGGCAAGTAAAATATAAAAAAATTTTGGAGCATACAAGTAATTCAAGAATTACAAGGCGCGATATTCATGTAGGTACTGTGTGTAAACGGTTTTATTGAACATAGGGAAAATAACACTGAGAAGATTTATAATTATGTAGTAGGCTATGAGCCATAAGACCTAATATAAATACAGTATTGGATTACATAGAAAAAATAGTACAGTGAATTTTTTAAACAATTTTCCATAGCAACGGTTGACTATTAAGCGTTACTCGGAACCGGCTAAATAAAAAAGTCATGATGTGTCGCAAGACACCCGACAGAAGCTATGCTTTTTACGCATTGTATATAAAACCGAATTTATCAAAGATATAAATAATACAATTAAAAAGTTATTATTTGATCGCCATTTTGAAATCTGACGCTATTTTATTTTTTTGTGTCTTATTAAATTCTCAAATATCAATTTTCAAAAGGATCGGATAATTTTTACAAAGAAATATATACCTATGACCGCCATTTTGAAATATGACATCATTTTATTTTTTTGTGTCCTAAAAAAAACTCGCAAATATTAATTTTCAAAAAGATCGGATCATTTTTGCAAAAAAGTACATATGGCCGCCATTTTGAGATCTGACATCATTTTATTTTTTTGTGTTCTATGAAACTCTCAAATATCAATTTTCAAAAGGATCGGATAATTTTTACAAAAAAGTACATACGGCCGCCATTTTTAAATCTGACATCATTTTATTTTTTTGTGTCCTACGAAACTTTCAAATAGCGATTTTCAAAAGAATCGGATAATTTTTACAAAAAAGTATTTATGGCCGCCATTTTGAAATCTGTCGTCATTTTATTTTTTTGTGTCCTATGAAACTTTCAAATACCGATTTTCAAAAGGATCGGATAATTTTTACAAAAAAGTATATATGGCCGCCATTTTGAAATCTGACATGATTTTATTTTTTTGTGACCTATGAAACTCTCAAATATCAATTTTCAAAAGGATCGGATAATTTTTACAAAAATGTCCATACGGCCGCCATTTTTAAATCTGACGACATTTTATTTTTTTGTGTCTTATGAAACTCTCAAATATCAATTTTCAAGAGGATCGGATAATTTTTACAAAGGAGTACTACATATTTCCGCCATTTTGAAATATGACGTCATTTTATTTTTTGTGTCCTATAAAACTCGCATATATCCATTTTCAAAGGGATCGGATAATTTTTACAAAAAAGTACATATTATGGCCGCCATTTTGAAATCTGACGTCATTTTATTTTTTTGTGTCCTATGAAACTTTCAAATACCGATTTTCAAAAGGATCGGATAATTTTTACAAAAAAGTATATACGGCCGCCATTTCGAAATCTGACGTCATTTTATTTTTTTGTGACCTATGAAACTCTCAAATATCAATTTTCAAAATGATCGGATAATTTTTACAAAAAAGTACATACGGCCGCCATTTTGAAATCTGACGTCATTTTATTTTTTTGTGTCCTATGAAGCTCTCAAATATCAATTTTCAAAAAGATCGTATAATTTTTAGAAAGGAGTTCTACATATTTCCGCCATTTTGAAATCTGACGTCATTTTATTTTTTTGTGTTCTATGAAACTCTCAAATATCAATTTTCAAAAGGATCTGATGTCTTACAAAAAAGTACATACGGCCGCCATTTTGAAATCTGACACCATTTAATTTTTTTGTGTGCTATAAAACTCTCAAATATTAATTTTCAAAAGAATCGGATAATGTTTACAAAAAAGTACATATGGCCGCCATTTTGAAATCTGACGCCATTTTATTTTTTTGTGTCCTATAAAACTCTCAAATATTAATTTTCAAAAGGATCTAATAATTTTTAGTGTGCTTTATTTCCTTAGTCTGATTTTATTACATTTATCCGAAACGTTACCGAAGAAAGACCTTTTGCTTGTGAAAATTCAAAAGTACGATTTGCACCCGGACGAAACTCGGGCCGGTCAGCTGGTTACCATAATATTGTATTGTCACCGGAGCTACACATGTGTGCAAAATTTCAACTCAATCGGATCATGGTAAGTGGGTAAAAATTCAAAAGTACGATTTACACCCGGACGAAAGCCGGGCCGGTCAGCTAGTTACCATAATATTGTATTGTCACCGGAGCTACACATGTGTGCAAAATTTCAACTCAATCGGATCATAGGAAGTGGGTGAAAATTTAAAAGTACGATTTACACCCGGACGAAAGCCGGGCCGGTCAGCTAGTTACCATAATATTGTATTGTCACCGGAGCTACACATGTGTGCAAAATTTCAACTCAATCGGATCACGGGAAGTGGGTGGAAATTCAGAAGTACGATTTACACCCGGACGAAGCCGGGCCGGTCAGCTAGTTACCATAATATTGTATTGTCACCGGAGCTACACATGTGTGCAAAATTTCAACTCAATCGATCGCAAGATTTGTAAGAAATATACGGGATCAAGCTAAATAAAACCACCGTTTAAAAAACAAAGCATCTACTACCTACTTATTTTTGCGTGATGCCAGAACATACGTTTTTATTTGAGAATCAGTTCGGTTGCTTTTGCGTGATGCCACAAATATTTTAAAACTCGCAGTCGCATAAGAAGTTATTTACTTGAAAAAAATCATGTAAATCGGATCAGTGGTTCTCGAGTTATAAGCGTACAAAGGGACATAGAGACAGAGAAAGTCAAATTGTTCGGGAAGGTATGATGAACGTCGAGAAATTTTGGTCCGATCCGATCGACGTCAATAATTAGTTACACGTCATTTTAACTCAGTAGGCCAGGGTTTTTAAACTTAAATTCAAACATCAGCAGTCAAAAAATTGAATAACTATATTGAAATAATGCAACATAAGACAGGGCATACGCTATCTTCCAATATCCATATCACACTGTGCAACAGACAAGGACAACCGAAACAAGTTCGCGATTTATTAGATAAAGTCGCATTTATTTAGTTTAATAATCATATAAATCTGTATAAAAAAAGTGTTTTGACACAATATTATACATGAAATCTATCTAAAATTTTCTGCTCTTTCGTTTAAGACAGGTTTCCAATCGATCTGACTTAAATTGAGCAAACTATAAGCAAAAAACACCGTTTTTTAGTGTATTTGCCATATGGCACATACACTATTGGCGTCGGTCGGATGGCGGGACCTAGGGGTCGGACCAAAATTTCTCGACGTTTCATAGCCTCCTGAACACTTTGGCACCATTTTTAGAAATGTTTATATATATATGTATATATATATATAGTTATTTTTATATATATATATATATATATATATATATATATATATATATATATATATATATATATATGTGTTCGCGGCATAACTCTCGAAAGACTTAATTGATTTCAACGAAATTTGGTACACATGTTGGAATCCATCACCGCACGGAACCTATTTAAAATGGGCCCAATCGGACTATTTTAAGGGTAGTTTTTAGGGGTTGAAAAAAGTTTTTGGGCCCGAAAATACCGAAAAAAATTTCAGAATTGTTTCAAAATTGAAATTTAACCTTTTAGTAAAGATCAAAATATGCTGCTAAAATTTTAATAAAATCGGCCCGATAGGACCGGACTTACAAATTTTATGAAAACACTAGTTTTGCGGATAGTGATTTACTTACTGAAGGGTGTATTTAATTTGGTACAGAGGCTGCAATGATAATAATATTGAAATTAAGAAAAAAATATTATTTTAAGGGATGTATTAAGGGGTTGAATTTTTTATTTTTTCCAAAAACAAACTTAAGTTCACGTATTAAAGCCACAAGGCTTGTATTAGCAAATACACTATATTGTCGGCAGGGTTTTGGCACTGCGACCCGAGTTTTTTCTAATTTGCTCCCCTCTGGGGCCCAAATTCAAAAATCGGGCGACGTTAGGATCAAATAGACCCCGAGAGGAATCGAACAAAAAAAAGTTTTTTAAAATTGGTTCATCCGTTTGGGCTGTACGCGTGACACAAAATAGCGTGACAGATTCACAGACGTACAGACAAAGCGAGTGTATATAGGCGCTTCTAGCTTCGCTAAGATCGCGCCTAAAAATGGAACAGTTAAAAGTAACTGACTTTGAATTAACTCAGATGTGCAGATTATGTCTAGCAAGCGATGTGTCTAAGGCAGGCGCATTTTTATTTACCTCTGTTTTGGGGAAAAAAATAGCTGATATAATAATGGAATGTGTTCCCGTTCAGGTAAGTATACAATTGAAAAAATTTATAGTACCTATATATGTAGAACAATAAAGGTAACTTACCGTCGCTTTTCTGTTTGCCGATGAAACAACGTCTTTGTGTGCAAAGAATCAAATTGCAGAAATAGAGTGATTGAAAAGGACATACGTTTTAGCTCTAGGTTTCCAAGGTGACACCGAGTATAGAGAAGGGAGTAATTTTTAGAGCGGCTACTCGATTATTACTCATTATAACAATAGAAAATAAGTACAAAATTAAATATCTTTAGTAAATAATAGAAAGAATTAGAAATGACAACAATTTTACTTATAAATAAAATAGGTACCTACTTAAATTTTTACTTCCCACCTCTACTATGGTAGTTTTGATACCTTAGAAATCGTTTAAGACCATTTTCTGACTGTGTGTGTGGGGTGAAATTTTTCGCCTTCGATATCATAAGAACGGAACAACATATGGCCATGGCGTTTGTTCTGTTACGAAATGTTACAATTACCACAAAACACCAAACCATAACAAACACTCTCGACGTACGTTTCGCCAACCAAGTTGGCATCATCATTTTATTGTTTGTTCTGTTGTATTTATCACCCTTTAATTTAGATCTGATAAGATTTTGAGCCAAATCGGTTCAGTTGATCCTGAGATATTAAAAAAAACGTTCTTAATGTCACGTATTAACATAGGTAAAAAAAATAAAATGAATTCTAGATGTCATAATATGAAAAAAATCTCAATATTTTTTCTCTAAAATGTATAGTTTGCGAGAAAAAAAAAATATTTTACTAAAAAAAAATTGTACGTAAATCAAGGTAACCATGATTTTTGCTATAAGCTAGCCATTAGTAGATCAATAAACAAATAAGATGGCCATGCTTTTTTTCAAAAAATAAAAAAAGAGTGTTTATTTCTTGCAAATAAATGCTGTGTATCTTCTCTGTGGACGCTAGTGACCTCAGATGTCGAGCGTTTATAATTTACAATTCATTCATTCATTCTTCTCTGTAAACTTGTCGCGCACGGCCACAATGAGACAGACAATATACAAATTTGAAAGTTGAGGTACTTTTGTCCGGAAATTTTTTAGTTAATTATTGTTTACTAGGTGGGAAATATAGGACTGGCCATCAGTCGAATTTTTTTGAAAGCGATTCTTATCTAATTATATAAATTGCAAGTGCACAAACGTCACACTTCAGATTAAAGTAAGTTTTCACAGTATCTTACTAGGAATGCTATTTACGTGAATCACAATTCAATTTACGCGAATCATTACCTATTAATAAAAAAAAATACAATAAATTATTAATTTAAATAATTAACAATAGCTAACGCCTTTAACAAAGTTAAGGTAGTGTTTCTTAACAATCGAACTATAAAAAAATATACAGTTCCAATATTCTTCCTAGTTCCTAGCTAAAAGAGATATTTTTCCCCCATTCTCTTAAAACTTGAATAACTCTTAATATATCAATAAGAACTATTTTATGTGCTAGTAATATAAATTTAATAATTGTAAATGATAAATAAAAGAGTGTGTGTGTACTTATGTACGTACGTCAGAAGTTATACTTCTTTGGCGTACCAAAAAAATATAACTCCAAAATTTTTATCCCGCTTGCCAGTACTAAACGTTTGTAAAAAAGACGATAAAATAATAAAATAAAGGTATTAAATATTATAATTTAATTTAATAAAATATTATTAATTTATTAAATATATTTATTTATTGTATTTATATCTAATTACTTATTTTAAAAAAGCATGTTTGTGTTGAGACTCGAACCCGAGACCTATTGCGTATGACGCGGCGGTGCTATCCGTTACACCACACACATCTTACATAGCAGTGCTATATAATAGGGTATTATAATCATGAAAAATTGTAATGTAAATAGTACGGGTGTTGGAGTACGAACTCATATTTAACGAAAGCGGCATAAATGAGCGTTTGTATAGCAATAGCTTTTATTAATGTTATTCAAAACTGAAAATGCTGTTGTCACATTGTCCCTGGTGATAATAGGGTATTATAATCATGAACTTCCGACTAACTTCATAGTGTTAAAACGTAAAAATTCACTCTCATCATTTTTCCATAACGCGCCAAAAGAAGTAGTAACTTCAATAATCCATTTCCCTCATTTTTAAATTCACTTCTTGCTTGAAGAGTTTGTATTATTTATGTAATTTTGTCGCAGATAACTACGCACGATAAGAAGCCGACCTATATTTGTCGATTATGTTTCGATCAACTGAAGAAATGTTACCAGTTCCAAATGCAAGCTCTACAGTCTGACAAAACATTGCAGCTCTATTTACAGCAATTGGACGATTGTCATACGCAGATCAAGGTTGAAGAGGCCCTTGAAGAACAATCTAATAATACCTTTAACCAGAATTCTATTGCTACTGTCACGACAAAGTGTGAACCTTTTGAAATTAGTGATGATTTTTTTTATTCAAAACAGAAAGCACCTGCAAATTTTAGCGCAGTAAATATAACTAACGAAGAACTGTGTTTAAAATCTGAAATCAAGGATGAACCATTGAATGATAATTCATTAATTCCAACAGAGTGTGCTGATGATAAAGTAGAAACTCTGTCTACGGGTGATGATAGTGAAATTAGGTGCGAAGATTCAGTGATTGAAATTGGCGATACTAAAGTAGGTGTAGACACGCCAGGAAACTTTGAATGTTTCCTTAAATTTGAAAATGGTAGGACGGAGAAAATGTCCGTGAAATCGGAAGAAGAAACAGTCAATATACAGCTAAAGGAAGCCGATAGTGGCCTGTATCCTGAAAATGTTAAAGACGTCGAATGTATTTCTCCTAATGAAGATATGAGCAGGACTAAATATAAAAACATACATCAAAATTTTAATACAAAGTTTCACGAAAGTGAAAAACTGTATCAATGTGACTGTTGTAAATTATGTTTCAGACGGTTAGGTTATTTAAAAATTCATAAATTAATACATACGGGAGAGAAACCGTACCGGTGTGAGATTTGTCAAATGTGTTTTAGACAAGCAGGCCATTTACAAACTCATAAATTAAAGCATATAGCGGAGAAACCGTACCAGTGTGAGATTTGTAAAATGTGTTTCAAGCAGGTGCGTCATTTAAAGAATCATAATTTAATACATACTGGGGAGAAACCGTACCAGTGTGACATTTGTCAAATGTGTTTTAGACAAGTAGGTAATTTACAAATTCATAAATTAAAGCATACAGGAGAGAAACCGTATCAGTGTGAGATTTGTAGAATGTATTTCAGAGTTGCGCGTAGTTTAAAAGATCATAAATTAATACATACAGGAGAGAAACCTTATAAGTGTGACATTTGTAAACTGTGTTTCAGACACTCAAATTCTTTAAGGAGACATAAATCAAAACATACAGAATAAGGACTCGATATCAGATTCAATTTTAATTAAAAAGGGTGTTCCACAAGGATTGATTTTGGGACCCATCTTAGTTGTAATATATGCTAATGATCTGCCAAACTTCTTAAGATCCACTAATTCATTTATCATGTACGCTAGACGTGGGTCGTTACGTTATTTTCAAGAAACGTAACGAAACCAGTGACTTGGTCGGCGTCACCTGTTTCAAAACTAGTGATTTTTGTAACTAGTTATTTTTATTCAGCTACTGTGATTGCTTGCATAAATACCTCCACCAGTTACCAACTATACAGTTACACACGAAACGAGACGAAACTAAAATACATTAAATCACTATCTAAGTGTTTGTAGCTATACACTGTGCGTGTTCGGGTTACTTCGGATTTATTCGTGTCACTGTCACCCGCTCTCGCTTAGTAACGCATTTGCAAAAATCACTACTTGTAATGTAACTCGAAACTAGTGATTCGGTTACATACCGCGTAGCTAGTTATTGTAACTAGTGACGTGAAATAACGACCACGTCTAATGTACGCTGTGATACCAGTGTCGTCTGTTCTTCTCCAAATATATTCCAATTGGAAAAACAATTAATGCAAACTGCAATAAAGCAAATGTCGGAATGTTGCTTAATAAATAGATTGATTGTTAATGTAGATAAATCTAAATTCGTGTCATTCAATCACGCTTCAATGATTGAAACAGACGCTCGATCGAAGAATTACGAACGCGACAGAGTGTTTTTTATAGAAGAATATTTTCTTCACATTACGAATAAATATCTCGCGTATGCCGAATTCGTATACAACTTTAGATGTTTGAAAGACGTCAAATTCGTGTATGTAAAGGTAGTTCTGAATTTAATTGCGTATCGATGAGTGACGGAGACAATTTAACTGGTAAAATACTTCACATGCTTGTAGAATGTAGATAGAAGTCTGCTGAGGTATGATTATGATACCATAAAAATGATTCGAGAACCCGCTAAGGTCTTTGATAAAAATGTCCAAAGTTCGCCACCACCGCCGTAGTCTTTTACACAGTGCCCCTAAAGTGGAATCTGTTCTCTCCCTATATATACCTATTTCAATACTAAATCACATCTCATGCGAGAGCCGATTTATTTTTAAGTTACAATGATAACTTAATAGTAATAACTCAAATGGCCCGAACAAGCCGATTTAAATAATTAACAATTGTGGACAACAATATAAAATTCGGGTTCAAGTCCCGACAGTGGCATCTGATTTTTTCCTTGTATATTTTATAACAATCGTTGACGTTTAACAATCTTGATATGGCATAATATGCTGATTGATAATGTTAGGAAATACTATTCACTACCTACGGGTTAAGTGAATGCTTTGTGGATTGAATTCATTGTTGAATCTATAATTATTACGTGTTATTACTTTCAAAAAAATGTCTAAACAACAAGATCAAGATTTGTCGGGCTTGTTGCCAGCAGATTCATCAATTACACCGCCAAGCAGTCCGCAGCAGGAGCCATTACTAAACGAAGTAGTAGAATTGGCAGGTTTGTTTACTTCTTTGCCTACCCGTTATATTATTCACTTTGAAGACGGCCAGGTGCTGGACATAACACGTCCGCAAATGTTATTATGTTTCGCCCGGGCTACGGCTTTATTTCCTGACCAGTCCGATGAGCACATAATGTGTTGTTCATTGGTCATTACTAAACGAAGTAGTAGAATTGGCAGGTTTGTTTACTTCTTTGCCTACCCGTTATATTTTTCACTTCGAAGACGGCCGGGTGCTGGACATAACACGTCCGCAAATGTTATTATGTTTCGCCCGGGCTACGGCTTTATTTCCTGACCAGCAGTCGGATGAGCACATAATGTGTTCATTGGTTTTGATTTCCTGATAGTATGATATATAATTCACATTTAAAACGAGGATGGTAAAAGGCGATGAAAAGTAATTGGAAGAAGAATTAGATCCGGCCGAAGTGACAGCTGCACAACAAGGATTGATTTTATGAAACAATCACAAGGTCTCTGTCTTTCATCCACACGTAATCAGACAAAATGGCGCTGTTGCGTCTTGAACAACAAGGACGGATTTTGATTATAATAGACTGAGATAGATTTCAAATACTCATACGTGCATATATTATGTAATAAGTTGTGAATCTAACTTTATTTTTAATTAGATTTATTATTTAATATAATTTAATTGTTTACTTGAAATCTCACTTTAGAAAAAAATATTTATTATAGTATTAAGTATTATATCAATAAAAAAAATCTGAAAAACTATGTTTTATTATTTGTACCTACCATCCTTTATAATATTTTTATTCATGATATCAGTTATAAACTTTATATTAGAAATCGTGTCCATCGTGATTATAATAAAATTAAGAAAAATCGCAGGATAGTGGACAAAATATTGGATTTATTTAATTAAATGTACGACGTTTCGTCTATATATTTAGACTTTTTCAAGTACATAAAAATAACAATATTTATGAAAATTAATATTAACTAGTAGAGTTGAGCCGCGCGCTACGCGCGCGCCAATATCAATTATATTGAGTAATATTATCATATTAAATTTTCTATCAATTCCATTTTTTTTATGAGAGATAATCCGATAATTATATTTCAAAATTTTATTGAATATTTGAATATTGAAAATAAAGTAATTTTTTTACTTTAAATCGTTTTTTAATTGTAACAGTTCATTTTTATTCCAGAATACAATACAGTATTTAATAGTGAACAGTTAATTATTAAGGTACATAATATGAGCTTTAGTTAATAAATATTGAGATATTTACAAATTAAATAGCAAATTTAATTTGTCAATTTTATGAATTGAATTCAAGCCAAGAAGGCCGGTGAGTAATATCATGGCTATCTGCTATGCCAGAATTTATCTAATTATCATTCTTTTTGGCTGTTATTTAATTTCTAAATATCTCAATATTTATTAACTTTAACTAATATTTACCTCAATAATTTACTGCTCACTATTAAATGCTATATCGTATTCTGGAATAAAAATGAACTCTTACAAATAAAAAATCGAAACTGACCTTCGCCTGACCTTCACAGCACTACCTATGTTAAATATATCACAGTCTTCTGTCCCCCTTGACACTATAACTTTTGTATAAAACATTTCTTTATGGTTTGTACCGTTTACGAGATATTTCATTGCATTGTTTAAAATGTGCCACCCTGTATAAAATTTATATTAGTATTAATATTATAAGTAATAACAAACATCAATTTTTATGAAATTATCTATTTTGAAAATAGAAATTATACAAATATACAATAAATACTCATTTTATTTGTGCAACAGGTACGATTCGTCAATTTTCTATTTTATATTACTTAATTTGTACTATCATAAATAATCATAAATACTTAATTGTTGTACCTATGTTAGATGACTCAAGTCAAAAGATTTAAAATGCCAAATAGATACGTTGGGGTCTACTTTTTTTAATACTAAATTGATTACCGTTTCATATATCACATTGCAAATTTTATTAAAAAAAATTGCGTTTCGTACTTAACTTATCCCCAATAATTGGCATTAAAATTTTTTTTCATTGTATCTAATAGCTTAATATTTGGAAAATCAGCAGAAACTTAGGTTTAGGTCATTCTCAATATATACAGGTGAGTCAGACCATCCGTATCAGTCGTTTTTTGTCGAAAACGGTTAGTCGTAGAGAGTTGTGTCAAAAATTTGTATTATAAAAACCCAAATAAAGAATCGAATAGTGATAATTTTTTTTTTCGGGAAGATCGGCTTCTCTATTAGTTTGCTCCAGAATGCCCAGAACTCCGGAATTATAAATGTAATGATAGGTCAAAAGTGGTGTTGTTGAAAAGATCTTTAAAAAATAAGCAAGTTTTGTAGGGATTTCTTTTTATGACTGCCACCACTACAAAACTTGCCTATAAGAGCTTTTCAACAGCACCACTTTCAACCTATCGTGCTATCTGAAATTCCGGAGTTTTGTAAATATAATAATTTTTATTTATACTTATAGAAATGTACATAGGTGGCAGTAATAAAAAAAATTTTCCTACAAAACTTGCTTATTTTTTTAAAGATCTTTTCAACAATACCACTTTCGACCTATCGTTACATTTATAATTCCGAAGCTCTGGACATTCTGGAGCAAACTAATAGGGAAGCCGACCTTCTCGGATAAAAAATTATCACCATTCGATTCTTTATTAGGGCTTTTATAATACAAATTTTTAACACAACTCTCTACGACTAACCGTTTACGAAAAAAACGACTGATACGGGTGATCTGACTTAGCATATATATATATTTACTTTTTAAATATAATTATTATATTATAATTAGTTCTATGATAAATAATAATCGAAAAATTGTTTGTACGGTCATTATGTTGAAGTTATTTAAATGACTTCTAAGCTCTAATATAATCTAATTTTCGTCATTTCTCAATATATATACAGGGTGCTGAATCGTTTTGCGGGTAATAGGGATTTAACCCGTAAAATCAAACTTTTGCGATTTCCTGTTCCCCTAATTATTTTAGGAAAAATATCTTCGAATAAAAGTTTTAGAACATAAAATTTTGCATATAAATCATTAAACAAAATTAATTTTGCATGCTTTGTAACGGCAGAAATTTGATATGAAAATGTCAAAATTACCTTACAAACAGATAGCGATAGCCATGGAACTTACAAAATGATGACATTTTAGCTGTTAGAATAATTTCTAATCATATTGCAACGGTCCCAGTTGTTGTGGACCTTAGTATTAGTGACGATGCACTGTCCGTATCGTCACAATATTGTTCAAATTGCATGGCTATCGCTATCTGTTTTTGAGGTAATTTTGACATTTTCATATCAAATTTCTAGAAGCCGTTACAAACCATGCAAAATTAATTTTGTTTAATGATTTAGATGCAAAATTTTATGTTCTAAAACTTTTATTCGAAGATTTCCTAAAATAATTAGGGGAGCAGAAAATCGCAAAAGTTTGATTTTACGACTTAAATTCGTATTACCCGCAAAACGATTCAGCACCCTGTATATACAGGTGTCTTCAAAGACACTTAATACACTCCTACCACATGTTTCTGAGACCAAAATAAGCCGATTTAAGCAAACTTACCTTCTTACAAAATTGCTTAGTTTGGGCGCTATACGGCCCTGAAGCTACAATTTTAAAATCGTTTTTTTGTTATAAATTTAAAACGGCTTGTGCGATTTTGCTAAAATTTGGCACGTTCACATAGTTTTATGGAACAAAAAAACCCATATCAAATTTATGATTAATATTGATCCATAGGCGTAGAACTCGGGTTTTTTAATGTTTGAACGTTTCAAATTTCTACGCCAATGGAAGAAAAGGGGTTTAAGTATAAAATTTATATTCAGTAACTTATTTGCTATAAAAAAGCTACTCTTAATAAGGCTCGATTACTCTCATGATTTTTGAGAAATTTGTATTTTAATAATAAATTGATCAATAAACAATTAATAAGATGACCATGCTTTTTTCTAAGAATAAAACTGGAGATAATGAAGAAGTTATGCAAAGAGTAAATTAATTTTCTTCGTCGTATAAATCTTTGTATGCGTGAAAATGGTGGACACTTTGACAACTTTTTATGACATATTTATTTATTTCTATTCATATTTTAGTAACTTTACTTCATTTTGTAAAAATTACTGCGAATTATTAAAATACAAATTTCTAAAAACCATGAGAGTAATCGAGTTTTATTAAGAGTAGCGTTTTTATAGCAAATAAGTTACTGAATCTAAATTTTATACTTAAACCCCTTTTCTTCCATTGGCGTAGAAATTTTTAAACGTTCAAATATTAAAAAACCTGAGTTCTACGCCTATGGATTAACATAGCATAATTTTGATATGGGGTTTTTTGTTCCATAAAACTATGTCAACGTGCCAAATTTTAGCAAAATCGCACAAGCCGTTTTAAATTTATAACGAAAAAACGTTTTTAAAATTGTAACTTCAGGGCCGTATAGCGCCCAAACTAAGCAATTTTGTAAGAAGATAAGTTTGCTTAAATCGGCTTATTTTGGTTTCAGAAACATGTGGTAGGAGTGTATTAAGTGGCTTTGTAGACACTCTGTATAATGATTTGCTCATTAGTCATTGAAGCTCCGTCAATCAGAGAAATTGATGTGAATTTCTTGCAAACAATTTGTATGATATGCGTGTTGTCTGAAAAAAAAGCATCACTTGCGTAAAAAATTTGTAATTGAAAAAAAAACTTAGTCTTTCTTAAGATATATATTTTTTGAAATTATTTTTTTCAATTGTCAAAAAAAAAAAGTATTTAGTTATCGTTAGATTTAATTTTCAGAAAAAAATTTCACTTTAAAATGAATCTTGAATTTTTTCTTTTTTATTATTTGTTTTTTTTAACTGATTTTTTTGGGTACGTGATCGAGAAATTTCAAGTAAATGTTTTTAAACTTACCCACTAACGTTGCTATACCGCATACTGATACTCTACGTCCCTTTGTTAAGTGATCATAAGTATCAAAGTAATCTGTTACTCTAACATTGATTTTGTATCTTCCATCCGTTATGGAACCAATGGCCCAGTTAGCTTTCTGGTTGTTTGTGGATTTTACCACAAATTGTTGCTTGATGTAGCCATCAATGACTAAATGAATTGTATGATTAGTAGAATGTTCTAAAAGTTTACATAAAATATGTATCTTACCAATTAAGCCATCATGTTCGTGGTACTGTAGTGGCTTGATCAGGATTGTCAACTTCTGCTTGTATTTCTGTATGAACTTTAATTTAAGAAACAATTCAGATTTCTAGTGTCGATCTTTTTTACACAAATTTTAGAAAAAAATTGTCTAAAATAAAAAATTGACGAAACGTACCTGTTGGATTCAGAGCATATAGTGCCCAAATAACCATTTCAACTTTTTCAAGTGTTTAATAAGACATTATTTGAAAATTAGAAATAATTTTTATTTAAAAATATAAATTTATTTTTGACAGTTTATAATATTTTACAGAAACAATTTTTTTTTTAAATAAACAACTTGACCGTTGCCATGATTTTACATTATAAATGGATTTTACACGTGTTATATATCGACCAATCACATCGCCGGAATCTGATGTTACTTTGAGTTTTTTATAGTAGGATTACTAACCATAGCAATTAACATAAGATAGTACATAAGACAAAAACATGGTAACATGGTAACAAATTATGTTGACTATAAATTTTAGCAATCAATATAATAATACAAATGTTAGTATAATTTCATAACATAAGTCAGTATAATTATGTTATGAAATTATACTAACATTTGTATTATTATATTGATTGTTAAAATTTATAGTCAACATAATTTGTTACCATGTTACCATGTTTTTGTCTTATGTACCCTATCTTATGTTAATTGCTATGGTTAGTAATTAATATTAATTTTCATAAATATTGTTATTTTTATGTACTTGAAAAAGTCTAAATATATAGACGAAACGTCGTACATTTAATTAAATAAATCCAATATTTTGTCCACTATCCTGCGATTTTTCTTAATTTTATCAGTTATAAACATTCTTAAAATGTGATACATGTCGCTAATAAGTATAATTTCTTGCTATTTTTTATAAAATTAAAAATGAACTGTTTTAATATTATTTCTTAAATTTTATTTGTCAAAAAAATTAATATAATGTCGTAATTATTAACAATGATATTAATACAAAAAAACTTTTTAACAAAAAAAAATAACCTCCTTCAAAAAACCACTAAAAAGAGGAAAATTGAAATGTTGAGGTCTGTGCCAATTTAATAAAATATGAAGTCTGTTAAAAAGAACGATATTAATAACGACTTTTTAAACGACTTCTTATTTTATTAAATTGGCACAGACCTCAAAATTTCAATTTTCCTCTTTTTAGTGGCTTTTTGAAGGAGGTTTTTTTATGTTATAAAGTTTTTTATTTTTATTTACTTTTTAGTGTCAAAAAGTGACATTTACCTTAAGGAATCACACGCCGTTACTAACTTTTATTAAAATCAGCCGAACTACTGAACCGATTTTGATGAAATTTCTATGGGATCAATTTGAAAGTATATCCTTTCAAATAAAAAAAAAATTTCTAAATATGTTTATAAATGACGGAGTTCTGAGGTAACAAAAAAAAAAAAAAATACAACCGAATTGAGAACCACTTCCTTTTTTAAAGTTTTTTGCTGGAATTGTATTCTTTAGGAAATTTACTAACACTTCTATTAAGGGTTCTCCATACCTAAACCTAATGTTAAAATATTAGGTTTAGGTATGGAGAGTAGTAAATATCCTAAAGAATACAATTCAAGCAAAAAAATAACCTCGTTGTATTTAACAATCAAAAGTTACACGTGATTGAAGTTAGGTAAAAGAAGTACATTATTTTAAACATCTTGTATAATAAATTCATTTTTTTAGGACAGACATTGGTTTGTCCGTCCATTATCTAGTGATCCTCAAAATTTCAGTTTGATAAAGGTTTCTGTTTTGGCTATGTCGAATTTTAGGTAAAGGTCTGCACGTATCAAAAATTTCTAAAAAATTTCAATAACTCAAAAATTACTGAAGTTTCGAGCATGGCTTCCCTCACAATTTCTAATCCATTTAGGTGCAAAATTAAAAAAACAAATAAAAACAGGGTGCTAGGTTAAAAAAAACATAACTTTGATCTACCACGCTTAAATGGGACAGGCTGTATAATAGAAAATATTTTTAGGTTATACACCATTAAAATTTATACAACTTTTTTTGTATTTAAACTTCTTTTCTATCTTCACCCAAAATCAATATATCGGCCGACAGCGCAAGTCTTGGACACCCTGTTATAACCAGAATTTCAGATAGATTTGGTTTTTAGTATAGCCGTCCATTTCTATAAAAGTCTATAGCTGACACTTGACACAATGGAGTCATGGACCCTCCATGGTTGGCACCTTTAGTTAAAGGCTGGCAACACTGATTGTGTTCCATATATTATTGTAACAACTAATAGTACGTGATAAAAAATTTGGCTGTCAAAAAAGTATTAATATTTAATATTGGGAGTGTGACTGTGTGGATGTTAAAACATTATTTCATTACATTATAATAATATGTATTATAGTTCGAACGTCAAAAACATAATATGTCTGCTTCATTGGTAAAGAAAAGTTTGCAGCTGGTAAATGACGACAAAAGTCCAGGTAGGATGTAGACTGCAGAATTTATAGACATTCTAGGCATGCCCATTCTTAATTCTTAAATTTTTAATAGCAAATTCGAAATGTATTTTTATTTTGATACTTATTTTATGTTTCAGAAAAAATAAATAAAAAGACAACAAACGTTCCTAAAAATCAACGCCTTATACAAAAAATATTTAAGAAGGGAAAGTCAAAGAGAGGTTAGTGTTTTTATTAAATCAATTACATTTTGTAAACACGCATTTTACGCCTGTATCAGCAAAATTGTGCTGACTGTAAAATGTTAAATTAATTTTAAACTGGGGCTTGAGAATGACTGAGTGATACCGTTGTTTAATGACGTTCTCATGACTCTTCTGTTATAAGCCTCTCGAGTTCTAATCTGAGAACTTGTAAAAGCATCACTTAGATTTAAAACAAGACTAAAGTTACTTTTAATTGGGACTCACAAGTGCGACCCTTGAGGTCCACACGACCAACTTCCCCGTTTGATGAATATTGAATATTAATAATTAAATTAGAAATTACACAGAAAAGTAATCATTTTAATCATTAAAACATAATTATTATAATAAAATTAAGCAAAATCGCAGGATAGTGGACAAAATAATTTGATTTATTAAATTAAATGTACGACGTTTCGTCTATAGATTTAGACTTTTTCAAGTACATATGTTACGCTCAAAGATCGAAAACGCTCAGTGAGCGGAAAAATAGCTCACAACGCGTTGTGGTCACAGTAAAACATCCACATGGCGAAATTCGTGTTATGGCTCTAATGAAAACGCGCACGACGCGTTGTGGCAATCACAGAAAGACCAAATAGCGAAATTCGTGTCGTGGCTGACATGCTATTCGATCTCAACGCGTTGTGGCAATGAAGAAAAGCCATGACGCGTATGGAATATTATTTGATTACGACGCACACTACTTTCCGATATGGATCCTACTAGGCCTAGGCTGGAAACGTTTTGGTAGATGTCCTTAGGAAATATTTTTTATTTTATAAAATCACTGCATAACGTGTTTGTCATTATTAAATATGTTATATAATTATTAATTATATAAATTAAAATAAAACGATATTTGTTATTTATTGAGATTACTTTATATTTAAAAAAATCAACGTATTAAGTAATAAATTACTGAACACAAAATATTAATCATTTGTAAATTACTTATAATTCACTTAAAATAATTAGGGATTTTAATTTTTTTATGACAATTTAAAATTCTTTCAAGTAATAAAAATATTTAACACAAACATAAATGTTTATTGATCACCAATAAACAACAGCAATGTCCGTCGTGATATGGTTAAAACAATTGCCACAACGCGTTGAGATCGAATAGCATGTCAGCCACGACACGAATTTCGCTATTTGGTCTTTCTGTGATTGCCACAACGCGTCGTGCGCGTTTTCATTAGAGCCATAACACGAATTTCGCCATGTGGATGTTTTACTGTGACCACAACGCGTTGTGAGCTATTTTTCCGCTCACTGAGCGTTTTCGATCTTTGAGCGTAACACATACATAAAAATAACAATATTTATGAAAATTAATATTAATTACTAACCATAGCAATTAACATAAGATAGGGTACATAAGACAAAAACATGGTAACATGCTAACAAATTATGTTGACTATAAATTTTAACAATCAATAATAATACTAATAATATAAATGTTAGCATAATTTCATAATATAATTGTACTGACGAAACGTCGTACATTTAATTTAATAAATCAAATTATTTTGTCCACTATCCTGCGATTTTGCTTAATTTTATTATAATCACGATGGACACGATTTCTAATATAATTATTATATTTTATTCTTAACATATCTATGTATGTATATTTCTTTCTCTGAATACCCAGAGTGACATAGGGTATATGACGTCACGGAAAATTTAATATGGCGGGCGCTAGATGCCATTTTGTCAGTACGCAAAAAATCGGTAAAACCTTGTGTGTGGGGTATTAAATTAAAAGGCTTGATGAGTAGATTCAACTAAAATGACGGAAATAAAAAATTTATTAAAAAAACAAAAAACCCGACTGCGTAAAAATCGAACATAAAAGATGGAAACAAGATCAAATGATAACATGCAGTCGTCATATACCCTATGACGTCATATACCCTAGGTCATATACTCTGGGGATTCAGACGAATCTAATGACACCTCATTTTTCAAAATCCGTCAAGCCGTTTAGGCTACAGAACGTGATAAAGAAATATACATACATAGTACATACACTCGAAAAACAATACTCTCCTTCTGGCGCAGTCGGGTAAAAAACGGCTGAACCGACTTTTATAAAATTTCTTTCGGGTCTTGTTGATGTTAATATGCTTCTATTTGCACCCTAACAAAGTCGATATCATTTTTTATCCGCGAGATTTCGTGTTAAATCCACTTTTGGCAGTCTTTTTCTTTAAACAAAAAAAAGGGTTAAGCCGATTTTGATAAAATTTCTTTCGGATCAAAATGCCGTTAACACGCTTCGATCGACACCCTTAAGAAGTCGATATAATTTTTTATTCGCGAGATATTGTGTAAAATCTACTTTTTAACTTCCCACTACATTGGAAAGTTATTGTAATGGGTCCGAAAATCGAAATTAAAATGTGTAACAAATTTTTGTGTTTAAAGGTCACTACACTATTTTTGAAAAGATATGTCTCTCTGTGTGTGTGTGTGTGTGTACGTACGTACATTTGGCCGCCATTTTGAAAAAGGGGTGCTAACAGGTTTTTGCACTGTATCTCCGTAAGGGTACATCTTGCAGAAAAATTGTAGAGAGGTTTTTTGTTTATTATCGAATTCTATACAACTTTACTACAGACACTTTTGCCGTAAATTGAATAATTAAAAAGATATGCCTTATAGAAAATAAAATATTTTTTGTTTTTCTGTTAAAATTGAATGAAAAAAATATTTTTTTTTCTCTCAGTTCGTCGGAGAAAAAACCTAAATAATGAAATTTGTAGGAAATGTTATGTAGGTGCTTTCATTTTGAATAAAGAGGTTATTTACGAAAAGTTGATAGTTTCCGAGTTATAAGCAAAAATCCGCCAAAAGATGAAATTTTTTACGTTTTTTTGCATTTTTTACAATGTTGGGTCACGAAATTTTGTTAGCAAACATCAGATTCGGATTCAGCACCTCAAAAAACATATAGAACGGAAGAAATCAAAACTACCCCACAACTGTCCCGCTAGGGGCCCTTTTGAGCACAAAATTATTGTAGAAGACACAGCCTACCCCGTTTTTTTTTTTATTTTAGAAAGTATCAACTTGTTATCTGATCATGCTAAATTGAGCGTCGAAACAATCAAAAGACAACTAAAAGAACAAAATAATACAATAAGTGAACCAAAATCAATCGGAGAAAAAAGAAAATTTGATTTAGACAGCAAAACAAAATCACTCGTAAGTTTTACCTGATTGTTTTTCTGATTATTATAACTACAGTACTCTTAGTCTGAGCTCCCATCGTACAAAAATGTACTGGACAACACTGCTAATATTTTATAGTCCAGTCACTTTAGCATAAAAAAGGGATCAACCTTGGAATGAGAGATGATAAGCTGAATTTTCGTATATACTTTCATTTTGGCATTCTAAAAGTTGTCTCAAAAGTCTCATAAAATCTCGTGTCTGCGTCGTAAGTTATTCAAGGTCAAAGGTCAAAAAAATCAGTTTTTCGCGATTATCTCGGTTTCTATTGCTCCAATGATGTTAACATTTATTATAAAAACTGTAGAGCATAAAATTTGCGACAAATTTTATTTTAAACATTTTTTCATGCGCTCAACCGTTTTTAAGATAGAGGGCGGTGAGCGCGCAGCGCTCAGCCATACATACTGTAATGCAAGGTCAACCGTGAATATCTGTTGTATTTGACGGATACTTGGACTACACTAAAAACATAAAAGCAATGGAACGACAAAGAATTTAAATAGTAAGAAATGCACAGCTGCTGAATAAAGATAAAATTAAAATATATTAACTCGTTTTACTCCTACTTAAAATTTACTTTGAATAAATTAATATAACTTTAAGATATATAATAATATAATAAGCATAGGTGGGCACAGTTAATCCAAAAGTTAACTTCGTTAATCGTTAATTCGTTAGATAAAAAGTTAACTTCGATAATAGGTAGAGCGTTAAATTTTCGAAAATTTAACGCAAGTTAAAATTAACCGTTAAAAGTTAACCATTTAAAACTTATACTGCTTTTGGGCTGAGAGAAATAGGTAAATAAAACACTTAAGTGAGGCCAAGGATTTGATTTAATTTCAGTACTAGTGTCCATGATGTAAGTGTAATGAGTTTATGAATGTGAACGACAATTTGATCAGTTTCACACCTGACACCACTAACCATCCAATCCACACAAATGAAAAAAAAACTAAAAAATACACAATTAGTAGTTTAGTTAAGTGCTTACAAAAAAGTTAGGTTACAATTTGTCGTATTCACTGGCAGTGGCACTGACTGAGCAGACTTGCTTACTTACACTCACGCCATGCCTAGCATAAATAATTTATACATATATGCATCACACTCGCACGCGCACTTCGCATATATGATATCGTTCACCATTCGACTTGCCGACAGTCGCCGAACATACGAGCGTGGCATGGCGCGTAATTCAAACAAATAAAATGACGACAGCATGTCAACAAACGACTAATGTAACGGACTAAAGTTAACGGAAGTTCAATTTAACAGAAGTTAACAAGAGCGTTAACATTTTTTGAAGTTAACTTAAAAGTTAATCCGTTCAGCAGTTGTTAACTTCGTTAATTAACGATTAACAGATTAACGAGTTAATGCCCACCTTTGATAATAAGTATAATATATTATCTAATATCTGAAAACTTACACATTTTAAAGATAAAATACTTAATTATTTTTTTACTCAAAATCTACTTTCAATAAATTAAGATATACAATAAGTATTCCATTTAATGAATTTTTAATTACACAAAGTAGGTAAGTATTATTAAAAGAATATATTAAAAATATGTAAAATGTTATTATATACAATGTATTAACTGATAAATAATACAAATTATTCAAAATTCAAGGTAGTACCTATTCACAGATATTCACGGTTGATCTTGCATTACAATACGTATGGCTAAGCGCTGCGCGCTCACCGCCCTCTATCTCAAAAATGGTTGAGCGCATGAAAAAATGTTTCAAATAAAATTTGTCGCAAATTTTATGGTCTACAATTTTTATAATGAAAATAAACATCATTGGAGCAATAGAAACCGAGATAATCGCGAAAAACTGATTTTTTTGACCTTTGACCTTGAATAACTTACGACGCAGACACGAGATTTTATGAGACTTTTGAGACAACTTTTAGAACGCCAAAATGAAGGTATATACGAAAATTCAGCTTATTATCTCTCATTTCGAGGTTGATCGCTAATTTGACTGGACTATTATTTGTGAATTTAACAGGCAATATGATGGAAAACATCAAATCGGTGGCAGACTAATTTGATTTTTTGAAGTGAAAACTTCCTTAGGCGCACTTTACCTGAATAGTGAACGAAAGCGAACCATCACGCTTCGGGTCGGTGACGCTGAATCGGGTTTACTCGGCTCAAACACGAAAACGTATTTGTAGTATCCTGGTAATAAGTTTTTTGTAGTTCATAAGTTCGCTAATAAATGACACTAAAACTTAAGTGAAAAGGTTTTTGTAGTGTGTTGGTAATAAGTTATTTGTAGTTCATAAGTGCGCTATTAGATGACACTAAAACAATCTAAAGGGTATTTGTAGTATGTTGGTAATAAGTTATTTGTCGTTCATAGGTGAGCTAATAGATGACACTAAAACATATATATTTTAAAATTAGAAAATCAGAAGTTTTTACTTCTGTCGTGTGGTCATTAGCACACACCCACTTTTTTATCATTTTTTATTGGCGGTATCTAATGTACTGTTCAACACTACTACTAATAAAATTTTAGTAGTGATGTCGAGTAGACTTTTGTACCATGGGAGCTTGGATTGTCTCTCTATTTAATCCGCCCCCCCAGGGGGGATATTGGGATGTAGTTGTTATCGCAATTGCATTCCAATGTTCTTTGGGAATTAGCGCTCCCAGGGACCCGAGCTCGTACCAGTCGGTTTGTGTATGCCGGCTGGCGGATTTTAATACACAAATATGTTATATTTTGTTGTGTTGAAGACGCTAATGACCTGAGTTGTCGACACGTCTATAATCTACAATAAAAATAAATCTATTTAATCCGCAACTTGATTATGCGACACACATTGTAATTAAGCTGTTGAAGGCATAATGCAAAATGTCTCCATCTGCCGGTTCTATGTATTGTTACAAAACTGTTTTCTGAGTTGGCGGAATAAATATTTATTTACAATAATTAAAAACACAACAATAATAAATACAACAACCAAAAGTCAGTTCTAACAATCAACACTAGTAATTAACAATTAACTATATACAATTGACCACACTAATATTTATTTTATCAGGTGAATTTATATTACGGAACTATTTATATCACTGTATTTATATCAGATTTATTTCTAACGTTTATTTATGTCGGTCATTTACTCAGTTACTTCAGTACTATTTACTGACATCCACTCCACTATTTATATCACTGTACTGACTGATTCGACCGTTGATTGACTAATATTTATAGCACTGATCCGCTTGGTTGCACGACTCACCATTGACTGATTTACTCACTCGCGTTGCTGTTTATATATCTGCGTGGCTTAAGCACAGCGCGTTCTAGCGTTTTCCAGAATGTTCGTGCAGTTACTCGTTGTTCAATAAGCAGACACCGCTTCTCGGAATTATTGCCTGACGTTTATATACAGGGTGATCCGTAACAGTATGCTACGTTCTGTAGTTCGCTGCTTATGCCAGAAGTACAATGTGCCGTCTCTCTCGATCTATCTAATACGCTATTCACTATTGCATAGGGGGAAGTAAACTTAACAATTATTATTCATTATACGTCCACTAGTCTCTGCGCGGTTTTTAATGTACAGTGAAACTCGGCTATAGCGAACCCTCAAGTAGCCATAGTTTACCCAGGAGTTCGCTAAAGACAAACCTTTTGATATGTGATGATAATATTTTTTTACTGAATAACTAATCATTTTTAACCTGTCAAAACAAAGCACGTGATTAGTGACGTAACTCACGCTTACATTTAATCAATTTCGCCCTGCACGTCGATTTCCATCACATAATTTGACACAATAGTTCGTTACAAGCAAAGGAATTTATAAGACAGTACAAAATAATAGTGCGTAATTTTCGTGTGTTCGTTGTAACCGTGGTCCGTGGTTCGTTCAAATGTATTTATACATATCATGTATGTATATTATCTATTTCTCAATAAAGTTATTGTTACAAAAATACAATATGTAACTTTTATATACTAGCTGCCCGACCCGACTTTGCCTGCGTAGAGCTAACTTATTCTAATGTAAATCGGAAAGGGAACGTCGTAGCGAGCTAAAAAAACCTTTTTAACAAAAAAAAACCTCCCTCTAAAAGCCATTATAAGAGGAACATAATAAAACTTGGGAGGTCTGCGCCAATTTTATAAAATATGAAGTCGGTTAAAAAGAAGATATTAATCAGATATTATACTTCTTAACCGACTTGATATTTTATTAAATTGACGCAGACCTCAAAGTTTTATTATTTTCATCTTTTTGGTGGCTTTTTGAAGGTTTTTTTTTGTTAAAAGTTATTTGTGTTTTTGCTTTTTAGTGGCTTTACAATACGTAGTTTAGTCGCTTGCCAATAGATTCACTTCTACAAACTTTTTAACTGACTTCTTACGCTGTGTGATGTGTCATAAAGTGACATTTACCTTAAAGGAATCACACGCCATTCCTCACTTTTATTAAAATCAGTCGAACTAGTGAACCGATTTATATTTTATATGGGACCAACGTCGGGGTATACCCTATCCAGTAAAACAAGAATCACCAAAATTGGACTACTCTGTAAAAAGTTATGCGTGGTCATACATAAAAAAGGAAAAAAAATAAAAAATTTACTCGGCGACTTGAGAACCCCACTCTTTTTTATGAAGTCAGTTAAAAATAGTCACAATTTTCTGGATTTGCCAAGCACTATTATAAAGTGTGTAAATTATATGACGTCAGGATTGGGGAGTTTTTGTGTGATGAGCAGATATGTGTATTTTCTATTTTTAACCGACTTCAAAAAAAAGAGGTTTCTCAATTCGACCGTATATATTTTTTATGTGGTTATGTTTTATGTGTGTTCGCGGATAACTTCGTGGTTTATGAACCGATTTTGAAAAATATTTTTTTATTTGAAAGGATATACTTTCAGATTGGTCCCTTAGAAATTTCATCAAAATCGGTTTAGTAGTTCGGCTGATTTTTATAAAAGTTAGTAACGGCGTGTCATTCCTTAAGGTACATGTCTCTTTTTGACACATCAGACAGCGTAAGAAAGTAGGTTTAATAAAAGTGAGTAACGGCGTGTGATTCCTTTAAGGTAAATATCACTTTTTGACACTAAAAAGTAAAAAATAAAAAACTTTTTAACAAAAAAAAAAAAAACCTCCTTCAATAAGCCACTAAAAAGAGGAAAATAATGAAATTTTGAGGTCTCCGCCAATTTAATAAAATATGAAGTCGGTTAAAATGAAGATATTAATCACTATAGGGTAGGTACTATACTTTTTTACCGACTTCATATTTTATTAAATTGGCGGAGGCCTCAAAATTTCATTATTTTCCTCTTTTTAGTGGCTTTTTGAAGGAGGTTTTTTTTTTGTTAAAATGTTTTTTATAGTTAAGATAGGTATCTGTGGCTTGGTTTACATAGAGGCGGATTAACAAGAGAGTACTTTGCTGTATTTTAATGATCTATAATAATTCTTACATAATATATTTTATTCTGTAAATAATTTTATTGAAAATTGAAAATATGGTTGTTACAGCTGATTGAAAGGGCATTGGCTGGCCATTCGGTACCGTACAAACCAAAAGCTCAAAAAGTTAGAGAAACTGTGTTTACGGATGAAGATTTTGAAAAATTTGAAAAGGAATATTTTGAAGAATAATCTTGCAAAGGTAAGAACTAACCGTACAGTCGATTGTATTGTATCATAATACGAATCAACGCCCACATGCTACTTTTTACTTCCCACCTCTACTATGGTAGGGAAGTAATGGATTTAGTCCGAAAAAAATATTTCGAGATTATAACAGATCTTCACGTTTTGAGACCGTAGCAATCGTTTAAGATCATTTTCTGACTGATGTCTGTATGTGGTCAATTTTTCGCCTTCGATATCGTAAAAACGGAACAACATACGGCCATGCCGATTGTTCTATTATGTTTATTAGCCTTTAACTTAGATCTGATTAGATTTTGAGTCAAATCGGTTCAGTGGATCCTGAGATATTAAAAAAAACGTTCTCAATGTCACGTATTAACATAGGTAAAAATTCGACTGATGACCAGTCCTATACTTCCCACCTAGTAAATATTTGCAAAAAATAAACACTTTTTTTTTTATTCTTTGACTAGGCCCAAATAACCTTAGCTGTTGGTGGTCTTTAAAACACAATTTAATTTTTATTCTTTGAAAAAAGCATGGCCCTCTTTTTTGTTTGGTGATCTACTGATGGCTAACTTAATATAGCAAAAATCATGGTTACTTTGAATCAGAATCAGAATTAAGTTAAAGGCTGATAAACACAATAGAACAATCGGCATGCCCGTATGTTGTTCCGTTCTTAAGATATCGAAGGCGAAAAATTGACCACACACACACACACATACACACACACACACACACATACATACAGACATCAGTCAGAAAATGATCTTAAACGATTGCTAGGGTCTCAAAACGTGAAAATCTGTTAAAATTTTGAAATATTTTTTTCGGACTAAATCCATTACTTCCCTACCATAGTAGAGGTGGGAAGTAAAAAAAATATAAATGAATTCTAGATGTTATAATATGAAAAAATGTAAATGTTTTTTTTCTCTAAAATGTATAGTTTTCGAGAAAAAAAATATTTTACTAAAAAAAGAAAATTGTACGTAAATCAAGGTAACCATGATTTTTGCTATATTACGAGCCATCAAACAAAAAAGAGGGCCATGTTATTTTTCAAAGAATAAAAAAAGAGTGTTTATTTTTTGCAAATATTTACTAGGCGGGAAGTGTAGGTCTGGTCATCAGTCGAATTTTTATAGCATGATTTTGCCATCAAGTTGCTTGGAGATTGTCGCTGGCTCTTCGCTGATGTACTCAACTGATGTATCACGAATGTACGATTGTCGAAAAATACTTTGAATGATAAACAAACTCGTTGATCGCTAAAGAAAAATTTCGAGAAATCGCGATGCAGTATCGGTACAATTGTTAAATCGCGCGTTTTCGATAGAAAAAGTAGCATGTGTGTGTTGACCCAAATTCAGTACAGTGCGTATGAATTCTATGGCCAAGAAACGTCATAATATGTAGGGGCGGTATTATTAAATGACAGTTTTCGAAGAACCTTATAATTCAGTCTAGTTAAA
The DNA here is from genome assembly GCA_039654895.1 of Mongoloraphidia duomilia. Classification (NCBI taxonomy): domain Eukaryota; kingdom Metazoa; phylum Arthropoda; class Insecta; order Raphidioptera; family Raphidiidae; genus Mongoloraphidia; species Mongoloraphidia duomilia. Next base: position 608,801 of record CM077527.1, on the reverse strand, counting down.
TCGGATGCTCACTTGCTTTGCTCGTTTGATCGACTTAAAATGAAAATCGCGGGTGGAATCACTTGCTTTACATTTTCGCTTATTATTCATCCCCTTGCGTAATAATATTTAGCTTACAATAATCTTTTAAAACAGTGAAAGGATTTTTCAAATCGGTTCAATAGTTTCTGAAGTTAGTGTGGTCAAAAAAAATGTGAGCCGTCGTGGGACGCTTGGCAGATGTGAAACATTTTCATAGCTCTCCTCCTGCGAAGGTAATTAGTGAAAACATTTTTAGAATCGGTTCAGTAGTTCCAGAGATAAGAATTGATGATTTTTTAGCCCCCCACCTGCGAGAAACTCACCCCCTGCGAATATAATTAGTGAAAGAATTTTTAGAATCGGTTCAGTAGTTCTCGAGATTAAAATTGATATGATTTATACCCCCCCCCCGCGAGAAACTTTCCCCCTGCGAAGATAGTAGATAATTGTTTCTACAGCACAGAAGAATTTCGAAATTCTTAAAATTTTTACTACTAGCAGGCATATTTTGATGTTTTTTTCTTGATAAATAGGTACCTACTTATATATCTATCTATCTATCTATATATATAAAACAGTTCCGTTACTGACTGACTGACTGACTGATTGACTGACAGACAACGCCCAGGTCAAACCGCTGAAGATTTAAACTTGAAATTTGGACAGTAGGTTTCTTTTGTGACGTAGGCACTCACTAAGAAAGGATTTTTTGAAATTCAACTCCTAAGGGGGTTAAATAGGGGATGAAAGTTTGTATGGAAATTCGTCATTTTTGAACTTAGAAGCATGAAATTTTGTACAGAAGTATCTTATATAACGTAAGTGAGCACTAAGAAATTTTTTTTTGAAAATTCAACCTCTAAGGGGGCTAAAAAGGGGATGAAAGTTTGCATGGAAGTTCGTCATTTTTGAAGTTAGAAGCATGAAATTTTGCACAGAAGTTTCTTATATAACGTAGGTGAGCACTAAGAATTTTTTTTTTGAAAATTCAACCTCTAAGGGGGCTAAAAAGGGGATGAACGTTTGTATGTAAGTTTGTCATTTTTGAAGTTAGAAGCATGAAATTTTGCAAGGAGTTCCTTATATAACGTAGGTGAGCAATAAGAAATAATGTATTAATAATATTCGAGCGAAAGAGCGAAGCGAGTGAGTATCTCTATCTATATATTGTGACATTTTGTGCCGCAAATTTTTCAATTTTAGAAATAACCTTAATTATATTTTTAAATTATCTAATCTAATCTAATCTAACTAATATTATAAATGTGAAAGTTTGGATGTATGGATGGATGTATGGATGTTTGTTACTCAATCACGCCAGAAGAGCTGAACGGATCTGGATGAAATTTGGCACAGAGATAGATTATAGTCTGGAATAGCACATAGGCTACTTTTTATCCCGGAAAAATGTACGGTTCCCGTGGGATAGTTTTGTTTTTGTTTTTCACAGAGCAAGGGATCGAAATGATTTTTTGCATAGTGGTAGTTTAGGGGTCAGATAATGTTATAGGCTACTTTTTATCCCGGAAAAATGTACGGTTCCCGTGGGATAGATTTGTTTTTGTTTTATCTTTGGAACTACTAAACCGATTTTAAAAATTCTTTCACTAATAGAAAGCTACGCAGGGGGAGGAGGTTCTCGCGGGGAATAACAAATTAGGGGGAAGGTTCACGCGGGATATAACAACTTAGGGGGAAGGTTCACGCGGGATATAACAAATTAGGGGGGAAGATTCTAGCGGGGGGGTAACAAATCAGGGGGAAGATTCACGTAGGGGGATGCAAATTAGGGGGGCAGATTCTCGCGGGGGAATAACAAATGTAATGTATTATTAATATTCGAGCGAACGAGCGAAGCGAGTGTGTAATGTATTAATAAAATTCGAGCGAACGAACGAAGTGAGTGAGTATTGTATTATTAATATTCAAACGAACGAGCGAAGCGAGTGAGTAATGTAGGTATTAATAACATTCGAGCGAATGAGCGAAGCGAGTGAGTAATGTATTAAAAAAATCCGAGCGAACGAGCGAAGCGAGTGAGTTATGTATTATAAAATTCGAGCGAATAAACACTACCAGCCCGGCTTCGCTTCGCAGGAGGAGAATTTTTCGCGGGGGAGATAATAAATTGTAATCGTAAAATACGTGGGCGAAGCCACGGGTAACGGCTAGTTGTTTATATGTTTACATGACATGTTCTGCTGTTTGCAATACGAACAACAATAAATTTATTATTATTATAATTAGTGAGAGAATTTTTAGAATCGGTTCAGTAGTTCTAGAGATAAGAATTGATGATTTCTTCCCCCCCCCCGCGAGGAACTCTCCCCCTGCGAAGATAATTAGTGAAAGAATTTTTAGAATCGGGTCAGTAGTTCCAGAGATAAGAATTTATGATTTATTAACCCACCCCCGCGAGAAATCTCCCCCTGCAAAGATAGTTAGTGAAAAAATTTTTAGAATCGGGTCAGTAGTTCCAGAGATAAGAATTTATGTTTTATTACCTCCACCCCGCGAGAAACTCACCCTGTGAAGGTATTGAAACAGCAATACACAGATATTCACACACACACGCACGTAACATTCAAACAGTGTACCACCACTCCGCGAGAATCGGTCTCATTATCGGAGACCCTTTTAAAGCAATTACATACATTGAAAAGGGCCTCTGATATGAGACCGAAACGTTGCAACTGAATTAAATATTAGTTGTGTCGTGTCCCCCTCTAATTTTTTTGAAAATAAAATACAGCCCATGTTACTCACTGATAATGTAGCTTTCTATAGGTGAAAGAATTTTTTAAATCGGCACAGTAGTTTTTGAGTTTATTCATTACAAACATACACACACACAAAAATACAAATCTTTCCTCTTTATAATATTAGTATAGAAGTATAGATAGGTAATATAAAAGTAAAATACCTATTTATTTAAATATTAGTTAAAAAAATAACAACAATAAAATCTAAACATAATTATGTAAGTATAATTATGTTTAGATTTTATTGTTGTTATTTTTTTACTTTTCAAATAATTACTGATTATTTTAATAAGTTAAAGATTGACTGTCAGAGTAATTTGACATAAATAATGAAAATAGTTTGTTTTTTCCAAAGCCTACTTACCATACGACACTGTTTTATAACGTTAAAAAACTGTTTTTTAAAATGATAAAATCGATAAGAAAACGAATTTTTCCAGGGATGAGACCTAGCTAGATCGATTTTTTGCCCCCTGAAACCCCTTTTCGGTAAATTTGATCAAAATCGTTAGAGCCGTTTTCGAGAAAATATATATATAGCTACATAGGTACATATATACAAGATTTGCTCGTTTAATAATATAGGGATTAAGCTAGACAATTTCGAGAAAACTTGTATTTGTTATAAAAAAATAAAATTAAAAAAAAATTAAAAAAAATAATTCTTTTCGTTGCAGATGAAAGACTCAACATTTGGTAAAATAGCGTTGACGATAAGTTTATCGTTTATAATTTATTATACGTTTTGGGTAGCGGTGCTGCCATTAGTGCCTCTGCAAAAAGATCATTCTTTATTTTTATTGTTTCCTCATATAGAATACGCTTTAGCTATCCCAGCCATTTGTGGGTTTTTATTTTTAGGCACACTTTCTCTGTTTACTGTTTATCAAATTATGCCTTACATAAACAAATAATAATTTATAAATTTAACTCTCAATCAGTATCAGTTTTGTCTTTTGGGGCATAGAGTATAATAATTATTGTATTCATAATTTAACAATAGGGTTGTTCGACATATTGTTTACAACCTTTTATTCAACTTTATTTTGCTTGTCAGTTTAGGTTACTGTCGTATAGACAGGTTTGCGCACTGTAATGTTATGATTACAAAATTGTTATGGGGTCGATCGCTTATTAATGTGAAAATTTTAGTTCATGATTGATAAAACTAAAAACCTTGGACGCGAAAGTTACACAATTTTAAGAATAAAGAAATGCATATACGATTTACGACAAGTAGAAATATTGTATTTTCGGAAAATAATTGTCTGTCTGTTTGTCTGTCTTTCTGTCTGTATGTTTAGTTGCTTATAATTAGAGAACTACTGAATCAATTTCGATAAAATTATTATTAATCGTTAGCTAAAGACTAAATGTTTGACATTAAAAATTAAAACGGCGTTCCATAGAACTCTGTAAACTGATAGATTGGATAACCCTGTACATATTGTTGTTTTAAAGAAGATTGATGTTCCCCCTCCTTTTATTATTATATTAACTCGTAGAACAAGTACGAAGCATAGCATACTTAGAAGCATTCTCTTCAAAGAAGTTTATTCAATACAATCTTGGTATAATATCTATTAGGCAATTAGTGGTTACAATTATTATAATATATTGTAAGTATCTTCATTTTTGTTGTTAATTTTATAACTGTAAATCGATTTTTTCAGTAAAAAATATATTGTACATTAATTCTAAACAGATTATATTTTATTATTAAGTAATTTTTAATTGTAGATTCAGTCAAGGTCAGTACCTATTTAATTTGCTGATAATAAAAAAGTAAATAACAAATCTTGATTATTTTTTGTTCCTAAGTTATCATGTTTAAAATTTTCGGTACATTTTGAATGTTTAAAATCTTGGATTGGAAATTGTAATTTTACAAAAGCGTTGATGATTTTATAAAAACATAGAAACTTTTTTTGTAATAAAATAATTCAAAATAGAATCACACATATATAATATTATGACGAAACTAGTATGTTTTTAAAAAAAAGTCCTGTCTGATTCTATTTTGAATTGTTATGCAACACATATTATTGATCTGTATGGAAGTGTATCATCATACTTTCGGCTATATTATGACATCATATCAGGAAGTTGTGTGTTTTTTTTTTAATTAAGTCGTACCTGCCTGATAAGTGATAATAATTTAGGATTGCCAACAATGTCATTTTGATCCAATGACTTCGGATTTTGCGATTATTTTTCGAACTTCGGGTTTCAAATGTAATTATTCGGGTTCACGTCTAAAAATTATATTCATGGACAAAAAGTTAGTAGAATTTTGTTTTAACCTCTACTGCAGTGGGGTTGACCCATATTTTCTTTATTGGGCAGTGTTTTTGAATTTAAGGCTATCATATTTTTTCGGAATTTTTACAGACTCGTAAATGCCATAAAAAATAATAAAATTAAAAATTGTTGGTCGGATGACGTCATAATCGCCCTTGCATGCTAATATTCAGCAGAAATGAAAATATCGAGCATTCCCCCACCCTTATCTCCGAAACTACTGAGCCTAAAATAAAAAAAAAATAATAAAATTAAGCAAAATCGCAGGATAGTGGACAAAATAATTTGATTTATTAAATTAAATGTACGACGTTTCGTCTATAGATTTAGACTTTTTCAAGTACAATATTAAAAATAACAATATTTATGAAAATTAATATTAATTACTAACCATAGCAATTAACATAAGATAGGGTACATAAGACAAAAACATGGTAACATGGTAACAAATTATGTTGACTATAAATTTTAACAATCAAATAATAATAATACAAAAATTAGTATAATTTCATAATATAATTGTACTGACTACTTAAATTTTGAGTGTCTGTTCTATAATTGATTGAATTGTTTTTTCTAATAAAACACATTTCACTGATATTGCGTTTCTTCCAATTTGACTCTTTATCTAATATTTGAACTTCATTGAAAAGAAATTTATGCCCAGTGTCGAAATGATGAGATGACAACGCCGTTTTATTATCACTTAATAAGTTTATGTTTCTACAGTCCATTTTGTGCTGATAAATTCTATTTTTTAATAACTGTTTAGTTTGTCCCACATAACACTTATTACATTCACAAGGTATTTTATAAATAATATTAGATTGATGTGAGATAGGCGTCTTATCTTTAAGTCTTGTGAATAACCTATCCAATTTATTTAAGTTATAAAACACCAACTTAATATTTGTGTTCGAAAATAATCTGTTGATCTTATAAGACAAGTTCTTCACAAATGGAAATCTAACATAAATCTTGGTAGACTTAGATCTTTCATCCACAGTATCCGATGTGTTATTTAGGTGATTTTGGTCCTCTATAAACCTATTTACGCATTGATGTATAAAGTTGACAGGGTAATTATTAGCTTTTAAGATATTTTCAACTTTCTTAAAATTGTCCTTATGGTAGTCTTGGTGACTTAATTTTGTTACCCTGTGTAACAAGCTTTTTATAACATTAGTGTTATAAAAAGCTTGTTACACAGGGTAACAAAATTAAGTCACCAAGACTACCATAAGGACAATTTTAAGAAAGTTGAAAATATCTTAAAAGCTAATAATTACCCTGTCAACTTTATACATCAATGCGTAAATAGGTTTATAGAGGACCAAAATCACCTAAATAACACATCGGATACTGTGGATGAAAGATCTAAGTCTACCAAGATTTATGTTAGATTTCCATTTGTGAAGAACTTGTCTTATAAGATCAACAGATTATTTTCGAACACAAATATTAAGTTGGTGTTTTATAACTTAAATAAATTGGATAGGTTATTCACAAGACTTAAAGATAAGACGCCTATCTCACATCAATCTAATATTATTTATAAAATACCTTGTGAATGTAATAAGTGTTATGTGGGACAAACTAAACAGTTATTAAAAAATAGAATTTATCAGCACAAAATGGACTGTAGAAACATAAACTTATTAAGTGATAATAAAACGGCGTTGTCATCTCATCATTTCGACACTGGGCATAAATTTCTTTTCAATGAAGTTCAAATATTAGATAAAGAGTCAAATTGGAAGAAACGCAATATCAGTGAAATGTGTTTTATTAGAAAAAACAATTCAATCAATTATAGAACAGACACTCAAAATTTAAGTAGTCAGTACAATTATATTATGAAATTATACTAATTTTTGTATTATTATTATTTGATTGTTAAAATTTATAGTCAACATAATTTGTTACCATGTTACCATGTTTTTGTCTTATGTACCCTATCTTATGTTAATTGCTATGGTTAGTAATTAATATTAATTTTCATAAATATTGTTATTTTTAATATTGTACTTGAAAAAGTCTAAATCTATAGACGAAACGTCGTACATTTAATTTAATAAATCAAATTATTTTGTCCACTATCCTGCGATTTTGCTTAATTTTATTATAATCACGATGGACACGATTTCTAATATAAAAAAAAAATAGTTTACAGGAAAACCTAAACGAAGATTAGATTAGATTAGATTTACACGGGGTGATAAGACATTAGATATCTCACAATCACTGCGACCTATAAGATCTTTTGTGAGTCCCCTAATAGTTTATTCCCAGTCGGGTAAAATGCTTTTTATGAACCTTATAACCTTTCTGGGGGCTTCTCTCCATATGTCTTCAAGCTTTAGGAAAGGCCTGTTAAGATGTTGCAGCCTTTTGGAGAACACTGCTTCACATTCACATAGAATGTGTTCGGCAGTTTCTTTTGCTTCTTTACAGAAGCGACAGTTGTCATCCTGAACTTTACCCATTTTTGAGAGATGGTATCTCAAAGGGCAGTGGCCTGTGAGGAGTCCTGTCATTATTCTCAGTTCAGCTTTGCTGAGAATAAGGAGTTCTTTGGTCCTTGTGGTGCTATGCGAGATAAATCTCTTTGATTGTTTCAGTCCTGGAGTGGACTTCCAACGAGAGATTTTCTTTTCTTCCTCCCATTTGCGAACCTCTAGTTTGATGTGGCTTTTAGTATAGCCACAGAAAGGTTCTGGGCCTATAAAGGTTTTAGTTCCTCCTTCTTTAGCGAGGGAGTCTGCTATTTCATTGCCTTCGATGCCTGTATGCCCTGGAACCCACATTAGGGTTACTCTGTTGTATACACCCAGTTTATCAACAGTATCTAGGCATTCCCAGACCAGTCTTGACTCAATTTTGTGTGAACATAGAGCCATAATAGCTGCTCTGCTATCCGATAGGATGAATATTTTTGCGTTTCTGTAGCCTTTATCCAGACAATTCAGAGCGCAAAGTTGTATGGCATATATTTCTGCCTGGAATACAGTGGCTTTGGAGCCCATGGGAGCTGATATCCTTGTTTTAGGACCAAAAACACCTGCTCCTACTCTATTGTCCATCTTGGATCCGTCTGTATAATATATCAGTGATCCTCTGGGGAATTTTATTTCATCTTCTTTCCAGAATTTGCGACTTTCTATAGTAGCATTGAACCTTCTGTCAAATTTGAATCTGACATCCATCAGATCCACTGCTGTACAGGTCATTAGATTAAGATTTCTAAGAATACTTAGGTGGCCTGTTAAGTCTCCAGACTTAAAGTTTTTTGTCCGTTGCAATTGAGTTGCAAAAACTGCTGCTTCTTTTTCCAAAAAGAGCGGGAGGGGCGGCAGATCAAGTATCACCTCCAAGGCAGCAGTAGGACATGTGCTGGAAGCACCAGTAATCATGAGACATGCTAGTCTCTGTAGTTTGGTAAGTTGGACTTGTGTTCCTTTACTTTCCAGTTTTGGCCACCATACCATAGCGGCATAACTGACCATGGGTCTCACAATAGCCTTATAGACCCAGTCGGTCATTTTAGGCTTTAGTCCCCATTTCTTACCTACCATTTTACTGCAGGTAAATAAAGCTCCTCTAGCTTTGTTATTAACTTGCTCGAGGTGTAAGTTCCATGTGAGTTTTTGATCCAGTGTAACCCCCAGAAACTTGACACTGTTAGAAAGGTCGATTTGTATCCCTCCCAGACTGGGTGCTTTGATTGTAAGCTTCCTTCTCCTGGTAAAAGGAACAATTGTAGTCTTGTGTGGGTTAATGTTGAGCCCTTCACCAAGGCACCAAGTATTGGCGATCTTTAGGGCATCTTGCATTCGTTCGTAAATCGTCCCGTCATGCTTACCCCTAACTATAATGACGATGTCGTCAGCGTATCCGATGGTTTCAAAACCGTTAGCTGACAGTTTGTTTAACAGGTCGTCGACTACCATTGACCACAACAGGGGCGATAGACATCCTCCCTGTGGACAACCTTTAATGGTTTTCACTGTACTTGACTCATCTCCAAGACAAGCCGTTATTAACCGATTTGTGAGCATGGAGTGTATCCATTTAGCCATCGTAGGGTCCAAGCCCCTATTTATTAAGGCTTTGTGAATGGATGCATGTGAGGTGTTGTCAAACGCACCCTCTATAGCCATGAACGCGCCTAGTGCAACTTCTCCATGTTCTCTAGCCTTTTCCAGTTTCCTGACGAGGCTATGCAGAGCAGAGATAGTGGATTTACCTGATTGATAGGCAAATTGACTCGCGTTAAGGGGAAATGAAATTAAGTATTCACTTCTTATATGCTGGTCAATAATTTTCTCCATCGTCTTCAATAGAAACGATGAGAGACTAATGGGGCGAAAGGATTTGGGGTGGGTTTTAAGGCGTTTCCCTACCTTTGGAATGAACACCACCTTAGCGTCCTGCCAAGATTTGGGTATATGTCCCCAAGCAAAGCTGGATCGGAATAATATCAATAGATCCGCTATAATGATCTCTATTCCTTGCTGGAGGAATGCTGGATAGATTCCGTCCCCACCTGGGGATTTATAGGGTTTGAATGATTTTATAGCCCATTTGATTTTACCCGGGGTAAATATTTTACCAGCCATTTTGTAGGTGTGGGTCTGAGGTCTTTTAGTCCCCTCTGGATAGCCCATTCTTATTGGGTAGTCATTGTGTATCACTGTTGAACCTGGGAAATGTGTTTCAAGTAAAACTTGAATTGTCTCCCCTTCGGATTCAGTGAGGTTGCCGTCCGTTTTAACTAGCTGACCTATACCATTTGAGTGATCTTTCGCTAGGACTTTATGTAGTCGTGCCGCAGTGTGTGTATTATTAACACCTTCGCAAAACGTTCTCCATGACCTTCTCTTAGATTTCCTCAATTCATTGTTGTACTCTGTTAGCGCTTTTCTGTATTCATCCCAGTTTTGGGTGATTTTAGCCCTATTAAAGAGTTTCCTAGCGTTTTGGCGAAGTAGGCTTAATCCTTTATTCCACCAGGGTACGTCCCTATTCAAACTTGTCTGCTTTAATGGGCAGCTTTCTTCAAAGGCGTTATAAATACGGTCCCTTAGTTTATAAGAGGCATCGTCAAGAGCTTCTAGAGACTATTTTACCCGGTTTTATCCTATCCTTGGACTTTAAGATACTACGAAAAGTATCCCAATCTTGAAAAAGGAGAGGCTGTGGTGGTGAACTAGCACCTCTATATTGCGCTTCACTTTCTCCTGACGCTTGGTCTAAAAGTTGCCTCCCAGACCTCACATCCGCCCCCAAAACGAAAGTCTTAAGTCTTAAAATTAGTACGGAACCCTCTCCACGCGAGTCCGACTCGCACTTGACCGGTTTTTTTACCACGCACCAATAAATATTAATTATAGCTTAAAAACATTGAAACACTGTTGATTAAAATAAAATAAAAAATTTATTTTAAAAAACAAAAAACCCGACTGCGTAAAAATCGAACTTAAAATATGGAAACAAGATCAAATGATAACATGCAGTCGGAGGTATTTCTGTTCAATTATTTACTACTATGCCTCCGACTGCATGTTAACATTTGATCGTGTTTCCATCTTTTAAGTTCGATTTTTACGCAGTCGGGTTTTTTGTTTTTTAAAATACATTTTTTATTTCAAATGTTTTTAGTTAAAAATAAATCGATATAGATCCTAAACGGTCAGTCGAATCGAAAAATGTTGAGGGAAAACTAAAAATGATTTTTAAATACCTATCCAACGATATCCCACTTGACATAGTTTGTTGACTTTCATTTTTTTCATTTTCACAATATGGCGTCCTGTAGTCGCCATATTGAATTTTCACTAACGTCATGTCCTTAGTGACACTCGCCGGACTAAGGGGAATCGATTGACGTGTGAATCATAAAAATCGGCCCAGGCGTTTGGTCTGTGTAGTGCTTCAAAGGAACATACATACATACATAGACTGTTAAACACATTACCACTCCTTTGCTTCGCAGTCGGGTAATTAAGAAAAATCGCAGGATAGTGGACAAAATATTTGATTTATTAAATGTACAACGTTTCGTCTATAGATTTAGCCTTTTTCAAGTACATACATGAAAATAACAATATTTTTAAAGATAAAATATTGTTATTTTTATGTATGTACTTGAAAAAGTCTAAATCTATAGACGAAACGTTGTACATTTAATAAATCAAATATTTTGTCCACTATCCTGCGATTTTTCTTAATTTTATTATAATCACGATGGACACAATTTCTAATATAAACTGTTGATTAAAATTTAGAAATATTGAAATGGGTTGTTATTTTGTATTTTTACTATAGTCTGAGCCGGCGTCTTTGCTGGAAGCTTCCGATGAAAGTCAATTTTACCCGCAGATTCGCTAGCATAAAATATGTCTGTTTTGATGGAAAGCTTAGCTTAAAGTACGCTCTCAGGTTTAGGTATCGTTAAACAGATAGGGCTTGAGAATAGCCGAGCGTGTAGCAATGCTGCATGTTTACATGGCGTTGCTATAGTTCCTCTATTACAAGTCCCCAGTTCCCGGGTTCTAGCTGGTAAAAGTGTCAACTGGATTTTCAATTTATTATTAAAAAAAAATAATAATGAATTGAAAATATGAATTGGTGCTGGGCCCAAATAACCTTAGCTGTTGGTGGTCTTTAAAACACAATTTAACAATTTTTAAGTTAAACAGATATTAATTACACAACTTTTTATTCATATTACAATGTTAATCGAAATCCAATGACGGCTGTTTATGGATTAGGTCAAAGTGTACAAAAAGTTCTAGTCTTTGAATATGGAAACCCTGTAATATGTGTTACCTACCGACTTTTACAGAAAATCAGTTCAGCCGTTTGTTGATTTTGCATGAAAAATACTTTTATTTATTTCAATTGATTCTTCGCTAGGCACTTGGTAGAATATCTCTACATAGTATAAAATGAAGTCGCTTTCCGCGTCTGTCTGTTTGCTCGTCTGTCCGTCCGTCCGTCCGTCCGTCTGTCTGTCTGTCTGTATAACCGCTAACTCCTCCTAAACCACGCAACGGATTTTGATGCGGTTTTCACCATCAGTTAGATAATTTTTCACGGAACGTTTATATGTATATATAGCGAACGAGCGTAGCGAGTGAGTAATGTAATTATAATACTCAAGCGAACGAGCGAAGCGAAGTGTATTGCACCCGGGCTTTCTTAGCACCCGGGCGAAGCCGGACAGGGCCGCTAGTGATTAATAAAATAGTAAAACACTTGAAAAATTCTATACATTTTGCTATTTAACAATCGACTAACGGGTTGAAACTGAGCGTTTTCATCCCTAGGGATGAACATTTTTAGTTGTCGGTTTTCTCTGATTTTTAACGTTGATAAGAGGGAGATAGAGCGATTGAATCCGCATATAATATTGGAAAACGTCAAATTAAGAGGGAGATAGAGCGATTGAATCCGCATATAATTTTCGAAAACGTCAAAATGACAAACATAACCCCACATAAATCTAATATTTTTGCGATTTTTTGCGCCCCTAAATTGTAGGTACCTCAAATCGAATTGTCAATAGAGTTTTTGTGAAAAATAATATGCAATTACTCGGAACAAAACTTAACGTTTGCAACACGTGCGATAATGTGATTGCATCGCCGCATTGCATCACCGCGTTCCAAATCAAGGTGTCGGGATCCGAACAATTTACTAGAGTTACAAGAGCACCTACCTCCACCGTTTTCGAGGGTGCTGAATACGATAAAAAAAAGTTTTTAGCCATTCGCGACCCCTGAAACGGCCAACCCCTCCCCCCCCCTTTGCAGTATTTCTGCACAGACGCCTGAGTACGTCAAAATTCTATTACTTTTCATCAGTTTGAACTTTGAGGTGAGTGCTGAAGGTCGTCACCGGGTAGAACACCCTGATCCCCCTCGGAGGTTGATTTTACCCTCCCAAGGGGTTGGAATTTCAACTTTCCCCTCTCGCGCTAAAAGTTAAGCACTCCCCCGTTTTCGAGGGTGCTGAACAAAAAAAAACTTTTAGCCGAGTTCTACCCTTCCTACCTCCATAAACGGCCAAAAACACCCCGATTTACGTTGGGAAGGGTTGACCCCGGCTAAAAGTATTTTTTTCGTGATAAGCATCCTCGAAAACGGGGGATTGCGTAACTTTTAGCGCGATAGAGGAAAGTTGAAATTTCAACCCCCTGGGAGGGTAGAATCAACCCCCGAGGGTGATCACGCTGTCCTACCCGGTGTCAATCTTCACCACTCATCTCAAACTGATGAAAAGTAAAAGAATTATGGTGTCAATCCAAAAATCTGTTCAGAAATACAGCAAAAAGGGGTGGTTTTTGGCCGTTTCAGGGGTAGCGAATGGCTAAAAACTTTTCACTATTTTTACCGTGTTCAGCACCCTCGAAAACGGTGGGGGTAGGTGCTTTTGTAACTCTAGCAAAATGTTCGGTATCCGTCCGACTCCTTGATTTCACGCCAAACGTGAGTTAAGAAGCATAGCTCCAAAAATATAAAAAAGTATTGTTACAAAACTGTTTTCTGAGTTGGCGGAATAAATATTTATTTACAATAATGAAAAGCACAATAATAATGAATGCAACAACGAAAAGTCAGTTCTAACAATTAACAATAGCTGAACAGTAATTACAAAGCAAAACAAAACAACTATATACAATAACTCGTAATTATTACCACTACACTAGCATTTATTTTATCAGTTTATTTATTTATATCACGGCACTATTTATATTACTGATCCAGCGTAGGCTTGAATGCGTGACTCACCGTTGACTGATTCATCCGCTCACTCGCACTGGCTGTTTATATATGCTGCGTGGCATAAGCCTAGTGTGTTCTCGCTTTCTCTAGAACTTTCGCGCAGGTACCAGTTGTTCAGTAAGCAGACCCCGTTTCTCAGAACTCTTGCCTGCCGTTTATATACAGGGTTATCCGTAACAGTATATTTTAATTTCAAACAATCATTTTTTCAGTTTCAGTAAAACTCAAAACAAAAATGTGCAAACTGGATAAATGGCTTGTAATCGGAATATCGGGCGTCACTTGTGGTGGAAAATCTACTTTAGCAAATATTTTAAAGAAAATTATAGTGGATTCAATTCTCATTTCACAAGACGATTATTTTCTGCCTATAGATAGCCCACAACATATTAGAATACCGGAATTAAATCATATAAATTGGGAAATTCTGTCAAGTTTGGATATGAAAAGAATGAAAACCGATATAAACAATATTATAACGGAAAGTGTTTTGTCAGATCAAAATAGTAAATATCATAGTGGAAAACAGATTAAAAATTTGAATAACGAAACGCAAAATGAAGAGAATTTTGATGGAGAAAACGAATGCTCCGATTTACCGACAGATATTAATCTTGAAATTATTGAAAAAGACATCAGCGAATATCTCCATTCGGATGAAACAGTTGAAAATTTTTCAGTTTTCTGTGATATACTAAATGCATTTAGACAAAAACATATAAGAATATTAATTTTAGAAGGATTTTCTATATTTAATTATGAACCAATACAAAAATTGTGTCATCTGAAATATTATATTACGTTACCAAAAGATATTTGTTCGGAAAGACGAAGTATTAGAGTATACGAACCTGCCGATGTGCCGGGTTATTTTGAAATGATTGTTTGGCCAGAATATGAGAGACAAAGAAAAGAAGTGTTTGAAGTGGTCAAGGATGTAAAAATTATAGACGGAAGTATTTATTCACCAAAAGACTATTTGAATTTTGTTATATCAGATTTGAAACAATTGACCCATTCTGTTTGAGTACAGAATAAAGTAGCCAATGTGTTCTTTTAATAACTTTTGAAGTAATGGAAAAACTTTATTTTTACTAAACTATAGCGAAGCCAAAAAGTAAGGATTATGATCAGTCTCAGACGTAAAATATGATTTTAGGGCCCGAACACTGGACAGGCCCCCATATGTCATAGGCAAACGAGATTGCAGCTACTGCAATATATTTTTTAAAATATATATGGAAGGTGGGCCCAAATCAGCCGGACGATTGGCACCAACCCACCGAGCATAAGTCCACTATGCCCGTATGTTCAGTCCGGGTCTGATTATGATTTTAGAAGTCTTTTGCTGGGTTTATCGTACAATTTTATTTTATAATCACGCTGTTAAATGCCGGTTGCTATGGTAACGATCAATAATTTGCCAGAATGAAAACGCAGCAACCAATAAACACGTAGCAATCAAAATTTAACAGCGTGATTAAAAAAACAGCCTGTTAAAATTGTACGATAAACCCAGCATAAGTATGTTTCTTTTTAAATTTAAGTTTGTTGCCTCGTAGGACTAAATCTACTGGGCCGATTTTCAGAGTCGAGGTATGATTCGATTTGTCTTAGGCTATAAAATATTTTTGTGAATTCAAAATGACGATCATAAGGTTGAACAAATCTTGATTTAATTTTTTTTCTGGCCAATTCAATTGAGTGTTTCAAATGAAATTCCACAAATATGTACACACTTTGTATGATTTATAATAAATAGGCTAATATTATAATAAAATAATAAAAATTAAAAATAAAAATGAAATGAAAATATTAAATTAAAATAAACTTAGACTATTCCTGTATGAATCCCCCCCCCCCCCGCAAGACCCTGATAGAATCGGGGAATTGTTGACATAAACCTTTCCTTGTAAAATATAACTCCACGAAAACAAATCAGGTATCGTCTAATCAAGTTATCAAATTATCCACATCGCCAGAACGAGAAATTATCACTGCTTTAGCATTACCGACGAGTTCTTTTGGCTGAAAATTTTATCAATTTCAGCACGTTCTGTAGGTGTGTATCACCCCATTACAAATTTTCTACTTCTCTAGTTCAGATCCTTCAAAAAACAATTTTTGATGTGAAACATCTTTAGGCGCGGGTAAAATCGTTTGAAAGGAATGTCGTTTGATTGGAACGTCGTTTAATTCAATACCTTCGTAGGGGAACAAGTTTCTCGCAGGGTGGAAATTAGGGTAAATTAGGGTAAATTGGGTTAAATTAGAGAGAAATTAGAGTGAACTAGGGTAAGTTAAGGTAAACTAGAGTAAATTATGGTAAACTAGGATAAATTAGGGTAAAATAGAGTAATTAGGGTAAAATAGAGTAAATTAGGGTAAATTGGGGTAAATTAGAGTAAATTACGGTAAATTGTGGTGAAATATAAATTCTTATCTCTGGAATTACTGAACCGATTCTAAAAATGCTTTCAGTAATAGAAAGCTAAACTATCCCTAATCAGATTTTTTCCTTAATTTGTGCTGCGAGACCTCGCTTTTTGCCAGACTTCATGATTCTAGGTCAACGGGAAGTAGGTACCCTTTAGGTTTTTGATGAGTGAGTTTGAGAATATCAAAATAGGTATAGGAAGCATATGACCACTTTCATTTTTACTTTTTGTGATTTTCGGATTTTTCCCTTTAAGTACTTGTGCTGCGAGATGCCAAATTTCATGGCTTTAGGTCAACGGGAAGTACCCTTTAGGTTTTTGATGAGTGAGTTTGCGAGTATCAAAATAGGTAACAAAATGGCCGTTTCTTTTGATTGCGTTGACTTAGAAGCTTGAATTTTTTACACCTCCAAGGGACCGTAGACCTTAGTATTTCATATTAATTTCAACTTGATGTCTCTATCCGTTCCCGAGAAAATGGGTCTTGACAGACGGACACCCAGCCAGCCAGACGGACAAATGAGTGATCCTATAAGGGTTCCATTTTTTCTTAATGAGATACGGAACCCTAAAAAAGATTATTCTTAAACCTTTTGGTTTTTTCATTTATTTCTTTTTTTTACAGTACATTAATAATTATAAAGTCAAAAATGGATCCAGAAAATGCTTGGATTGTTATTGGAATATCAGGGCCCACATGTTCTGGTAAATCCACCCTAGCAAATTCTCTAAAGAAGTTTATATCAAATTTGATTATAGTATCACAGGATGATTATTTTTTACCTGTAGACAGTCCAAAGCATACTATAATACCCGAAGTAAATCATATTAATTGGGAAATACTAACAAGCTTAGATATGGAGAAAATGATGACTGATATAAAAAATATTTTAAAAAACACAACCGATCATGAAAAACCAAATCAAACTCAATGTGAACATAATATAAAAAATGAATGCTTAATCGAAACCTGCATGGAAAAAACAACTTTAAAAAATAACGAAGCAGCTGAATATGTATGTATTTTCAGAGATATATTAAAAAAATGTATGGAAAAGAGTATAAAAGTATTGGTTGTGGAAGGGTTTTCAATTTTTAATTATAAACCAATAGAAAAATTGTGCCATCTGAAGTACTATATCACATTATCGAAAGATATGTCTTACGCAAGACGTTGTGTTAGACCATATTTTGGATGTTCACCAGATGTTCCAGGATATTTTGATATGACCGTATGGCCAGAACATTTGCGACAGAAAAATGAAGTATTTAATTGTGTAAAAGATCTCAAGGTTATGGATGGCTGTGTCTGTACGGAAACTGATTATTTGAATTTAGTTACATCAGATTTGAAAACCATAATTATGGAAAAAACAAAATAATCAGTCGAACACAATTTATTGTATTAGGTACCTATCTATAAACAGCCTTAAGGCCTGAGCACATTAGCGCGGTGGCGGTAGCGATAGCGGTGGTGTTTGAACGCAACACTAATAAACAAATTGACACGCACATATATGTCGCTGCTTGTCAGCGTTAAGACTTTTCTGGTGCAGCGTTCTATGGCGCGGTGACGGTCAGACACAAGTTGTTGAGTTTGACCGCGTGTACCGACGTATAATAAACGTTATTGTATTGTTAAGATGGCGAATGACGAAGACAATTTTATTGAAAAACTAATTGAAAGTCACCGCAAATACCACCGCAACAAAAAATGCCACCGCACTAATGGGCTCAGGCCTTTATAAATAATAAGTATTATTATTGTCAATGTAATTAACGAATAATAATTAATTTATGTATACAGTTGTGTTTAATTAAATAATCAGTTTAGAACTTTGTTTAGGTGAAATTGCCTAACGTGGATAATTTTAACACTTCAAAAAATATGCATTCGTCTCATGGCGGGAGTGTCGTCATGGGAGCACTGCAAACCTCTCTTTCAAAGATTGAAAATACAGGCAATTACTATAGGATTCACTCAACGATACAGGGTAGGTAGAGCAAAGCCGACTGTGGGGAAAACTGCTCTTAACCCAAATTTTCGGTATATATGTTACGGCTAAAAGCCGAAGTGCGGTTACACCTAGTTTTCCGGCTACAACTAGTTGAGGCCGGTAGCAGTTGGTTGAACTTAGGGGTGTCCTATTTATTCACGGCTAAAATTAGGTGTGGCCGGTTGCATTCGTCTAAAACTAGGTCTAGCCTTCATTATACCGGCTACAACAAGATATAGCCTATCCCTAATGGTTAAAACTAGATGCAAAATAACACGCGAGTTACCTCGCCCTCCCCTACCCGCTTCCAACTGAAGCAATCGAAAACATAGAAAATGAGGAAGATTTAGAAAAAATTCTTAAACAGTTAGAAGAAATTGAAAATGCTTCTGAAACTAGTTGTAGCCGGAAAACTAGGTGTAACCGCACTTCGGCTTTTAGCCGTAACATATATACCGAAAATTTGGGTTAAGAGCAGTTTTGCCCACAGTCGGCTTTGCTCTACCTACCCTGTATTTTCAATCTTTGAAAGAGAGGTTTGCAGTGATCTTCTGACGACACTCCCGCCATGAGACGAAACTATGTGAATTCACTTAGTTTCTAGCTTAAGTATCAATTAGTTAACTGGCAAAATTTTCCACAATAAAAAATTATAATCAAAATTCTATATAACATAAATATTTTCAGTGTTGTTATTTACAAAAGAAATCAATAAAATAATTTTTTATACATCATAAAAACAATAATAAAAAAAATGTTAATATGTTTTTTTAATTATTCGACAATTTTACTGTTACTGTTGACGGCATTTGGTAAGTTATTCTATAATTTTATACATTATTTTTTAAGTGTCTTTTCCAAATTAATACAATTTTACAATGTTTATACAGAGCTCTGATGTTGAAAACATATTTTTCGAAACGTTAGCCAATGAATGCATTAAAATAGTATTTGCTTCTTAATTGGATCGTTAAGCCACTTTTGAGTCGTTTTCTTCCAATATCATCAGGATCACCACATATTCTGTTTTTTAATCAAAACAGATTTTTAACATCGAAAATAATGTAGTTAGAACATATTACTCGCCGTGGAGAAAGATAGAAAGGGGAGTGCCACAGGGAAGCATATTAGGCCCGATTTTGTTTATTATTTTCATTAATGACCTAAGTACGGCATTAAAAGAAAATATATTTCTATATGCAGATGATACTGCTGTCATATGTGAGGAGAAGGATCAAGCGTATGTCAATAGAACGAAAGCATGCGTGGCAGATCCATGATAATGGCCTAAAATTAAATGAGAGTAAAACAGAAACTATTAAATTTGCTAAATATTATGTTTTTCCAAAAAATATTTCCATTTTAAATAGTAATATAGAACTCACCACTTGTGTAAAATTCTTAGGAATTAAAATCGATAACAACTTAAATTGGAAATCACATGTAGAACATATTGTCCCAAAAATAAGTAAAGCTGTTTATACAGTATGTAAACAGGTAAGCTGCACATAGGGAAACAATTAGCATTGAGAAAAAATGAATGGATCAGAGTCAGCCATGACTCATAATGCACGTATTTATATCGAGTTGCTATGGTTTTGTCAGTGTTTTTATTTTAATTTCAATTATTTTTATTTTAGTTAACATTTAAACGGCAATTAAAATAAAAATAATTGAAATTAAATTAAAAACACTGACAAAACCATAGCAACTCTATATAAATACGTGCATTATGAGTCATGGCTGACTCTGATCCATTCATTTTTTCTCAATGCTAATTTCCCTATGTGCAGCTTACCTGTTTACATACTGTATAATAAGATACTTAAAAAATGTTTGCTCTATGGATACATTATTCAGTGTCTACTAGGCATATTTTCAACCTATAGTTCACTTCGAAATTATATTTTGGGGTGATTCAATTAATGTAGAAAAAAATTTGTTAATACAAAAAAAGTGTATTCGAATCATGGCAAGTGTAGCACCTAGAGAGTCCTGTAGACGTTTATTTGCACAGTTTAATATACTTACGGTAACCAACTTATATATTCTGGAATGTGCATGTTTCGTTAAAAATAATCCTGAATTATTTTTAACTCTGAAAAACCACAAATATGACATTAGAAACAATGACATTAGATTGGCAAGTTCACGTCTCACAGTTTTGCAGAGGGGCCCCCGAAATGCCATGATTCGAATATATAACAGGATATCTAATGAAATAAAGAATATTCAAAGCGGGAAGTTTTTTAAAAAAAGTCTCGAAAAATATTTCCTAACAAATGTATATTACAAAACAAGAGAGTTTTTAAATAATTAAATACCTATATGTACCTATATTGACGCTATTATGTACAGATTGTCCGATATAAATAAAGACATTTATTATTATTATTATTTTAAATATTATTCATCTTTTAAGGTAGGTATACAAATTATATAATTATTGATAAATAATAGTAGTTTATACAGGATGTCACAAAAAGAATGGGACATAAAGTAACAGCTGATTCCTTACAAAAAAATATTGCGATAGACCCCAACGTGTCTATTCCGAAAGTTGATATTAACACAGGGTGTCAAAGTTTAATTTTTATTTTTATCATTATGACGCGGCATTTTAATAAGAAACATTAAATTTTTAAATAAAACTGTCAAAATTACCATGATAACGCCGCGCCGGCGTTTTCAAAGCCACCTATGTTCATTTTCAAAATTTGCCATTTAAAACCACATTGCATCGATTACTTTAAGTGCAAATATCTTGAAAAAGGTTACTCTTAGCCAC
This sequence comes from Mongoloraphidia duomilia, assembly GCA_039654895.1. Taxonomy (NCBI): domain Eukaryota; kingdom Metazoa; phylum Arthropoda; class Insecta; order Raphidioptera; family Raphidiidae; genus Mongoloraphidia; species Mongoloraphidia duomilia. Next base: position 587,705 of record CM077527.1, on the reverse strand, counting down.
TTTTACAAAGTATACCTTTTTTACGTAAAAATGACGGAAAAATCAATTTTTTAATTCAAAAAAATAGTGCGAGTGCGTACAAAAAAGTTATGACTATTTGAAAGAGCCATACCAAGGTTAGATTTGGATTTCGCATGTCAAAAAATCCCCATATACATACCAAATTTCATTAAAATGCCTAAATTATTTTGAAAGTTATTTAACAAAATCAAAAATAAAAATTAAACTTTGACACCTTGTATCTCTTTTAATATCAACTTTCGGAATAGACAAGTTGGGGTCTATCGCAATATTTTTTTGTAAGAAATCAGCTGTTACTTCATGTCCTATTCTTTTTGGGACACCCTGTATAAGTACAATTATGTATATGACGCGAGGGGTGATACTGGTACGCCTCGCGTCATGTACATAATTGTACATTGTACACCTTACCTGTTTACATACTGTATATTAGTAAAATCACTATAATTATTTTACAAATTAATAAAATTAATATACATAAGAGTTTATAAACGATAAAAAATTCGTATAGAATATTAGTACAAATAATTTTTTATCTACAGCGCCAGAGCTGGGACCTTCCATTTTCGACACTCTGGTATGGTAGCCAGTCCTCAAAAAATAATATAATTTCCTTTTTTGTAGTTTGAATAGATTCTATCCCAAAACTGCATCGCTGTTTCCCTGGGATTCTTCAAGATGGATAATTTTTCTCCGATATCCATGTAGTAGATATCAGTAGAAGTTGACGACACTACGGCCTTAGGCCATTGGATGTTCATGAGCTCTAGATCAAGGTCAGGCGTCGGATTTCTAAAAAATACATATATCTCGAGTGTACACAAATAATATACGTAAATAAATTTTTTTTTTTTTTTTTAAAGACCACCAACAGCTAAGGTTATTTGGGCCTAGCACCAATTCATATTTTCAATTCATTATTTTTTTTTTTTAATAATAAATTGAAAATCCAATTGACACTTTTACCAACTCTCGGACTAGAACCCGGGAACTGGGGACTTGTAATAGAGGAACTACGTAAATAAAAAAAAAAAAAAAAAAAAAAGTAGGTGTGTGCTTATGACCACACGACAGAAGTGAAAACTTATATTTAAGTATATTTTAAAATTAGAAAATCAGAAGTTTTCACTTCTGTCGTGTGGTCATAAGTACACACCTACTTTTTTGGTGTCATCTATTAGCGCATTTACGAACTAAAAATATTTTATTACTAAAATACTAAAATTATATTTTTAATTTATTCCACCTTGGTTTCAAAAAAATTATAATTATTGTCAAAGAAAGAATACCTATAACAAAAATTAAAAAATATATAAATAAATATCATGTAGAATTTAGAAAAAAAAATACGTCAAAAATTCTACGGTACCATCAGGTTTCGAACCGAGGTTGCTATGCATACAACGCAAAGACGCTGCCTACTACGCTATCGGTACAACTGTACTGCATGCCATTTTTATGATACTTATAAGCATGTCAGCCACGTCACCTTTGGGTATGCGAACGGGCGAATGCGAACGTGCGAATACGAACGCGAACGGTTCACTTTATTTCACTACCCAGTCAATGAGTGCTTAACGCGCCTAAGGAAGTCTTCACTTCAAAAAGTCATTTGTGTCATGTGTGTGTCCATACGACAAAAAGTGTCTAGTAAAGTTGTAGAGAATTCGATTCTAAACAAAAAACGTGTCTACTAATTTTCTGTAAGAAATACCGTTACGGAGATATAGTGCAAAACCTGTTAGAACCCCTTTTTCAAGGTGGCGGCCTAATGGGGGGGGGGGGCGCCGACCCTGAAAACTTGGTTTTAAACTTACATCGACTCCTCCTTGGCAACGAAAAAAACCTTGTCCTACCCAAAATGCAAGGTTAAATGTAACATTTCAATGGAATAGAATGAAAGCAATAGCTGTAAATTTCTTTAAAATTTCCATATTTTTACTTCCCACCTCTACTATGGTAGGGAAGTAGGTACCTAATGGATTTAGTCCGAAAAAAATATTTCGAGATTTTAACAGATTTTCACGTTTTGAGACCCTAGCAACCGTTTAAGATCATTTTCTGACTGATGTCTGTATGTGTGTGTGTGTGTGTGGTCAATTTTTCGCCTTCGATATCGTAAAAACGGTACAACATACGGCCATGCCGATTGTTCTATTGTGTTTATCAGCCTTTAACTTAGATCTGATTAGATTTTGAGTCAAATCGGTTCAGTGGATCCCGAGATATTAAAAAAAACGTTCTCAATGTCACGTATTAACATAGGTAAAAAAAATATATAAATGAATTCTAGATGTTATAATATGAAAAAAATGTAAATATTTTTTTTCTCTAAAATGTACAGTTTTCGAGAAAAAAAATATTTTACTAAAAAAAATAAAAATTGTACGTAAATCAAGGTAACCATGATTTTTGCTATATTAAGCTAGCCATCAGTAGAGCACTAAACAAAAAAGAGGGCCATGATTTTTTTCAAAAAATAAAAAAGAGTGTTTATTTTTTGCAAATATTTACTAGGTGGGAAGTATAGGACTGTTCATCAGTCGAATTTTTCAAGAACTGTGGTTACCCTGTTTTAGCAAAGTTTGTCCACATTGAAACCATCCGGTCCCTGGTTAAAGACGCTGCAGAGTCCGGATTTTGATTATGATCCAGGGCTAACCAAATATATCCATTGTCATCCCCATGCGTTGTACCTTAAATAAAAAAACAACAACTATGTACTTATATTATTATTAGTTCAATATTTACATATTTGAGGATTTGATGAACATTCACAAAAATATAGTGCATTTATTGTGGAAATTAAGTCACAGGAATTTCAAACAAAACAAAAATCAAACAAAACGATCAAACTATCATTGAAAGATGCGACGTTTCGTCTCCTTTTAATGGGACTTCAAGCAAATGAAAAATCAATAGCGAACATATCTACAAAATATGAAAATATTGAATACAAGTTCTGTTATGTTCAATATCTGGGTGACCGAGCTTTGCTCGGATGAGTTCAATAAAAATAGACTTGCAAGAGTTGACCTAAACAAACAAACTAACATACAAACATTGCAAGTTAAATAAAAGCTTGTAAAAAACATCGTTTCTGGAAGCATTTTCGTTGTATTTTTTTGTTGCATTTCGTTTCACATCATTTCACCCCCCTATACCGCCAAAAAAACTTAGATCTACGTCAACAATTCATTAAAAAAAATTGTAAAACGGGCGAGTAGGGACCGCTAGATAACTGTCGTAAGAAAACGACTTGTATTTTAAATAGTACATAAAATTAATATTATAGAAAACAAACCTTCCAAACGGGTCTGAAGCGCTAGTTTAGCTCTACCCAAATCACCTTCGAACGAAAATTGATATAGATACACGTCATTGCGTTGTTCAGAAATCAGTTTAACGGTCTGTCTTATTGGTTTTACGAAATCTACATCTGAAACATACTGACAAAGGCACAATTTATTTAAATAGTGCTTTGATGATAATTTATCAAAGCACTTTTAGATGAGTTTCCAGCCTGAATTTAATAGCAAATATAATATATTTTATTTTTTTCTTGAATAAAACAAAAATTAGATCCGAGACGATATTTACGATAAATACCGAGACGATATCGATCGATATTAAATCGATATCGAGCCGAAATCGAGTCTATATCGAGACTATTGAGTTGATACTGAAACGATATCGAGCTGGTATCTAAACGATACCGGCACAATATCGAGTTGATTCCGATATACAATATCGAGTCATAAGGGCCATTTCACACGAGCGATATTTTATCACGCAGTTTTATTACCGCGCGGAAAAAACCGCACGGTAGGTCTATGTGCATTGAAGCGATTAAGAGTTTTCACACGGAGACCGCGCGGTAAAATTATCGTGCGGTTTCACAAACTTTATCGCTTGCACCTAAGCAAACCGCGCGGAAATTTTATCGTGCGGTTTTACTATGTGCATGTTTGATATACATGCCTTTCACACGAACGATAAATTATCTTACGGTTCGCATTCGAGAACAAAGAATTTTGAAGTTGTTATAATAAACTAGCGTCTAGCAGATAATGAATTCCAATCACATAACATAGAAATAGTAAAAAATAACCTTCTACATAATAACTATCCTATAGATTTCATCCAAAAATACGTCAACAAACGTATTCATATTATCCGTCAAAATAAGTATATCCCTATGGATCACACCACAACCAACCTAAAATCTAATATAAACATTAGCCTACCTTATATTGATGGTCTTTCACAACAACTTAATAGAATTTTAAAAAAATACAACATCAATTCAGTCAATAAAATAGGCAACAAATTAAATTCCAACATTATTAAACGCGGAAAAGACACCCTTCCCAATGGTGATACTAAGGGGGTTGTCTGTGAAATTTCTTACGGGGATTGTAATTCTGTATATTATATTGGAGAAACCAAAAGAAAACTCTGCACCAGAATCAAAGAACATAGAAACAATATTAAATCTACTAGGTAATACAACTTAATCTGTTGTTAGTCAGCACAGATTGGAGAAGAGCCATGAATTTAATTGGAATGATGTTAAGATTTTAAATAAAGAAGAAAATTATTACAAAAGAAGCATCGCTGAGATGATACATATAAAATTAAATAAGAATCCTATCAATTATTAAGCAAACTGACACTAAAAATTTGAATGCCATTTACGAGAAAACCTTAAACATAATTAGTAAATAATCTCTCCTTGTTGATAACTCTATGGTTGGTATTCTATGATTGGTCTCACCTTATACTATATATACAAAATTCGTTAGAAAATTTGTGCATGAGTATCCTGAAGGGTACCTAATTAATTAATTAATTGATATGTAGTGTTCGCTGAAGATGAAAGCTTAGCTTTCGAAATGTACATCCATCAATAAAACTGTTGTGGTAAGAAGTAACTATATTTTATTTTGTTTTTATTCCAACCACAGTGCTCATATATATTTTTATTAAGTAAAATATGTTTTATAATTAGTGACTATTAAATACAATTCTAATCTTAACTCCGAGTGACCATTGTACTTTCATTTTAATAATAAATATTATTATTATTGTTCAGTATAATACAATGTAACAAAGCAAATTAAGATATAAAACATAATACAAATTTTGGAGCATACAAATAATTCAAGAATTACAAGGCGCGATATTCATGTAGGTACTGTGTGTAAACGGTTTTGCCGAACATAGGAAAAATAAAACTGAGATGATATACAATTTTTTAGTAGGCTATGAGCCATAAGATCTAATGTAAATATGTATTGGATTACATAGAAAAAATAGTACCTACAGTGAATTTTTTAAACAATTTTCCATATCAACGGTTGACTATTAAGCGTAACTCGGAACTTGCTAAATAAAAAAAGTCATGATGTGTCGTAAGACACCCAACAGAAGCTATTAGACCAAGAGACGGGCGTTAATATATGAAGCTCATTTGTGACAGGATGAAATTTTCAGGGAAGGTAGTATTAATTATGACAAAGAAAAAGCGCTAGGGTTGCCTAGTCAAATCCTGGTGCGACGGCCGGGATAAGCCACTTCCGGTGCAAAATGTCAATTTTAATATGTATATGTTATAAGGGACTAATTTTAGTCGTAATTAGGGGGGCAATTAGCCCTTTGGCATATCTAGTAGATAGCGGTATAATTTGAACTTCAATGCATTTTATGTTGTTATCATTACTTCTGGAGGTAAATAGGACCCCACTGTATTGATATAATGACGTCAGGGCAGGCTGGCAAGCGTCTGACAACGAAGTATGCAAACTAGAACATAAATGAACACGACTGGGACATATGATGTCTATAAGTGCGGGAGATGAGAGTGTTTTTTTTCTGATGTATAAAAGAGAGAACGCCTAAGAAAGATTTATCTCTAACTGTGATCACTCTCGCTGTCTCAGTTTGGACGACCTGAGACTTACACAGTGTGGCCCTATAAGTTCTGGCGCCCTTCGATCTCTCGGTCGGTATCTGGCCCACTAATTAATTTTCCATCGAGGTCCGTCTCTGGTTAGGTGATCCTGAGTTCAGGTGGATTTAGAATTAAATTGAATTATTTTGATGCACGATTCATTGTGTGCGTTCACATTTTTGTGTTGTCCTAAGTGTCGAGTGGGTAGGTGGTTGGGTTTTTTATTGCCCATTAAGGGCTTTTCCTGTACTTAAATTGTGAGGCTGCTTCCCAAAAACAAGTGCGATCGTATAGCTAGATAATAATTTTTGTGCTCCGACCCATGACCCCGCGCCTTCTGTAGCTAGCCGCGCAACCGATTAAATTCGGGTCTTTTGGAGCAAAAGCGATTGCTATAATGTATATGTGTATAAATTGAAACAGCTCAAAATTACAAAGTCGCCCTTAGTCCAACATGGTAACCATAGTTTTTAAGAAAATGACATTTCGAAAATTATAAATTGTTAATAACTGCTCAAAATTGGATAAAATATAATAGTTAAATCTGTATCATGAAAAATAAAAGTTATACATTTTGTAAAGTAGTATCAGTATATTCAAAAATTAAAATTTTTGATGTGAAACGGGTGTAAACGTTTGAATGGAACTTTGCCAAATGTTATTTGTTATTGCATTTTGAAACTACGTGGTCAATAATTATAGTTTTTTTACTAACATTATCAGCGCGTAATGTATCATGCCGTTTTTTTTTAAACAGATCGATTATTATGTATTGTTTTTTTCTTATTGAAAAATTATTAATGTGACATTTTTTAGAACCTTACCTATATTAAAAATGTTAAAAATTCAATTTCCAACAAAAAATATTTCGCATTCGATGATGTAAATTATTTTCTAATTTAACTGGCATAAAGAGATACCTTTATTAAATAATATATATATAATTTATATTAGAAATCGTGTCCATCGTGATTATAATAAAATTAAGAAAAATCGCAGGATAGTGGATTAAATTTAATTAAATATTTAATTAAATAAATCCAATAGTTTGTCCACTATCCTGCGATTTTTCTTAATTTTATTATATATATAATGTGTTGAATTTTAATGTCCATGTTATATATGACGATAATCAAATTATTGTGGGATACGGACGATGAAAAAACAAAAATTGAATTTCTAATTTAGCAACGTTTCGTTAATCAATGTTAACTTCTTCAGGCATCTTAGATGTATAAATTTTTGTTTTGTCCAAATTTAGATTTAGCCGTAGACATTATTTGTATACGTGTTAATGGAAACATTAATTCAGAATGTATGTAAAATGAAAACACTGCTTTTTGAATAAAACTGTGCACTGGATTTCACCATGTGTTAGATTTTTTTTTTAGCAAAGAAACTTTCTTTGCTAAAAAAGTTTCTTTGCTAAAAAAAAAAATTCTAACACATGGTGAAATCCAGTGCACAGTTTTATTCATAAAGCAGTGTTTTCATTTTACATACATTCTGAATTAATGTTTCCATTAACACGTATACAAATAATGTCTACGGCTAAATCTAAATTTGGACAAAACAAAAATTTATACATCTAAGATGCCTGAAGAAGTTAACATTGATTAACGAAACGTTGCTAAATTAGAAATACAATTTTTGTTTTTTCATCGTCCGTATCCCACAATAATTTGATTATCGTTATATATATAATTTTTATTTCATGATTTTCGTGACATTTTTTTAAAGCAACTACTTTAAACTACCTTTGGTTTAAATATGTTTACATATTAATAGCACGTTAATATAAGTATACTTAGAATAAGTAATTTAATAATAATTCATAAAATGTTATTGCCTTTGTTCGGATACATTTTTGAATAGTTTTATGTACCTATAGTAAATTATATTGAAACTCATGTTGATCACTCGCGTATGTAATATGATAAAATTAAAAAACCGGTTGATTTGTAAATCAAAATTGTCAATCTTTATTATGGCAATGTTTCAGCAACCATTTTGTTGCCTTCTTCAGGCCTAAAATTACATAATTCTAATAATGTAATTTTAGGCCTGAAGAAGGCAACAAAATAGTTGCTGAAAAGTTGCTATAGTGAAGATTGACAGTTCTGACTCACAAATCAACTGGTTTTTTTCTTTTATTATAGTAAATTATTATTATTTTCCATTTTTTCATTATAGTTATTTTGGTTTTATATTCGCTTAGTTAACTTTATAATAAATAACAATATTTTTGTATACCTGCGTTTATTTAAAATTAATAAACTAATGTTCAATAGGTACATTGTTTTTCGTTAAAACTTCATACAAAATATTTCTAATTCTAATAATTTTGATTAAGTTGAATTTTAAGAAAATATATTAATCGAGGTTCAGTACAGTCAAATGCTTCAATTAATTTTTAGCGTAAAACCAAATTTAAAATCACAAACAAAAATCAACCTTTTTTCTCTTTTCGAAACAAACCCCAAACCACCTTTTTTAAAACTTTTATTACAGGTTACTACGACCTTTAAGTAAATATATAAGAGGTGCACGTTGAATTACGTTGAAAAATAAAAATAAAAAATTGCTACACTAAAATATATAAATTCTTGGGGAAATTGTCAATACCAGATTCAGGCAATTCCTGCGTCATTTTACGGATATGAGTTAGAAACCAAATGCGTTGAAAACATAAAGTTATACATAATTCGACATGCGTATGAATGTTTGCCAAACACAAGGCCGATAACTCATTTCAAAACGGTTACAATATATACATATACATATATACATAATTTTAATTGACAGCTTCAAAAATGTCAAAAAAACAAATATAATTTATAAGTTTGCAATGTGTTAACCAAAATTTTCTTAGGCAACCCTATGTATTTCAATACAGCTCTTCGAGATCTACATGGGCTTGAGAATAGCCGAGCGTTTAGCAATGCTGGTGTTTACATGGCGTTGCTATGGTTCCTCTATTACAAGTCCCCAGTGTCCGGGTTCTAGCCCGAGAGCTGGTAAAAGTGTCATTTGGATTTTCAATTTATTATTAAAAAAAAAATAATGAATTCAAAATATGAATTGGTGCTAGGCCCAAATAACCTTAGCTGTTGGTGGTCTTTAAAACATAATTTTTTTGAGATCTACAATATGGCGTCAATTGTATGCTGTCATATAATGAGGAAAGCTAATGAAATATGTGTATTTTGCATCGGAAGTGAGCTCCTCCCGGCCGTCGCACCAGGATTTGACAAGGCAACCCTAGCGCTTATTCTTTGTCATACTAAATACTACCTTCCCTGAAAATTTCATCCTGTCACAAATGAGCTATATAAATTTACGCCTGGCTCTCAACCTATATGGTTCTTACGCATTGTATATAAAACCTAATTTATCAAAGATATAAACAATACAATTAAAAAGTTATTATTTGACCGCCATTTTGAAATCTGACGCCATTTTATTTTTTTGTGTCTTATTAAACTCTCAAATATCAATTTTCAAAAGGATCGGATAATTTTTACAAAGAAGTATATACCTATGGCCGCCATTTTGAAATATGACGTCATTTTATTTTTTTGCGTCCTATAAAACTCGCAAATATCAATTTTCAAAAAGATCGGATAATTTTTACAAAAAAGTGCATATGGCCGCCATTTTGAAATCTGACGTAATTAAAAAGAGGGAGGTTTGTTTTCCCATGATGCTTCGTGTTCCTCCAAATCCCGAGGATGTATAATATGGACCCAGTAAAAGTGACCACACGTCCCGATTTTGGCGGGACAGTCCCGCTTTTTGGTGGACTGTCCCGCGTCCTGCCGATTTTTAAAAATGTCCCGCTTTTTAGAAAATATCTGCATTTCTTATTTTAAATGTACTGTCAAGGTCGCTAAAGAAATTGGATTTTAAAATTATTTCGTGCCGAGCCAAATTTGGTATGGTGATTCTTTATATAATGAACGGTAGGAAAATGACCGTCGGCTGCGTAGATGGTGGGGGAGCGGAAGTCAGTTTCGCCCTAGAACGTGCCGTGTCGGTGGATGGTTTGCACAAGAAACGTCACGATGTGTTCATTTTGAAATATTGTCAAGGTTAACATTCCAAGGACTTAGTAGAGTGATGCTGGAAATATTATACTGGTCCATCTTACGCTGGCCAACTGCGTATGATATAATATTGCAATGTCAGGAAAAAGTGTTATATCAATGTGAACATTGTCGTATTGAAAAATGATTAATAAAGATTATTGTGAGTTGGCTTTTGAATGTGGAAAGACGTGTTTTATTTTCTCCTTATACCTAACAATTCAGAAGTGGGATTATTACTCAAAAACGTCCATAGATAAAGTGGAAGTATTTTGCATAGGAAAGAACCCGAAACAATGAAACAAGTGCGACAACTTGTCGGGTTGTCTGTTTATATTCGTTTTGGTGAAAAACTATTCGGGTATTGTTGAACCAGTTTGGTCGTCGTGATTTATGTACATTTTGCGAAATTAAGAAATGTTAATAAGACGTGGTGACTGGTTACGAACTTATGTAATGTAGAAGTACTACGCCGCAGGTTCCGCCGTCAATCTTAATGGCGACGCGTATTAAATTTCGGCTGTTTGATAATTTGATCCTGATAACAGTGCAAAAAGTTTGTCAACGTGATGTGATTACGTTTGAGTCTAAAAATTGAATTTTTGTGGTGACTGATGAATTTATGTAATGATGAATTTTTGCGTCATTGTCACGATGCAAAATTAAATATTATAATTATGTACCTATGTGGTATTGACGATTTTCTTACGTTGCGTTAATGTTTAATGATAAACGGGATAACGATGTAAACGATAAAGATAAATAGGAAAATGTAGTGAGAAAATTATAAAGATACGTGGTAAAAGATGGCAATTGGTGCTAAATTCTTATACAGTTATGGTGATTTATAAAATGAGTATTGTAATGAACATGTAGATGTTGAATTTAATGTATGTGTTGTTTTCATTGAAAAAAATGAAATAGTGTAAACGGTAAAGTTCAGTTTACTAAGGCTGGTGTTCCAGCGTGATCTTAAAATAAATTTAAAGTGATAAAAATTGAAAGTTAAATATTTTTGGAATTGTGAGACGTTATGTAGAGAGATATCAAAAAGTAATGAATACAGTGTGTATTTGAAGTTTTGATAGTCGTGAAAAGCGTCGACGTCTTGAAAAAGTGAATGAATGAATTGTGGATTATAGACGCTCGACAACAGAGTCTTGAAAAAGTGTTGCTTTTAACCGAAGTTATATATTAACGTAATAACATTGATGTTCCGTTAAAATTGTTGTTGGAAATTATACACTCGCGGTATGAAGAGTGGTGATCGCAACCTGGACTGGTTGAAAATGTTGAAATTGTGTGTGATGTGTTCAAACTGTCCAGTGTCGGATACTGTTGTACAGTGCAGTAAATAAGATGTGAAATCACGCATGATTATTGTGTCAGGAAAGGACGAGCGATGTATTAATATGTCGGTTGATAAAGTGTTAAAAATCTTGAACGATTTTTCAGTACAAATTTGACTTGGTTACGTCATGGAATGAAAGATATAATAATTGATCGATTATCTGAAAGTTCTTAGTAATGATTACTAACTGAAATTCTGTATGATTGAGATTGTTGACCGAAATTGAGAGTACTTCAGTGGGTTACTTGGTTTATGGCCTGACAAAGCTCAGACAACAGTTGTTATAATAATCTATAACAGACTGTTGGATTGATTTTCTATAGTAGTTGACTTTCATGGATCAGGGATGTGTAAAGTTGAAAGAATTCTTTTATAGAGTTTCACTCTAATGTTGACGAGTAGGCAGCCGATATAAATGGCGCATTTATACAAGCTGTCTATAAACGTGTTATGACCTTGAGGCTTGAAGTACAATTTAATGTTTCATACAGTCAATAATGTTACAGTGTGTCCGTAAATGTTGTTCCGCATTATGTTGTATACTAAATGCGAAGATCATGATATGTATGTGATGCTTACAGCGTGTCCGTAAACTTAGTTCCGCATTATGTTGCGTACTAAATGCGAAGATTATGGTGTGTCCGTAATAGGGTTGAAAGGAGACCTATGTTGTTGGTTGAAATGAGACCATTGTATTATAAGAGTTGAGAGAAATGTATGTTGGTAATGGTTTTAAAGTAACCATGTCGTTGGCAACGGCTTAAAGGTGTCGTGTCATGAATGTATGTGTACACTGTACAGTGGTTTGGAAATGTCCTGTTGAGTTATGATAGACTGAATAATCAACTAATTACGATGATAAAATGTGTAATTTGAACTATGAATACTCATATGAGTTTTATGACAGGAATATGTTTATGACTGCTAGAATCTGACTGATAATCTCACGTCTTGACAAACGTACAGGATTCTGATAATTCCGATGCAACAATATAAAATGTATGGAATTGTAATTTGTAACAGTTACAACTTTAATCAGTTTGATGTTGTATAAAGTTAGTTCTATTTGAATTGTGGTAACACAGCCCTGACTTGTGTGATATCGGATTTGTTGACATATTTATAATTTGTCAGACGTAGGGGGTTCAGGTCAAGTTTAAAGTGTGTGATTTTCAAGGACTTGTTAATACTGAGATTTGAATTGTATTTATTTTCATAAAATCAAAGCTGAATTTGTTTATGGAACTGATGTTGAAAAGTAAATTTAATTGTTTCAAGCTGGTGCATTGTTTTGCTGGAATAATAAAACGGAAGCTCTATCAAGTTTTGAATTTAGACTCATGATATTAGTGTGATAGTTCGTATTGCGATTGAATGATTAGTCTTTGCGAATCAATAATTTTGCAAGAATCATTGGAAATGATTAACCGAAAGTTTATTTTTCAAATAGCTTTAGACGTTTCAATTACGTCACGGACAACAGATGTCAAAAGGGTTCATTAAAAAGTTATTAGTATATTTTTGTACGTTTTATAATATTATGGATGGCGTGAAAGTTAAATGACAATATTGTTGAACCTGATAAAATAATTGAAAGAGATCGCTTTATGAGTATGATTGTATTATGATCAGGAATGCAGTACCTAATGAGAAAGATTAAATGACTGACTGAATTATGAATTTTGAAACTGATATCTGGACTGGCTAATGTTCTTGTGTTTTTCTGTACAGGGTGGCTCTTAGCAGTCTGGTACAGGTCAGATGTATTGACAAGTTAAGTTTGCTGCCACATGTTCAGTGAGCTTATAAGATGGAGATCAGTTTGATTGGCTATGTCGACCAGTGTGCCGTGACGTTGGAGAAGCCCATGTGGTATTGCAACGGTGGCCCAAGAGGAATAGTCCAGTGTACTATTCATGAGCAGTGGTCCTGTGTACTATACAGAATTCCAATGAATTGAATTTTGGTATTTTGTAAGAATCTGTACATAGAAACCGTACGGACAAAATGTCAAATCGAAAGGTATACCATCGTACCATTTTGATGGCCTTGGGTTGTTTACTCAAGGAGAATGACGAAACCAAAATGGGATAAGTATATTGAAACATACAGACTGATTTAAATGCTAACTGTAACGGAGTTACAGGGAAATCGGCAATTGTATTGTTGTTAGGCTATAAAGCCAAAACTAAGGGTGCTAGTTGTTCAACACATGTATATGGAGAAGTTCAGTGATATCGAATTTAAGAGAATGGATCTTGTTGCGATGAGATACCAGGCTAAAAGTTGATAGATGCCGAATAGAAAAAAAAATTGGATAAAAATAAATGTACGTTGAACGCTGGTGATGTTGGTTTTGAAAGTAAAAATAAATGAAAACTTAAAGAGAAGTTTTGAAACCTTATAGGGTTCGAGAATCCTAGTAAGGGAATGTAGTAAGACAAACGATGAAGGTCCCTGAGCTTGAGTTGCAAGACAAACTGAAATCGTCACTGAGCTTGTCTACAATATGGCATTTGGGTATAGTAAGACAAACCGTAGTTGTCACTGAGCTTACTATACAATAGAAAATGTTTTAATCTGAGGTGGTAACAAAGTTCACCTGTGTAAAAGAAAGTATAATTGTGGTAACAAAGGTCACAATGAGGTGGTAACAAAGTTCACCTGTGTAAAAGAAAGTATAATTGTGGTAACAAAGGTCACAATGAGGTGGTAACAAAGTTCACCTGTGTAAAAGAAAAAAAAAAAAAAAGAAAGTATAATTGTGGTAACAAAGATCACAATGAGGTGGTAACAAAGTTCACCTGTTCAAAATGAAAGTACTTATTGTGGTAACAGAAGTCACGATAATTTAGTGAAAACTTACCAACTATACAATTTACAATTAACGAAAGACAAATGTAAATGGTAGTTGGTAGATTTATATACAGTTAGTACTCGCAATTAATTTTGTTTGGCAGGACAGCAGCTAGCAGCCATGACAAGGATACGTCGCCTTTTTGCACTGGCGAGGTCGCCAGAGGGTCAGGGAGGCCGAATGTCAAGGTCGCTAAAGAAATTGGATTTTAAAATTATTTCGTGCCGAGCCAAATTTGGTATGGTGATTCTTTATATAATGAACGGTAGGAAAATGACCGTCGGCTGCGTAGATGGTGGGGGAGCGGAAGTCAGTTTCGCCCTAGAACGTGCCGTGTCGGTGGATGGTTTGCACAAGAAACGTCACGATGTGTTCATTTTGAAATATTGTCAAGGTTAACATTCCAAGGACTTAGTAGAGTGATGCTGGAAATATTATACTGGTCCATCTTACGCTGGCCAACTGCGTATGATATAATATTGCAATGTCAGGAAAAAGTGTTATATCAATGTGAACATTGTCGTATTGAAAAATGATTAATAAAGATTATTGTGAGTTGGCTTTTGAATGTGGAAAGACGTGTTTTATTTTCTCCTTATACCTAACAGTACTGTAAAAATATATTACCTATTATTTATTAAGTATTATGGTGAATATAAAGAAATAAAAAATACATAAAAAACACATAAAATGCATGCAGAGTAAACTAAATTAGGCAATGTACCGAGTTAGATTTACTCGGTGGTGTTCGATCATTGTCGTTACGTCTCGGCTTAATTCAGATAAGTGCAGACAGTGGCAGTGCGGACTGCCGTTAGACAGTGCGGTTTGTTGTTTTCAATTTGACGTTCAGTTTGACTCATTATTTGATTGACGAAGGTAGAGCAATAGTCGCCACAACGTAAATATAATTTGACCAATTCATGTGAAATATTTCTCGATATTTTAATAAATGATCCGAATCTATTGCAAAGTATTCACTCGGATCAAAAATATGACCGTGAAAGAAAATCATAATTTTTTTTAAATAAAAAATTTAAATTGATTAAAAATCATGATGTTCAAATTATTATTTTTTACAAATATTTTTATAGTTACCAATAATTAATAATAAATACATTTTTGTACAAGTATATGAATGTATACAATAAAACATATATAACTAAATTGTAATTCTTATTTCATCCCATTTGTCCCGCTTTGTCTCAATGAAAATGTGGTCACTTTATGACCCAGTTATACCGACATTCTGAAAATGCAACCTCCGGGAGACTTTTCTTGCACTTTATATAATGTACCAATTCTATTTAGTAGCACCATATGGCTCTTATCGAAATAACAGCATACCAAATTTTCCATCTAAAATATGCAAAAAATTAATAAATCCGCCAAAATTTAGCAACTGACACTAAAACCTATTTAAAACACATCATTAAAACTTTCCGTAAAATCAATATGGGAAAATACGAAGAAATTAATAGCATCCACAACTTAAAATGTGATACTAAGACAGCGATATCTATAAAACAACTTACAATATACCGACGTACCCATTTACAATAAAAAATAAAATTAGTTGATTTTTTCATGAACATGGGGAATCAACACACCATTTTAAGTATTTCGGCTTTTAATTCTTCTACCCAAGTATTGAAGAATTTAATTGGGGTTTTTTT
Source organism: Mongoloraphidia duomilia (assembly GCA_039654895.1). Lineage (NCBI taxonomy): Eukaryota > Metazoa > Arthropoda > Insecta > Raphidioptera > Raphidiidae > Mongoloraphidia > Mongoloraphidia duomilia. Next base: position 571,762 of record CM077527.1, on the reverse strand, counting down.
TTATTAAACAACAAAAAGTAATACTTAATAAAGAAAATAAAATTATAATAAATATTCAATAAAAGTTTTGACAATTTTTATAACAGCACAATTGAGCGTTTCCAATGTTTATTAATTTAAAATCATTAGTGTAAAATTTCAAATTGGTATTTTAAAAATTTCATTTCTGGTCTTATATTAACTTCCCATTGGAAGTTATTGTAATGGGTCCGAAAATCGAAATCAAAAAGGAAAAAAAATTTTTATGTTTCAAGGTCACTACACTATTTTTACACTACTTTTAGAAAGATGTCTGTGTGTGTGTGTGTGTGTGTGTGTGTGTACGTATGTACGTACGTACGTACGTACATACGTACGTATGTATGTGTCAATTTCTTTCTAAGACGAAATCTCGAGAACGAAAAATGATATCGACTACGTTGGGGTGCCAATCGACGCGTATTAACGTAAATATGATCTGAAAGGAATTTTTTTTAAATCGGTTCAGCCGTTCTTTTTTCTTAACCAAATAACCTCCAAAAAAGTAGATTTTACACAATATCTCGCGAATAAAAAATTATATCGACTTCGTAAGGGTGTCAATCGAGGCGTGTTAACGTCATTTTGATCCGACATAAATTTTATAAAAATCGGTTCAGCCGTTTTTTTTTTTTTTTTTTTTTTAATTATTGATGTTTTAATGATTAAAATGATTACTTTTCTGTGTAATATCTAATTTAATTATTATTATTAAATATTTATCAAACTGGGAAGTTCGTCGTGTGGACCTCAAGGGTCGCACTTTAGTCCTAATAAACGACCCACCTCACGGCTTGTTTTAGAATCATTTGATGCATATATAATTTCATCTTTCGATAGGTATCATTAGCTTTTTTGTATGTTGAAATGGTGAACACAAATCGGCAAAAATGAGAAATACCATGTTAAATCCCTATGTTCGACTTTGAGACCTGACACCCAATATATATTTCAGTCAGTTTACAATATTTAGATTAAAATATTGATTTTATCCTGTTTTTATTACCATGTTTATAATATCAAATAACCTTTTAGAAATTTATAAAAACTGATGTTTCAAAGTTATCTTGCAGACTGCAAGCGTAAAATAATAAATAAAAATATATTAAATCTATCTTTTTCTTAGTTTTTCAGTTAAAAACTTGCATTTATCACGTTAATTGATAAGCAATTTATTAGACAATTTAACTATTGCAATGTGTAGTTACGCGCACTGCCACTGAAGAATTGCATCTAACAAGAGACAGAAAAGCGCCTATATTTATATAGATGCTATTTTTATGTAGAGTTTATATAGAGTACCCATCTGAATTATATAATAATACAGTAGACTCGCGATATGGTGAACATACTGTATAGTGAACTACTCCAAATAGTGAACAGACATTTTTTTCTTAATGTATTTCTGTAGAGTGAACAAATTGGACTCTCGAAATAGTGAACCCAATAGTTTCTTTAGTTAAACAAACATGTTAAAACAGGAAAACGATTTAAAATGTTTTGTTTCCTTCTGGGCAATTACATCACCTCAATTTTCTGCAGTATAGTAGTTGCATTAGATCGCGTCACGAGTAGGTATGGCAAAAAATAGGAAACATTTATCCCTAAGTGATAAAGCTAAAATATTGGAAGATTTAAGTAAAGGTGTCGGAGTGACCTTTTTATTTAAAGAAGGTGTTGCTAAATCTACTAAGTATATGCGCAATTCGAAGCAGAATGGTAAGGATTTTGAAAAGGTCAACAACACTTTCACAGGACCAGAAAAATGAAAACTTTGAGACATTTAGAGTGTCCTAGAATGAAAAAAGTTTTATATAAGTGGTTTTTGAAGAAAAGAGAGAAAAATCTTCCTGTAAGTGGTTTAATGATCCAAGAGAAGGCCAAGTTGCTTCAGAGTGAATTCAAAGAATCTCGTTCTTTTAATGCAAGCAGCGGTTAGTTGCAAAAATATAAAAAGCCTTTTGGAATACGCTACTTAAAGATTTCAGGCGAAAAATTGTCATCACAGCCTGAGCTTGTTGATCCTTTTAAAAGAACTTTACATTTAAAAATCAATGAGCTTCAGCTATCAAAAGAGCAGATATGTCAATAAAGTTAGTTTACTAAAGAAAAACGTTCTTTTAAGAAATTTAATAAAATGGTCGATATAGTGAACAAATCGATATAGTGAACTGGGTGTGCATTAATTAGTTCACTATATCGCGAGTCTACTGTAATATTTCAATGTTAAATCTGTTTTTGTAATTACATTGTTGCATCGACACATTATTTTGGTACAGACTCCAAGTTGGCAAACCGTCAAATTAAATTGCATCTAACAAGAGACGGAAAGCGTTTATATTTATATAGATGCTATTTTTAGATAGAGTACCCATCCGAATTATATATCTAATAGTAATATTTCAATGTTAAATCTGTTTTCGTAATTACATTGTTGCATTTACATATTATTTTGGCACATATTCCAAGTTGGCAAACCGTTAAAAAATTGCACACGTTTCATAAATGCTAATTTACAATGTAGTACAGTGTATTAACAGTAAAATTGGATGGTTTCGAATTCCCTATCATCAATAATAACATAATATATCAATTTTTAGTTCTCCGTAAACATTCTATATATGAGCCGTAAAAGCAATCAATTAAATAGATCTCTCACACACATTTTTAATCTTTTTTGTTACGTTACCGTTTGATTATTCAACTGCTTATTCCAAATAAAAATATTATATTGCATTGAAATTATCTACACTAACATTGAAATTATATTATTAATCGGTGTAATTATTACAAGTTTAGTTTGAATCATATAGAAAACATTTTTTGAGGTAGTAATTTGTGAAACATTGATTATATATTATTTGAAAAAATACATTCTCCTGTATATTATATTATATTTTAACTCTGTACAGTCTATACGCAAATGAAACAATTATTTATATACAGAGCAATTTAAGTAAATTCAAGTTAAATTTGGACATTCATAAACACAACACAAGAAAAAAAACAACATATATATTGACAATTATAGTAAAGGTGCAATCTGTTCCGGAATGTATATGTACAATGAATTACCCTTCGACATAAAAAATATAAACAGCTTAACATTGTTTAAAAAGAAACTAAAACAGTTTTTATATAGAGCGAGTATGTACGACCATGCAAAATATTGTTACAAAACCCCAGATGCTACGCCACTGTTTCCAACAGAACATTCCAGACTGAAGCGATTGTCTGTTTGTTATAACAAAGTAGTGGAATAGTATCGAAGATTCCGGACGTTACTTACTATAGACAACTAGAACGCGTGCCGCTCTATATAAAGCCGCGGGTACAAGCGGTTAGGGTCAGTCTACAACCGGCGCGTGTTGAATCAGTCAATTGAAAATAAATGGGAAATAAATAAAACAGTATTCTGTTGATATACCTGTTAAAATAAATAATCATTGTATTTGTTAAGTGTTATAATTACCGTTTAAGTGTTTCATTGTTTAGAATTGACATTTTCGTTATTGTTTATTATTGTGTTTATAATTATTATTATTAATTGTTGTAAATAGACATTGTACATAAATCATAATAAATAAATAATTTAATTCCGCCAAATTAAAAACAGTTTTGTTACACTGGTGTCAGGTGTGGGGTTTGAACGATTCAAAATGGCGGCAAAACTGTTACGTGATTTGAAAGTGGTGGAATTGAGAAGCGAACTTGAAGAAAGGAACCTGGACACCTCAGAACTAAAAATGGTCCAGCAAGATCGGCTCAGGGAGGCGATGCTAGCGGAAGGCAATGACCCCGAAACCTTCAAGTTCGAGGTACCGGGCAGTGAGCTGGCAAGAGAAATACAAGGTATGAAGGAAGGAATGGAAAATAAAATGGAAGGAATACATACGAAAATGGAAGGAATGGAAAATAAAATGGAAGGAATGGAAAATAAAATACTGGTAACAATGGAAGAAAAGCTGGTCGAGAATTCTAGAATTTTCGAGGACATAATAAGAGCAGTCAAAGAGAAACTTCAAGAGACGATGGAAGAGAAACTCGGAAGCTTCGAAGAAAGACTAGCGGCACTAGAAGATAGGCGAACACCTGCAGCGCTACAGAGTCCGATCAGCGAACTGAGGAGCAACAGCGAAGAAGAAAGGGAGGCGGCCACGACGCGAATAAGGATCAAACCGCCAACGTTTGACGGAAACGTGCCGTGGTCAACGTACCTCAAGCAATTTGAGGCAGCCGCGAGTGCCAACGGCTGGTCGGATAGAGAGAAGGCTATCTCTCTGGTGGCAGCGATCCCGGCGAGTCAACAGACAGATTACCAGCTGTTGGTCTCCCGGCTGGAACTCAGGTACGGGGACGCTCACCTCCAGCAGGTGTACCACGCGCAGGTGAAGAACCGCACCCAGAAGAGTGGGGAGACGCTCCAGCAGTTCCAGGCCGACATTGCGCGACTAATACGGTTGGCTTACCCGACAGCGCCCGACTCCTTCCTCGAACAACTGGCGGCGCAAATATCAGTTTTCAAAAGGATCGGATAATTTTTACAAAAAAGTACAAATTATGGCCGCCATTTTGAAATCTGACGCCATTTTATTTTTTTGTGTTCTATAAACCTCTCAAATATCAATTTTCAAAAGAATCGGATAATTTTTACATAAAAGTACATAATTTGGCCGCCATTTTGAAATCTGACGTCATTTTATTTTTTTGTGTCCGATGAAACTCTCAAATACCGATTTTCAAAAAGATCGGATAATTTTTATAAAAAAGTTAATATGGCCGCCATTTTGAAATCTGACGCCATTTTATTTTTTTGTGTTCTATAAAACTCTCAAATATCAATTTTCAAAAGAATCGGATAATTTTTACAAAAAAAACATCATTTGGCCACCATTTTGAAATCTGACGTCATTTTATTTTTTTATGTTCTATAAATCTGTCAAATATCAACTTTCAAAAGAATCGGATAATTTTTACATAAAAGTACATAATTTGGCCGCCATTTTGAAATCTGACACCATTTTATTTTTTGTGTCCTATAAAACTCGCAAATATCAATTTTCAAAAGGATTGTATAATTTTTATAAAAAAGTACATATTATGGCCGCCATTTTGAAATCTGACGCCATTTTATTTTTTTATGTTCTATAAATCTGTCAAATATCAATTTTCAAAAGAATCGGATAATTTTTACATAAAAGTACATAATTTAGCCGCCATTTTGAAATCTGACACCATTTTATTTTTTGTGTCTTATAAAACTCGCAAATATCAATTTTCAAAGGGATCGGATAATTTTTACAAAAAAGTACATATTATGGCCGCCATTTTGAAATCTGACGCCATTTTATTTTTTTGTGGTCTATAAATCTGTCAAATATCAATTTTCAAAAGAATCGGATAATTTTTACATAAAAGTACATAATTTGGCCGCCATTTTGAAATCTGACACCATTTTATTTTTTTGTGTCCTATAAAACTCTCAAATATTAATTTTCAAAAGGATCGGATAATTTTTATGATTTAGGTCCCCATATAAAACGTGCGTTAAGAAGCATAGCTTCAAAAAAACAAAATATCATCTACGACCTACTTGCTTTTGCGTGATGCCAGAACAGAATATTTTAAAACTCGCAGTCGCATGAGAAGTTATTCACTTCAAAAAAAAATCACGTAAATCGGATCAGTGGTTCTTGAGTTATAAGCGTACAAAGGGACATACAGACAGAGAAAGCCAAATTGTTCAGGAAAATATGAAACATCGAGAAATTTTGGTCTGATCTCTAGGTCCCGCCATCCGACCGACGTCAATAATGAGTTACAAGTCATTTTAACTCAGTAGGCCATGGTTTTTAATCGTAAAAATCAAACATCAGCAGTCAAAAAATTGAAATACATTAGAATATCGCAATATAAGACAGAGCATACGCGATTTTCCAATTTCCATGTCACACTGTGCAACAGACAAGGACAACCGAAACAAGTTCGCGATTTATTAGATAAAGTCGCATTTGTATATTTTTATTTGCATATAAATCTGTACAAAAAACTGTTTTGACACAATATTATACATAAAATCTATCTAAAATTTTCTGCTTTTTCGTTCAAGATAGGTTTCGAAACGATCTGACTTGAATTGAGCGAACTATAAGCAAAAAACACTGTTTTTTCTAATTTTCTCCCCTCTGGGGCCAAAATTCAAAAATCGGGCGACGTTAGGATCAAATAGTTTTTTAAAATCGGTTAATCCGTTTGGGCTGTACGACTGATACAAAAAATCCGTTACAGACTCACAGATACACAGACAAAGCGAGTGTATATAGGCGCTTCTAGCTTCGCTAAGATCGCGCCTAAAAAGCACCTTCCGTTGATCGGGAATTTGTTAGTGGATGAATCCAAAATTTTCTGTTTTTTTTTTTTGTATAAAACGGCAGTAACCGAAATATAAAATCAAGCAATCTTGACATTGAAAAACTGATGTGAAAAGACAGTATACTATAATCGCACGTTAAAATAATGTTCGTCTGAAAGGTCTGAATTATCATCGTGCGGTTTTTTTCCGCGCGGTAAAAAAACCGCACGATAAAATATCGCTCGTGTGAAACGGCCCTAACTGACGTGATATCGAGTCCAAACTGAGATTAAGCTGATATCGAGTCGATAACGAGAAATTATCTAGATGATTTGGATCGAAACCGATACGATATCGAGTCGATACCAAAATCAAATCGCTACTAAAATGATGTCAAGACGATGTCGTGTCGATACCGAGGCGATATTGAGTCTATATCGACATGATATCGAGTTGATAGTGAGTCGATATTGAGTTGATCCCGACACGGTGTGGATTGACACACCGATGAGATATCGAGTCGATATCGAAACGAATATGACTGAAGAAAAAGGTAAGCCGCCATCTTAGGGCGTCAGCCATTTTGAATTTAGAATGACGTTACGTTGCTTATCGTATTCTGTTCATGAAATCCTTTCATTTGATACCAATGTCAAGGGGGTTATAAAGAAAAAGACGAGCCGCCATCCTGCGACGATTTAGAACAACATTAGATATACATACCTACTATATTGCATTGTCATCGGACTTATACACGTGTGCAAAATTTCAACTCAATTGGATACACCGGCCTGTCAAAAGTAACTTTTAATGCATGTAAAGCAGCTATTTTAAAGTGGGCATGGAAAAACTGTAAGTTATCTAATCTGGGCTTAGTAGGCCAGTAATAATAATGATAATGCGTTTAACGTCCGTTTCTCGAAATTATGTCATAACAGACGCCATTCGCACCATTACTATTTTCCATTTTTACCACTTTCCCGTTGTTTTCTACATTTTTTAAACTTCGACTTTCTTTTGTTTAATAGCAATGTGCGAATGGAGGAATTATAGGAAATTAGGATAAGGAAGGCAATTTTGGGAGCATATGAGATTGACAGGTAATCGGCCATAGCCTTGAATAAGGAACCATCTCGATATTTATCTGGAATTATTGAGGGAAACCATGAAAAACCTCAAACAAGATGACCGGTACAGGAATTACCGTTTCTCGGCGTGAGGCAGTAGAAAAAAGTCCTAGCCACATCTGCCCCCGCTGGGATTCGAACCCAGTACCTTCTCAATGCGAGTCTAGTGCTGTACCACTAAGCTACATCGCTGGGTGGCTAAAGGTACGTGCAGTATGGAGCTGGGATTCTAGATGGTAGCGTAGATCATAGCAAGGCTTGCTTAAATTAATGTATTGTTATATGTATATGCGAGCGTACACAACGAAGCAGTGAGTGTAGCAGGTATAAGCGCTGTTATAAGAGCTGGTAGATTCAAGAATGTATCTCACCATTCTTTCAGCGCGCTGACTACTACAATCAACGTGTGACAACTGTCAAATGGCCGTTACAAGTTTCGCAATGGATGTGACTAGTTTAATAAGTGAAATTTTGCAAGTTTTTATTTAATTTGTTTTGAGTTTTTTCTAAGACGTATTTAAAAGTGTTAGGTTCCATACGTAAATATTCAAAAAACAGGTTTGGGTAAAATTTTAATTCTTGGTATAAATGATGAAATTTGGCATGTTTAGATCGTTTTCTATTAATAGGGTGGACATGATAGCTCCTACCCAAATTTGTATTTAAAATATACCACTTTGTAGCAAAAGAACACAAATATTCGTCTTCGCTATCTGACATTTCAAACGCAATTTAAGCTTGTATCAATGCTAGTATCAAAGCTTCGTTGTGCAAACCTATAAGCGCTTATAATTTCAGCCACCATCTACCATACATGCTACCATCAAGAATCCCAGCTGCGTACTGCACGTACCTTTTAGTAGGTCAGTAGTAATAATAGACTTACGTTAACAAAGTTCTGCAACGTTGAAGTCTCATTATTAAAATAGAATTGTTGAATTTTGCGAGCAATCTCCTTGGACTCGTCGCTTCCCCTGGTGACGTTCAAATCCCATGGCACCAACAGTTCAGGATTTGTTTCAAACGGTTTAGTTTTTTCCACAGTTGGATGACCTACCAATAAAATAAAATTAATTCAAAAAAAAACTGATTTAGATCACAACGCTGCATTTCACATAATGAGGTGAAAAAATGAGGAAAGGTTTGTTAATTAAGAAGTGTAGAATCGGAAATTGGTGAATATATTGTTAGGGATCACCCTGTATATAAACGGCAGGCAAGAGTTCTGAGAAACGGGATCTGCTTACTGTAACAACTAGTACCTGCGCGAAAGTTCTAGAGAAAGCGAGAACGCACTAGGCTTACGCCACGCAGCATATATAAACAGCCAGTACGAGTGAGTGGGGGAATCAGTCAACGGTGTGTCACGCATTCAAGTCTACGGTAGATCAATAATATAAATAGTGCCGTGATATAAATAAATAAATTGATAAAATAAATACAGTCGACTCTTGTTAATTCAAACCTGCGATAATTCAAATCTCTCTATAATTCAAAGTTATCACGAGTTCCCTACAAAATCTCTTTATATTTCGAACTAAATCAATACATTTTTATGCACTTGGTAATTCGTACGAAAAAATCATTGCTATATAACAAAACGACGCGTTAATTCGAACTCATCGGCGTCCAACACTGGACAATTCAAAGTTGCAGAGAGAAAGAGGCGGAAAGATTGTAAGTACATACATACATTTTGCGACAAGTTCAAACTTGTATCAACGTTTGTTTGTTGAGCCTTTGTTTCGAACCATTTGATATTTCAAACACTCGATAATTCGTAATATTTTAAGAGTCCCTCGAGTTTCGAATTAACGAGAGTCGACTGTACTAGTGTAGTGGTAATAATTACGAGTTATTGTATATAGTTAAGTGATATTTATTGTGTTTTTAATTATTGTAAATAAATATTTTTTCCGCCAACTCAGAAAACAGTTTTGTAACAATATTTTATAAAGGTGTCAAACAGTACACTTGTATCGGATCGAAAAAAAAACTTATTTAACGGTAGTAAATAATTGTTGTCAACTCTCCTATTCGGATGTAAGTCTTGGAAAATAAGTGGAAAAAAGCAAAAAAATGGACTGTGTGCTGCCTCACACACATAAGCGCATGGTCGGAGTTCACTTCATACATTTTTTATTAAAACACGTTCCATTGAAGTTTTTGCCATTTCTAGCCACCTAGAACCTGCAGCAGACTTTTTTTATGTCAACAAGGGAGCTATGTTCTAACAGCAATCAATGGAATTTTATTAGCCGAAGAAGAAATTGGATTGCACTCCTTGAGAATAGTCAAGAAGTTGTAAGAAAGACGTTTCTATGGAAGCTTTGAAGTATTCGATACCAGGAATGTCCCTCTACACTCTTCATATCAAATCCTCCCCCCTTGCCTAAAAACAGTTCTGGTTCTCCCGATGCTATTTTTAAAGCTAAAGCGTAAAGGGTTCGAGTAAACACCAAATGCGGAATCACACTACTGATTCCTCAGGCGAAAAATCGAAAAAAACTTATAACTTTAAAAAAATAAAAATAAATTACGTAATCTTTTACACGTAGGTAAAACTTTTTTTCAGAAAAATAGCCTGAGGGATCTTCTGATTCTTTGTCTTTCATTTGGTGTCTACCCGAATCTCCTAACTTCCAAAATACGATCAGGACGTCCATAACGCCGAATATCTATTCCTGAAAAATCTCAATTTTCTAACGCACTGTTTTCTGCCTCTGTCTGTGAAGTCTTTGTTTCACTGACTGTATATCTATAGCTGCTGATTTAAATTTTTCGTCTTTTAAAGATCCTTTGTGTCAAAACTCATCGATGTTTTAACACTTATAGTAGGGTATTATTCTTAAAGGAGGTAGAAAACGAAGCTGATCAAAATTAACATTGAGACGTAGATAAATTATTAAAAATAAGTACACGCTTTAAACGAAAAAAATATTAGTAAAAAAAACTTTTTAGAGAAATGTACTATAAAGGAACAAATAATAGTAATTTAATAATTTTGGTTCATAATTATATTATAAAAGCGGGGGTTGTAATCACTATGATAGTTTATTAGTCGCAACCCCCGCTTTTATAAAAATTGTGAACCAAAATTATTAAATATTATTTTTTCCTTTTTAGTATATTTCAGTAAAAGCTTGTCTCTAAAAAGTTTTTCTTTACTAATGCATATTTATTTTGTTAATTTTAGTCTTTCAAAATTTTACCCCTTTTTGACTTTTGACCCCCCTCGGGGCTGAATTTCGTGAAATTCCTTCTTAGTGGATAATTACGTCAGAAAAGGAATCTACTGTCTAAATTTCAAGTTTCTAGCTTCAGCGATTTAGCCTGGGCGTTGATGAGTGAAAAAAAACCTACACCCTCGTTTGCACCCCTTAGGGGTTGAAATTAATTCTAAAAACGATTTATTCATGTATTGTCATCGGGAATATATATGTGTACAAAATTTCAAATCGATCGGATACGTGGAAGTCGTTCAAAATTGACTTGCAAGATTCGACCTAAATAAACAAACACACAAACTAACATACAAACATTGCAAGTTAAATAAAAGCTTGTAAAAAATAAGAAGCTGGATAGAATTTGTGTTGAATGTGTTGGACCAAATGGTAAGATGATGAACGTGTTATAAAAAAAATTAAGAAAACTTACTTCTCAAAGTTATAAGTCCTTCGCTCGATACAAACCCGGTCATGTAAGGCACCCTGTTAAATTTCCCTTGTTTGAGAATCTCGTAGGGACTCTCCGATATGAATGCACTACTTCCTGGAGGTTCTATTGTCGGAGTAAAAGGGATTCCATCTAACGGGTTGATTAGAAAACTGTTTGCCAGATATGTGTCGTCCATTAACAATTTTTGACTGGCGAATGTCTCGTTCTATTTAACAACAGAGAATTATACTGGGTTGCAGAAAGCATAGTCAAAAAATTTGATTTAACAATGGCCTTAGATTGTGATCATATAATTACAGTTTTTAAACATGCAGGAGCAGTCTAATGTCATTGTGAAACTCCCTGTCATGTAGAACATTAGATTGTACTCACATAAAAACAAATGATTGATCTACATAGAAAAAGGTTGCTTTTCAAGCTAAATTTTGGTCAAAATGCGTAAAATAATGTTGCTTTGAAGTAGAAATTGTACAAAAAAAACTATATTAAATAGATGAATACACAGTTTAAAAAAAATCGTTTCGATCGATCAATTATTTTTCGAGCAGGATCGATTTAAAACTCTGCAATGCTTTCCTTATGGTCATAATTAAAGGTCATTGTCAAATCAAATTTTCTGACAATGCTTTCTGCAACTGAGCATTGGTGAATTCATTAATTATTCCTTGTATGACGGCGATGGATCTAATGTTTTGGGAGCTTGGGAAAGAAAAATTCTAAAGAATTTTTCCTTCCTTCATAATAATGATAATTAAAGCTATGGATAAAAATAGAGTTCGGGTTCAACTGGCCGCCAAGATTATGCGATTTAACGCCATAGGATTCTTTTGTCGGGTTACGCTAAGAGTCGTGTCTATGCCAACAAACCCGCAACATTGGAGTACCTAAAAATAGCCGAGATACCGCCCGAAATTTAGGAAAAAGTAATCGAAAATTACTTCGAAAGGATCGGCCGCTACAGAAGGTCCAGGGGCGGCCCTTTAATTGATAGTATTTTTCATAAATAATGAAATAAATAGCATTTTCGATTAATAAAAAAAATCCAAAGATTTCCTTAAATTTGTATGTTTTTTTTTCTTTAAAATTCGGAAGCTGAAGTTGGATTACCTTTTGTAAACAGTACAGAAATTTGAATGAAAGTGAGGTCATCAGCCGTCGGAAAATATAAACAATACCTACTGACATTTGAATGACAAATACGTCACTTGCTAGTGCTATCAGGTGGCAGAAGGGTCTAGTAGCCCTCATTGACTGGATTTAAACAAACCTTTAATAAGGAAACAAATGATGCTCTCAGAAGTGTTTTAGAGTCGACTCTTCTCAGCCTCTGTATCAGTTCCGAGGAACTATTTGTGTGAACTTTCAATATTTCACCTGTTCGGAAAGCAATCACCCGGGGATTCCTGGTGTAGGCCCATTTCGCTATAGAAGAACCGCTTTGGGCTATTGCTCCAACAAATAAACCTTAAAACAATAAACATGTTTACAGGATTATAAAACTATTTTCAACAGAACCGGTAAGCGAGGAGATTACTCGTTATTCCATAAAATTATCGAAAGTATATTGAGTCAGGATGATACTTTAGGAAGACAGTCGTGGTCCAGTGGTTAGCGTCGCTGCCTCTGAATCAGACTGTCCTGGGTTCGAATCCCACCTCCGCTCATGGATGTTTTGTGATGTCATTTAGTTTTAAGTGTGTTGTTATTTAATGTATAATCAAGACGCTAATGACCTAATTTGTCGACGCGTCTATAATTTACAATAAAATAAAATATGATACTTTAGACCAGAATGACTCAAAATGATTGCGATGGAACTTGCCCAAATGACATCCTGAGGATGAAAAAATTCGTTAAAAATAATTGATTTTCCAGCTCTTACTCCAAATGGTGTGAAAACCATGATTAGATACAACAAAATTGCACACGAGTAATTTTGTAGAATAATATAAGATTTCCTACAAAAAAGTCCCCGACACATATATTTAAAATTAATAGTTTAAAAATGGGAGGCGCTTGAAATAAGTGCATTAATTTCGAGCGTCCTGCATTTCCTAGCTGTTGACTTTAGAGTTTAGACTTAATACTCCACCGGGGATTTTTTTTGTAGGAAATCTTATACTGTATAAAATTACTGGTATGCAATTTTGTTACATCTAGCATGGTTCTCTAACAGACTAACACCATTTGGAGTTAGAGCTGGAAAAACACATGTTTAACGAATTTTTTCACCATTTTTGAGTAATTTTGGTTTAGAGTACCCTAACCTGATAAATTCGAAGTTGCTATAGTTACATAGAGCAATTTGATCCTTGAAAACAGTTGTAGAAATTGTTGGAAGTGAGCACTTCCGTGGCACAGAGGATCAATAAAAAGCAATACTGATTATTTCAAATCTGCATTTATACTAACGTTTCGGTATTCTTCATACCATCTTCAGAGTCGAAATGCTGTCAATTTCTTTCAGTATTTTGTTTGAGCAATTAATGAACGTGGTGTTGACTTTGTTGGTTTTTTTTTAAATAAAAACTCATAAAAATTGTTAAAAGTAAAATTTAGTTCACTGATGAAATAAAAACTTTCGATAATTTTGCGAAATAACGAGTTGTCAGAAATTTGTGTTCTAGAAGACTAACTGTTTGAACTTTGAATTGTAGGCCTGCTAACAGAAATGGCCACTTTAATTATTTACAGTAGGTACCTTTGCTTAGCGGAGATAATACTTGATAAGACACTGAAGCCCCACCAGCGCTCTGTCCAAATATAGTAACCTTCTTTGCATCTCCACCAAATTGTTCTATGTTGTCCTGAACCCATTTTAATGCAAATACTTGATCTTTTAAACCGATGTTACCAGGGGCAGACTGATCTTCTGTGCTCAGAAAACCTGAAAAATAATTTTTTTTAAATATTAGCTTAGCCCAATCATTTTAGATCAAATTCGATATAAGAAGCAAGAAAATTGTCGGATTAAAACTTTTGACGCAGTTAGGTGTCCCCCGCAAAGTAGATGAAGAAATCATATTTTGATCCATTAATTAATTATGGGAACTGTCCGCCGTCTTGAATTTTGTGTTTTGTCGATTTGCACGCGTATTTTGCATTTCTCGATAAAAAAGGTAAGTAACACATTTGCAGACAATTTAATTCTCTACAATCCTCAATAGTTTTTAAAAAAATTATTTATTGCTAGTAATAAGAAAAAAGTGTGAAAAATTAAGAGAGTGGCGCAGTTTTTTCAACTTTTGGACTATTTTTATTGAAAATAAGTGGTACATTTAAATAACAAAGTTGTAGAAGACTCATTTCCCAAATGCTTTCGTACAAACAAGTTTTTCGTACGACGTGTGGATCACGGCCGGGAACGCGCTCAACACAACGATTTGGGGGAACTCGCGCTGCTGGACACAATATATGCAATGATGCAATCCATTTATTTTGACGTAGCTATGGCTATTTGAAACATCAAAACGTCAAATGGGTAAGAAGCTTCGCTTTTGTCGGGTATTCCACGACACTTTTATGTTTTTTTCTTCCCAAATCGTTGTGTTGAACGCGTTGCCGGCCGTGATCCACACGTCGTACGAAAAACTTGTTTGTACGAAAACTTTATCATTTAAATATGCCACTTATTTCCAATAAAAATGGTCCAAAAGTTGAAAAAACTGCGCCACTCTCCTAATTTTTCACACTTTTTTCTTATTATAAGCAATAAATAATTTTTTTTAAATATTGAGGATTGTAGAGAATTACATTGTCTACAAATTAATTGCTACTTACCTTTTTTATCGAGAAATGCAAAATACGCGTGCAAATCGACAGAAACACAAAATCCAAGATGGAGGACAGTTCCCATAATTAATTATTGGGCCAAAATATGATTTCTTCATCTACTTTGCGGGGGACACTTAACTGCGTCAAAAGTTTTAATCCGATAGTTAGGTAATCTTTTGAAAAAATCTAAAATGATTGGGCTACGCCGTTACCCGCATAAAGGCTGGTTTTGACAGAAACCTTATAGTCTAGTTCACAAGTTGAAAAATGTGTTAATTCTTGCTACTGCGAGTTAAAATATGTGTGATAGCTCATTGGATTCGTAATGACGTCTAGATAAATGTGCGAAAGTTTCAAACCCGCAGATAAAAAATTGCAAAAGTTATTTACAATTAAAGATTCCAAAAAAATGGGGATAAGTTTTTTGCAATTAACTCGAAAACTATTAATATTTAAGAAATGAAACACAAATATTCTTGAAGAGGAGGAAATTTCCAAAAAAAATTTCGACTCCCGGAACTTCATCTCTATTATTAATAGTTTCAATTTAATGTTGAAAATAAAGCTTTTCGAGGCGAGCGCTGTGCCGTAACCAGGGCCGTAGCTAGGGAGGGGGTATTAAGGGGCAATGCCCTACCTTAAAACATCCAGTGCCCTACTTTAAGGAATTATAAAT
The DNA here is from genome assembly GCA_039654895.1 of Mongoloraphidia duomilia. Taxonomy (NCBI): domain Eukaryota; kingdom Metazoa; phylum Arthropoda; class Insecta; order Raphidioptera; family Raphidiidae; genus Mongoloraphidia; species Mongoloraphidia duomilia. The sequence goes on along the minus strand of CM077527.1, from coordinate 556,137 downwards.
AAGCCGCAAAGACTGTCACGACAGATAACAGACTTGATCTATCTGATATTTGGAAAAACAAGATTAAATTCGTTGGATCTAAATGAAGTTCTTCGGAAATTTGATAACATGGCAAGTTCTGTATTTTTTTTTGATTAAATTGTCATTCACCGTTTTTTTTGCTTTTGTAATTTTGATATCACCAGATGAGGTGGGCAATCCAATTAATAAATTGTAGTCTTTTGCTTCAGCCCTACTTTAAACTTTCAGTGCCCTATCTTGAATTCAGCTCTAGTTACGGCCCTGGCCGTAACGTAGCCACGTAACCGGCCGTTGTAGATAAAAAGTTTTTTTTTAAACTATCAAATATTAACTTAAAAATCTGAAAAAATTAATGTATTATCTAGAGTCTAGACACTTGAAGGAACAATATCCCCGTGGAAAAAATTTTTTTCACTCATTTTTCATAAAATGAGCCTATGTTAATTAATTATTACTTCCCACCTCTACTATTGTAGGGAAGTAATGGATTTAGTCCGAAAAAAATATTTCGAGATTTTAACAGATTTTCATTTTGAGACCCTAGCAATCGTTTAAGATCATTTTCTGACTGATGTCTGTATGTATGTGTATGTGTGTGTGTGTGTGTGTGTGTGTGTGTGTGTGTGTGGTGTGTGTGTATGTGGTCAATTTTTCGCCTTCGATATCTTAAGAACGGAACAACATACGGGCATGCCGATTGTTCTATTGTGTTTATCAGCCTTTAACTTAGATCTGATTAGATTTTGAGTCAAATCGGTTCAGTGGATCCTGAGATATTCAAAAAAACGTCCTCAATGTCACGTATTAACATAGATAAAAAAAAATATAAATGAATTCTAGATGTTATAATATGAAAAAAATGTAAATATTTTTTTTCTCTAAAATGTATAGTTTTCGATAAAAAAAATAAAAATTGTACGTAAATCAAGGTAACCATGATTTTTGCTATATTAAGCTAGCTATCAGTAGATTACCAAACAAAAAAGAAGGCCATGCTTTTTTCAAAGAATAAAAATGAAATTGTGTTTTAAAGACCACCAACAGCTTAGGTTATTTGGGCCCAGTCAAAGAATAAAAAAAAAAGAGTGTTTATTTTATGCAAATATTTACTAGGTGGGAAGTATAGGACTGGTCATCAGTCGAATTTTTTAACCTATAAAATATTAATTTAAAAATCTGAAAAAATTAATGTATTATCTAGAATCTAGACACTTGAAGGAACAATATCCCCGTGGAAAAATTTTTTTTCACTCATTTTTCATAAAATGAGGCTATGTTAATTAACTATTTTTTTTAGAGTTTTTGTTTACATTCCAAGTCTGATAATTTTTAAACAAAAGCTTCTATAATTATTTCGCTTCGTGGAGACCTTTTGACAACTATACTAAATGAGATTATCAACTTACGGTATTTTTAATTGTTATAATCTACGAATTATGATTTATTTAAACAACAAAAAAATAAAAAAGTTAAAAAAAGTGGTCGAAAAATTTTCTTTATTAAAATTTATTGTTATCACTATTTTTATATATGAAGAAGCTATATTTTACATAACAGTAGAATATAATTTTTTTAGCGCAATTTGTTTAGATAATTTTTTTAAACAAATGGACTAATTACATTTTTTGAAAAAATTTTTTTTACCATTTTGTATACATGTATATTCATTTACAGAGAAAAAAGGTTTGTGTTGGCAAACATTTTTTTTTGGCGATAGCCTTTACTAAACCATTGTTCTTTGAAGACAGTGTTAAGTCGTCGTAAAAAAGTTTTGCACGGGTACACTAGTTTGAATTAAAATACCAAAAAAGTCGCCACGATTTATCCCAAGATCTGCTTGACCGTCCGGACTTAACTCGAACAACATATAGCAACCCTAATTATAGGAAGATAGGGAATGCGCTGTCCATGACTCTATGTCTATGGGAGGACTAATAGTAATACCGCACCGCGCACACCGCAATGCGAAGCGTGTGTTCCGAAAATCGATAACGGTAAGGGTTTGTAAAAGTGCCACAAGCGACTCTGTAGCTACAAGCACCAGTCTCGTGCACGGCTGCACCGTTCTGCATTATGCGAGTCTTTATACCTACTTCTATGTACCAGAGGTAATCAGTTCCAGTGGCAACGTGATATTGTTTACTGTCAGTTAACCTATGTTTACAGCGTGTGCATTAAACTGAGATAAATCGACTAGAAAAACGTGAAATCAAATAATATTTAAGAATAATTCATGGTTTTTAGTTTTTACGCTTTCTGTTCGTAAGTATTAATGTGATTTTCATTAAATTTTTGATAAATAAACAAAGGTTTGAGTTCTTGTGGACAGTAATATTAGGTAAATGATAAATTCAAACGATTTTTTAACCCCTTATATCCACAACAATATTATGTTAATTGACTTGACTGTTTTAAATGGTTGTATTGTGCATTGTAGCTTATTTAAATAATCAGCTCTCGCATATAGTGAGTTTTCATATCTGAAATTGCTATATATAAGAGGGGATCAGTTACCACTCTCGGGCACTGTGGAGAAATTGGTAACTCACCTAACCGGAAACTGGGAGTTTTGGGTTCAAATCTCGACAGTGGTCATTTGATTTTTTCTTAGATATAGCTTCTACAAATCATGGCAGCTTGGCTGTCTGATATGTATTATTTTCACCTCTAATTGTTATATGGTATATGATAAAATCAATCGATTTAAAACCCGTTATATCCACACCATATTATTCACATAACAATTAGAGGTGAAAATAATAAATATCTCAGACAGCTAGGCTGCCATGATTTTTGAGCTATATCTAAGAAAAAATCAAATGACCACTGTCGGGACTTGAACCCGAAACCCCCAGTTTCCGGCTAGGTGAGTTACCGATTTCTCCACAGTGCCCGAGAGTGGAAACCGATCTCTTCTTATATATAGCAATTTCACGTTGAAAACACACTACATGCGAGAGTCGACTATTTAAATAAACTGCAAAGCATAGTACAGCTATTAAAAAGTCGAATCATTATACATGCGAGAGTTAACATTTTATAAGTTTTAACAACTTAATAAACTCGTTAGGCCGGGAAGCCTTAGGTTTTACCTGTAGATAAACAATGTCAATAATATTGTTGTATGGATATAAGGGGTTAAAAAATCGTTTGATTTTATCATTTACCTACCTAGTAAATTTTTGATAGTAGTTTTATTTTGAACACTTTACAAAGCCTTTTTCAAATCACCCTATCTTAGAGTCAAAAAATCGTATCTCGACTTTCAATAGCTGAATTGAAAGCTGATACATTAGTATTTCACGCTGTGAAAATGAAAGTTGCGGAAGAAAATTTTTGCACGCCCATGTGTACTCAAAGGAGAAGAGTGTTGTACCTTGGAACAGTCCTAATTTTGAGACGTGTGATATCTGTTGGCTGTTAGCATTACTAGTGTGTGAAATTACTATAAAAGAAGACAAGCGACTAGGCCCTGCAGTCAGGGTCCATTCTGATTGGTCGAATACCCTATCTTGATGTCGTTTGACACACACAGACACACATAAATGAACGTTACAACTAACTAGTGAACTCTGTATACTAATATGGATAGTTGATAGCGATTAAAAAATGAGTTCTATATGTGGACATTGTTCAAATACATATTCTTCAAGACAGGCATTAATGTTCACAAAATTAGAATGAAAACTTCAGTTAAGGCTTGAAATCTAATTCTTTCTCTAAAATTCGATCAATTTTCTGACATTTCAAAATAAAATTTAATTAAAATTTATTTTTCTATTCCAATTTCTCAAGAACACTGTTATTGTAAAAATTTTGGACATCGTAATATCTCAAATAATAATAATAAATTTGGTTTTATTTTGAAATGTCAAAAATTTGACTGACTTTTATACAAAGAATTAGATTACAAGCGTTACCTGAAGACTTCATTATAATTTTGTGAACATTAATGCCTGTCTTGAAGAATATGTATTTGAACATTCTCCACATACAAAACCCATTTTTTAATCTCTATCAACTATCCATATTAGTATACAGAGTTCACTAGTTAGTTATGAGTAAAATAAAAATTGTTAAAAAAAAGTATTGGTTCAAATTAAAATTTTTGAAAAAAGAATTTAAGTAGCTTTAAAATGATGTGTCACTTGACCCATCATGCCATTTAAAAATTTAGTGGTAAATGTCACCACCGCTAGAGGGCTCATGTGGTGAGGTTAAAAATTAACAGCAAACGTGTCCCCCTCGAAAACAAAGCTGACCTGTTCACGCGATTTTTCGACATAAATACAGATTAGAACATAATCCCATTGGAAACTTTTCGTTAGGCCACCCTGTATATAAACCTTCCGTCAAAAATTATCTAACTGATGGTGAAAACCGCATCAAAATCCGTTGTGTGGTTTAGGAATTACATAACTCACTCGCTTCGCTCGTTCGCTATATATACATATAAACCTTCCGGGAACAATTCCGTCATACATGATTTTTGCATAACTTTAACCGTTTACGCAGCGCACGCAACGGAAGCTCTCAAAAGTAGGACCGGATTTAGGGGAGGGCAACCGGGGCTACAGCCCCGGGGCCTCTACAAAAGAGGGGCCCCCACAATAGAGACTTCGGAAAAAAAATGCTCTGAATTCTCGGTTATTAAATTTTGTCGTTGAAAATATGCTAAATCGCGTTAATAATTTTAATAAGTAATCATGAGGAAATGTTTTTTGACTTCCACTGGACAATAATTACGTGGTTTTGCCATTTCGATGAGTAAACGCGGTAAACGTGCCATGCGAGCGCTGAGGCTGGCGTGTGGCGGCCCTCTGTCGGCAGTACCTTGGATTGCATTGAGAATGTATTTGGTTTTGATGCTATCAAATTGCACTGGAGAGCGCTCATTTTCAAAAATGAAAATTATTAAAAATAGGCTTCGAACCACGATGGGACAAAACCGTCTATCAAAGCTTTCTCTCCTGAGCATTGAAAGTGATTTACTTCGGGAACTGGATTTCAGCGAAATTTTTCGGCGAAAAAAGCTCGGAAGGTTCCGTTCGTTAACACTAAAATTTAATTTCAGATAATTCTTGTTTCCGATTATATTTATATGTTTGTTAAATAATAAAAGAATCTATACTTGGTTTCACAATAAATTATTTATTGGAAAACTCGACTGAAAAAAATTATCCATTTTATTCGGAAAATAATTTGGGGCCAGGGGGCCTCCACTTTTTTGTTTCCCCGGGGCCTCCAGACCTCTAAATCCGGCACTGCAGTCAAAAGGAATAATTTTTCCCGTTTTTGCAACATTTTTCATTGATGCTCCACTCCTATTGGTCGTAGCGTGATATTATATAGCCTATAGCCTTCCTCAATAAATGGGCTATCTAACAAAAAAAAAATTTTTTTAATCGGACTTGTAGTTCCTGAGATTAGCGCGTTCAACTAAACAAACAAACAAACTCTTCAGCTTTACAGTGTGTCCACAGACTCATCCTCAACATGGGGATCTCCGTTGTTATGGGAGATAGAGATTTGGTTAAATGAGACAAAATGTGCAGAATCTCCAGTACTACTACCCTGCGTAGTCAAACTTTCCATATTTTGCTTGGTTCGCGACCGACAGTTGAAAAACGAGATTTACCCATTTTCGTTTTTTGTTTATAACTCGCTTATTAAGTAAGTTAGAAAAAAAATATTTTCACTTTCTTAAGGCCCTTTTTTATGAAGATTTCAAATCTCTTTTCATATTTTTATTTACTTTTATAGTTTAAGAGATACTTGTATTAACTTTGTTTTTTTAAAAGATGGCCATGACACCATTCGAAAGAGATTTTTTTTTTAACTTCCCACTGGAAGTTATTGTAATGGGTCCGAAAATCGAAATCAAAAAGGAAAAAAAAATTTTATGTTTCAAGGTCACTACACTATTTTTACACTACTTTTAGAAAGATGTCTGTGTGTGTGTGTGTGTGTGTGTGTGTGTGTACGTACGTACGTACGTACGTACGTACGTACGTACGTACGTATGTGTACATTTCTTTCAAAGACGAAATCTCGAGAACGAAAAATGATATCGACTACGTTAGGGTGCCAATCGACGCGTATTAACGTAAATATGATCTGAAAGAAATTTTTTCAAAATCGGTTCAGCCGTTCTTTTTTCTTAACCAAATAACCTCCAAAAAAGTAGATTTTACACAATATCTCGCGAATAAAAAATTATATCGACTTCGTAAGGGTGTCAATCGAGGCGTGTTAACGTCATTTTGATCCGACATAAATTTTATAAAAATCGGTTCAGCCGTTTTTTTTTTTTTTTTTTTTTTTTTTAAATTATTGATGTTTTAATGATTGAAATGATTACTTTTCTGTGTAATATCTAATTTAATTATTATTATTAAATATTTATCAAACTGGGAAGTTCGTCGTGTGGACCTCAAGGGTCGCACTTTAGTCCTAATAAACGACCCACCTCACGGCTTGTTCTCTTTAATTTGATATGAGGGTTGATGGATTTATTTTCAAAAATAACAGAGTTATACGTGAAACACTGATTTTTAATAGTAGGCTATGCTAAATTAATTGATAAAACAACAGAAGGCTTAGCAAACAGTTGAAATTCGCGTTGGCTTAGTAAACGGCTGTTTTGTTTTAGCTGTCAAAGTGTAGTTTGTTGCTAATTTGTCAGTTTACTAAGTGATTTATTAAATTTACTTTTGTAAAGTTTGACTAAGCAGGGTAGTAGTACTGGAGATTCTCCACATTTTGTCTCATTTAACCAAATCTCTATCTCCCATAACAACGGAGATCCCCATGTTGAGGATGAGTCTGTGGACACACTTTATAATATTAATATCTGGGGGCCGAGCTTTGCTCGGATGAGTTCAATAAAAACAGTACTTAATATGCTGTGAGATATTATTTTCTCAGAATATTATTCCGAAACGAATTTATTTCTGTAACATAATTTAAAATAATTGTTTCTGATATTTTAACTACCTATGTGTATTTTTAAGCGTAAAAACTAAGTATCAACTTGATTCAAGCATTTTTTCCTGTAAATATTATTTAGGTCGCAATTTTCAAATCTACCGCCGTTATTGTTTTGTTGACTGAAGAACTCGCAAAAACCGATTTTCATAGATTGAATATCTTGTAAAAATGTTCGAATTGGATGAAATTTTGCTCACCCGTTGCCATTTTAACAATCCAATTTTAAGCATTGATACTAAATATCAACTTTATCGAAGTAATTTTTCTCTGTGATGTCATCTTAACAACATCCAGTAAATTTCAAATATTTTTTTTTGTATAGGTAGGTACCTACTGAAAAACTCACAAAAATCGATTCTTTTAATAACAAACGTCAGACTATAACCTGCGCAAAACTTTTTTTGCATGTATCTTTACCATATTTTTTAAAAATCGATGTGTTTTGATATACATGCCTGCGGCGCTAGAAGTGCGGCCCTTTGGGCCGCCGTGCCAATTTTTAGATACGCAAAACTTTTTTGTATGTATCTTAACAATAGTTTTTAAAAATCGATGTGTTTTTACACAGACCCGCGGCGCCAGAAGGGGCCGCCGTTTTATCATTATTTACATCTTGTGCAAGGCACTTCTTATATTAGTGTTCATTTACAATTTTAACACTTGTGATATATTATATAAAATCTATGTAGAAGACTTCGAATCAATCTGACTTTAATTGAGCGAGTTATAATAAATAAAAAACACCTTTTTTTTAATTGCTCCCCTCTGGAGCCAAAATTCCTACCTAGATCGATTTCTCGCCCCGAAAAATCCCCATTCTGTAAATTTCATCAAAATCGTAAGGCTGAGACTACATTGACGTTGTTTTCGACCACATCAGATCAGACCAGATCAGATCCGTATTGTCGGATGTGAACAAACACCAGTAACCTTATTGAAGTGGCTACAGTTATCACTTCAAACCGCGCCAGATGTCAGATTGCAACAGACACGTTCCGACGGTCGGACGATATCAGACATGTTTGATATTTTCGTCAGACTACGGCCGTACATTTGACAGTTTTCAACAAACAGTGTTGTGTATCCTAAATTTATGCTATTACCATTTTATTTAAGACGTGTTTAAATATCAATTGTGAGTATGGACAAATCACTTTTAATTGATCTAATACGTGAAAATCCTCCTATTTGGGATAAAAGATTTAAGATACCACAACAGGGACGTGAAAGGTCTTTTGTGGAGAGATATTGGCGAAAAAATGAATCTTTCAGGTATGATTTAAAAGTATAATAATTTGTTTAATCTATGATCAGTAATCCATAAATTGAAAGTAAATTAGCTCTGATCGATTTCAACACATTGTTGAAGTTTGTTTTGTTTGTTGTTTATAATAGGACTCGGAATTTTTCAAATTATAAAGTATTCGAATATTCATTTAAACTTCTATTCGAATAGTTAAAATTAATAAAAACTGAAAAAGGTCCAAAATTTCGCTGTTTTTTGGATTTTTACAAAGATCCGGCAGTCTGCCGAGATCGAAATAGTCACGGCCCTCACTACACTGGTTTCCCAACAATTTTTAAATCAAACAATGCTGGGCAGTCATAACAAATAGCATAACTATTGTTATTTGTTAAAAAATACATTATATTTCTGGAAAAATTGTTATCTCTATCGCTAATCTAAAATCATAAATCGCATATTGAAATCAAAACATAAACAGAGCAATGAGCAATAATTGGCGACAAACGATACTCATGTATAAATATATAGATAGATAGATAGATATATATATTTAACAACATTTGGTACAGTTAGTACAATAGTTGCAAGTCAAAAAAGGTCTAGGTAAGATTATACGTCATACTACATTTAACGTACTTACCTATACATATTTTATATAGGTAATATAAAAATAACATACCTATTTATTTAAATATTAGCTAAAACTACTTACATAATTATGTTTAGATTTTATTGTTGCTATTTTTTTACTTTTCAAATAATTACTGATTATTTTAATAAGTTAAAGATTGACTGTCAGATAAATTTGACATAAATAATGAAAATAGTTTGTTTTTTCCAAAGCCTACTCACAATACGACACTGTTTTATGACGTTAAAAAAACTGTTTTTTAAAATGATAAAATCGATAGGAAAACGAATTTTTCCAGGGATGAGACCTAGCTAAATCGATTTTTTGCCCCCCGAAACCCCTTTTCGGTAAATTTGATCAAAATCGTTAGAGCCGTTTTCGAGAAAATATTTATATAGATACATAGAAACATATATACAAGATTTACTCGTTTAATAATATAGGGGGATACCTATAGATTATTTATAAAGTGATTGATTCCATTTCATGTTGACTGTTAGTTATCTTCTTCAAGGATAGAATTTGACATTTCTCGTCAGCGAGTGGCTCGATGTCAGATCTTACCAAAGTAAATCTTATTTTTGCTCCCGCCCGGAAAATTTTCTGGCAGCGCACCTAGTCAAAGCGATTTCACTCTAACCTGAGATATTATATTGTTTTTTGTTTTGTTTTGTTTTTTTTTGAAAAATCTTTTTTTACCACAATGTTCAAAGATAAACAATTTTAGCTAAGTAATTACATAAGGTATTAGAAGAATTATATCATTAATTATTAGTTTTTAAATGTAAAGCAGACTTCACAATATAGTGGCAAGTTTCACATCGCCACAACGGAAGGTAGAAATACCATTCTACGTTTCAGCTTTTATCAAAAACCTGCTCCAAAACGCTATTACGGTACTTTATTATAGTAATGCCTACGATTTTCAGAAAATGGTGAGACACTGCGCAGTTCTCAATTGTGAAATTGGCTCGCGTCACGATTTACAAAAACGACGAGAATCAAATAGAAAGAACTTGTCATTATTCAAAGCACCTAAGGTAATTTTTGATTTTTTAACACAATATTTTATATTTGAATATGTATCAAGGGCGTAATAACGACGATTTTGAAGGCTTGAGAATGGCCGAGAGTGTAGCAATGCTGTTGTTTACATGGCGTTGCTATGGTTCTTCTATTACAAGTCCTCAGTTCCCGGGTTCTAGCCCGAGAGCTGGTAAAAGTGTCAATTAGATTTTCAATTTATTATTAAAAAAAAATAATGAATTGAAAATATGAATTGGTGCTAGGCCCAACTAACCTTAGCTGTTGATGGTCTTTAAAACACACACACGACGATTTTGACCAGTGTGACGTCATGTAACAGTCACACGAGTAAAAATTGCATTCCGCCATTGATACACACTGTATTTTTTGTCCTACACTCTATAAAATAGCGGTTTTTGTCTTTATTTCCAGTATTTTCAACATTTTCAGCACTCATTTTTAATTTTTCACGACTATTTGACATTTAACTTGTGTAGCAAACTTAACTTCTATGACTACCTATATTAGTGATAATGATATTAATAATAATAAGCCTATAGAATCCCATTATTGGGTAAAGGGCTCCCCCATTTAAGTATATACAATAATATCACTGGCGACACGATGCCAAATCTTCCCTGCCATATTTTCGATGTCGTCCTTCCATCTTTTTTTCTGTCTTCCTTGTCTTCATCTGCCGTCTCTTGGATGCCACTCTTGAATTCTTTTTGTCCATCTCTCCTTTTTTGCATTCTTGCTATATGGCCCGCCAATGCCCAATACATATATTTTATTTTTTGCTTTACATCTATTATTTTAGTTTTATTTCTAATAATTTTACTGTTTATTTTAACAAATTATTAATTTAACACCAAGCATTTTCCTTTCCATTGCTCTCTGACAGGTTTGTAATTTTTTATATTGTTTTTTGGTTAACGACCAAGTCTGAGCACCGTACGTTAGGGAGGGAAGTATACATGCATTAAAATATTTTTATTTTTAAATTCATAGGAATATTGTTTTTGAGAATAAAATTTTATGCGCCAAAAACTTGTCCATGCACCACTTATTTTTTATTTATTTCCTTAAGTTGCCTATTTTCAAAAGAAATTATCTGTCCTAAATAAGTGAATTCGTTTACTTTTTGTATGATTTTTTGTCTATTGATGTGAAACATCTTGAGGCACGGGTGTAAAATCGATTGAATGTTACGTCGCATCTTCAATTTTACGTCGCGTCTTCCCTCACTATACTGTTACACAGTCGCTATGTAACGTGTGTGTGGAATTGAATTAGGGTAAATTGGAGTAAACTAGGGTAAATTAGGGTAATTTAGGGTAAATTGGAGCAAAATAGTGTAAATTGAGGTAAATTAGGGAAAATTTGCATAAATTAGAGTTAGAAGGTGTAAGTTAGAGTAAATTAGGGTAAATTAGAGTAAATTGGTGTCAACTAGGGTAATTTAAAGTACACTAGGGTAAACTATGGTAAATTAGAGTTAATTGGGGTAAATTTGGAAAAAATAGGGTAAATGTGGGTATATTAGGCTAAATTTTGATAAATTTGACTAAATTGGGGTAAACTAGGGTAAAATAAGGTAGACTAAGGTAAATTGGGGTAAATTAGAGTAAATTAAGGAAAACTGGGGTATATTAGGGTAAATGTAGGTAAATTAACGTAAATCAAGGTAAACTGGAGCAAATTAAGGCAAATTAGGGTAAATGGGGGTAAATTAAGGTAAATTGGGGTAAACTAGGATAAATTAGGGTAAATTGTTGTAAATTAAGGTAAACTAAGGTAAATTAGATATTTTAATGATAATATTAACAAAGTTAAAGAAGCAATAATATTACCAGACATTAGTATACCACCTAACATTAATAAAAATCATGCAATCAATCTGCAAGATATTAATTTAAATGATATACATAAAATAATGAAACAAGTGGATTTCAAATCAGTAAATACACCTATTGTAGAACAAATTATTAAATACAGCTGTGCACCTATATATTTACTTCTAATCGCAATAATTATATACAATATACATAATTTACAAGTATAAAAATTCGACTGATGACTAGTCCTATACTTCCCACCTAATAAATATTTGCAAAAAATAAACACTTTTTTTTTATTTTTTGACTAGGCCCAAATAACCTTAGCTGTTGGTGGTCTTTAAAGCATAATTTAATTTTTATTCTTTGAAAAAAGCATGGCCCTCTTTTTTGTTTGGTGATCTACTGATGGCTAACTTAATAGCAAAAATCATGGTTACCTTGATTTACGTACAATTTTTATTTTTTTAGTAAAATATTTTTTTTCTCGAAAACTATACATTTTAGAGAAAAAAAATATTTACATTTTTTTCATATTATAACATCTAGAATTCATTTATATTTTTTTTTTACCTATGTTAATACGTGACATTGAGGACGTTTTTTTGAATATCTCAGGATCCACTGAACCGATTTGACTCAAAATCTAATCAGATCTAAGTTTAAGGCTGATAAACACAATAGAACAATCGGCATGCCCGTATGTTGATCCGTTCTTAAGATATCGAAGGCGAAAAATTGACCACATACACACACATACACACATTTTGTTATTACAAAAAATCTTACACCCACGTTTTACCTCCTTTGGAGTTAAATTTAAAAAAAACTCGTATATCCTATAACCTTCCTCAATAAACGGGCTATCTAACAAAAAAAATGGCACTTGTAGTTCTTGAGATTAGCGCGTTCAAACAAAAAAAAAGTTTATTTTTTTTTTTGAAATTTTTTTTTGTTAGATAGCCCGTTTATTAAGGAAGGTTATAGGCTATTGGATTTTTTTTTAATTCAATCCCAAAGGGGGTAAAACGTGGGTGTAGGATTTCTTGTTATTACAATAAATCCTACACTCCCGTTTTCACCCTTTGGGATTGAATTTTTAAAAAACTCGTATAGGGTCTCAATAATTATTACCTTGCTTCTTCTACAGACTAGTAGTTCATGAGATTAGCGCCTTCAAACAAAAAAAGAGTTTATTTTTTTTTTTGTTTTTCTATGCTCTGTAGAGTCGGTAAAAATCGGAACAAAAACATATTTAACTAGTGGATTTTGAAGTAAATTTTGTGCCCTTTAATTTTGAATAGGACCATTTTTTCGATAGGACCAGCCGTTTCCATATTATAAGCAAGAAATCGAAAAAAGTGCAAAAAAATCGTGGTTTTTAGCCCACCAAAACTCCCCCGCCCTGTTTTAGAGGTCGCAAACTTGGATTTGACATCTCCTAAACATGCTTGAGGACACAAAAAAATAAAATCATTTGCTGCACAAAACGCAAGGTGGACCTACCTTTTTAATCTCTCGTGACTGGACTATTTGTACTACAAACTTATATTTTCAATAAATCTATTAAAAGTGTTTTAGTTGATAATAATAAAATAAAAGTTTTTTAAAAACATAATTTGCAAAAAGTAAATTATAACTCGCGTGCATTAGAATGTCCATATACAGGGTGTCCAAGTTGACGTTGGCTAACATGGGTAACTTTGTTATTAGTGGAGATAGAAAGTCGGTTAAATGGGCAAAGTAGTGCAGAATTATGTGCTCATTAACGTCCCGTCGAAAAAACAATTGAATTTTGACACACTATGGATTTATTTAGAAAATAGTGAAAATTGCCGTTTTTGAAAACAGTCCATAACTTTTTTATTTATGAAGATATCTGAAAATTTCTTTAACCATTTTTTGATAACTTTTTATGATCTTTTCAGTGGCGTAGGTTTAATTTTTTTATATCCACTACATAATGAGATATTGACATGAACTTTGGTTTTTCTTATAGACGCCATTTTGAATTTTTAGATATTCGAATTCTGCTTATTTTTCTGATTAATTTGGTGTATCACATGCTACATTTAAAAAAAATGCAATGAACGTCCCATATAAGAGACATTAAAAACAACTGACAATCAAGTTATAATTAAGTAGTGCGAACATTTTAAGTGTAAAATTAATAATAAATCGTAGTTTGGTAGAACTGAAATATAATTTGACTGTTAGTTGTTTTTATAATATGCCTCTAATATGGGACGTTAATTGCATTTTTTTAAATGTAGCATATGATACACCAAATTAATCAGAAAAATAAGCAGAATTCGAATATCTAAAAATCCAAAATGGCGTCTATAAGAAAAACCAAAGTTCATGTCAATATCTCATTATGTAGTGGATATAAAAAAATTAAACCTACGCCACTGAAAAGATCATAAAAAGTTATTAAAAAATGGTTAAAGAAATTTTCAGATATCTTCATAAATAAAAAAGTTATGGCCAGTTTTCAAAAACGGCAATTTTTACTATTTTCTAAATAAATCCATAGTGTGTCAAAATTCAATTGTTTTTTCGACGGGACGTTAATGAGCACATAATTCTGCACTACTTTGCCCATTTAACCGACTTTCTATCTCCACTAATAACAAAGTTACCCATGTTAGCCAACGTCAACTTGGACACCCGTATAGATAATAATACAATTGGACTTGAGCCAGAGACGTGTACAAATAGATATTATACAGGATGAATTGCGAATTACGTTTTTTATGAAAAGGAAAAAATAGTTTTTTTTTGGTAATTATCTAAGCGTGTCGGTTTTAACCTTTTATTAACATTTTGTACGTCAATTCTCTTATTTTATTTTCATTTTGTTATTACATCGCACATTTTACAACACGAGCGTGTGTTTACTGCAGAAGCTGACATCTACTTACAGGATAAAGGATTGGCATTACTTAATACAAAAAAGTGTAGACAACGATTTTTAAAACTATATTTATTTAGGTTTTAATAAATACTCAATTGCATAGCATCAAAATATTTATTAGGTTTAAATTATACATAATTTATATTAGAAATCGTGTCCATCGTGATTATAATAAAATTAAGCAAAATCGCAGGATAGTGGACAAAATAATTTGATTTATTAAATTAAATGTACGACGTTTCGTCTATAGATTTAGACTTTTTCAAGTACAATATTAAAAATAACAATATTTATGAAAATTAATATTAATTACTAACCATAGCAATTAACATAAGATAGGGTACATAAGACAAAAACATGGTAACATGGTAACAAATTATGTTGACTATAAATTTTAACAATCAAATAATAATAATACAAAAATTAGTATAATTTCATAATATAATTGTACTGACTACTTAAATTTTGAGTGTCTGTTCTATAATTGATTGAATTGTTTTTTCTAATAAAACACATTTCACTGATATTGCGTTTCTTCCAATTTGACTCTTTATCTAATATTTGAACTTCATTGAAAAGAAATTTATGCCCAGTGTCGAAATGATGAGATGACAACGCCGTTTTATTATCACTTAATAAGTTTATGTTTCTACAGTCCATTTTGTGCTGATAAATTCTATTTTTTAATAACTGTTTAGTTTGTCCCACATAACACTTATTACATTCACAAGGTATTTTATAAATAATATTAGATTGATGTGAGATAGGCGTCTTATCTTTAAGTCTTGTGAATAACCTATCCAATTTATTTAAGTTATAAAACACCAACTTAATATTTGTGTTCGAAAATAATCTGTTGATCTTATAAGACAAGTTCTTCACAAATGGAAATCTAACATAAATCTTGGTAGACTTAGATCTTTCATCCACAGTATCCGATGTGTTATTTAGGTGATTTTGGTCCTCTATAAACCTATTAACGCATTGATGTATAAAGTTGACAGGGTAATTATTAGCTTTTAAGATATTTTCAACTTTCTTAAAATTGTCCTTATGGTAGTCTTGGTGACTTAATTTTGTTACCCTGTGTAACAAGCTTTTTATAACACTAATTTTCTGCTGCACTGGATGGTTAGATCGAAAATTCAGAAGTCTGCCTGAATGAGAAGGTTTCATATACCAATTCGTTTTTAATTCTCCCGAAGCTGAGCGTGTTACTAAGGTGTCCAAAAATGGAATTGATTTATCAACTTCTTTCTCCATAGTGAATTGAATCTTTTCATTAAACTGGTTGAACCTTTGTAATAAATCATCAATTTTATTTTCGGGAACTGCAATGAAAGTGTCATCCACGTAAACTTTTAGTATCGGAATTTTATATGGTAAGGTTTTTTAGTACTTTGGAAACAACGTAATCCATCACAATGTTAGCTAAAACTGGACTTGCTGGGTTTCCCATTGCGCTGCCGTCAAGTTGAAGGTAGAAATTGTTATTGTAGCTAAAATAACTTGTGTCAAAACAAAAACAAATAAGTTCAATGAGCATATCAAAAGTTATGTTGATTTTCTTTGACCACGTGAGCCAATTTTCTTTAACAATTTTTAAGACCAATTCTTTAGGTATATTAGTGAAAAGGGAGGTTACATCTAATGACACCAGATTATAATTCGGATCCAACTTAATTCCTTTTAAAGACTCTACAAAGCAATATGAGTTCTTCACGTTATGTTTAAAGTCTATAGTTAGCGGACTTAATAATTGATGTAAACATTTCGCCAATTTATAACAAGGAGATCCAATGCAATTCACTACAGGTCTTAGTTTACAACCTTGTTTATGAACTTTTCTCAAGCCATAAAGTTTTGGTGGAACTGCATTATGTGTTTTTAATTGTTTCTCAGTATCTTTGTCAATGAGATTTTTTTCTTTCATCTGGGATACTAAAACATTACTTCTATTTTGGAATTGAGTAGTAGGGTCTTTTTTTTTCAGCAATTTATATGTAGAAATATCTTCTACCATTGTTTTCATTACCGTAGTGTACTCATCTTTTTCCATAATTACAGTGCTATTACCTTTATCTGCTCTTGATACAATTAAATGCTGATTGTCTTTGAGAAATGTTTTTGTTGATTTATAGTCTTTTAGGATACTTCTGTTGTCTTTATCACACTTATTAGATTTGTAAAAATTATGAATCACATTAATGGCTCTTGATCTTAAATTATTTTTCTCTTCTGCCAATGCTTCTACACCTTCTATATCAAGAAAATCAAACCCATATTCTAAATCTTTAATTAACACATGTGAAGGAACTTCCTTGTTTGTAATTGGTATTCCAAAATTTGGTTCCAGACATAAGATCCTCTTCACATCCTCTGGTAACTGAGTATTGGTAAAATTGTAGATACAAGATTTTTCATGAGTGTTCGTAAGTATTGGTGATCTATCTTGACATAAGTTATTGAGCTTGTTGATGTTCAATTGTTTTATTCTTTTAAATTCAAATTCGTACTTTCTGTTCTTCAAAATTTGACATTCATTAAACAACTCTGTTGGAATTAATACTTTTAATGACTCACTGAGTCTATGATTTACTGATCCCAGTTTTTTAATTTTCCATAGTGTTATTTTAATTTCTAGGTTTAATATCCTTCTTGAAAAATCCTTACTTAGTTTTTCAGCTTCTTTTTTGAACGGGTGTAATTCACATAACAGCGAATCAATACTTTTGTGATTATTGGTTATGTGCTTGGGGTAAACTCCATGATACCGGCATTGTAAAAGAAAAATACGTCTATTATTAAAATTTGCTAGTTTTTTTGATGAGTTAAACCATTCTTTAATTATCTTACGTACCTGTTGTCCATAATTATCGCCAATGTAGTTAAGAAAACCCCTCGGTTGAAAATTTATATTAGAAATCGTGTCCATCGTGATTATAATAAAATTAAGCAAAATCGCAGGATAGTGGACAAAATAATTTGATTTATTAAATTAAATGTACGACGTTTCGTCTATAGATTTAGACTTTTTCAAGTACAATATTAAAAATAACAATATTTATGAAAATTAATATTAATTACTAACCATAGCAATTAACATAAGATAGGGTACATAAGACAAAAACATGGTAACATGGTAACAAATTATGTTGACTATAAATTTTAACAATCAAATAATAATAATACAAAAATTAGTATAATTTCATAATATAATTGTACTGACTACTTAAATTTTGAGTGTCTGTTCTATAATTGATTGAATTGTTTTTTCTAATAAAACACATTTCACTGATATTGCGTTTCTTCCAATTTGACTCTTTATCTAATATTTGAACTTCATTGAAAAGAAATTTATGCCCAGTGTCGAAATGATGAGATGACAACGCCGTTTTATTATCACTTAATAAGTTTATGTTTCTACAGTCCATTTTGTGCTGATAAATTCTATTTTTTAATAACTGTTTAGTTTGTCCCACATAACACTTATTACATTCACAAGGTATTTTATAAATAATATTAGATTGATGTGAGATAGGCGTCTTATCTTTAAGTCTTGTGAATAACCTATCCAATTTATTTAAGTTATAAAACACCAACTTAATATTTGTGTTCGAAAATAATCTGTTGATCTTATAAGACAAGTTCTTCACAAATGGAAATCTAACATAAATCTTGGTAGACTTAGATCTTTCATCCACAGTATCCGATGTGTTATTTAGGTGATTTTGGTCCTCTATAAACCTATTAACGCATTGATGTATAAAGTTGACAGGGTAATTATTAGCTTTTAAGATATTTTCAACTTTCTTAAAATTGTCCTTATGGTAGTCTTGGTGACTTAATTTTGTTACCCTGTGTAACAAGCTTTTTATAACACTAATTTTCTGCTGCACTGGATGGTTAGATCGAAAATTCAGAAGTCTGCCTGAATGAGAAGGTTTCATATACCAATTCGTTTTTAATTCTCCCGAAGCTGAGCGTGTTACTAAGGTGTCCAAAAATGGAATTGATTTATCAACTTCTTTCTCCATAGTGAATTGAATCTTTTCATTAAACTGGTTGAACCTTTGTAATAAATCATCAATTTTATTTTCGGGAACTGCAATGAAAGTGTCATCCACGTAAACTTTTAGTATCGGAATTTTATATGGTAAGGTTTTTAGTACTTTGGAAACAACGTAATCCATCACAATGTTAGCTAAAACTGGACTTGCTGGGTTTCCCATTGCGCTGCCGTCAAGTTGAAGGTAGAAATTGTTATTGTAGCTAAAATAACTTGTGTCAAAACAAAAACAAATAAGTTCAATGAGCATATCAAAAGTTATGTTGATTTTCTTTGACCACGTGAGCCAATTTTCTTTAACAATTTTTAAGACCAATTCTTTAGGTATATTAGTGAAAAGGGAGGTTACATCTAATGACACCAGATTATAATTCGGATCCAACTTAATTCCTTTTAAAGACTCTACAAAGCAATATGAGTTCTTCACGTTATGTTTAAAGTCTATAGTTAGCGGACTTAATAATTGATGTAAACATTTCGCCAATTTATAACAAGGAGATCCAATGCAATTCACTACAGGTCTTAGTTTACAACCTTGTTTATGAACTTTTCTCAAGCCATAAAGTTTTGGTGGAACTGCATTATGTGTTTTTAATTGTTTCTCAGTATCTTTGTCAATGAGATTTTTTTCTTTCATCTGGGATACTAAAACATTACTTCTATTTTGGAATTGAGTAGTAGGGTCTTTTTTCAGCAATTTATATGTAGAAATATCTTCTACCATTGTTTTCATTACCGTAGTGTACTCATCTTTTTCCATAATTACAGTGCTATTACCTTTATCTGCTCTTGATACAATTAAATGCTGATTGTCTTTGAGAAATGTTTTTGTTGATTTATAGTCTTTTAGGATACTTCTGTTGTCTTTATCACACTTATTAGATTTGTAAAAATTATGAATCACATTAATGGCTCTTGATCTTAAATTATTTTTCTCTTCTGCCAATGCTTCTACACCTTCTATATCAAGAAAATCAAACCCATATTCTAAATCTTTAATTAACACATGTGAAGGAACTTCCTTGTTTGTAATTGGTATTCCAAAATTTGGTTCCAGACATAAGATCCTCTTCACATCCTCTGGTAACTGAGTATTGGTAAAATTGTAGATACAAGATTTTTCATGAGTGTTCGTAAGTATTGGTGATCTATCTTGACATAAGTTATTGAGCTTGTTGATGTTCAATTGTTTTATTCTTTTAAATTCAAATTCGTACTTTCTGTTCTTCAAAATTTGACATTCATTAAACAACTCTGTTGGAATTAATACTTTTAATGACTCACTGAGTCTATGATTTACTGATCCCAGTTTTTTAATTTTCCATAGTGTTATTCATAAAGTACTTAAATTTAAATATTTCCTAGATTATTTCTTAATTCTATGTCGTGGTAGACCAGGCGGGTGATGGTTGATGTGATGAGATAGGAGACGGTGTAGATGGTGGTGGGTGAGGAAGACGGCTCTCCAAATAACTCGTTCTGACGGATGCGACCGCCTTTCGATGTCTGGCAGTAGAGGGCTCAAACGCGTCCGACAGAGTATTTTTGTTTTTACATTTCTCTAAGCATTTAAAAATAAAACAAAACGCATACTTAAACAATTTTCAATGACACAGTGCAATTCACACATTGGTTAAATATATTTTCATTCCTCGCCAACCTTTCGCCTAACCCGATTATAACTGATGAGACGTCAACTGTATTAAACCAATCTAAAAGATTATAACAGTGTGTTAGCAGATAATATAATTTCCACTTAGGTTAAAAAATATGCATGACATATCAATAATATCGTTAATATAATATATACTAGATACTCACATATTAATTATTTCATCGGTTCAGAGACATCAGAATTGCCTTCGTAATACGCGTTAGCTTTAGTACTAAGAAACAACCTGAATATTTATTCTTTATACGAATCAATGCAGACTTATCCCGACACATTTTTAATTTTAAAACACACTATTATAATATATGCAATTTCACAAAAAAATAAACTTTAAATACTTTAAATTCGAATTTGCTATAATTAAATATAAATTAAATATAATAAATAAAATATAAATTATTAAATATAAATTAAATACTTTAAAAAAATAATTTATACGTATAGTTAATGAATATAATTATTTAATAATACTAATACGCATAACACTTATTTATCCGAATTTGAATTTGGATAAAAATATCGAGTTGTTTCTAGCACTTGGATTATTTGCGCTCGCAATATATCAAGCACCCTCCCATCTTCAAAATGAATTGTCAGACGGGTTGGTGGTGATGCGAAAAAGCCGTGAAATCGCTGAATCTCTTCGAACAACTGCGGTAGCTGATTGCTACTGTTTGGCGTCATGCCCACTTCGTTTCCCGACTCTTGCGACATTTTAACTACTCGAAGCATTGCATCAGTGGCGGCTCGTGCCTGTTAGAGAGGTGGTGCCAAAACGAAGGCCAAAATAGAAAAGAAATAAAACATAGAAAATAGCTTACGAAACAAGTACACACTGGGCACAAAGTGCAACAATAGAAATTCGAAAAAAACAGTTTAATAAAGTTCAAGGTCTCTACACATTTCTCGCAAAATAATAAAATAAAAATATATATTTTACGCAACACATATTACATAACTTAAGTTTCTGATAAATAAAGTCCATCCTTCTTTCCTTCTTGCTTGTAAATTTTTTAATTAAGTATCTACTTTATTATTAAAATTTTCAATTCCATAAACAAATTTTTTTTCCGCCGATAGCATACCTAAAGCGCTAAGTCTGTCTTCCTTCATTGTATTTCTTAAAAATGTTTATTTCTTTTGAGCATTGAAAAACAACGTTCAGTTTTTCTTATTCTTTTATTTGAAATTTAAGTTTTTCCCATAAAGTCGAAAGAGAATGGACAAAAACAGTTTTTAAAAAACTCACTTTGTGGTCATAACGGCGAATATAGTTATCAATAATTTGCCTTCAATAGATATACAAAACAATCTAAAATGAAATTAAGACGACATAGTCAGTAGTCACACAAGTCACACACTACAAAGCAACACAAACTAAAAAAATGTTGACAAAGCAAACGATCAAATAATAAAACAAATTTGTTATCAACAATAACATTTAACCGAAACAACAATGCGTAATCAGATCTGTTTCAAATTATTATGAACTTATGATTATAAACTGTACATTTTTGTCACTTAATTCTAACAAATTTGACAGTACATAAGGGTAAAGTGAGACAGAAATTTTACAGTGCTGTAAATTCCAACATTGACCATACAGAATATCGCCAATAATGTGCATGGCACAAATTTCGCTTGGATTTAGCATTACTGCATACGGAAATCATGAGTACGTAGTTCCATCTCTCTTGCTCTCATATAAGGACCGTAAGGTATGCATTGTTTCACTGTGCCTATTATTAAATGGCACAGGATAAGTTGCTAATCGCGTGGTGAATGTTTTAGGAAATTTGTGCGATTTAGGCTGAACTCTGCTGTCCAGATAATCAATAATTTAATAGATTGATTAAAAAAGATTAATAAAAATAGATACATATTAACAAAAAATATTTTTAGAGAAAATTGAAAAATTAGGGGTAGTGCCATGGCACTGTGACACTACCCCACGAGCCGCCACTGGATTGCATAAAACATTTCTTAAATACAAATAGCCTCACATAAAAACAATTAGATTGTGGGTAATATGGGTGGGGTATACTTGTCACAAAGTAAGGGGAAAAATCTCCTATGCGAGTTATTATTGTCCTCGGTCGCTATCTAAATCTAATGAAGTTTGGACAATTACTCACACAGTGACACATTTTCAAACAACCAACTCTTTCCCTGTAAAGCATACTGTTACTCAAAAAACCACCACATGCGAGAGTCGACTGCAGCGTTAAGTTACGTCATTGTCTAATGGGTGTTTCATATACAGGGTGCTGAATTGCTTTGCGGGTAATAGGGATTTAACCCGTAAAATCAAACTTTTGCGATTTCCTGCTTCCCTAATTATTTTAGGAAAAATATCTTCGAATAAAAGTTTTAGAACATACAATTTTGCATGTAAATCATTAAACAAAATTAATTTTGCATGCTTTGTAACGGCAGAAATTTGATATGAACATGTCAAAATTACTTCAAAAACAGATAGCGATAGCCATGGAACTTGAACAAAATGATGACGTTTTAGCTGTCAGAATAATCTTTATATATAAAAAAAATTTGGAGCATACAAGTAATTCAAGAAATACAAGGCGCGATATTCATGTAGGTACTGTGTGTAACGGTTGTGCCGAACATAGGGAAAATAAAACTGATATGATTTACATTTTTTTAGTAGGCTATGAGCCATAAGACCTAATGTAAATATGTGTTGGATTACATAGAAAAAATAATACCTACAGTGAATTTTTTAATCAATTTTCCACATCAACGGTTGACTATTAAGCGTAACTCGGAACCTGCTAAATAAAAAAAGTCATGATGTGTCGTAAGACATAACAGAAGCTATGCTTCTTACGCATTGTATATAAAACTGAATTTATCAAAGATATAAACAATACAATTAAAAAGTTATTATTTGACCGCCATTTTGAAATCTGACACCACTTTATTTTTTTGTGTCTTAATTCTCAAATATCAATTTTCAATAGGATCGGATAATTTTTACAAAGAAGTATATATCTATGGCCGCCATTTTGAAATATGACGTCATTTTATTTTTTTGCGTCCTATAAAACTCGCAAATATAAATTTTCAAAAAGATCAGATAATTTTTACAAAAAAGTGCATATGGCCGTCATTTTGAAATCTGACGTAATTTTATTTTTTTGTGTCCAATGAACCTCTCAAATATCAAATTTCAAAATGATAGGATAATTTTAACAAAAAAATACATACGGCCGCCATTTTGTAATCTGACATCATTTTATTTTTTTGTGTCGTATGAAACTCTCAAATAGGTACCGATTTTCAAAAGGATCGGATAATTTTTACAAAAAAGTACATATGGCCGCCATTTTGAAATCTGACGTGATTTTATTTGTTTGTGTCCTTTGAAAATCTCAAATATCAATTTTCAAAAAGATCGGATAATTTTTACAAAAATGTACATACGGCCGCCATTTTGAAATCTGACGTCATTTTATTTTTTTTTTGTGTCTTATGAAACTCTCAAATATCAATTTTCAAAAGGATCGGATAATTTTTACAAAGGAGTACTACATATTTCCGCCATTTTGAAATATGACGTCATTTTATTTTTTTGTGTCCTATAAAACTCGCAAATATTCATTTTCAAAAGGATTGGATAATTTTTACAAAAAAGTACATATTATGGCCGCCATTTTGAAATCTGACGCCATTTTATTTTTTTGTGTTCTATAAAACTCTCAAATATCAATTTTCAAAAGAATCGGATAATTTTTACAAAAAAGTACATAATTTGGCCGCCATAATGAAATCTGATGTCATTTTATTTTTTTGTGTCCTATGAAACTCTCAAATACCGATTTTCAAAAAGATCGGATAATTTTTATGAAAAAGTACATATGGCCGCCATTTTGAAATCTGACGTCATTTTATTTTTTGTGTACTATGAAACTCAATTATCAATTTTCAAAAGGATCGGATAATTTTCACAAATAAGTACATACGGCCGCCATTTTGAAATCTGACATCATTTTATTTTTTTGTGTCCTATGAAACTCTCAAATACCGATTTTCAAAAGGATCGAATAATTTTTACAAAAATGTACATATGGCCGCCATTTTGAAATCTGACGTCATTTTATTTTTTTGTGTCTTATGAAACTCTCAAATATCAATTTTCAAAAAGATCGGATAATTTTTACAAAGGAGTACTACATATTTCCGCCATTTTGAAATATGACGTCATTTTATTTTTTGTGTCTTATAAAACTCGCAAATATCAATTTTCAAAAGGATCGGATAATTTTTACAAAAAAGTACATATTGGCCGCCATTTTGAAATCTGACGCCATTTTATTTTTTTGTTCTATAAATCACTCAAATATCACATTTCAAAATAATCGGATAATTTTTACATACAAGTACATAATTTGGCCGCCATTTTGAAATCTGACACCATTTTATTTTTTTGTGTCCTATAAAACTCTCAAATATAATTTTCAAAAGGATCGGTTAATTTTTATGATTTAGGACCCCATACAAAACGTGCGTTAAGAATCATAGCTTCAAAAAAACAAAATACCATCTACTAACTACTTGCTTTTGCGTGATGTCAGAACAGAATATTTTAAACCTCGCAGTCGCATAAGAAGTTATTCACTTCAAAAAAAAATCACGTAAATCGGATCAGTGGTTCTTGAGTTATAAGCGTACAAAGGGACATACAGACCGAGAAAGCCAAATTGTTCAGGAAGATATGAAACATCGAGGAATTTTGGTTTGATAGGTCCCGCCATCCGACCGACGTCAATAATTAGTTACAAGTCATTTTAGCTCAGTAGGCCATGGTTTTTAATCGTAAAAATCAAACATCAGCAGTCAAAAAATTGAAAAATACTATATTAGAATATCGCAATATAAGACAGAGCATACGCTATTTTCCAATTTCCATATCACACTGTACAACAGACAAGGACAACCGAAACAATTTCGCGATTTATTAGATAAAGTCGCATTTGTATATTTTTATTTGCATATAAATCTGTACAAAAAAACTGTTTTGACACAATATTATACATAAAATCTATCTAGAATTTTCTGCTTTTTCGTTTAAGATAGGTTTCGAATCGATCTGACTTGAATTGAGCAAACTATAAGCAAAAAAACACTGTTTTTTCTAATTTTCTCCCCTCTGGGGCCAAAATTCAAAATTCGGGCGACGTTAGGATCAAATAGACTCCGAGAGGAATCGAACAAAAAAAAGTTTTTTAAAATCGGTTAACCCGTTTGGGCTGTACAACTGATACAAAAAATCCGTTACAGATTCACAGATTCACAGACGTACAGACAAAGCGAGTGTATATAGGCGCTTCTAGCTTCGCTAAGATTGCGCCTAATGAATCGCTATGTCCCTTGGTGATCACATGACTTGAGAACGACTTTACCGATTTCATCGAAATTTTTTTTTAAATGTTTTTTAATACTTTGTAGAAGGTTTATGAGGAAAAAAAATTAAGAAAGTTGCGCAGAAAATTAGAAAATTTAAGAAAAACGGCAAAAAAATTACTTCAAAAACAGATAGCGATAGCCATGGAACTTGAACAAAATGATGACGTTTTAGCTGTCAGAATAATTTCTAATCATTTTGTTCCATGGCTATCGCTATCTGTTTTTGAGGTAATTTTGACATTTTTATAGCTGCAAATATCGTCAGCTGCATCGGTCGGAATCTATAGATATTTCCCTTGGTCACGCCATAACTTGAGAACGACTTTACCGATTTCGATGCAGTTTTCACCATCAGTTAAATAATTTTTCACGGAAGGTTTATATATATAACGAACGAGCGAAGCGAGTGGGTAGTGTATTTATAATATTCAAGCGAACGAGCGAAGCGAGTGAGTAGTGTATTTATAATATTCAAGCGAACGAGATAAGAGAGTGAATAGTGTATTCATAAAATTCAAACGAACGAGCGAAGCGAGTGAGTAATGTAATCATAATATTCAAGCGAACGAGCGAAGCGAGTGAGTAGTGTATTTATAATATTCAAGCGAACGAGCGAAGCGAGTGAGTAGTGTATTAATTAAATTCAAACGAACGAGCGAAGCGAGTGAGTATTGTAATTATAATATTCAAACGAACGAGTGAAGCGAGTGAGTAGTGTATTTATAATATTCAAGCGAACGAGCGAAGCGAGTGGGTAGTGTATTGCACCCGGGAAATTCCTAGCACTTGGGCTTTCTTAGCATCCGGGCGAAGCCGGACCGGGTCCGCTAGTTTCTAATTATTTTGTTCAAATTCCATGGCTATCGCTATCTGTTTTTGAGGTAATTTTGACATTTTCATATCAAATTTCTGCCGTTACAAAGCATCCAAAATTAATTTTGTTTAAAGATTTATAGATGCAGAATTTTATGTTTTAAAACTTTTATTCGAAGATATTTTTCCTAAAATTATTAGGGAAGCAGGAAATCGCAGTTTGATTTTACGGGTTAAATCCCTACTACCCGCAAAGCAATTCAGCATCCTGTATACTGATACTGATTTGTATTTAGTTACGACGGCTCTAAATCGTGATAAACTTCTATATTTGTAAACAATATGTTTATGTACCCTCTACGAGTATAAGCGGAAACAGGCTCACACTTCGCAGGGTCGATCCCAGCTGGAGTAATATGAAAATGAAATAAAATTTAAAATATTGAATTTCACTTTTTCGCCCGTTATTCAAGAGGTCGCTAAAATTACTTTAGCACCCAGATCGTGATAAATCGTGATAAACTTCTATATTTGTAAACAATATGTTTATGTACCCTCTACGAGTATAAGCGGAAACAGGCTCACACTTCGCAGGGTCGATCCCAGCTGGAGTAATATGAAAATGAAATAAAATTTAAAATATTGAATTTCACTTTTTCGCCCGTTATTCAAGAGGTCGCTAAAATTACTTTAGCACCCAGATCGTGATAAATCGTGATAAACTTCTATATTTGTAAACAATATGTTTATGTACCCTCTACGAGTATAAGCGGAAACAGGCTCACACTTCGCAGGGTCGATCCCAGCTGGAGTAATATGAAAATGAAATAAAATTTAAAATATTGAATTTCACTTTTTCGCCCGTTATTCAAGAGGTCGCTAAAATTACTTTAGCACCCAGATCGTGATAAATCGTGATAAACTTCTACATTTGTAAACAATATGTTTATGTACCCTCTACGAGTATAAGCGGAAACAGGCTCACACTTCGCAGGGTCGATCCCAGCTGGAGTAATATGAAAATGAAATAAAATTTAAAATATTGAATTTCACTTTTTCGCCCGTTATTCAAGAGGTCGCTAAAATTACTTTAGCACCCAGATCGTGATAAATCGTGATAAACTTCTATATTTGTAAACAATATGTTTATGTACCCTCTACGAGTATAAGCGGAAACAGGCTCACACTTCGCAGGGTCGATCCCAGCTGGAGTAATATGAAAATGAAATAAAATTTAAAATATTGAATTTCACTTTTTCGCCCGTTATTCAAGAGGTCGCTAAAATTACTTTAGCACCCAGATCGTGATAAATCGTGATAAACTTCTATATTTGTAAACAATATGTTTATGTACCCTCTACGAGTATAAGCGGAAACAGGCTCACACTTCGCAGGGTCGATCCCAGCTGGAGTAATATGAAAATGAAATAAAATTTAAAATATTGAATTTCACTTTTTCGCCCGTTATTCAAGAGGTCGCTAAAATTACTTTAGCACCCAGATCGTGATAAATCGTGATAAACTTCTATATTTGTAAACAATATGTTTATGTACCCTCTACGAGTATAAGCGGAAACAGGCTCACACTTCGCAGGGTCGATCCCAGCTGGAGTAATATGAAAATGAAATAAAATTTAAAATATTGAATTTCACTTTTTCGCCCGTTATTCAAGAGGTCGCTAAAATTACTTTAGCACCCAGATCGTGATAAATCGTGATAAACTTCTATATTTGTAAACAATATGTTTATGTACCCTCTACGAGTATAAGCGGAAACAGGCTCACACTTCGCAGGGTCGATCCCAGCTGGAGTAATATGAAAATGAAATAAAATTTAAAATATTGAATTTCACTTTTTCGCCCGTTATTCAAGAGGTCGCTAAAATTACTTTAGCACCCAGATCGTGATAAATCGTGATAAACTTCTATATTTGTAAACAATATGTTTATGTACCCTCTACGAGTATAAGCGGAAACAGGCTCACACTTCGCAGGGTCGATCCCAGCTGGAGTAATATGAAAATGAAATAAAATTTAAAATATTGAATTTCACTTTTTCGCCCGTTATTCAAGAGGTCGCTAAAATTACTTTAGCACCCAGATCGTGATAAATCGTGATAAACTTCTATATTTGTAAACAATATGTTTATGTACCCTCTACGAGTATAAGCGGAAACAGGCTCACACTTCGCAGGGTCGATCCCAGCTGGAGTAATATGAAAATGAAATAAAATTTAAAATATTGAATTTCACTTTTTCGCCCGTTATTCAAGAGGTCGCTAAAATTACTTTAGCACCCAGATCGTGATAAATCGTGATAAACTTCTATATTTGTAAACAATATGTTTATGTACCCTCTACGAGTATAAGCGGAAACAGGCTCACACTTCGCAGGGTCGATCCCAGCTGGAGTAATATGAAAATGAAATAAAATTTAAAATATTGAATTTCACTTTTTCGCCCGTTATTCAAGAGGTCGCTAAAATTACTTTAGCACCCAGATCGTGATAAATCGTGATAAACTTCTATATTTGTAAACAATATGTTTATGTACCCTCTACGAGTATAAGCGGAAACAGGCTCACACTTCGCAGGGTCGATCCCAGCTGGAGTAATATGAAAATGAAATAAAATTTAAAATATTGAATTTCACTTTTTCGCCCGTTATTCAAGAGGTCGCTAAAATTACTTTAGCACCCAGATCGTGATAAATCGTGATAAACTTCTATATTTGTAAACAATATGTTTATGTACCCTCTACGAGTATAAGCGGAAACAGGCTCACACTTCGCAGGGTCGATCCCAGCTGGAGTAATATGAAAATGAAATAAAATTTAAAATATTGAATTTCACTTTTTCGCCCGTTATTCAAGAGGTTGCTAAAATTACTTTAGCACCCAGATCGTGATAAATCGTGATAAACTTCTATATTTGTAAACAATATGTTTATGTACCCTCTACGAGTATAAGCGGAAACAGGCTCACACTTCGCAGGGTCGATCCCAGCTGGAGTAATATGAAAATGAAATAAAATTTAAAATATTGAATTTCACTTTTTCGCCCGTTATTCAAGAGGTCGCTAAAATTACTTTAGCACCCAGATCGTGATAAATCGTGATAAACTTCTATATTTGTAAACAATATGTTTATGTACCCTCTACGAGTATAAGCGAAAACAGGCTCACACTTCGCAGGGTCGATCCCAGCTGGAGTAATATGAAAATGAAATAAAATTTAAAATATTGAATTTCACTTTTTCGCCCGTTATTCAAGAGGTCGCTAAAATTACTTTAGCACCCAGATCGTGATAAATCGTGATAAACTTCTATATTTGTAAACAATATGTTTATGTACCCTCTACGAGTATAAGCGGAAACAGGCTCACACTTCGCAGGGTCGATCCCAGCTGGAGTAATATGAAAATGAAATAAAATTTAAAATATTGAATTTCACTTTTTCGCCCGTTATTCAAGAGGTCGCTAAAATTACTTTAGCACCCAGATCGTGATAAATCGTGATAAACTTCTATATTTGTAAACAATATGTTTATGTACCCTCTACGAGTATAAGCGGAAACAGGCTCACACTTCGCAGGGTCGATCCCAGCTGGAGTAATATGAAAATGAAATAAAATTTAAAATATTGAATTTCACTTTTTCGCCCGTTATTCAAGAGGTCGCTAAAATTACTTTAGCACCCAGATCGTGATAAATCGTGATAAACTTCTATATTTGTAAACAATATGTTTATGTACCCTCTACGAGTATAAGCGGAAACAGGCTCACACTTCGCAGGGTCGATCCCAGCTGGAGTAATATGAAAATGAAATAAAATTTAAAATATTGAATTTCACTTTTTCGCCCGTTATTCAAGAGGTCGCTAAAATTACTTTAGCACCCAGATCGTGATAAATCGTGATAAACTTCTATATTTGTAAACAATATGTTTATGTACCCTCTACGAGTATAAGCGGAAACAGGCTCACACTTCGCAGGGTCGATCCCAGCTGGAGTAATATGAAAATGAAATAAAATTTAAAATATTGAATTTCACTTTTTCGCCCGTTATTCAAGAGGTCGCTAAAATTACTTTAGCACCCAGATCGTGATCGGCCTGAAATCGGTCATTTTTCGACCGGTTTATATGCATGGAAAACAGCTATTTTATAGAGCGTAGAACAAAAAATAATAAATGGCATCGGTACATTTCTGTTTTTTTAAAGAATGAAGAAAGATTTCGAAAATGGAAAGCTGTTGTCGCGAATTTGAAGACAGAAGATAAAATATGCGAACTTCATTTTCTGAAGAGCGACATTATTACAGCAAATCGTATAGTACTACCCGGTGGTGAAGTACATTTTATTCCCCTTGAACGGAGGCAGTTAAAAAAGGATGCAGTACCTATTCTCGAGAAAGAAGGAAATCGAGAACAAATTAAAAGGGAAAGGGTATGTTTTATATGTTTGTCTTCACATTACGTTGCATTTTTACATTCTTAATATTATGAAATTTGAAGGAAAAACTCCGTGGCACTGCAGGATTAATAAATCAGTAATACTGATTTTTACAAGCTTTTATTTAACTTGCAATGTATGTTAGTTTGTTTGTCTGTTTGTTTGTTTAGGTGAAATCTTGCAAGTCAATTTTGAACGACTTCCACGTATCCGATCGATTTGAAATTTTGTACACATATGTATTCCCGATGACAATACATGAATAAATTACTTTTAGAAATAAATTCAACCCCTAAGGGGTTCAAACGGGGATGTAGAGTTTTTTGACTAATCAACGCTCAGGCCAAATCGCTGAAGTTAGAAACTTGAAATTTGGATAGTTGGTTCCTTTTCTGACGTAAGCATCCACTAAGAAAGGATTTTTCGAAATTAAACCCCTTCTGCTGTCAAAGGGAGGGTAACATTTTGAAAGACTAAAATGAACAAAATAAATATTAGTAAAAAAAACTTTTTAGAGACAAGCTTTTATTTAAATGCACTAAAAAGGAAAAAATAATTTTTAATAATTTATGTTCATAATTATAAAAGCGTGGGTCGTGACTAATAAACTATCATAGAGTTCACGACCCACGCTTTTATAATTACGAACCTAAATTATTAAACATTTTTTTTCCTTTTTAGTGCATTTAAATAAAAGCTTGTCTCTAAAAAGTGTTTTTTACTAATATTTTCAAAATTGAATTTAATATACTAACGTGTTATCTTCAGAGTAAGGAATCAATGCTGTCCATTACTCTGTAGATGACACAAAGAGTGTCGAAACGTTAGTATATTAAATTCAATCTATTTTAAACATCAGTATTGTTTATTTATTGATTTTGTGCCACGGAGGTTTTCCTTCAAATTTCATAGTAAAAATTATTTTAAGAATCACAATAATTTTCCCCTAAATTAATAGAGTCAACTTAACTATCATTCTTAAATGCGCAAATGAGTATATTACGGCTGTTATATCGTATAGAGAAATTTTTACTGGAAAGGTCAGTCAATTACATAATTATTTTTGTACATATTTTTATAATGATCGACCGGCTGGGTCGCTCTGTTAACATTAGATAGGAACTTTTGGATCAGCCGTATACCTGCTAATTGTGCATTATTTATTTATTGTAAATTATGGACGCGTCGACACCTTAGGTCATTATAGCGTCTTGATTACAGTAAATAACAACACACTTAAAACTAAAAGACATCACAAAACATCCATGACCGGAGGCGGGATTCGAACCCACGACAGTCTGATTCAGAGGCCGCGACGCTAATCACTGCACTATACTGTCCTCGCTAATTGTGCAAATTATACTTTCCTGATTACGCTAGTGTAAACAGAGATAGATTCTGGCTATGATTTTTAACATTTTTTTGAATCCGAGCTGAGCGTTGACTAAATTGTTAAAATTGTTAAATTGTGTTTTAAAGACCACCAACAGCTAAGATTATTTGGGTTTAGCATCAATTCATATTCATCAATTCATATTTTTTTTTTTTAATAATAAATTGAAAATCCAATTGACACTTTTACCAGCTCTCGGGCTAGAACCCGGGAACTGGGGACTTGTAATAGAGCAACCATAGCAACGCAATGTAAACAACAGCATTGCTACACGCTCGGCTGTTCTCAAGCCCTGGGCGTTGGCAGTGAACGCATGGCAAGATGCACTTGTGGCAAAAATAGTACATGCAACACATGCGAGTTACGACGTGGGCGATTGCCCACTCTTAGGCAATATTTTAATCAATTTGATATATATTTTAACAATGACATCCATAGCTACAATACACGATCTGGCACTGATATCCACATACCATTTAATAGACTTAGTGTTACAAACAGTGGTCCACTTGCAATGGCCATTCGATTATACAGGGTGAGTTCGACCACCCGTATCAGTCGTTTTTTTCGAAAACGGTTAGTCGTAGAGAGTTGTGTCAAAAATTTGTATTATAAAAGCCCTAATAAAGAATCGAATGGTGATAATTTTTTTTCCCGGAAAGGTCGGCTTCCCTATTAGTTTGCTACAGAATGTCCAGAACTCCGGAATTATAAATGTAACGATAGGTCGAAAGTGTTATTATTGAAAATATCTTTAAAAAATAAGCAAGTTTTGTAGGAATTTTTTTTTTATTACTGCCACCTCTGTAAATTTCTATAAGTATAAATATAAATTATTATATGTTCAAAACTCCGGAATTTTAGAAAGCACGATAGATAAAAAATAGGCAAGTTTTGTAGGAAAAATTATTTAATTACTGCCACCCCTGTTAAATAACAATCGTTTGAAATTATTAAATCAAAATTTCATAATAACGATCGAAGTCGGCATTAAAAATCTAGCAACCTTAGACATTGTCACAAGTGTTCAAACTGTCTTCCATTTACTCTTTAATACATACTACTGAGCTTTTCTGGTTATACTGTGAGTGTACTTCTTCAGTGTTTAATGATCGATAGATAGGTAACTAGATTTTAAATGTGGACTTTTAAAAAGTTCGTTATTATGACATTTTAATTTAGTAATTTCAAACAAATATTACTTAACAGGGGTGGTAGTTATAAAAAAAAAATCCGTACAAAACTTGCTAATTTTTTAAAGATCTTTTCAACAATACCACTTTCGACCTATCGTTACATTTATAATTCCGGAGTTCTGGACATTCTGGAGCAAATTAATAGGGAAGCCGACCTTCCCGGAAAAAAAAATTATCACCATTCAATTCTTTATTAGGGATTTTATAATACACATTTTTGACACAACTCTCTACGACTAACCGTTTTCGAAAAAAACGACTGATACGGGTGGTCGAACTCACCCTGTATAATAATTTGCCGGTTAATATCCGAAATACAAAAAAATTTAACTTAGCGGTGAGGCAATTATTACAAGACAAATTGTACTATAACATAAATGAGTATCTGGATGACAATTTGATTTCCTAATTTTTCTGTATTTACTTGACTTCACATTCGATGTTACTATGTTGACTGCGTGATAAATAAATTTACTTTACTTTACTTTACTATACTATTGTTAACAACATTTAATTACTTACTAAATTTAGGATATTGACGAAGACTTAATCAAATCCACGACACATGGAGAACGTAATGTGCCTGCCACAAAACCCACGATATCTGGACCACACAAAGTTCCTGCCTCCAAACTCATGACACTTAAATCGCGTAAAGTTTTTGTTACCGAGACCACGATACCTGGATCAAGCAAAGTTTCTGTTATCGAGCCCAGTATATCTGAACCGTACGAAGTTCCTGCTACCGAGATCAAATTTGAAAAAATTTATATTATGGAGCCCACTTTACCTGCAACACACAAAGTTCTTGCTACCGAACTCAAAGTTGGAAAAACGGAATTTGTCGAGCCAATTATATCTGGACCACATAATTTTAATGCCACCGAGGTCAAAGTTGAAAAAATGGAGTTTGAAAACATCGCGCACGATGAGCCAAAGAAGTTAACAATAGAAGATGTAAAAACGTTTCTTAAATACGAACCTTTGCCAGAAAAGTGGTCAAGAGTATTGAAGAAGAATGAAATACATTTCATCCAAGTTGATTCTTACAATTTCTTTGAAAGACTTCATCTTGTATTAGCAGAAGATTTAACATTTTCAGTGAGTATTTTGTTTATTTGTATTATTAAATTGTTATAGCTAGGGTTGCCATAATTTGTTAGAGTTAAGTCCGGACGGTCCAGCAGATCTGGGGATAAATCGTGGCGACTTTTTTGGTATTTTAATTCAAATGTCGGTTGTAGAAATTGGGAAAACTAATAGTAAAACTACTGAAGAGGTGAGGTAGGTGGTTATTAGTAATTAAAAAACTCAAAATCAACATAATATGTACAACAATGAGAGTTGAGTTTCTTGTGGTTATAATATAATAATTATTAAAATAGACAATAGCCAAACCACAAATAAATACTTTTCTTAACGTAATCAGTCGGCGAACATGCCATCGTGATGTTAATCGCCAAACAATTAAGATATACAAGGAAAAAATCGAAGACCACTGTCAGGACTTGAACCCGAAATTCCCAGTTTCCGGCTGGTTGAGTTACCTCTTACTCACACAGTGCCTCGAGAGTGGGATCTGTTCTCTTCCTATATATACCTATTTCAACACTAAATCACACTTCATATATAGGAAGAGAACAGATCCCACTCTCGAGGCACTGTGAAGTGTGATTTAGTGTTGAAATAGGTATATATAGGAAAAGAACAGATCCCACTCTCGAGGCACTGTGTGAGTAAGCGGTAACTCAACCAGCCGGAAACTGGGAATTTCGGGTTCAAGTCCTGGCAGTGGTCTTTGATTTTTCCTTGTATATCTTAATTGTTTGACGATTAACATCACGATGGCATGTTCGCCGACTGATTACGTTAAGAAAAGTATTTATTTGTGGTTTGGCTATTGTCTATTTTAATAATTATTAACATAGGTAATATGTATTTATTCAAATTTAAAACATACAATTTATTATGCTGTACTTATTATTATATAAATGGCTACTGTTCGGGTCCTTCTTCATCCCCAGCTTCATTTTCACGTATTTGTTTGGCTCCTTCTAATTCTGAGTACCATTCGTAGGTACTTTTCAGACGTAAGGGCTTTCTTTAATAAAACTTTGTTTGTTTTTATTTATAAAAAATTCGGACGTAATTACGAGTTCGGACAAAAGTCTGGACATGGTTACCAAATCCGGACAGTCCGGACTAAATTTGGACGTATGGCAAGTCTAGCTATAGCAGATATATGTAAAAAACTTTCTAGATACGTATATATCATGAAAAAAGCTCTACACTCATTTTCTGAGAGAGATATTTTAAAATCGATTTATTATGGTCATGTCTATCCTCTGCTAAGGTATTGTTATATGGGGATATAGTGCTTCCTCTACTCGGGTTTTTATCAAACAGAAAGCTATAATGTGTGCAATGTTTAAAATAAATAAACATGAATCATGCAAACAAATTTTTGTTAGTGAAAAAAATATGACAACACCTAGCATGTTGATGTACGCACAGCATAATAAATTCAATTATTGAACGGGTAAACAAGCCCGCCGAAGGCGGGCAAAGTTTGATCGTGATTATACGAATTTACGAAACGTCTCGTTCGAAGATGATAACACGTAGTAATGATCATCATTGCTAAGATTCCACACGTTTTAGATTATAGAAGTTTGAAACTTTCCACCTAGATTTTGGTGTCAACTGGTTGCGTCATCTACATTCATATTTTTAGTGCTGTTACAATTGGGTTTTCACGATAAGATGATCTAGGGTCGTATTTTAGTGGGTATTTGTACATGGGAAGGGAAGATCATCTTCGAACGAGACGTTTCGTATAATTGCGATCGAACTTCACTCGCCTTCAGCGGGCTCGTTTGATCGTTCAATTATATTAATTAAATTAGAAATTTTATTTAAAGAAATGGTACAACACCCTAGAAAAATATTTGAGTACTTTTAAAGATAAACTTTTTACGATAAACAATTTATGACAGGTAAGATTTTAACCTTTCAACCAATGTTCGTTTACTTCCACCAGTTTTCCGTATGTTCTTCCACTGTTTTGTGCACTGATTTAGCACCGTCAGTAACATTTTCATCTAAATTAACATTGAAAAACGGTTCTGACCTAGTCATTGCGTCAAAAAGAGTACGAAAAGCGTACGAAACTTTTGAAAGGCGCGATCATAACCATGGCGACGGCGCTTGCGCGTAACTACTGGTGAAAAGGTATATAATGAGTGCGACACGAGGCGAGATAGTTAGCAATGTGTTAGACACATGCGGGCAACGTTATAAACGGTTCAAATTGGATCTGTTCGGCGCGCTGGGTCGGTCTACGGCAGACTGCCGTCGCGGGCGGTTCACGTTCCCGTGAATAATTAAAAACTATTAAGCTATTAATAAATAAATCTGTCAATTTTTTACCCTTACCTAACTTCTTTATTTTTACTATTGTACGGAACCCTCGATGTGCGATTGCGAGTCTGACTCGCACTTGGCCGGTTTTTTATCATATTATAGTTTTAGGGTTAGAATCCCTACGGTGACATAGGTTTGAAATATTAATTTTTCCTGACTACAGCATTATGTTACGTCATTGTCAAAATGGGTGTTTCATATATTAATGCATACGTATTGCATTCATTTATTTGTATTTACTTAGTCGCGACGCCTTTAAAATCGTGTTAAAATAGTTATTTTCGATACGTGTGCGTAAAGTGAGGTATTCTAGTAGGCTTAAATTGAGGCACTCGCTAAAGAGACTGACGCATACACAACGAGATCTCGTGCGCTTACCCCCACTCGCCTAATGGCTCGTGGGGGTATACTGCGCACTCGACCTGGTTGTGTATGCGTCAGTCCCTTTAGCGAGTGCCTCAATTTAAGCCTACTAGATATCTCACTTTAAGCGGACGTATCGAACATAATTTTTTATAACGACTGCTTCTAAAGTTTAATAGAGAGAAAAAAAATTATTAAAACGGAAAATTCGCTCTTCTAGTCCTTAGAACTTTACAATTACAGACTAAGTTACGATTTGGTTTATTTTTATTAAAGTTATTATAAATCATTAAAAACATGACTCTCTCATGATGTGGACTTTGTATGCGCGATACTATATATAGGAATACATCGATCGATAGCCAGTAAGTGCTTGTATTGTACAAAGTGCGGAAATTTCGAATTTATAAGATGTAGAGATTTCACTTTTACGCACACTTTGGACTTTTACGCACTGTGACGGTACTTTTACGCACGCGTTGGACTTTCACGCACGGTGACTAAAATACGCATCTTCTTTACGCCCGCCTCACAGTGCTCGAATATTTAGCTTAGAAGCAGGAGTTATAAAAAACAATGTTTATATGTTAGACAATGTTTATATGATCCATATTATATTGGTTATTATGATTTTTAGATTTGTACACGGAAAGCAAATTCAAATCCAACCGGGAAACGAGTGACTTCCTTGGAAGATATTTTCCCATATTTGCAAAGTTTCGATAAAATGCTAACATGCGCTGGAGCAAACGACGAAGATAATAGGTAATTAAGTTTTGTCCTACCTCCTATAAAATAACAGCTTTTAACGCATTAGTATTCT
Organism: Mongoloraphidia duomilia; assembly: GCA_039654895.1. Classification (NCBI taxonomy): domain Eukaryota; kingdom Metazoa; phylum Arthropoda; class Insecta; order Raphidioptera; family Raphidiidae; genus Mongoloraphidia; species Mongoloraphidia duomilia. The sequence goes on along the minus strand of CM077527.1, from coordinate 517,836 downwards.
TAATGTAGATTTAAACTACCTATTTAATTTTTATCGCAACCGCTCAAGTTTGGTGGGTTTGTGGAGGATACAACATATAGGAGATTATAAGTTCAGATTGTTGACGGAAGTGCCGACATTTTGATGAAAAAGTCAAAAGGTGTCATGGGACATCCGACAGAAGCTATGCTTTTTACGTCAACACATGCGAACACAATTTGAACATTACACACATTGAGATTTTCTCGTAATCAATTGACTTGTATAGATACTTACAGTACTAATGTTGTACAACACGTTATCCTTGTGTTGGTGCATATACGTGTATATAGGCCACTGCGCGTGCGCCAGTATATTACTTTGACAGCTGGTCAAGCGCAATACATAATATAAAGTATATCTATAGCTATGAGAGTAGCTATAGATATATTCTTAACATGAGCATGTCGGTGACGTGACGGTAACGTGACGCGAACCCATAAGTTTTTCCCCTCCCAGAAATCGTCTAATGCGTCTATAGAAGCATAGGTTCAAAAAGGGTTAATTTTTTTATAAGTATCGAATTTCATTTTTTCGGAGTTTTGGTCTTTTTTTTGTAAAATTATTTTTTTTAATAATTGGTATTTTCAGATTTTTGGTAAGTAAAATGGTAAAATTTCAATAAAGAATCGTCCTGAAGAACATTTTTCAGAACTAGGATTGAATAAAACAAGGGCTGTATAAATATATATCTTCGCTACGCTGTACTTATGATTATAATATTTAACTCTCAGGATTAAATTTAAAATAAAAAAGTTATGAGTTGTCGTGGGACACCTGACAGAAGCTATGCTTCTTAGGCAATGTGTTAGTATAATGCATTACAAGGAACGAAACACAGCGTTTTCAACTAGTGTGAACGAGGGCTTTAATTCACACGCGTTCCGAGTAAATGCATATTATTTTTCATAACAACTCTATTGACAATTCTATTTGAGGTACCTGTAATTTGGGTGCACAAAAAAGCCACAAAAATATTTGATCTGTCAGATCCATGTGAAATTTATGTGGGGTTATGTCTGTTTTCGAGTATTAGGTATATGCGAATTGAAGTTGACGTAACTCAATCTCTTTTAACAACGTTAAAAAACTGAGAAAACCCGACGACTAGAAATTTTTATCCCTAGGGTTGAAACTCTTAGTTTCAATCGCTAAACAGGTACCGAAAATCGAATTTTCAATAGCGGCGCTATGAAAATATTTTTTGATTTCTTATTATAAATATTACAATATAAACAATGCGCGCTGTTCAGCCAATGAGGTGTGTTGCATCGTACGTGACGTTGCACTTTTTCGTGACTTTTATTATTACAAGCTTTTATCTAACTTCACTTGTATGTCCTGGAATTTTTTAATCAATATTTCACTCACTTTCACTGATGCTATCGGGCTGAAATTTGGCACACACGTTTGGTTCTCATGACAATGCACGATTACTTAAATGCCGCCATTTTTAATCCAATATGGCGGACGTCACAAAATGGCGATTTATAATGTCCATAGTAACCCCTATGATATGGGTATCAAATGAAAGGACTTGATGAGCGAACATTTTGGGGGCATTTTAAGGACATTTTGGGTGTCGAAGGGGGGTAAAATTTTTAAAGACTAAAATGAACAAAATAAATATTAGTAAAAAAAAACTTTTTAGAGACAAGCTTTTATTTAAATGCATTAAAAAGGAAAAAATAATTTTTAAAAATTTAGGTTCATAATTATAAAAGCGTGGCTCGTGAACTCTATGATAGTTTATTAGTCACGACCAATGTTTTTATAATTACGAACCTAAATTATTAAAAATTATTTTTTTCTTTTTAGTGAATCTAAATAAAAGCTTGTCTCTAAAAAGTTTTTATTTTACTAATAATTATTTTTTATATTTTAGGTCCTCATGCCAAACGTGCGTTAAGAAGCATAGCTTCAGTAAAAATTTGCACCATATTAATTAATGACGCATACGATTGCTAAGACGCTAATGACCTGAGTTGTCGACGTGTCTATAATTTACAATTAATTACATACGATTGCTTATTGATATTTAATTACCATTTCACTTACCTATTGTCATTCTGCTCGTACTCTATACGCTCCCAACAAACTCACAAAAATTCAGCGATTGTAATAAAAATGTAAGTAAACGTCATTTTTTGGTCATGATATTTCGACTGGAGTATTACAACTTAGTCATTATTTATATTAAATGTTGTTGAAAAAAAAAACTTTTACAGACACGCAGATAAATGCATCGGTGTCATTCCTCAACAAGATTTTATAAGGCAGAGGAACAACCCTAGGTGCAAACATTGTCGCATTGTACATAAAAATCTGCTAAATCAACAATATCGACGCCAAACTTCGAAAAAAGACATTGGCAACTACCAGAAAAACTTAAAAGCCAGCAATAGGTCACTGAAATATTTTAAAATTAAGGTAATGCAATATCAAAATATGTCTATAGTCGTCTTTCGTAATTATAGTTCTTATGGACATTTTTTTTTTATTTTTTAGACTGAAAAACTGGAAAACGAACTACGCGAAGCAAAACAAAAATGCGAAGCAACTAAGGAAAACGTTTTGAAGGAGGCGATTTCGAGCTTACCCGAGGAACAACAAAGAACAGTGACGATGAGCTTCAAAGCTTCGAAAGTAATCTGTTAAATGCGGTGATATCCGACTACTTTATTGGAGACTTGTTATAGGTGCGTTTGGTATCAAGGTGTAGTGTAAAAAGTGTAAACACTTTTGACACTATTACGTGTGTTATACAAAAGTGTAAAATAACTGACCTGTTTGTTATTTCAGTGTCGGACGGTGTCGGACTAAAAGTGTAACAACTATTAGTTCCGGTTCTTAAGCAGGTGCACGTAGTGTAGTGTAGGTCACGTGATATATGTCTGAATTGACAATCGCTTTGACAGATTTGATACCTTTTTCGTACTCTGTTTTTAAAATTTGTTGTCTCTTAAAAATTAATGATCTTCAAAATATAATGGTACAAGATAAATATGGCAGTGAGTTTAACATTTTTACGACCAAAGAAACTTTAGAAACCAGAAATAATGAACTCAGCCAATCTGTAATTTATTTATTTTGTAATGCGCATGTATAATCTACTCAGAATGTATACTAGCTCGTTTGTTACAACTTACAAGTGTACATTTAGTTTACACTTTTGGTGAACTTGTTTACACTTTTTAGAGAAAAATTATCTACACTACACTACACTACACCTTGATACCAAACACACCTAAATATAGTATTGCTAAATAGAAGAAAAAAACTGTTTTTTAAATGAACTACATTTTAACCATTAGTTACCAAGATTGATTAATTAAGCGTGATTAATTGTCATATTAAAAATACTCATATTAAATTTTGTGTTTCTGAACTTACCAAAAATTCCCAATCTGTAGTTGAAAGTGACAACAACTACGTCTTTTTCAATTAAAAAATCGGGTCCGAACACATCGGTATTACCAGACCTTGCTATAAAATCACCGCCATGGATCCAGACCATCACTGGAAATCGAACTGGGGGTCCTTTCAAATGTGGTAGCTAAAAAAATTAAAGCTCAAATTTTAATATTTCAAATTTAGGCCTCGCGCTAATATAACAGAAAAGTGGTTTCGGTTAAAATAGCTGGATTTTTTGTCTGTTGCGATTTTTGTCTATGATCAAAGGGTGCATATAGGTTACACGGTTACACCCATCGACATATAATATTGGACTGCTAGTTTGGGCTGCGCGAAAACGGCGTGGAAAGAAACAGAGTAATTTAGGGAAAATGTCAAAAATTCATCAAACATCTTTGTAATTCGTAATTTGTGTAAAAACTGTACAAAAAATAAAATATAGAATGTAGAACAATAAAAATATAATGTATGTCTGAAATATGCTTCAAAATAGAATGCAACTGCTATGAAAGAAAATTTTGGAGCTTATGTTACAATCTTGCAACTTACTTAGATACCCACGAGTCATGGAATATAGAGAAAAGGAAACTAATCTCCGCAGGCCGCTATGCGAAGCTCGTGTCACCAAAAATCGATGATAGTTAAGGTTCGCAAAAGCGCAATGTGCGGCGCTGTAGCTACAAGCCTTATGGTGGCTGTACACTCTCGCCCGAGACAGTCCGAGGCAGGGCGAGTGCGAGAGTGTAAATAGTAGCGCTCGTCTAGCCTCGGGGTGTCTCGGTGTTCCTCGCTTGCTCTCCGTCCCGTGTCGGTTTTTTGCGACCGAGTCAAAGGTCTCGCGCGAACTGCGAGTGCGTCATTGTACTGCAACTGATCTAGCGAGAGTGTACAATGTACATGGTCGCACTCGAGCACAACCTCTCGGCCGAGTCGTCTCGGGGGAGACATAGCGAGAACTCTCGGTCAAAAGTGTACAGCCACCTTAGAATCTCGTGCACCCTTCTATGCATGACCAATGACCATGTCAGTCTTCTATGTGTACGAATCAGTGGCAGGGGCTTAAATAATATATAGCTTTTTCCTCGCTTTTTGGACAGAAGCGTTTCGTGTTATAAATACCTAACACGGGGAAAGCAATTTACTGATTAAAAAATATTAGTAAAAACACTTTTTAGAGACAAGCTTTTATTGAAATGTACTAAAAAGGAAAAAATAATATTTAATAATTTTGGTTCATAATTATCGAGATAATTATTATAAAAGCGAAGGTTGTAATCTCTATGATAGTTTATTAGTCGCAACCCCTGCTTTTATAATAATTATGAACCAAAATTATTAAATATTATTTTTTTCTTTTTAGTACATTTCAATAAAAGCTTGTCTCTAAAAAGTTTTTTTTACTTGTGAAGAATCTGTTTTGATTAGAAACAGAAAAGTGGTGATCCTGATGATAATGGAAGAAAACGGCTTTAAGGTGGCTGAAGGATCCAAATAAGAAGCAAATACTGTTATTATTGCATTTATTAGCTAACGTTTCGAAAATTGTATTTTCATCATCAAAGCTCTGTATAAAAATTTTAAAAATTTTTCCAAACTAACACTTTTTAAAATTTTTATACAGAGCTCTGATGATGAAAATACAATTTTCGAAACGTTAGCTAATAAATGCAATAATAACAGTATTTTATCCCCCTTTGACACCCGTAGGGGTTGAATTTCGAGAAATCCTTTCTTAGTGGATGCTTACGTCAGAAAAGGTGCCAACTGTCTAAATTTCAAGTTTCTAGCTTCAGCGATTTGGCCTGGACGTTGATTAGTCAAAAAAACTCTACATCCCCGTTTGAACCCATAGGGGTTGAATTTATTTCTAAAAACTATTTATTCATGTATTGTCATTGGGAATACATATGTGTACAAAATTTCAAATCGGTCGGATACGTGGAAGTCGTTCAAAATTATTGACTTGCAAAATTTAACCTAAACAAACAAACTAACTGACATATCTACATTGCAAGTTAAATAAAAGCTTGTAATAAAAATAGAAAATTACGATTTTACGAAATAAGATTTCATTATTGAACCATATTTAACGGTGCCAAAATGCTTCAAAGTTGATTTTTTTAAATCGATTGGAAAACGCAAAATAAAGATTTGTTAAAAAAAAATATTTTGCAAGTCAAAAAAATTTTTTAATTTTTAAAATGATTTTTTAAAATTTTTAAATCATTAAAATTTTTAACATGATTTTTTAAACTTTTTAGGATGTTTAAAATCTTTAAAAATTTAAAAATTTTTAAGATTATTTTTTTATATATTTTTCTAAGTTTTAAAAATTCATATATCAATACGAAATTTTTTCGATCATATTCCACAAATTCGTATAATATCATTAATGATCCTGCAAAATGATGTCATTAATTTGTTTCGAAAAAATCAAAAAAGAGTAGTTTACTGTCCAACAGTCCAACAAAAATCCGCGGGCGTTGCAGTTCACTGAGAAAGTCAGTGCGCTGCACCTGTACCCAGGGACGGTCCCAGCATAAAGTTTGAGGGGGATTCAAAAATGAAAAATGATAAAAAATTTGAAGGCGTGGGGCAATTTTTTTTGCAAGCGACCCCTTAAATTAATGGCAACTGTCTAGGCTACTTGCTGGTTAATATAACAATCATGTTCCCTTCACTCTAAAGCTAATAAAACGTAAATTAAAAATCTAAAATTTAATCATTTTAGGTTTTTATGCTGAAACCCTGAGTGGTTTAAAAATAAATAAAGTTTGGACGTGGCTAACTGTTCTACGGAACAAAGGCAACCCAATCATATATTTAAAAAAAAATTTGAAACCCGTAACAACACGTCTACGGGGGTTGTTTTGCCCCCCAAAAATCGGGGCGGTGAGCGTCAAATTTTAACCTTTAAAGGTTATTTTGTATTTATGACATTAAAAAAAACTAAAATTAAGAAAATTCGCAGGATAGTGGACAAAATATTTGATTTATTAACTGTACAACGTTTCGTCTATACAGGGTGGACCAGGTTATAGTAGCAATAATTCACCATTCGATGGTCCATCGAAAAATAAGTTGACATGTATAATTTTATTTTTTTCCAAAAAACGCTTCCTAAGGGAGATACACTCCTTCAAAGTTCAGTTTTAAAATTCTTTTTTTTGTCCTAACTCTCAGGTCATTAATGCGTTTTTGACCAAATTTGGTACAAGTATTTATACAATAGATATTCATTACTTGACGTAAGTAACTTTTGCCAAAATTGTCAAGTGGCGTAGATACAGGGGGGTTGTTTCACTTTTCCCGCCCTATTTTCTGCGCCACTGGGTATTTTTAAAGGATAACATTTTTTTCGAATTCCCTGTTCAATTTAGAAAAAAAGAGTCACTCTTGCGAAATTTCGATTTGAGGCTTCGTTTATGAGATAATTAGAGTTGAAAGTTTAGAACACTTCTAAAATAGCCACCTATGAAAATAATAGGTCTGGAATCTTATACAACAATTGTAAACTTTTTACTGTTTGACGAATTTAAATAAATAATTCATTAATTAAATTAAAAACAACAAATAAAAAACTTATGAAAATAACCAACAAAGTAGGCGATACTTGGTTTTGAGATAATTTATGACACTTGTCAGTATTGATTTTTAAAACTGGACTTTGAAGGGCTGTATCTCCCTTCGGAAGCGTTTTGGAAAAAAATAAAATTATGCATGTCTATACTTATTTTTCGATGGACCATCGAATGGTGAACTATTGCTAATATAACTTGGTCCACCCTGTATAGATCCTGCGATTTTTCTTAATTTTATTATAATCAAGATGGACACGATTTCTAATACAAATTTAAAAAAAAAATTTAAATCGGACGAATTGTTACGGATTTCGAAATAACGGCCTTTTTTTGTCTATTGTTCCTCGACTAATAATAATTAATTAGTCTTTGGTTAGTGACTATCAAAACGGTAGATGGCAGCATAAAAAGTTGTTTTGTATTTGTAGTGTAATGTAGCGCAACAAACAACAAACTTTTTAAAAATTTAATTTTTTTGGATATGATTTGGGGGCTCATGGTCAGTGTACCCTCCCCTGGGACGCACTTGCGATGGTAATATGGTAGGTACTATTTTAAAATATCAACAGTACCTACTTATCTAAGACACGCTGCACTTACCACAATCTTATAAATTGATATAAATAATAGTTTTATACGGCTGAAATGCAATTGAAGAATTTTTCGTTAGAAAGCAGCCAATTATATCATTGTTTCGAAACATATTGGAAAAAATCATTTTACCAACCAGTGGTCACAGTCAGGATTCTAACCTGAATCTTTCCACTTTCGCGGCGGAATGAGCTTACAATACTCAACCGTGACATGATTGCTAAATTAATATTCTCCTTATATGCTTCAGAATCAATAGATTTCCACTACATGCGAGTGTCAATTCATATATGCTAATTCAATAGCTATGATATGAAGTGAATCCTCGTACCAGCGAGAGCCCAACATGAAAGTGAAAATTATTTCGAACACCCTTTAATGGAATATATTAATAAATACCTAGATATATCAATGCTATAAATGGTATTACCACATAATATTCTAGAAACAATCATATCTTGTAGACATCGTAAGATAATCTACATATTAGATACATACATAAAACACGATATAGAAATCAACTAACGAGTTTGATTTTTCTTTAAGATAAATAATAGTTTTATACGGCTGAAATGCAATTGAAGAATTTTTCGTTAGAACTGTGACCACTGGTTGGTAAAATTATTTTTTCCAATATGTTTCGAAACAATTATATAATTGGCTGCTTTCTAACGAAAAATTCATAAATTGATATGTTTTTACCTGTGGCGTGTAGACATTAATAAAAAGGCAATCTTCCGATCCAATTATTGATAATTTGTGAGGTTGCATGCAAATGTTACCTTCCCTTATTGCAGCTCTAAGGTCGTTCCATGGCTCCGGTGGCTGTGGTTCCTAAAAAAAAAAACAAGTCGTGAGGGTGTTGTTGTTATTATGTTTTTTTAAAGTCAAAAAAATTCTATTTTTTCAAAATTCTGAAGAGCCCTTCAATAGTTTTGAAGTGCTTTATAGTTTTGGAGCAATAGTTCCGTTCGTTAAAACGTACAAATTGAAAATTAAGAATTTCATTTTTAAAATCAAAATTGCCCAGCATTTCTTTAATTTTGCTTGAATCAAAAAAAGTCATTTAAAGTACCTATCGCTAGAAATCTTGGAGGACTACTCAGAACTCTTAAGAAAAAAATCGAAACTAAAAAAAAATTTCGTCATCGAGCTAAGTACCTAGCTCCTCAAAGTTGAAAAAATCTGAGTAGCCTTCCAATAATTATGGAGTTCTTTATAGTCTATTCAGCAATTAGTTGCATCACTATCTGGGGAAAATTTTCATCCAGTTTAGGTAAGTGTTTTCAAAATGCAAAAACGCAGCCTGCGTTTATAACGAGATTAAATCCGAGAGAATCTTGCAGACAAAAGTTAATAGAATTGAAAATATTACCTTTACCATGCATTTATATATTTCAATGCTTAATAGACACGAGGAATAGATTAACAGAATATGAACGTAACAACACAACGCACAATTATAGCACAAGATTTGGCTCGGATTTAAGAACGTCCAAACACAAACTAGCCCTGTTTGAAAAGGGACCCAGATATTGGGGTCAAAAATTGTATAATAAGCTACCAGAAAATATTAAAAATATAAAAAGCGACAATGCTTATAAAAAGCCTGCAAAAAATGCTACTAGGAAAATGCTACTATGATTGCCAGGAATTTCTTGAGGACAATAATCCAGAATTATACATAATGAAGAAGTTATGCAAAGAGTAAATTAATTTTCTTCGTCGTATAAATCTTTGTATGCGTGAAAATGGTGGACATTTTGATCACTTTTTATGACATAGGTATTTATTTATTTCTATTCATGTTTCAGTAACTCTACTTCATTTTGTAAAAATTACTGCGAATTATTAAAATACAAATTTCTCTAAAACCATGAGAGTAATCGAGTCTTATTAAGAGTAGATTTTTTGTAGCAAATAAGTTACTGAATCTAAATTTTATACTTAAACCCATTTTCTTCCATTGGCGTAGAAATTTGAAACGTTCAAATATTAAAAAACCCGAGTTCCACGCCTATGGATTAATATTATTCATAATTTTGATATGGGTTTTTTTGTTCCATAAAACTATGTCAACGTGCCAAATTTTAGCAAAATCGCACAAGCCGATTTAAATTTATAACAAAAAAACGATTTCAAAATTGTAACTTCAGGGCCGTATAGCTCCCAAACTAAGCAATTTTGTAAGAAGGTAAGTTTGCTTAAATCGGCTTATTTTGGTCTCAGGAACATGTGGTACGCGTGTGTTAAGTGTCTTTGAGGACACCTGTATAATTACCATTAACATATTATGGATTGTACTACTTTGTATATTGTACATTACCAATAAAAAGTGGTGGAACCTTTGGTGTAACGATACGAAATGTTATAATTAACACAAAACACCAAACCATAATAAACACTCTCCTGATGATGCCAACTTGGTTGGCGAAACGTACGTCGAGAGTGTTTATTATGGTTTGGTGTTTTGTGGTAATTATAACATTTCGTATTGTATATTTTAAAGCCCGGGTGCAATACACTGCACCCGGGCTTTCTTAGCACCCGGACGAAGCCGGACGGGGCAGCTAGTTTTGTATATTTTTTATGACGACTTCATATGCAGAAGCGTCAATGGATTTAAATAAATTTGTATTTGTATTTTGAGCAATAGTTCCATTACGTCCTTTAAAACGCCGTATTGAATTTTGATGTAACATTAATAATTAATGTCACATCAAAATTCAATACGGCTGCCAGGAAAAGGGGTTGAGGTTTATACTAATATCCCGACTCCAATAATTGGAGTCGGGATATTATTATAAACCCCTTTTCCTGGCAGCGGATGCTGGGGCGGATTTTGCCGATGACTCATCAGGACACTTAAGAATGACCCTCCTCCCTCAAACCTCAAACGGCCGCTTATATCATGTGACTTCCGACTTCAAACTACATAGTGAACTAGACTAATATTATAGTAGTTGTTGAAATCAGAGCTGGACAGAACTGAATACTTATAGTGCCTGCAATAATGCTTCAAGCACTTATAATGCTTAAAGCACTTTAATAGGCATCTGAATATAAGCGCTACGCAGTCTGGTGAGAATCAAAGGAACTACAAATACTCGGATACATAATTTGTTTATGTATGGAAACCATATTAAAAACGAGGTTTTATTTGCTTTATTCATAATTTAAAACAGCTTTAAAAGTATGAGTTTATCGAATTGATATTGTTAAATGCCTCAGTGTTTATCCTAGGGAAAGGAAAACCTAGATATTAGTTTCCATGCTTTTCCAAAGGCGGGCAAATATCGGCGTTTGGGTTGGCTGGCAAATTCGGATCAAAAGTGCTGATGTAGGTATATTTTTTCACTGAATCGATCTAAAACACACTATGATCGTAACTAACATTTCCTTAAAGATTGTTTGATATGGAAGGTTGAACGAAAAGTACTAATTCTGTAACTACAGGTATTTTCACAAACCATTACATTTTGACACCATTGCAAAGTACGAAATATCTAATCATTATTTAAAGTGAAAGGGGGATATACGTATAATATTATGTTAAACAAAGATAGAAAAGCTATTATTTGGTACAGAAGAATATTTATGAAACGCACAAAAATGAATTTTTGGCTTATAAAATAGTGGCATTTTTAATAATGTTTGTAAATTTACACAAAAATGTGCACATTTTTGGTTTTTCTACAACGGAAAAAAAATTAGTTCGATTCATTGAAAAATGCGAACTTCTTATTCATAAGATATTTACCTACTTATACTTACTTATAACTTTGTTTCATGAACGCATTTAATATTGCTGTCAAAATTAATGTGATAGAAATGGAAACATAACATTTAATGTTCAAAAATACTCACGGTAGTATAATATTAAACTGAATTTATTAGTTGAATATTGCATTTAAATTTTAAACCTGTATAATAAGTTACTGGATAATATGGTGTAACCTCAAAATACAACGTTGTATTATATACTGTCATATTATTGAATAATTTAAGCGATGATACCTACCGTGTTTAAATATATAAGTAAAATATACTTCTACAAAAAACGAACATTCAAGTGATTCTTCAAATCATTTCTTTATCTATTTATCAGGAGTTAAAAAGCATCAAATTTCCACACATTTAAATACACCTTGACAAGACTATCCGACTATTTGTAGTTATGCCATTGGCCGCTACGGCGCGACAATCTTATTTTCAGATGCCTATAGCTAGATGCTCGATGCTTAGAGCACTTGCATAATGACTTGCTACTTATTAAGCACGTAAGCATTATAAATTGCTTAATAAACATTCAACAAGCTTACCGTATCTTAGTTTGATAAGCAAAATGTGTGTTTTCAACTTTGACCTTTTGTACTGTAATGTCTAAAGTTAAGAAGTTATTTTAAAATGCTTAATTTTTTCAAACACTTTAAAGAATGCTCGATGCTTTTAAGCATTTTTTAAAACGAAAGTGCTTGTTGCTTGAATAAATCTAGCATTTATGAAAGTGCTCGAAGCTCGGTGCTTCAAGATTAGATTAGATTGTAGATTCGCTCAACAACTGAGGTCAACAATGTTTATTTAGGTGCGTCAAGCACTTAGCTTCAGGGCTTTGCCCAACTCTGGTTGAAATTAATAATAATGTACCTTGAATCTAAGGTCTCCAACAGGTGGTTTAGCGTAAGGAATTCCTTGAAATATGTAGTACTCTTTATTTAACTTGACAGTATGATTCTTTCTTCCCAAAACCCATCCATGTGTGGTTTGAACCTTAGGATTATGCTTTATCTGAAACAAGAATAATAAGAATCATAAATTAATAGAATAATTATTAATTAATTCAACAATGAATTTTTAATCCACAAGGCATCCACTAGATAGTGAATAGTATTTCTTAACATATCAGTCAGCATATTATGCCATCACGATTGTTAAACGTCAAACGATTGTTATAAGATATATAAGGAAAAAATCAGAAGCCACTGTCAGGACTTGAACCTGAAATTCCCAGTTTCCGGCTGGTTGAGTTGCCATTTACTCACACAGTGCCCCGAAAGTGAAATCTGTTCCTTCCCATATATACCTATTTCAATACTAAATCACATCTCATGCGAGAGCCGATTTATTTTTAAGTTACAATCGAAACTTAAATATTAATAACTCAAATGGCTCGTACAAGCCGTTTTAAATAAATAACAATATATGAGTTAGGTTATTGTGGACAACAATATAATAATTATTAATTAATTCAACAATGAATTTTTTTGTTTGACGTTTAACAATCATGATGGCATAATATGCTGACTGATATGTTAAGAAATACTATTCACTACCTAGTGGATGCCTTGTGGATTAAAAATTCATTGTTGAATTAATTAATAATTATTATATTGTTGTCCACAATAACCTAACTCATATATTGTTATTTATAAATTAATAGATTTATACGACTGAATTGCAATTGAGAATTTTCGTCGGAAAGCACCCAATTATATAATTGATTTCAAACATATTGAAAAAATCATTTTACCAACCATAGTCATAGTCAGAATTTCCGCCGCGAAAGTGGAAAGGTTCAGGTTAGAATCCTGACTGTGACTATGGTTGGTAAAATGATTTTTTCCAATATGTTTGGAATCAATTATATAATTGACTGCTTTCCAACGAAAAATCTCAATAAAAGTCATGGTCAATTCCTACATGATGTCATGACGCGACACAACACAACTCAGCGCGATGCGACAAAGACTGCTTTCAAAAATTGACGGGTTCTCAAATGCAACAATTCTCTACGTCCATTAAGCTGGAAGAGCAAAATCAGCAGAATCATGAACTGACACTTGGAGAATTAAAGGCTCTTTAAAGGCTAATTAAGTGCCCTAATCGGAAATTAACGGCTCCGGGTATTTTTTCAAAAATGACAGTTCTGCTACCTTAATCTTTTAAGATAGCAGAACATGAGCGAAAGTATTGCTTAAACAACAAAAATAGCTTTTTTGTTCATATAGTAAAGGGTGTCTCAGCAAGAACTTGAATTTCGAATTGCGCGCCATATTCGACTGTCAATTGTTGAGTCAGCCATATTTGGTGTTTGTTTAATTAAAACATTGACATTTACGAAAATGGTGCGTTATAACTTGGAAGAACGTTTGTTAATAGTGAATTGTTAATAGTGAATTTGTTAATAGTTTGTTAATAGTTTTCAGGTCGTGCCATCTCTCGTTTTAGAGACCAAAACTGGCCGTCAAGAAGTTGCGATTTAACTTGTTTGGACTATTTTCTCTGGGGTTCTTTGAAAAGTAAGATCTATGCGAACCACCCTGAGACAACTGAGGAACTCAAAAAAGAAATTTCACGTCAAATTCGTCAAATCCAGCAGCCCTTAGTGCAAAATGTACTGCAAAATTTTGTCAAAAGAGTGCACACCTGCCAACAGAGCAACAGTGACCATTTAACAGATATTTTGTTTCTGCATGTGTAAATGTCATCACTACCTCCTGCTGGATTTCACGAATTTGGCGTGCAATTTCTTTGTAATGGGTTTTCACTATTAACAAACGTTCTTCTAACCTGTAACGCACCATTTTCGTAAATGTCAATGTTTTAATTAAACAAATACCAAATATGGCTGACTCCAACAATTAACAATCGATAATGGCGCGCGATTCAAAATTCAAGTTCTTGCTGAGACACCCTTTACTTAAAGGCTCATTAATGGCTTTCGATTTACTCTAATTAGGGGTACTATTAATAAAATTATGTATATGTGAAATATAATAAATTTATTTAATATTATTTGTTTGTAAATAAAGATCCAATCAATTCGAATAGCTGATTCTGTGGGAAATTACTAATTAATTCAGATGAACCCACTTTACATGCCAACTGATGCGATTATTGATCGGACCTTAACTAGACCATTTTACTGTTCTGAGATATTCCAGGTTTTATTTATTTATTTATTGTAGATTATAGACGCGTCGACAACTTAGGTCATTAGTGTCTTAATTACAATAAATAACAACTTCCTTAAAACTAAATGACATCACAAAACATCCATGAGCGGAAGTGGGATTCGAACCCACGACAGTGTGATCCAAAGGTCGGCTACGCTAACAGTTACACCACACTGTCCTCGATATTCTAGGTAAGAAACGATCGCGGATCAAGCCCGTATTTACTACAATATACAGGGTGTCCCAAAATTGCTGGGACATAGAGCTACTACGTGTAGTAGAGGTCAAAATAAGTCGATTGGACCCAATTTATTTATATACCAAAATGTACCGTTTGCCCGTGAGAAGAGTTCAAAGTTTACATAAAATTTTGTATATAAAATTGTGTATTACAATTTTATTATATGTACTTGTACTAGGAATATCTGTTAGCATTATTTAAGAAAATATTTTTTCCTTCGTAACTATGCGGAATACGAAATTTTTACAAGAGTAACAAAATGAAGATAATTAATCAGTCTTCTCGCTAAAAAATTTGAGAACCGTATTACCACCCCTAAGAAAGTTCTGAAAAAAATGTTAGGGGGTGAGGGTGGTTTTAACCCTTCTACAATTTCTTTTGGGTTTCTTTGATTACCTAAAGGAGAGTAATCCTCTAAAATGCACTTTTGTCAAATTTCATTCAATTTGCTTCACTCATTTCTGAACAGCGTACAAAAATGTGTTTTTTTATGTAAACTTTGAACTCTTCTCACGGGCAAACGGTACATTTTGGTATATAAATAAATTGGGTCCAATCGACTTATTTTGACCTCTACTATACATAGTAGCTCTGTGTCCCAGCAATTTTGGGACACCCTGTATAAACATTTACAATAAAAAATTTATTAAAAAAACAAAAAACTTGACTGCGTAAAAATCGAACATAAAAGATGGAAACAAGATCAAATGATAACATGCAGTCGGAGGCATAGTAGTAACATTTGTTACTACTATGCCTCCGACTGCATGTTATCATTTGATCTTGTTTCCATCTTTTATGTTCGATTTTTACGCAGTCGGGTTTTTTGTTTTTTTAATAAATTTTTTATTTCCTTCCTTTTAGTTGAATCTACTCATCAAGCCTTTTAATTTGATACCCCACACACAAGGTTTTACAGATTTTTTGCGGACTGACAAAATGGCGTCTAGCGCCCGCCATATTGAATTTTCCGTCACGTCATGTACCCTATTTGAAATGTCAACGAAACCTTTCTTTTGTTTTGATTTTGCTACCTATATCAATGTATTTAGAAGGAAAATTACTTTTGCATTCTGACAAAATGGCGTCTAGCGTCCGCCATATTGAATTTTCCGTGACGTCATGTCTTTCGTGACACTCGCCGGACTAAGGGGAATCGATTGACGTGTGAATCATAAAAATCGGCCCAGGCGTTTGGTCTGTATAGTGCTTCAAAGGAACATACAAACATACATACATACATACATAGGCTGTTAAACACATTACCACTCCTTTGCGTGCGCAGTCGGGTAAAAATGGTGACAAGTTGTTCAGAATTATATTGCAACGTCGTGGCTTTTTAGGTGTTCGCGCACATGTGTCGCAACGGTCCACTGGTTTGCGTCGGGCGGATAGCTCGCCGGAATCCAGGGTACGAAGCCAGTAGAAACGGAATACTGTATAAGAAATGAATAACCAGCGTATTTTCTATAATAATATTTATTTAGAAACAAAGATAAAAATAAAAAGTACCCTTTACAAAAAGTAAGACAGAATAATATGTACATATATTTCAAATGATACCGTAGTATCCAAACGACTCTATATAAACTAAATCCCTACTTTACGGAGCAACGGTAATGACTCGATACAAACTCAAAACTGTTTATCAACAGGAAAATATATACAACGGTATTATACCGGAGGGGCGTACCCCTTATCTGAAACGGTGGGGGAAAAAGCGGTAGGACATCTGGCGATAGCACAACGCACTGGTGCCACAACGATCGCCAGGGGGTACGGGTTATAGGGGAACGGTTAGTCAGGCTGTGACGGACTCAACCGGTGACCTGCAACAGGCCGGGGATTAATCAACCCCCAACACCGGCTGACTATAGGAGAGGTTCCAGTAGTTCGCAACGAACCGGGAGTCAATCGGCTCCCAATACCGGCGGGGGAAACGCGGTTTAGATAAGGACTAGGTAAGCGGGTCGGAGAGGTGGTGTTATCACTACAACACAAGCTGAAGGCTATAATACTATCTATGGAGAACGTGAGGCGTTTCTCAAATCAGTCACTGGTATTCAACACAGGTCAATATTTACAGTATCATTGCTTTAGCGAGAGCTAAATTAAAACTGTTCACAAAACACATTTTATTATCGGTGTGCGTAGCACATTCTATTAAAACACGTCTTTTCACGATTTTAAACACAAAACGGTTTACTTTATAACTGGCTACGCACTATTGCACATACACTGGTACCGCGTTTACTTATTCGCACTAGTGACGATGCTGCAGGCTATCGTTACAATATGAAACGTCGAGAAATGTTGGTCCGACCGTTAGATCCCGCCATTCGACCGACGTCAATAGTGTATGTGCCATATGGGAAAATACACTAAAAACTGCCTATGGTGCTATTTAAGAAAAAATGACACGGGACACCATAATTACGATTATATTACTTATCTTCGTTTTTCAATTTGACATGACACGGCCATGATAAACACAACAAACTATGGCGTAACAATCAATGGTAACGAGTACGAAGTCAATTCAGCGAAGGCCATGATTTTTAATTATGCTAATCAGAAATGACGTCATTAACAAAAACTAACATCAAACAAAATTAAACAAAATATTTAAAATTTTTATTATTAAATAGGTACTTCTAAATCTGTATAAAAAAACTGTTTGGACACATTATTATATACGAAATGGGAAATATGTTGTTACAGCGACTGTTTTAAGCATATATTTCAATTTGCAGAACAAAATGGCGGTATTAAACCCCTTACAGAACGATATAAACACCTAGGCGAGTAAGTTTCCCTCTAAGAGATGGGGTTAATACCGACATTTTGTTCTGCAAATTGAAATATATGCTTAAAACAGTCGCCGTAACAACATAATAAAAGTTGAACCTTAAATTAATAATATAAATTTCGTCGGGTACACGCCACGTTTAGGGTGATCTGCCACCCCTTTAGTACTGACCAATCGATCTGCAAATATTATAATGTCATTATTGGGTCACCGACAAGCTAAACAAACAATTTCAGCCTTGAAGCAATAATAATTGTGGCCATTTTTTTTTGTTACATGTTGGGGGCGGTCTGCATCCCCCCCATACCACTATCTAGCAAAATCCCTTACTCAGGGCTTTTTAATATGCCTCCCTCAACATCTTCACTAAAATAAGGCCTTGAATAAATAACACCAAAAGCTTGTCACTAGCTCTCGGTCTAATATAGTTCTACGTCAAAAAAGTTTAATTTTGCCTCTCTAGCCTATACAGAGATATTGTCGATAATTTACCGCCATCTTGTGGAGAATTTTATCCCATTTATAATAATAATAATAAGAGCCTATATCATCCCACTAATGGGCAAAGGCATTCCCCATAGCTGTCCATGTCTTCCTGTCTATTGCAGAACGAACATTTTCCATCTAATTTTTTTATGTCATCCTTCCACCTTTTTTTCTGTCTCCCTTACTTCCCTTTTCCATCTCTTGGGTACCATTCCGTTAATATCTTTGTCCATTTGCCGTTATTCATTCTTGCTACATGCCCTGCCCATGCCCATTTCATGTATTTAATTTTTTGTTTTACGTCAATTAGTTTTGTTTTCTTTCTAATGATATTAGAATTATTATCCCATTTACGAATAGATAAAGCTTGATGAGGTTATCTTGAAAAATATTTGAGTTACAGACTTAGGGAGTCATGTCTGGAACACCCTGTTAATGTCATGCATCGTTTTTATCAGTCATTTTTTTCATTCTTTTCCGATAAAGGAAAATTCGTTTTCAAAACACTGTTTTGTCTTTGATTTCTACATTTCTTCTTTTTGTGTAAGTATTGTTTTTTTCTGAATTGTCTTACAAAAAAAATATTTTCGTTGTAATAATTATTTTGACAGCCTATTAAAAGATTACTTTTATATGGATTTTCAAATAACATGAGTCATGACAATAGAAAACGTATCAAATACAAAAATATGTGTAACGAAAAAGAAAAACCATGGAAGATAGAGAGAAAAGAGACTAATCTCCATGGATTCACCGTTGTCTAAAAATCGACGAAAATAACGGTTCTTATTCCAGCGGTAGAGGTGTTGAAGCTATAAGACCTCAAGTAGAGTAGGTAATCGGGCGATTTGTTTATTGCAAAATAGAAATAAATTGAATAAAAAATAATCGATCAGGTTAACTAACAGTAAACAATACTATGTTGCCGTGGCTTCGTTCATAGAATCATAGTGTAAGAACAAAATATGTTCTTACTTTTAATAAATAAAACACAATATATTCTATTAGAATAAATTCGTAATGAAATATGTTTTCTTCGATATGATATTTTTATGAATTCAAAACGAAAAAAGTGTTATTGATTATCAACAACTTTCAATTTTATGGCGTCGCTATGTAAAAATAATTTTGAAAAAGGCATATCAAGAATGAGTGTAATGTAACAAAATTATTGCTACATTACACCCCCCCTGCGCGTGGAAAAAAAATTGAAATGGAAGGTTCGAACTTCCAAACCAACTGCAAAACACCACGCGCAGGAAACAAAATTAGCTGTCTGATAATATATTAAATATAAACAAAATAATGTACAAATCATTAAATAATACACACTGAAAACGAGTCAATTTTCAATGTTTGCAGTTTTTAAACGATCACAAGAAACACTATCTTGACGACCATTAATGTCTAAAATAAAGTATTTATCACTTTTTGAAATAACACGAAAAGGTCCACTGTATGATGGTTTCAAACTTGAGAAAGCGTTAATGTTTCGCACAAACACAAAATCTGCATTAATTAGTGGATTTGAACACTTAGGAAACTCTTTATCAAAATAGTACTTCGGCAAATTTGTTTTTAAACGATTAATAAAATCACTATCAGTAGAATTTAATAGTTTTTGTTCAAAAAATTCTGCAGGAAGTCTAAGAGAAGATCCATATAACATCTCAGCAGGACTGGCATTCACTTCTTTCTTTATTGAAGAACGAATAGAGAGTAAAGTCCAAGGTAAAACATCAATCCAGTTTTGATGATTAGAACATTTCAAAGATTCTTTTAAACGTCTATGGAATCTTTCGACGAGGCCATTAGATTGGGGATGATAGCTTGTCGTCATTATATGTTCAGTACCTATTTCTTTAAGAAAATGTTTCCACATGATTGACTGAAATTGCAGTCCTCTGTCAGTAGTAATTTTTCCTGGACAACCAAAACGGGAAATCCAGTCAGAAATGAAAACATTGATTATATTTTCAGTTGAAATGTCTGTTAATGGTAAAGCTTCTGGCCAACGTGAAAAACGGTCAACGATGGTCAGTAGATACTTGAATCCATTACAAAAGGGTAAAGATACGATATCTAAATGTATATGATCAAATCTGTTATCAGGTTCCTTAATAGGAAAAATTGGTAGTTTCACATGAGTCGTTATCTTATTTTGCTGGCAATTTAAACAATGCCTTGTCCATTCTCTTACTTGTTTATTCATACCTGGCCAAAAAAATCTGTTGACCAATTGATTTTGCGTTGAACGTATACCAGGATGACCGAGATTATGAACAGAATCAAAAATATTTCGTCGAAAATCATCTGGTATATAAGGACGAGGTTTCTTTGTTGAAAACTCACACCAAATCATTTTTCCGTTTTTTAATTTAAATTGTTTAAAATTAAATTTCGGTTTTGAAATTAATTTTAAAAGTTCTTGATTGTTACTTTGTGCAATAGAAATGTCATTGAAATCTATTGACATGCCATCAGGGCAATAAACTTGATTAATACGTTTTTTATTTGTTTTAACATTGATAATATTTATTCTTGAAAGAACATCAGCAGGGATGTTTTCTTTGCCTTTAATGTGACACACATCTGACGTAAATTGTTGAATAAATAAAAGTTGTCGGAGTTCTCTTGGTAGATAATTATCCGATTTAGATTTCAACGCCAAAGTAATTGGACGATGATCAGTAAAAATTGTAAAATGACGACCTTCAATATAATGTCTGAACTTCTTAATTGAGCAATAAATTGCCAGAAGTTCTCGTGAAAATACACTGTACTTTGTTTCTGTTTTTGTTAACTTCCTGGAGAAAAAAGCAAGTGGTTTGAATTCATTATTAATTTTCTGTTGAAGAACTGCACCAATTCCAATATCTGAAGCATCGGTGCTGATAGACAATGGTGCTCCTCGAACAGGATGCGAAAGAAGGGCACATTGTGCTAATGCGTTCTTCGCGTACTTAAATGATTCCAAAGCTGGAACATCAAGAGATACAGGTTTATCTGTAGCTTTACCAGGAATTATAAATTTATTTAAAGGAGCTAAAATTGATCCACAATTATAAATAAATCTATTATAAAAATTAATTAATCCTAAAAAGTTACGTAACTTTCGTTGAGAATCAGGAATAGGATAATCTTGAATAACTTTGACTTTTTCTGGTAGTGGACTAATTCCGTTAGTTGTGACAAGGTGTCCTAAGAAAGTGAGTTCTTTCACTGCAAAGATACATTTTTTTGAATTAATTGTTAAGCCAAAATCATTTAATCTTTTGAAAAGTAAATTTATATGATTAAGATGTTGTTCTTCATCATCGCTAAAAACTAAAATGTCATCTAAATACACAAATACAAAATTAAAACCGGAAATAACTGTCGACATAAATCTTGAAAAAGTTTGACCAGCATTTCTCAGACCAAAATTCATCTGTAAATATTCAAAAGAACCAAATGGAGTAATAATAGTAGTTTTGGGAATATCATCGGGATGTATTGGAATTTGGAAATACGCTTGTTTTAAATCTATTTTAGAAAATATTTTTTTGTTTGAAATTTTGTACGTAAAATCTTGTAAAAAAGGAATGGGATATCTGTCAGGAATAGTAATAGCATTAAGTCTACGATAATCTCCACAGGCACGATAAGATCCGTCTTCTTTTTTGACCATGTGAAGAGGGCTTGACCAGGGGCTATTAGAACGTCTAACAATTCCTGACTCAAGTAGTCTATCAAATTCAGATTTGGCAATATCGTATTGTTCAGGATTAAGTCTTCTAGGTGCAGAAAAAATTGGTTTACCATCAGTAAAAATTCTGTGAAAAAAATTATGATTAATTTTTTTCTTAAGGTCAAAATTAGTTAAATCAGGGTATTTGTCAAGTAATTTTAAATATGGGTTAGTAAGGGAAATATTTGACACAAAGTTATTTGCAAGAGAAAGTTGCCTAGAAAAGAAGTCGATGGAAATGTTAAAATGTGTTAAAAAATCTAATCCGAGGATTGGGAATTGAACTGGAGCCACAAAAAAATTCCAGTAGAATATTCTACCTAGGTTAAAATCTAATTTTAAGTTTAATTTACCAGTGGCTTTGATATAAGAACCGTTTGCAGCAGTAAAAAATTTAGTAATAAAATTCATGTCTTGTTTAAAATTATCAGAAATTGAACTTGGTATAAAACTGTTGGTTGAGCCCGTATCTATTAGAAATTTTATATTATTAATTTTGTCAAGAGAAAATAATAGGTGAGGGGATTGGATTTGCGTGTTTGAATGTTCAGAAACCAATCCAATTCTGAACAAATTTAGTTTTCCGATTTCTCGTAAAAAATACATTGAGGGTCACATTTATTTGCACGATGGCCAAAATTTTTGTGATAAAAGCATATAAAAGGTTCATTCTTGTAAGAAACTTGGTAAGAATTTTTATTCAAAAAACGTTTATTGTAATCAAAATTAGATGAAGATGATTCGATAGAACTGAGACGATTATTTATTTTATCGATAGAATCGGTAAGTTGCTTATGAAAGCTAGATTCAGTAGAAGATTTAAGTGAATTGCATGATTCATTTTGATTTATTAAAAAAATTTTGTCGGCAATATTAGCAAGGGAATTTAAATTTTGATTTAAATTTGGAATAAGGGAAATTTGAATATTATTAGGAAGTTTATTAATAAAAATTTGTTTAAGAGCTTCTTCTGGTAAATTTAAATTTCTAGAATAACGTTGAATATTGTTAAGAATAAAAGATGGTTTCTCAATATTATTGGAATCAATTGAAAAAAGTTTTTTTAAATTACTATTTTGGTCAATATTAAATTTAAGTAAAATTTCTTTTTTTAAAATTTCGTACTGATCGTTTTCCGGAATATTAAAAATGACATTACTGACGAGTGTGGCAATAGACATTGGTAACGAAGAAACCAATAAGTCATACTGTTTTTGAGAATTCTTAATGTTATTAAGAGAGAAAAGTCTCTCAACTTGTATAAAATATAACTCTGGATCTATTAAACTAAATTCTGGGAGCTTAATATTATTTGTCATAATGATAAATTATAAAAAAATTACTTATCTTAAATATAAAAATTGTGTTCCTTTCAGTCGGGGTCACCAATTGTAAGAACAAAATATGTTCTTACTTTTAATAAATAAAACACAATATATTCTATTAGAATAAATTCGTAATGAAATATGTTTTCTTCGATATGATATTTTTATGAATTCAAAACG
Organism: Mongoloraphidia duomilia; assembly: GCA_039654895.1. Classification (NCBI taxonomy): domain Eukaryota; kingdom Metazoa; phylum Arthropoda; class Insecta; order Raphidioptera; family Raphidiidae; genus Mongoloraphidia; species Mongoloraphidia duomilia. The sequence goes on along the minus strand of CM077527.1, from coordinate 494,505 downwards.
AAAAAAGTGTTATTGATTATCAACAACTTTCAATTTTATGGCGTCGCTATGTAAAAATAATTTTGAAAAAGGCATATCAAGAATGAGTGTAATGTAACAAAATTATTGCTACAATAGTAACTGGTTCCATGTAGAAGGGTGCAGAAGCGCCGCGCGTAAAGCTTTTAAACCCTTACTGTCATCGATTTTCGGGACACACGTTTCGCTGCCTATATCAGTCTCCTTTCGCTATCATCCATGAGGACAACATCCCCTCTTTGTCATTCCTAACACTAAATTGGGACAGAGACCATACAAATACAAAAAACTCGGGTCGCAGTGCCAAAACCCTGCCGACAATATAGTGTATTTGCTAATACTGGCATTGTGGCTTTATTATGTGAACTTAAGTTTGTTTTTGAACAAAATAAAAAGTTTAACCCCTAATTAATACATCCCTTAAAATAATACTTTTTCTCTTAATTTCAATATTTTTATCAATGCAACCTCGGTACCAAATTAAATACACCCTTCAGTAAGTAAAGCACTATCCGCAAACTAGTGTTTTCATAAAATTTGTAAGTCCGGTCCTGTCAGGCCGATTTTATTAAAATTTTAGCAGCACATTTTAATCTTTACTTAAGGGTTAAATTTCAATTTTGAAACGATTCTGAGAATTTTTTCGGCATTTTTGGGCCCAAAAACATTTTTCAACCCCTAAAAACCACCCTTAAAATGGTCCGATTGGGCCCATTTTAAATAGGCTTCGTGCGGTGATGGATTTCAACGTGCCTACCAAATTTCGTCAAAATCAATGAACTCTTTCGAAAATTATTGCCCGCACACACACACACACACACACACACACATCTATATATATAAAACAGTTCCGTTACTGACTGATTGATTGACTGACAGACAACGCCCAGGTCAAACCGCTGAAGATATAAACTTGAAATTTGGACAGTAGGTTCCTTTTGTGACGTAGGCACCCACTAAGAAAGGATTTTTCGAAATTCAGCCCCTAAGGGGGTTAAATAGGCGATGAAAGTTTGTATGGAAATTCGTCGTTTTTGAAGTTAGAAGCATGAAATTTTGCACAGGAGTTTCTTATATAACGTAGGTGAGCACTAAGAAATTTTTTTTTGAAAATGCATCCCCTAAAGGGGCTAAAAAGGGGATGAAAGTTTGTATGGAAGTTCGTCATTTTTAAAGTTAGAAGCATGACATTTTGCACAGGAGTTCCTTATATTACGTAGGTGAGCAATAAAAAGGGATTTTTAAAAATTCATCCCCTAAGAGGGTTAAATAGGGGATGAAAATTTGTATGGAAGTTCGTAATTTATTAAGTTAGAAGCATGAAATTTTGCACAGGAGTTCCTTATATAACGTAGATGAGTAATAAGAAACGATTTTTGAAAATTCATCCCTTAAAGGGGTTAAATAGGGGATGAAAGTTTGTATGGAAGTTCGTCATTTTCAAAGTTAGAAGCATGACATTTTGCACAAGAGTTCCTTATATTACGTAGGTGAGCAAAAAGAAAGGATTTTTAAAAATTCATCCCCTAAGAGGGTTAAATAGGGGATGAAAATTTGTATGGAAGTTCGTAATTTTTTAAGTTAGAAGCATGAAATTTTGCACAGGAGTTCCTTATATAACGTAGATGAGTAATAAGAAAGGATTTTTGAAAATTCATCCCTTAAAGGGGTAAATAGGGGATGAAAGTTTGTATGGAAGTTCATCATTTTTGAAGTTAGAAGCATGAAATTTTGCACAGGAGTTCCTTATATAACATAGGTGAGTAATAGTGTATTAATAAAATTGGATCGAACGAGCGAAGCGAGTGAGTTATGTATTATTAATATTCGAGCGAACGAGCGAAGCGAGTGAGTAATGTATTAATAAAATTCGAGCGAACGAGCGAAGCGAGTGAGTATTGTATTATTAATATTCAAACGAACGAGCGAAGCGAGTGTGTAATATTGTATTATTAATATTCGAGCGAACGAGCGAAGCGAGTGAGTTATGTATAATAAAATTCGAGCGAATAAACACCACCAGCCCAGCTTCGCTTCGCAGGAGGAGAATTTTTCGCGGGGGGGGATAATAAATCATAAATCGAAAAATACGTGGGCGAAGCCACGGGTAACGGCTAGTATATATATATATAAACATTTCCAAAAATGGTGCCAAATTGTTCAGAAGGCTATGAAACATCGAGAAATTTTGGTCCGATCCCTAGGTCCCGCCATCCGACCGACGCCAATAGTGTATGTGCCATATGGCAAATACCCTAATAATGGATGTTTTGTGATGTCATTTAGTTTTAAGAAAGTTGTTATTTGATGTAGTTGAAAGATGCTAATGACGCCTAATGACTTATAATCACGTCTATAATCTACAATAAAAAAAAGAGTGTGTGTCTACTATGTACGCACGTCAGAAGTTATACTTCATTTACGTAACAAAACCAAAATAACCCCAAAAATTTTATCCCGCGTGCCAGTACTAAACGTTTGTAAAAAAGACGATAAAATAATAAAATAAAGATATTAATTAATAAATTAATTTAATTTAATAAATTATTAATTTATGAAATATATTTATTTATTACATTTATATCTAATTATTTATAAAAAAAATGCATTTGTGTTGAGATTCGAACGCGGGACCTATTGCGTACGACGCCATGACGTTACCGTTAGACCACCGTCTTATAAGAGTGCTATATAATAGGATATTATAATGAAGAAAAATAATAATGTGAAATCAGTACGGTTTGAAGTACGAACTCATATTTAACGAAAGCGGCACAAACGAGCATTTGTATGGCAAAAGCTTTTATTAATGTTATTCAAAACTGAAAACGCTCTTGTCACATTAAGACTGGTGTAACGACTAGTTATTACTAACGACTATAACTTCATGGTGAATGGTGATAAATTTTCGTGACGCGATGCGCGCGCATCCTAAAAATTCACTCTCATAATTTTTCCATAACGCGCCAAAAGAAGTATAACTTCAAAAAAAAGATATGAAACAAACCATGTTTACGACTCTGTCCAAGGCATCACCGATGTCGGATCCATGGCTACAAGTGGTCACCAAACAACACCAAATCAATAATTGTTTAAATCTAGACATTTCACTGTATTTCTATAGATTAGCTGTATTGGCACACACGACCTAGCGTGACGCTTAACCGTCTGACACTGATTTTCGTTATTGAACTATTTTTTAACACAGAGATAACTTTTTTACTCAGAACTAGACAAAAACAAATATTATCAGGTCACAGATGTGGATTAAGACTTATTCTCTAAAAACACGTTAACATAGTACAGTAAAGTTAAACAGACTGTCGCTAACATAGCTCTGTAACAATATTCTCTATCACTATCACTAATTCTCTATTTCTAAGCCTACGCCGTGTGTCCTTCCGTCTGTCTGTCTGCCCTACCTTTAAAAGGCTGTATCTTTTGAGCCGTAATAGGTAGCAGATTGAAATTTTCACAGAATATGTGTTATTATAACGAATATCCTAACAAATAATAAAAATTTTTTGGAGCATACAAGTAATTCAAGAATTACAAGGCGCGATATTCATGTGGGTACTGTGTGTAAACGGTTTTATCGAACATAACACTGAGAAGATTTATAATTTTGTAGTAGGCTATGAGCCTTAAGACCTAATATAAATAGGGTAAATGCGGGAGAGATGCCGCACGTTTCGAAAAAATATCATAATTTTGTAAATATTGTATTTTATGATTTTATATTTTAGCACAACCTAATACAATCATTTAGCCTTAATTATACACAAAAACAAAATAAAAATTCTGATAAAAATCATACTAAAATAAAAATAATAAAAAACATTGCAAAGCGGCGTCTCTCCTTCACTCTTGGGTGAGACGCCGCACCGAAAAAGGATAGATGCCGCAGTCCCTTTTATGCTGCTTTCCAAATTATTTTTCGTAATTCCTCCCTGGAACATGCATTGCACTTGTCTTGATACATTGTGCAAGACTCATGAAGCCATTCTAAGCATTTAATTAAGGCATTCCAACCAATCATCTTTTCTTGTGGTTTTGTGATAGGTAATCAAAGCATTCAACGCAAAAATATTTTTTTTCTTTTGTGTATTTATTATTTTGGCAATGCTGCTCCACTCATGTAGACTGCTGGTTTTATTTGAGCATGACATGTCAATTTTACTGTAGGGCATCTATCCCAAATCATAGTGCGGCAACTATCCTTTTTGTTGGGAGAGACATCGCATGCAAGGGCGGTGGAGTACAAATGTCAAGTTAGGTTATGTTGATTTTAAACGTGTTCACAAGACCCTAAAAGTGTCTCTGAAACCATGAAATTTTGCGAAAATTTCACCCCAGTATTTTTACAGATGTATATAAAACCACTAACAAAATTTCATCACAAAAATTTAGAGATACCTTCGAAAAACTTTAACTTAAATACGCACAAAATCATATTCAACACATGCGACGTATGTGTCAAGATAAGATGAACGAACATACGTACTTGTAGCACGATCCATTGGTAAATAGGTAAGTTAATAGCCATTCGGCGTTTCTCCTACCGCGGCATCTCTCCCGCATTTACCCTATGTATTGGATTACATAGAAAAAATAGTACAGTGAATTTTTTAAACAACTTTCCAAAGCAACGGTTGACTATTAAGCGTAACTCGGAACCGGCTAAATAAAAAAAGTCATGATGTGTCGTAAGACACCCGACAGAAGCTATGCTTCTTACGCATTGTATATAAACCCGAATTTATCAAAGATATAAATAATACAATTAAAAAGCTATTATTTGATCGCCATTTTGAAATATGACGCCATTTTATTTTCGTGTGTCTTATTAAATTCTCAAATATCAATTTTCAAAAGGATCGGATAATTTTAACAAAGAAGTATACAGTGTGTCCCACCTTATTTGAGACATAGGAATTTAACATAGGATTTTGATATTTTGTTAATATTTGCTCCCCATTAAATGTTTTTGTTATTTTTATTTTACGAACTGGTTCTAAATATCTTCAGGAATGATTTTGTAATTTATTTTTTTCTTAATTCTCGTTAAAAATTCAAAAAAATCACATTTTTGAGAAATAAAATACGAAGCTTAGTTTGTATACCAGTTTTATGAGCGCCGACATCGTTTCGTTCATAGCCAAGTTGACAGCGCGCAAGGGCAATAATTATACATTCCACCAAACTTGAGTTCGAATCCCGGGTCCTCAAATATTTTTTTTTTTTTATGAAAATACATTGGAAAATTATTTTAGATAAAAAAAATTTAATTGAAAAGTTATTTAAAAATAAATAAATTTAATGTTGAGCGTCTATAATTTACAATTTTAATTTTTTTCGACTATTCATCTTCAGCACTTTTAGTTTAGTATGTGCTGAAGATGAGAGCTTAGCTCTTGAAATGTACATTCACGAATAAAATAATTATTGTGGTAAGAAGTGTCTAAACTATTGTTTTATTTTTATAATGACTAATAGTCGAAAAAAATTAAAATTGTAAAATATAGACGCTCAACATTAAATTTATTTATTTTTAAATAACTTTTCAATTAAATTTTTTTTATCTAAAATAATTTTCCAATGTATTTTCATAAAAAAAAAAATATATATTTGAGGACCCGGGATTCGAACTCAAGCTTGGTGGAATGTATAATTATTGCCCTTGCGCGCTGTCAACTTGGCTATGAACGAAACGATGTCGGCGCTCATAAAACTGGTATACAAACTAAGCTTCGTATTTTATTTCTCAAAAATGTGATTTTTTTGAATTTTTAACGAGAATTAAGAAAAAAATAAATTACAGAATCATTCCTGAGGATATTTAGAACCAGTTCGTAAAATAAAAATAACAAAAACATTTAATGGGGAGCAAATATTAACAAAATATCAAAATCCTATGTTAAATTCCTATGTCTCAAATAAGGTGGGACACACTGTATACCTATGACCGCCATTTTGAAATATGACGTCATTTTATTTTTTTGCGTCCTATAAAACTCGCAAATATTAATTTTCAAAAAGATCGAATAATTTTTATAAAAAAGTGCATACGGGCGCCATTTTGAAGTCTGAAGTAATTTTATTTTTTTGTGTCCTGTAAAACTCTCAAATATCAATTTTCAAAAGGATCGGATAATTTTAGCAAAAAAGTACCTACTGTGATGATGTACCTTTTCTCATCACAAATTTCCTATTTTATAACCTTATTCTACTTTCTTATATTTCTTTTCACTTCTAATGGTTCTCTCAGTTACGATAAGATCGGGCCGACTTTTGAATTTAATTTAAACAAATACTGAGTGATAAGTGTAGCTGTGGTTTAACGGACTTTTAAGAAAAAACATTTTTTATATTTGATTAACAATTAAAACCTACCACGGCAACGGAAAAATATAAACAGATTTTTCCACCTATCGAAAGGGGCCATTATGGCGATCGGACGTATATTTTGGAGTTCCTCAAGAAAACTCCCCAAGAATCTATTTATCTCTTAAGTTTTTTTTGGACAATTAGAGTTTAAAAGGATAATGGAGCAGTTTGACATGAGTAACATACCTTCGGTTGTCGTATCCTATTCATATTCATTTTTATTAGAATAAATCTTCCGGGACATGGTAATGTATCGATCTAATCTTTCGTCCCTTAATTTAAGTAATCCATCTAATGAATTCTTATTCATAATATTTTTTTTTATTAAAAATTTTTACTTTCACACTGACAATTGGCAGTTCGTTTTTTTCGGTGTTCGCCATTTTTTTTATTTCGGTGTGATGTTACCAACCTAAAAATGGTTTGGCCAAAACTTTCCTACCTTATTCTAATTGACTAACCTTGACCTAGATATTAAGCATTACTTGTCTCAGAACGGCTGTTCAACAATAAGCTGTTCTTATGTAATATTTATTATTATGTTTAAATCTCGGTTTAAATAAAAAAAAACTATCCTAATCCTTATATTCTTTATTTAGTGGATTGAACATCGACTGGATCGATTACCTGACTGTTATAAATTACCTCTGGGATTTCTTAGAATCGATCAAATGGGCCCAAATATTAACATAACTGCAGTCACTGATCGATCTTGCTCATGACCGATCTACTCGAGTTTTTCCTGCCTTTCTTTTAATTTATTCAGGTGGGAGTTCGACTACAAAGCTGAGCGCACCCTGCAAAGCTCACACTACATATGGCTGCCATTTTAAAATATGACGTAATTTTATTTTTTTTATGTCCTAGGAAACTCTCAAATACCGATTTTCAAAAGGATAGGATAATTTTTACAAAAAAGTACATATGGCCACCATTTTGAAATCTGACATTTTTTTATTTTTTTGTGTTCTATGAAACTCTCAAATATCAATCAAGGATCGGATAATTTTTACATAAAAGTACACACGGCCGCCATTTTTAAATCTTACATGACTCAGTCTGCATTTTACAAATGCCTACCAAGTTTCAGCTTTCAATGGAACTACGGAAATACCCTAAATGTTTTTGATGACTGATGAATGAGTAATGAAATCAATGAACTTTACCCCCAGACCCCAGATTAGCTTTTTTCACCATATTAAATGTATATTTTTAACCGACTTCAAAAAAAAGGAGGACGTTTCAATTCGACTGTACTTTTTTCTAATATTTGTTACCTCATATTATGTCTTATATTTGTGAACCGATTTTGATGATTTTTGTTTTATTTTATAGGGAATAAATTCAGGGTGATCCCATATAAATTTTACTTAAATCGGTTCAGTAGTTTGACTGATTTTTTTTATTATGTATTTTTTATGTTGTCACGTCATATCTTCCGCATTTGTGAACCGATTTTGATGATTCTTGTCAGGGTTCTAACCAGCGACCTAGACTGCGTATAAAGGGGCTGCGATACGCCTACGCTACGCATCCCGTTGTACGTACTGTTATAATATTAATTATGATATATCAAATTGTCTGTTTGAAATGACGAAGTATTCTACAATAGTGTTGGGATATATACTACGCGATTCTTCGATTGAACGTGACGTGATCGTAATCGAACGGAAAAAAAACGAGGCTAAAAATTACACTTAAAAATGTATTGTACTAGCGGCCCGGTCCGGCTTCGCTCGGGTGCTATGTATGTATAATTTATTATAATTATTAAGTAGTAGGATTCCGCCAATACGCTAAAATGCAAAAAAAATTGCAGAGTTACATTTTGTTACTATCCCACAAGAAAATACAGGGTGAGTTCGACCACCCGTATCAGTCGTTTTCTTCGAAAACGATTAGCCGTAGAGAGTTGTGTCAAAAATTTGTATCATAAAAGCCCTAATAAAGTATCGAATTGTGATAATTTTTTTTCCGGGAAGGTCGGCTTCCCTATTAGTTTGCTCCAGAATGTCCAGAACTCCGGAATTATAAATGTAACGATAGGTCGAAAGTGGTATTGTTTAAAAGATCTTTAAAAAATAAACAAGTTTTGTAGGAAATTTTTTTTTATTACTGCCACCCCTGTAAATTTCTGTAAGTATAAATCTATATATTTAAAACACAAGCCCTGTTTCTCTAGACAATCCGCCAGCAACCCCTGCTCAACCGATTGACATAATTTTTTTTAAACTGAGGCCTTTAGTCCACAGATATGTTATCGCTATTTTTTTTTTGGTGAAATTTCTTTAAAAGGGGTGATTTCAAGCGATAATAGTAAAAATGACGAGGGAGGCAGTGGGGCGAAGAAAAACGTAAACAGAGAAAATCCATCGGCGTTCACGATACATGAGTGTGAGAGAAATGCAAATATGTACGCATGTCATGGATTGGCTATGCAAACAATAAACAATGAAACATCTTGACAGTTGTACATTTTAATTTTTAGAGCCCAGATTTTAATAGGGTTATATTGACAAAATTTCCAAAAGTATTTAAAATTAAACAATAAAGATGTATATGTATGTGCAAATTTTTTTTCTCTTTTAAATATAGTACTTTATAGTTTCTCAAATACCGACAAACTCATCGATTTTTTTCTGAAGATCATTCGTACGTAAGTATTACACTGATAGATACGTTCTATAGCTTCTAAAAACCTACTATTTTACGTACACTTTAAAGTTATGTTTGAATCAAAAATATTTATCAAAAATTATATTAAAAACATATCGTTAAAAGCTAGGTTATGTGTTTTACTCACGCGTTCGTATACACAATGATATTGAGAAAGCTTGAAATATATATTTCTTATTGTTTTCTTAATAAAGTGATTCATATTACATATAAAAAAGGTTTGTGTTGGCAAAAATTTTTTTTTGGCGATAGCCTTTATTAAACCATTGTTCTTTGAAGACATTGTTAAGTCGTCGCAAAAAAGTTTTGCACGGGTACACTAGTATAAATTATTATATGTTCAAAACTTCGGAATTTTAGAAAACACGATAGGTTGAAAGTGGTGCTGTTGAAAAGCTCTTTAAAAAAAAGGCAAGTTTTGTAGGAAAAATTATTTAATTACTGCCACCCCTGTTAAGTAACAATCGTTTGAAATTATTAAATCAAAATTTCATATTAACGATCGAAGTCGGCATTAAAAATCTAGCAACCTTAGACATTGCACAAGTGTTCAAACTGTCTTCCATTTACTCTTTAATACATACTACTGAGCTCTTCTGGTTATACTGTGAGTGTACTTCTTCAGTGTTTAATGATTGATAGATAGGTAATTAGATTTTAAATGCGGACTTTTAAAAAGTTCGTTATTATGACATTTTAATTTAGTAATTTCAAACAAATATTACTTAACAGGGGTGGCAGTAATAAAAAAAAATCCGTACAAAACTTCGACCTATCGTTACATTTATAATTCCGGAGTTCTGGACATTCTGGAGCAAACTAATAGGGAAGCCGACCTTCCCGGAAAAAAAATTATCACCATTCGGTTCTTTATTAGGGCTTTTATAATACAAATTTTTGACACAACTCTCTACGACTAACCGTTTTCGAAAAAAACGACTGATACGGGTGGTCGAACTCACCCTGTATATTTTTCCGGGATGAAAAGTACTCTATGTCTTCCAGGACCTAAAATAACTATATACAAAATTTTATGAAAATCCGTTCAGCCGTTATGGAGCTGAGTGGTAACAAATTAACAGAGACCAGAGTACCTGACCGTAGTGTGCAAAGGGTTACTGAAAAAAATGAAAAAAAAATAAAACAAAAAAAAGTTATTTTTTTGTTTTTTTCCTTTTTTAGGTGGCCTTTTGATGATTGACGCCAATACATTGATGACGTATCGATACCATTCTAAGGCTGAGGCTACATTGGCGCCGTTTCCGACCAGATCAGATCCGTAATGTCGGATGTGAACAAACACCAGTAATCTTATTAAGTGGCTACAGTTATCACTTCAGACCGCGCCAGAAGATGTCAGATTGCAACAGACACGTTCCGACCGTCGGACGATATCAAACATGTTTGATATTTTCGTCAGACTACGGCCGTACATTTGACAGTTTTCAACAAACAGTGTTGTGTATCCTAAATTTATGCTAGCTATTATTACCATTTTATTTAAAGACGTGTTTAAATATCAATTGTGAGTATGGACAAATCACTTTTAATTGATCTAATACGTGAAAATCCTCCTATTTGGGACTAATGGGATAAAAGATACCACAACAGGGACGTGAAAGGTCTTTTGTGGAGAGATATTGGCGAAAAAATGAATCTTTCAGGTATGATTTAAAAGTATAATAATTTGTTTAATCTATTAATTAGCTCTGATCGATTTCAACGCATTGTTGAAGTTTGTTTTGTTTGTTGTTTATAATAGGGCTCGGAATTTTTCAAATTAAAGTATTCGAATATTCATTTAAACTTCTATTCGAATAGTTAAAATTAATAAAAATTGAAAAAGATCCAAAATTTCGCTGTTTTTTGGATTTTTACAAAGATCCGGCAGTCTGCCGAGATCGAAATAGTCACGGCCCTGGTTTTCCAAAAATTTTTAAATCAAACAATGCTGGGCAGTCATAACAAATATCATAACTATTGTTATTTGTTAAATGATTGAAAAAAATACATTATATTTCTGGGAAAATTTTTATCTCTATCGCTAATCTAAAATCATAAATCGCATATTGAAATCAAAACATAAACAGAGCAATGAGCAATAATTGGCGACAAACGATACTCAGGACTCAGGGACGCCAAAAACAAAGAACAGCTGTTGTATAAATGTATAATAAATGTTATTGTTGAACAACGATAAAAAATAATAAAAGCAGTGCATTTTGATTTTCATTTGAATCCGGAAAGAAACTAACTACAGTCTATGACAAATATTTAAATATCCAAATATTCAAAATTTGCACATCAAAAATTATTATTGTTCAACAAAGAAAAACTGTTTCGGTTATTTAGAGCTTATATAAAAACGAGTATTCAAATATGTATTTGAAATTCGAATATTCTAATATTGAATAAATCTGTTTTGAAAGTATTCGACCATTCGAATATTCATTTATTCGAATAAATTCGGAGCCCTGGTTTATAATATGTACAATACATCTGCACATTTTTCATTTTAATTAATAATTTTACAAAGGTGATAAACAGTTTGTTTGAAACTGAACCGATCTGATAGGCCCGTTAAAATAAACGTTCAGGTCTTTTCTAATTTGTTTCGCATCATTTTACTTTTAAATCCGTCGGATATTATCCACTCCCTATGAAGCCACTTCGTCTGAAGTGTCTGATTTGGTCTGGTCTGGTCTGATCGGATCTGGTCTGACACGGTTCTAGTGTAGCCTCAGGCTAAGAGTAATTGAACTCTAATTACCGATTTTCGTTGGATCTCAATATACCTACACAAATTTTAGCATTTATAACCTTAGTAGAGATTAATCAATTATCAAACATTTATTGTTACAATTTTTTTATACAGAATATATTTATAGTAGTAAATCGGCATACATATTTTAAGTATTTAATTATTCTAGCACCGACCGTGCTTTGTTATAACCAATGGTGAATTTTTCCTCTTTGCGCAAATAAATTCACATAAACTGTCGTACGTCTTGTTATCCGATGCACATACAGGTGCATGGTTGTTAGGGCAAATGCACTCCTCAGCTGTCACCATCGCAATAATTGCAGAAAGAATCACTAACAAAACCAACACTGCTTTCATGATTTTAATTTTGTTGAATTTTCAAAAAATATAATATTATCTAGTATTTACTATCGGTAAACAAATATGCAAATGATATTAAAAATTGAAAACTCTGTTATTTATTATCTACATTTTTTTAAAAAAATTCGATTATTTCATTATTAAATTGAAATATAGCCACGACAACTGCATGTTTGTTACATTTTCAAAATTTTCAAAATAGTCCAGTAATTTTAGATTTCCACTGCAGAAAAATTCCCAGTTAGCTGATTTTTTTTTATTTACCTTCGTTATGGTGTTCTAAAAAACGTGTAAAAAGTCCCCATCGATATCGTGCCGGCATTGCCAGATATTCGAGGTTCAAGTTCACGATAGACGGTTTTCAGTGAATTTCTCGGTTCCGTTCCATTTTTTGTAAAAAACAGTTATTGTCAATCTTGTAGAGGACGAAATTATCTACAACTTTTGTATTAACATTTTTTGTCTACGATTTATAGTTTTTCTTATTAAAGTACCCGCGGCTTCCTCCCCCTCGATTTTACATAATGGGATTATGTTGCTTCCCGAGGGCCTAACATAATGATTTGTACCATTATTTTAAGTTGAACTTAAAGCTAACGATTAATTATAATTTTATCGAAATTAATGCAGTAGTTCTCTACTTATAAGCAACCAAACATACAAATCGACAGCGCTCAAATAGACAGACAGACAAACAATTTTTTTTCGAAAATACGATATTTATACTTGACATCAATTATAAAGACCATTTTTAAAGTAATTTTGTAAAAAAAATTTACAAGGGTTGAGAGAGTGCGGATTAAGTACGAGTATGCATTTGCATACCGTATAACGCACTCTACTAAGAATAGCTCAGAGTAGCCATACTTTTAATTTTTTTTTCAAAATTCCTTTACGAATACTCATTATAATTGTTATAAAGACTATTCGTAAAGGAATTTTGTAAAAAAAATTAAAACTGTGGCTACTATTACTAGAGTGCGTTATACGGTATGCAAATGCATACTCGTACTTAATCCGCACTCTCTCAACCCTTGTAAATTTTTTTTACAAAATTACTTTAAGAATGGTCTTTATAATTGATGTCAAGTATAATTATCGTATTTTCGAAAAAAAATTGTTTGTCTGTCTGTCTGTCTGTTTGAGCGCTGTCGATTTGTATGTTTGGTTGCTTATAAGTAGAGAACTACTGCATTAATTTCGATAAAATTATAATTAATCGTTAGCTTTAAGTTCAACTTAAAATAATGGTACAAATCATTATGTTAGGCCCTCGGGAAGCAACATTAGCCCGTTATGTAAAATCGAGGGGGAGGAAGCCGCGGGTACTTTAATAAGAAAAACTATAAATCGTAGACAAAAAATGTTGATACAAAAGTTGTAGATAATTTCGTCCTCTACAAGATTGATAATAACTATTTTTTACAAAAGATGGAACGGAACCGAGAAATTTACTAAAAACCGTCTATCGTGAACTTAAACCTCGAATATCTGGCAACGCCGGCACGATATCGATGGGGACTTTTTACACGTTTTTTAAAACACCATAACGAAGGTAAATAAAAAAAAATCAGCAAACTGAGAGTTTTTCTGCAGGTGGGTCATTTCAATCTCTAAAATTACTGGAGTAAAAGAAAATAAACATAGATGACAAAAAAAATAGCCGAAATTATAACCTGTGTTTTTTTTTGTAAGTCTGTAAAAAATCAATAATTTTTATTAATACAATTGAATAAAAAAGTAATTAAAAAGATAAATGTTATATAAGTAATAATATCAGTGGCGGCTCGTGCCTGTTTAGACAGGTGGTGCCAAAACGAAAGTCAAAATAGAAAAGAAGTACCTATAAAACATAGAAAATAACTTACCTAGTGACTATCCACGCAACTGTCTATGCTTGACTAAACAAGTACACACTGGCACAAAGTGCAACAATAGAAATCCGAAAAAAAAAACAGTTTAATAAAGTTCAAGACCTCTACACATTTCTGGCAAAATAATAAAATAAAAAATATATTTTACGCAACACATAAATTATGACGTAAAGTTTCCGATAAATAAAGTCCATCCTTCTTTCTTTATTTCTTGTAAATTTTTCAATTACTTTATTATTAAAATTGTCAATTCCACTAACAAAATGTTTTTCCGCCGATAGCATACCTAAATTTTTTTTCTTCCTCACACCCGCACAGCCAATTGTTTTTATCATAAATATTTTTATTGAAATTGCGGCAGCGAGTTTTTTGTTGTCCACTTCCACTTTGTTTTTCTATTTTTAAATCAGGTAATGGCCGCCCTAATTCTTTTATTTGAAGTGTTTCCTCTAAAGAGAGCGCACTAAAAGATATTTTTAAAAAATTCACTTTGTTTGTGGTCATAGCGGCGAATAGTTATCAATAATGTCCAATAGATATACAAAACAAACTAAAGAAATTAAGAGTTAAGACGATACTGTCAGTAGTCACACAAATCACACACTACAAAGTTACACAAACTAAAAAAAAATGTTGACAAAGCAAACCGTCAAATAATAAAACAAAATTGTTATCAACAATAACATTTAACAGAAATTTTACAGTGTTGTAAATTCCAACAATGACCAAACAGAATATCGCCAATAATGTGCCTGGCACACATTTCATTTAGATTTAGCATTACAGTATAGGGAAATCATGAGTCATAGTTCTATCTCTCTTGCTCACATATAAAGACCGTAAGGTATGCTTTGTTTACACTGTGCCTATTATTAAATGGCACAGGATACGTGTTACTGATCGCGTGGTGAAAATGTTTTAGGAAATTTGTGCGATTTAGGCTGAACTCTGCTGTCCGGACGATCGATAATTTTATAAATTGATTAAAAAAAATATATTAATAAAAATATTAACAAAAAATATTTTTAGAGAAAATTGAAAAATTAGAGGTAGTGCCATGGCACTGTGGCACTACCCCACGAGCCGGCACTGAATAATATTATTTGATGTCACATGACAACAATTAATATTTATATTTATTTTTGCCTCTACCTATCGAGGGCGTGAAAATAAATGAGCGTGTAGCGATACCGTTGTTTGTATGGTTCCTCTATTACAAGCCCCCAGTTCCTAGGTTTTAATCCGGAAACTACTAAAAGTATCAATTAAAAACATTGTAACTGACATCGGTGACCGTAGAAAAAATTTTGACCAAAGCTTGTTAAATATGTAACGAATATTTTCTAAATTAAATTATGTTTTAAAGACCACCAACAGCTAAGGTTATTTGGGCCTAGCACCAATTTATATTTTCAATTCATTATTTTTTTTTAATAATAAATTGAAAATCCAATTGACACTTTTACCAACTCTCGGCTAGAACCCGAGAGTTGGTAATTCGAAACTCGAGGGACTCTTCAAATATTACGAATTATCGAGTGTTTGAAATATCAAATGGTTCGAAACAAAGGCTCAACAAACAAACGTTGAAACAAGTTTGAACTTGTCGCAAAATGTATGTATGTACTTACAATCTTTCCGCCTCTTTCTCTCTGCAACTTTGAATTGTCGAGTGTTGGACGCCGATGAGTTCGAATTAACGCGTCGTTTTGTTATATAGCAATGATTTTTTCGTACGAATTACCAAGTGCATAAAAATGTATTGATTTAGTTCGAAATATAAAGAGATTTTGTAGGGAACTCGTGACAACTTTGAATTACCGCAGGTTTGAATTAACAAGAGTCGACTGTACCATAGAATAGAAATTACCTGCCCTGAACATTGTATATTATTCATCTTTGGATTAATCACATCAACTAATCATGGACAATGGTTATAGAACGAGAGCTAGTGACAATTTTTTGGTGTTATTTATTCAAGGCCTTATTTTTGTGAAGATGTTGAGGGAGGCATATTAAATTGTCCTCATGAGTAAGTGATTTTGCTAGATAGCGGTATGAGAAGGATGCAAACCGCCCCAACATGTAACAGTCGCCGTAACAACATATTAAAATTTGAACCTTGAACTAATATATAAATTTCGTCGGGTACATGACACGTTTAAGTTGATCTGCCACCCCTTTAAAACTGACCAATCGATCTGCGAATATTTTAATGGCATTATTGGTTCACCAACAAGCTATACAAATAATTTCAGACTTGAAGCAATAATAATTGTGACCATTCTTTTTCTTACACGTTGGGGGCGGTCTGCATCCCTCCCATACCGCTATCTAGGAATCAAATCGGTGGTAGACTACTTCGATTGCAAATAATTGATATTTCTTTACATCTAACCTCTATAATCTGTACAAGGTTCAGACAGACAAAAATTTTGTATCCCATAAACTCGTGCATCTAAATCGAAATTCAGTTTATTGAAACTTGCAAATGCAAACAATGCATGCATTGATTTATTGCAGTTTACTCCTTAAGAATCGATTTTCATATAAGGCGCCCGGTATGGAAATTTTATGAGGAGTAAAATTTACACAAGCGTTAACTAAAAAGCCTTACGTTTTCTGCGCATCGTACCTTGCGCACCTTTCAATGTATGTATACTTGTATACAGCCGACGTGTACAGGGTATGCTGCGCGACAGCTGACGCATGTAAGTATGTATGTTTGCCTACTTTAAGGAGTAAACTCCAGTCGTCCGTCGGAGCTGACACAGACACTTTTTTTTTATTTATTCACTTTTCCGGTAGGCTTTTCCACAAACACCACAAAAAAATTTGAGATATTTTTAATTGAAGTTAATTACTAAAGGCAGGATATGAAAACCAAAACCGTTGTAGCAAATTAAAATTTCAGTACAAACTGTCAATTAATTTTAATTAGTTTTATGCAACGGTTTATTTGGATATTTGCATCTGAAAGGTTATATTAAATATAATAATTTATTAATCAATATTAACAACAGTAACAATTACAATAGTACCTAACAAGATTATTTCTTATAATAATTCAAATTTTCAATTTATTAGCTTCCAATTGGAAGTTATTGTAATGGGTCCGAAAATCGAAATCAAAATGTATAACAAATTATTATGTTTCAAGGTCATTACACTATTTTTAGAAAGATTTCTGTGTGTGTGTATGTGTGTGTGTGTACGTACGTACGTACGTGTCCATTTCTTTCTAAGACGAAATCTCGAGAATGAAAAATGATATCGACTACGTTAGGGTGCCAATCGACGCGTATTAACGTAAATATAATCTGAAAGAATTTTTTTCAGAATCGGTTCAGCCGTTCTTTTTTCTTAACCAAATAACCTCCAAAGAAATAGATTTTACACAATATCTCGCGAATAAAAAATTATAACGACTTCGTCATTTTGATCCGACATAAATTTTATAAAAATCTGTTCAGCTGTTTTTTTTTTTTTAATTATTGTTATAATTATGTTTTAATGATTAAAATGATTACTTTTCTGTGTAATATCTAATTTAATTATAATTATTAAATATTTATCAAACTGGGAAGTTTGTCGTGTGGACCTCAAGGGTCGCACTTTAGTCCTAATAAACTACCCACCTAACGGCTTGTTATAATTTATAAATTATAAACAATAACATTTTAAAAATCGAGTGTTTGATAGATCTTGAAATGGTGTAAAATACGCCTTTTAGAATTGGTTGACAATTACCTACTGATAAAAACTCAAAAAATGGAACCCTAACAATTGTTCCATTGTTTTGTCTGTCTGTCCCAGCCTTCTAGCTCCAAAAGTACTACAAAAATAAAATTGGCACATTTTACCGAATTTGATAGCCCAAACACAGGCTTAATATTTGGGAGCTTCCGTACATCGAAAAGGAGGTGACGTGGTACTCACGAGAGTTGATGTGTAAACATATGAATTCATATTGGTTTCATTCGAAAAAATTGTGGACGTGCACTGGTTTTAATGACTTCAAAATTTAATTGGTTCAATCAAGAAATCATTTAGGCATTCTAAACTAAGTCTTATTTCAAATGATCATTTTTGTTCGATCATTTTTAAATTGCTTATATTCTAATATTTGGTGTAATATAAAAATGCCAGCCCATTGGACGCGTATAGAGCGAATAAACAAAAGTTACTATGGCAACCGTTATTTTCTGCGCTAGTGCAGAAAGTAAACCATTTTCCGTACACTTACCTGTTAAATGAGTCATTAATGGCCGCTATACATACATCGAAAGTAACTATTTTGTAATGGATATGGCAAAAAATATATAACCAATGCTTGTAATACAAAAAATAAGTACAAGCTTTCTAATAATAATTGTAAAAAAGCTTGTTTTCTGATTGTTGGTAAATTTGATTTTTTTTAAATTTATTTTTGCCATACCCACTACAAAATAGCTAATTTCGATGTATGTATAGCGGCCATTAATGACCTATTTAACAGGCAGGTGTGCGGAAAATGGTTTACTTTCTGCACTAGCGCAGAAAATAGCGGTTGCCATGGCAACTTCTGTTAATTCACTCTATACGCCTGCGTACGCTTGCGTGCGCCTGTCATTACTTACTTGCACGAACTTCGCGGCACACTAGAAAAAATTCGACTGATGACCAGTCCTATACTTCCCACCTAGTAAATATTTGCAAAAAATAAACACTCTTTTTTTTATTCTTTGACTAGGCCCAAATAACCTTAGCTGTTGGTGGTCTTTAAAACACAATTTAATTTTTATTCTTTGAAAAAAGCATGGCCCTCTTTTTTGTTTGGTGATCTACTGATGGCTAGCTTAATATAGCAAAAATCATGGTTACCTTGATTTACGTACAATTTTTATTTTTTTTAGTAAAATATTTTTTTTCTCGAAAACTATACATTTTAGAGAAAAAAAATATTTACATTTTTTTCATATTATAACATCTAGAATTCATTTATATTTTTTTTTACCTATGTTAATACGTGACATTGAGGACGTTTTTTTGAATATCTCAGGATCCACTGAACCGATTTGACTCAAAATCTAATCAGATCTAAGTTAAAGGCTGATAAACACAATAGAACAATCGGCATGCCCGTATGTTGTTCCGTTCTTAAGATATCGAAGGCGAAAAATTGACCACATACACACACACACACATACACACATACACACATACACACATACACACACACATACAGACATCAGTCAGAAAATGATCTTAAACGATTGCTAGGGTCTCAAAACGTGAAAATCTGTTAAAATCTCGAAATATTGTTTTCGGACTGAATCCATTACTTCCCTACCATAGTAGAGGTGGGAAGTAAAAAAGATGGCGACGCAAATGAATTGTCAGAATTTTTTGACGTAAAGTAGGTATTTTGTAGTGGGTATGGCAAAAAATACCATATATGTCTCGTACGTAATGGTATTACGGCTCATGTGACTGTACAAACTCGCTATCGCTCGTTTTTACATACTGTCATCACTCGCCGTAATATACCCCATTACGTATCTAGACATACAATCTACTATTACTTACCACCAACTGCCTGGGTTAACCGAAGTTAGTACCCACCAATTCATATTTTCAATTAATATTGTTATTACGATACCATGAACAGTAATAAATTTAGCTATTTTTACTTTTTTTGCGTGAAAACATTTTCAAAAATAGAATTTCCCACAACTATTAAACATAAGTACGTATATTAGAATTTGACAGATTCCAACACGAGAGCTGAGTTGTTAACGTCATATGAATAGTCTTTTTTATGATATAATAACTGTACCCCATGTTCCCCTACAGATTATCATCCAGGAAAAATAAAGTTGGGTTGGTCTTATCTTATATTAATAATAATTAATGCACCGGTTCCCGCCATTTCCTTGTGACCGACCACTTTTATAATCATAATTAGATAAAAAAATATATATATATATTATGACTGTTTCCTATTAAGAAATCATCGCCACAAACACAATGTCGTTTATTTTAGTTAAAATATACATTAAGTAAGATTACGTCATTAACGCCGATCGCGTTGGCTGCAGTCGTTGTAGTGCGTCGTGTAATTATAAGCCATATGCGTTAGTGACGTCGTCAGCCACTCAAGAGAAAATTTGAGGTGTGGTTTATTTTCACCAACCTCAAAAGTTTATTGTGAAGCCGTTTTTGAGCGCTAGAAAAAAAAAGCCAACGCCATTGTTTAAGTCAGGTACGGATATCATTCCAATGCTTTAAAAAATCGTATATTGACTCACTGATAGAATAAATGCACATAAAGAAAATTATAATTTTATTAGTGGCCCCGTTCGACTTCGTCCGGGTGCTAGGAATTTATGATTTATTACCCATCCCCGTGAGAGACTCCCACTTGAGAAAAACCGTTGACAATGTTCGATTGTTTTATAAAAAAAAATTAATAAATAAAGGCAACAGAAAAAAAAATTGAAAAAAAAATTCGACTGATGACCAGTCCTATATTTCCCAACTAGTGAATATTTGCAAAAAATAAACACTCTTTTTTAATTCTTTGAAAAAAAGCATGGCCCTCTTTTTACTTCCCACTTCAACTATAGTAGGAAAGTAATGGATTTAGTCCGAAAAAAATATTTCGAGATTTTAACAGATCTTCACGTTTTGAGACCCTAGCAATCGTTTAAGATCATTTTCTGACTGGTGTCTGTATGTGTGTGTGTATGTGGTCAATTTTTCGCCTTCGATATCGTAAAAACGGAACAACATACGGCCGTGCCGATTATTCTGTTGTGTTTATCAGCCTTTAACTTAGATCTGATTAGATTTTGAGTCAAATCGGTTCAGTGGATCCTGAGATATTAAAAAAAACGTTCTCAATGTCACGTATTAACATAGGTAAAAAAAAATATAAATGAATTCTAGATGTTATAATATGAAAAAAATGTAAATATTTTTTTTCTTTAAAATGTATAGTTTTCGAGAAAAAAATATTTTACTAAAAAAAGAAAATTGTACGTAAATCAAGGTAACCATGATTTTTGCTATATTAAGCTAGCCATCAGTAGATCACCAAACAAAAAAGAGGGCCATGCTTTTTTCAAAGAATAAAAATTAATATTAGAAATCGTGTCCATCGTGATTATAATAAAATTAAGGAAAATCGCAGGATAGTGGACAAATATTTGATTTATTAAATTAAATGTACGACGTTTCGTTTATATATTTAAACTTTTTCAAGTACACAAAAATAACAATATTTATGAAAATTAATATTAATTACTAACCATAGCAATTAACATAAGATAGGGTACATAAGACAAAAACATGGTAACATGGTAACAAATTATGTTGACTAAAACTTTTTAACAATCAATAATAATAATAATACAAATTTTAGTATAATTTCATAACATAATTGTACTGACTACTTAAATTTTGAGTGTCTGTTCTATAATTGATTGAATTGTTTTTTCTAATAAAACACATTTCACTGATATTGCGTTTCTTCCAATTTGACTCTTTATCTAATATTTTAACTTCATTGAAAAGAAATTTATGCCCAGTGTCGAAATGATGAGATGACAACGCCGTCTTATTATCACTTAATAAGTTTATGTTTCTACAGTCCATTTTGTGCTGATAAATTCTATTTTTTAATAACTGTTTGGTTTGTCCCACATAACACTTATTACATTCACAAGGTATTTTATAAATAATATTAGATTGATGTGAGTTAGGCGTCTTATCTTTAAGTCTTGTGAATAACTTATTCAATTTATTTAAGTTATAAAACACCAACTTAATATTTGTGTTAGAAAATAATCTGTTGATCTTATAGGACAAGTTCTTCACAAATGGAAATCTAACGTAAAACTTGGTAGACTTAGTTCTTTCATCCACAGTATCCAACGTGTTATTTAGGTGATTTTGGTCCTCTATAAACTTATCAACGCATTGATGTATAAAGTTGACAGGGTAATTATTAGCTTTTAAGATATTTTCAACTTTCTTAAAATTGTCCTTATGGTAGTCTTGGTGACTTAATTTTGTTACCCTGTGTAACAAGCTTTTTATAACACTAATTTTCTGCTGTACTGGATGGTTTGATCGAAAATTCAGAAGCCTGCCTGAATGGGAAGGTTTCATATACCAATTCGTTTTTAATTCTCCCGAAGCTGAGCGTGTTACTAAGGTGTCCAAAAATGGAATTGATTTATCAACTTCTTTCTCCATAGTGAATTGAATCTTTTCATTAAACTGATTGAACCTTTGTAATAAATCATCAATTTTATTTTCGGGAACTGCAATGAAAGTATCATCCACGTAAACTTTTAGTATCGGAATTTTATATGGTAAAGTTTCCAGTACTTTGGAAACAACGTAATCCATCACGATGTTAGCTAAAACTGGACTTGCTGGGTTTCCCATTGCGCTGCCGTCAAGTTGAAGGTAGAAATTATTATTGTAGCTAAAATAACTTGTGTCAAAACAAAAACAAACAAGCCGTGAGGTGGGTCGTTTATTAGGACTAAAGTGCGACCCTTGAGGTCCACACGACGAACTCCCAGTTTGATAAATATTTAATAATAATAATTAAATTAGATATTACACAGAAAAGTAATCATTTTAATCATTAAAACATCAATAATTAAAAAAAAAAAAAAAAAAAAAACGGCTGAACCGATTTTTATAAAATTTATGTCGGATCAAAATGACGTTAACACGCCTCGATTGACACCCTTACGAAGTCGATATAATTTTTTATTCGCGAGATATTGTGTAAAATCTACTTTTTTGGAGGTTATTTGGTTAAGAAAAAAGAACGGCTGAACCGATTTTAAAAAAATTCCTTTCAGATCATATATACGTTAATACGCGTCGATTGGCACCCCAACGTAGTCGATATCATTTTTCGTTCTCGAGATTTCGTCTTAGAAAGAAATTGACACATACATACGTACGTACGTACGTACATACGTACACACACACACACACACACACACACACACACACACAGACATCTTTCTAAAAGTAGTGTAAAAATAGTGTAGTGACCTTGAAACATAAAATTTTTTTTTCCTTTTTGATTTCGATTTTCGGACCCATTACAATAACTTCCAATGGGAAGTTAATAAGTTCAACGAGCAAATCAAAAGTTATGTTGACTTTCTTTGGCTCACGTGGTCAAAGAAAGTCAACATAACTTTTGATTTGCTCGTTGAACTTATTTGTTTTTGTTTTGACACAAGTTATTTTAGCTACAATAATAATTTCTACCTTCAACTTGACGGCAGCGCAATGGGAAACCCAGCAAGTCCAGTTTTAGCTAACATCGTGATGGATTACGTTGTTTCCAAAGTACTGGAAACTTTACCATATAAAATTCCGATACTAAAAGTTTACGTGGATGATACTTTCATTGCAGTTCCCGAAAATAAAATTGATGATTTATTACAAAGGTTCAATCAGTTTAATGAAAAGATTCAATTCACTATGGAGAAAGAAGTTGATAAATCAATTCCATTTTTGGACACCTTAGTAACACGCTCAGCTTCGGGAGAATTAAAAACGAATTGGTATATGAAACCTTCCCATTCAGGCAGGCTTCTGAATTTTCGATCAAACCATCCAGTACAGCAGAAAATTAGTGTTATAAAAAGCTTGTTACACAGGGTAACAAAATTAAGTCACCAAGACTACCATAAGGACAATTTTAAGAAAGTTGAAAATATCTTAAAAGCTAATAATTACCCTGTCAACTTTATACATCAATGCGTTGATAAGTTTATAGAGGACCAAAATCACCTAAATAACACGTTGGATACTGTGGATGAAAGAACTAAGTCTACCAAGTTTTACGTTAGATTTCCATTTGTGAAGAACTTGTCCTATAAGATCAACAGATTATTTTCTAACACAAATATTAAGTTGGTGTTTTATAACTTAAATAAATTGAATAAGTTATTCACAAGACTTAAAGATAAGACGCCTAACTCACATCAATCTAATATTATTTATAAAATACCTTGTGAATGTAATAAGTGTTATGTGGGACAAACCAAACAGTTATTAAAAAATAGAATTTATCAGCACAAAATGGACTGTAGAAACATAAACTTATTAAGTGATAATAAGACGGCGTTGTCATCTCATCATTTCGACACTGGGCATAAATTTCTTTTCAATGAAGTTAAAATATTAGATAAAGAGTCAAATTGGAAGAAACGCAATATCAGTGAAATGTGTTTTATTAGAAAAAACAATTCAATCAATTATAGAACAGACACTCAAAATTTAAGTAGTCAGTACAATTATGTTATGAAATTATACTAAAATTTGTATTATTATTATTATTGATTGTTAAAAAGTTTTAGTCAACATAATTTGTTACCATGTTACCATGTTTTTGTCTTATGTACCCTATCTTATGTTAATTGCTATGGTTAGTAATTAATATTAATTTTCATAAATATTGTTATTTTTGTGTACTTGAAAAAGTTTAAATATATAAACGAAACGTCGTACATTTAATTTAATAAATCAAATATTTGTCCACTATCCTGCGATTTTCCTTAATTTTAATAAAAATTAAATTGTGTTTTAAAGACCAAAAACAGCTAAGGTTATTTGGGCCTAGTCAAAGAATAAAAAAAAAAGAGTTTATTTTTTGCAAATATTTACTAGGTGGGAAGTATAGGACTGGTCATCAGTCGAATTTTTTGTTTAGGGATCTACTGATGGCTAGCTTAATATAGCAAAAGTCATGGTTACCTTGATTTACGTACAATTTTCATTTTTTTTAGTAAAATATTTTTTTTCTCGAAAACTATACATTTTAGAGAAAAAAAATATTTACATTTTTTTCATATTATAACATCTAGAATTCATATATATTTTTTTTACCTATGTTAATACGTGACATTGAGAACGTTTTTTTGAATATCTCAGGATCCACTGAACCGATTTGACTCAAAATCTAATCAGATCTAAGTTGAAGGCTGATAAACACAATAGAACAATCGGCATGCCCGTATGTTGTTCCGTTCTTAAGATATCGAAGGCGAAAAATACCACACACACACATACACACACACACACACACACACACACATACAGACATCAGTCAGAAAATGATCTTAAACGATTGCTAGGGTCTCAAAACGTGAAGATCTGTTAAAATCTCGAAATATTTTTTTCGGACTAAATCCATTACTTCCCTACCATAGTAGCTATGTGGGAAGTAAAAAGAGAGCCATGCTTTTTTCAAAGAATAAAAATTCAATTGTGTTTTAAACACCAACAGCTAAGGTTATTTGGGCCTAGTCAAAGAATAAAAAAAAAAGAGTGTTTATTTTTTGCAAATATTTACTAGGTGGGAAGTATAGGACTGGTCATCAGTCGAATTTTTTTCGGACTAAATCCATGACTTCCCTACCATAGTAGAGGTGGGAAGTAATAAGCATACAAAAAAATATCACGTGGAAAATGAAATAAGTGTAAAAAATTAGTGCCGGGCAGATTCGACAATACCATTGCGCTAAGAGCTGTTAGATATAATAGAAGTTTTTATATTATAGGTAGGTATACCTATACAGGATGTTGAAAAAAGGGTAAAATATTTTTGGGGCATATAGTATGACCCAAAATAAGTCGAAAAATTTTAATAAACATAGGTCCGCAATCGAACCGTTAGTGAAATATTTCCACTTATGTGTGTAATAACTTATTATATTTTTTCAATTGCTCTGATCTCGCAGCTTAGAGATAACAAAATAGAAGGCTATTTGTCACCTTTAATTGCTCTGAACAATTATAGCAGCGCATAGAATAAGCGTGCCCGGTATTTTTGAGAAGGTATGCAATTCCTTCTTACGAAGAATTGAATTGTGAATTATAGACGTTCGATATTCTTACGAAGATGCACAGTCTGCGTGGACATGGAAGGTGGCCATTTTGAACATCTTCTGCATAGATAAAATAAAAATAAAATAAAATAAACCAAATTAAATTTAAAAAGCATGTTTCTTTTATTAAATGGACGATAAGTAACTTACGCTATTGCATTCATAAGTGGAAATATTTCACTAACGGTTCGTTTGCGAACCTATGTTTATTAAAATGTTTCGACTTATTTTGGGTAATACTATATGTCCCTAAAATATTTTACCCTTTTTTTCAACACCCTGTATATTCTATAGGATCAGTGTTATGGTTGCAACAGAAGCGTTGCAATTTTACTTACTTTTCCGGCGGTGTTTTCTACTGCCACTAATTGTGTTTTTAGATAACAATCACCACAAATATTTGAGATATTAATTTTAATTATGAGTTCAGAAGCAGGATATGATAACTAAAAACGTTGTAGCTAAAGAATTAAATTACAAATTTAGCATCAGTCTGCCTATTTGCAACTGAAAAGCTACAATATTTAGATACGCATCAAAAATTAATTTTTCTGGAGATATCTCTGTGAGGTGTTTAATATGGTTATTCAAATTTTCAGTATATTGTAGTTTATAATTATTATTGTATATAATTAAACAAAAATATTTTAAAAATCGAGTGTTTGTTAGATCTTCAATTAAAGCAGTTCGTGAAAAATACGCCTTTTTGCATTTTCAAAGTTTGGTTGACAACAGCTGGTAAGTAATTTCTAAGGATTTCATACTCAAAGAATGGAACCTTAATAATTGTTCCATTTTTCTGTCAGTCGCAGCTTTCTAGCCTCAAAAATGATACAGAAATGAAATTGACACAATTATGTAATTTGATGGTACAAACCCAAATCATTACTGTTAATTTTTTCAATTGTTCCGACTTCAAAAAAGGAGGTGGTTCTCAATTCGGTTGTATTTTTTTTTTATGTTTGTTACCTCATAGCTCAGTCATTTATAAACCGATTTTGAAATTTTTTTTTTATTTTAAAGGCTATACTTTCAGATTGGTCCCATAGAAATGTCATCAAAATCGGTTCAGTAGTTCGGCTGATTTTAATAAAAGTGAGTAACGGCGTGTGATTCTTTAAGGTAAATGTCACTTTTTGACATATCAGACAGCGTAAGAAAGTCGGTTTAATAAAAGTGAGTAACGGCGTGTGATTCTTTTAAAGTAAATGTCACTTTTTTACACTTAAATGTAAAAAATAAAAAACTTTTTACCAAAAAAAAAAAAAACCTCCTTCAAAAAACCACTAAAAAGAGGAAAATAATGAAATTTTGAGGTCTGTGCCAATTTAATAAAATATGAAGTTGGTTAAAAAGAAGATATTAATCACTATAATATACTTTTTAACCGACTTCATATTTTATTAAATTGGTACAGACCTTAAAATTTTATTATTTTCCTCTTTTTAGTGGTTTTTTGAAGAAGGTTTTTTTTTGTTAAAATATTTTTTATTTTTTACATTTTTTGATATTAGGGGGCTCCCGTAGATCATAAATGGGGTTAAAAAAGGGTGTGAGGGACTCGTAAGTCATAGGAGAATTATTGATGTCTAAAAAACATGTGAACTCATATTGGTTTCATTCGGAAAAATTAGACACGTGCACTGGTTTTAATAATTTCAAAATTTAGTTGGTTGAATCAAGAAATCATTAAGGCATTCTAACCTAAAAGTCTATTTTCAAAAGGTCATTTTTATACGATAATTTTTAAACTTGCAATATTCTAGTATATTTGGTGCAATGTAAAAAAATAAAAAGAAATGTGAACTGGTTGTGTTTCGCACACACAAACACACACACACACACACAGAGACACACACTGACGCAATTAATTACGTTACGTCTGACGGGTTACGCTGACGGTCGAACCGACATGCAATTGCAGCCCGTACATAAAAAAATATTTTTTTTGACGATAGCAATGTGAGCTGGTGTTGAATATCTATAAATAGGTATTTTTTTTCAAAAATAAAACAAAATGCGCTTCGATTAATGTAGTCATTAGCGCTACTGCCGAACGGCATGATAAATATCCAATAATATTTATTTATTTATTGTGGATTATAGACGCGTCTACAACTTAGGTCATTAGCGTCTTAAATACAACAAATATCATAATATATCACTTAAAAACTAAATAACATCACAAAATATCCATGAGCCGAGGTGGGATTCGAACCCACGACAGTCTGATTCAGAGGCTGCGACGCTACCAACTGAGCCATACTGTCCTCTAATATCCAATAATACAATGATATAATAGACATACCATACAATACACATCTAAAAATTAAAAGCATCGAGTAGAATAAACATTGTTTGAAGTGAAACTTCTTATAAGCGCGACCAGTGAATTGAAACGACCTCGACACAAAAAATAGCGACACGAAAAATACCGCACAAAAATTCAAACATGACAAGTACACAGCAGCATAGTCTGTTACTAATATGTATTATAAAGAGGTTAAATTTGTTTGTTTGTTTGTATGTAGGGGGTAATCTCTGGAACTACTGAACCGAATCTAAAAATTATTTCACTAATAGCAAGCTACACTATCTCTGAGTGATATAGGCTACTCGTATATATTTTATTTCGATAAATTTTTCGCGGGGGAGGAGAGCGATAATTCCTGTGGGATAGTAACAAAACGTAACTCTGAAATTCTTTTGCATTTTAGAGTATTGACGAAAACCTAATAATATTATAAACACCACCAGCCCTTCGATTTCGTTTCGCAGGGGAAGAATTTTTCGCGGGGGGATAATAAATTATAAATTCTTAGCACCCGGGTTAAGCCGGACGGGACAGCTAGTATAATAAATATTTAATTTATTTAAATTCGGATAATTGACGAAGACGAAATAAGTTTCAGATTAAATATTATATTATATACGCTCGACAACAGAAGTCATAAGCGTCTTAAGAAAGTAGTTTCATTACAACCGTGCGCTTATGTAGGTGAGGCACACACTTGCCTCTTTTATTTCATCCAAAATGGCGACCTGGGAGGCCCGCATTGTACCCAATTTTGGTAGAATATTGTGTTTCCCGGTCACAGTTGGAAATTATTTGACCTATGAAAATATGAAATTTGATAGAAATTTAGTTTTCATGTACGAAATCCACTGTACACAGATGGAAATAGTAATAGTCAGGGGTACAGCGCCAATATTTTAAAGTGATTACTAACAGGCTGAATTTTCGTGAGTAGCTTAGTTTTGACGAGTCCCCCAAATCTCTTTCTGTGACAATTCTCGGCAGAGGTATGCAAAGTTCTGCGCAGCCGTTAAACATGTTGATTTGGCGAGTTTTTAAATTTTATACATAACACTTTGTTTTTCAGTTAAATTGCTAGATAATTTATAAAAAAATAGGAAGCTGCGCTTGTCCTACAAAAGCGATGGGTGGACTGGCGAGACCTCCGTCCCCAATATGTAAAAATAACGAGGTCTGAAATTTTATTACTAACGGGCTGATTTTTAGTTTATTGTTTAATTAATATTTTTGAAATCGAAGGGTCAAATTGTCCTACAAATTGTCCGGTAGGGTTTTCCGGTCCTACGCCCTGAAAGTGTCAGTTCCACGAATATTCTAAACTGATTACTAACAACTTAATTTTTGTTTTTTTCTTGTGGAAATGGAGTTTAGAATACAATATAATTGGTGTCCTACATTAAAAATGGGAGATATTGATAAAAAAGCCGAAAAACTATAGTCCATTGAAATGTTACATTAGACTTGCATTTTGGGTAGGACGAGTTTTTTTTACCGTTGCGTAGGGAGGCCCGGTGTAAGTTTAAAATTGAGTTTTCAGGGTCGGCGGCCACCCCATTTGGCCGCCATTTTGAAAAAGGGGTGCTAACAGATTTTGTACTGTATCTCCGTAACGGTACATCTTACAGAAAATTTGTAGATAGATTTTTGTTTAGAATCGAATTCTCTACAACTTTACTGGAGAAACTTTTTGTCGTAAATTGAATAATTAAAAAGATATGCTTTATAGAAGATAGAATATTTTTTAATTATTCAATTTATGACAAAAAGTGTTTCTAGTAAAGTTGCAGAGAATTTGATTATAAACAAAAAACGTATGTACTAATTTTCTGTAAGAAATACCGTTACGGAGATATAGTGCAAAACCTGTTAGCACCCCTTTTTCAAGATTGCGGCCAAATGAGGGGGCCGCCAACCCCGAAAACTCAATTTAAAACTTACACCGGCCCCCCCTACGCAACGGTAAAAAAAATCTTGTCCTGCGCAAAATGCAAGGTTAGCCTAAAAAAATATAACATTTTAATGGACTAATATCAGAATGAGCCATGACTCATTATGTACGTATTTATATAAAGTTGCTATCGTTATTTTGATGTTTTTATTTTAGTTTCAATTATTTTCAATAATCACTAAAATAACCATAGCGATCCTATATAAATACGTAAATTACAAGAAATATCAATTTACCGGATATCCAATTAAAATAATACGTTATAGTATTGAAGCCTTTTTTGTAGGACTAGCGATACCTACCAATATTTTTGTAGGACACTGCATTATTTGATCAGAGAATACACAGACCTATCTAGTTTTACTTTTGTCCTACCGTTAGTAATGAGTTTAGAATATTCGTGGAACTGACACTTTCAGGGCGTAGGACCGGAAAACCCTACCGGACAATTTGTAGGACAATTTGACCCTTCGATTTCAAAAATATTAATTAAACAATAAACTAAAAATCAGCCCGTTAGTAATTAAATTTCAGACCTCGTTATTTTTACATATTGGGGACGGAGGACTCGCCAGTCCACCCATCGCTTTTGTAGGACAAGCGCAGCTTCCTATTTTTTTATAAATTATCTAGCAATTTAACTGAAAAACAAAGTGTTATGTATAAAATTTAAAAACTCGCCAAATCAACACATTTAGCGGCTGCGCAGAACTTTGCATACCTCTACCGAGAATTGTCGCAGAGAGAGATTTGGGGGACTCGTCAAAACTAAGCTACTCACGAAAATTCAGCCTGTTAGTAATCACTTTAAAATATTGGCGCTGTACCCCTGACTATAAGTACTTAACCGATTTTTTTGTTGCAGATATAAAAAAATGAACATATCAACTGACATGGGCCTAAATAAATATTCAGGGCCACCTGGTTGCAAACAAGATTCGAAATATTGTCTCTTTGTAAATGGCATCTGCAAATATGATAACTCACACTTATTTTGCTATCTGCATCCACTGTGGCTTGTTGTTCATTTTACACTAATAATGAGTCTATTATTTATCTGTGGATTAGTCGGCAATGTTTGTACTTGCATTGTTATATTTCGAAACAAATCAATGCACACAATAATGAACCACTATCTGTTCAGCCTGGCGATTTCGGATCTTTTAAGGATAACTGTCTTTACCATAATCAAAATCTCAGATCTACTTTGTTCGATCTATGGCGTAGCATGTCTCATATCAGATTTACATTCTTCTTTTATAATATTTATAATAGTATGGTGTACATCTACATATGTATCACAATTGACAATTACATTTGTCACTGTTGAGCAATATATGGCTATCTGTCATCCACTTTGGTTTAGAGGAATAGCAACAAAAAAAAGAGTTATCATACTGATTACTTTGATTTGGTTTTTTTCACCTGTGCTAACCGTCATAAGGTTTAAGGTAAAATAAACAATAGTTTAGACACTTCTTACCACAATAATTTTATTTGTGAATGTACATTCACGAATAAAATTATTGTGATAAGAAGTATCTAAACTATTGTTTATTTTGTTTAAAACCACAGTGCTCTTAATATTCCTAGGTTTAAGGTAAACAAAAAATTCCAGCCAATTGAGCGACGGGACCATTCCAACTCCTAAAATGCGACATAATGTAATAACATTTCTGTTAACGCATGCGATTCCGCGAGTAACGGCTAGAAATAAAAAATATTATGACATTTACTTACGGTTTCGATAACTTTCTCGCGATTGATGCGATATGAATGATTGAAACAAACGAATGGCGACATATTGTAGGCTCTTATCCCCATCAAGAATGCACTCAGACCGTTGCACAGTTCTTTAATAATTATTTTATAATTAAAAACTGCATATTGGTAATTTGCAGGGAAACAGGAAAATTCATAAACATGATTAATTTACATGTAAAATCCCTATTACCCGCAAAGCAAATCAGCACCCGGTATATATTTTTGGCGCCTCATGGAGGGTTGCGTCCATGTGCCGTCTCACACATCGAGCTGCATCGACAGTTTTCTACCCTTTCTGAATTTTTCCGAAACAAATGAAATACGTCATGTTGTCGGGTAACATTTCGATTTATAAAACACGGTCAAAATCATTAGAGCCGTTTTTGAGAAAAACCCAATTTTCTATTTTTGTTCATCACTAAACAAGCCTTATTTAGAGCTTATTTAGAGAAGTAAGGAGAAAATGAAAAAAAAACTTGAGTAATCCCCCAAAAACCTTAAGTTCAAAATTTGGTTTTGATCCGTTGACCGGGGTGTCACACACGGTGCACACAGACGAACAGAATTTTTGCAAGAACACGTTTCTTGGAATCGACGAAAAAATACTGTGAAATTTTGAAAAATGTATTTGAATTAAATTAGTATATTTGTGGAGTTGGAATGGTAATTTGCATATTGTGAAATCCTTCTTAAAGTTCAATTATGAATTAATATGGACATCGTTGGGGTCATAAAAATTTATCCATTATAGCGAAGTGTCCTCATAGATTTTGATCAACGAAATAAAGCCGGTTTATAAATAAATTAAGCGTTTATAATCTGCAACCTCTGTCTCTTTTTCGTTGGTTCAAATTACAAAAGGTTGGAATAACAATGAGTAGACAAATTCAGATAACCCGCGCCGTTTGGCGTAATTATGTTTTTCAAGACAAGAGCGTTTTCAGTTTTGAATAGCATTAATAAAAGCTATTGCTAACAAACGCTCGTTTATGCCGCATTCGTTAAATATGAGTTCGTACTGCAACAGCCGTTTCTGTTTACATTATTATTTAGTAAATACTAGGTATCACCAATTATTTAGCACTGGTAAGTAAGATGTACGCAGCGTAATGGATAACATCGCCGCGTCATACGCAATACGTCCCGGGTTCGAATCTCAACACAAACATGCTTTTTTTAATAAATATTTAGATATAAATATAATAAATAATAGTATATTGTGTAACTAGTGTGCTAAATACAACTTTATACGTCAGGCGCGATATTTTCAGCACGAGTAGTAGGAGAGCGCTCACGAGCCTTGGCGAGTGAGCATCGCGAGCCGAATACGAGTGCTGATGTTTTTAGCACGAGTGGTAGGCGAGCGCACACGAGCCTTGGCGAGTGGGCATCGCGAGCCGCATACGAGTGCTGAAAATATCGCGCCTGACGCATAAAGATTTAGCACACGCGTTGCACACTATACTTTATATAACACATGCATGGTTTTAGAATTTAATTGAATTAAAAAAAAAAAAAAAAAAAACAGTTACATAATGGTTCATTATGTAACTAGTTGCATAATGGTTCATTATGTAACTAGTTACATAATGGCTCATTATGCAACTGTTTTTTCATTATAGCATTGAAAAGCGTTGCATAATGGATCATTATGTAACTAGTTACATAATGAACCATTATAGCACTGAAAAGCGTTACATAATGGTCACTAGTCAATAAACGGCTATTTAAGGTTCGCAAATCAGATATGAAAAAACACTAAAAGCGTGCATGTGTTATATAATAGTAATTTATTAAATTAATAATTTATTAAATTAAATTAATTTATTTAATATCTTTATTTTATTATTTTATCGTCTTTTTTACAAAAATTTAGTACTGGCACGCGGGATAAAATTTTTGGAGTTCTTTTTGTTTTCTTACGCCAAAGAAGTATAACTTCTGACGTGCGTACATAAGTACACACACACTCTTTTTTTTTCTCTTCAATGAAATCGGTGACTATAGACGAAATTTTGAACAGTTAGGTAATAAATGTAACTAACATGTTCTAAAAATTACGAATTTTTCTCGGTGATATTATCATGTGTTTTACCGGTATTGAACAATGAATGCGCATTTTTCCATTAGAGCTTATGTTAATTTCATAATTATATATATTTTTTTTACAACGCCTGCTCTGGAATTTGACTTTTCGAGCGCTGTATGTCATCTCCGAAATACACAATAATCGCATACTTGACTATATGTGTTTCATAAACGCACATATTCGGTTATATATCACATAACTGCACGGATTCCGCCTAAACTATACTACTATAGAAATATAACCTCACGAACACAATCTGTACTTAACTCACTCTATCTTTTTCACTTTACTAGAGACTACTGAAACGCCATCTAATGTCGCGATAATAATTTACTTTTTATCGTTCAATTCAATTCAATTCAATTCAATTTATTTATTCCTCAAAAAATAAGTACATATAACAATTTATATATAATTATGAAAATTAAGAGGATTTCCTGCCCAACTTGGGAGACCAGTGCTAGGGCAGGAGTCCAGAAATATACGAACGTGTACCTTGTAACTTGAAGTTAGGCAAAACTAGCTCACTTAGCCGGCGCAGGGTCGGGGTCCAAAAGGAGGTCCAGATGAGGGACTTACCTTATAAGTGATCTTAATAGAATAGAAGGAGAGTCTAGCTAACTAAATATTTAGTAGAGATCTAGCTGAGAGGAATAAATGGGCGCCAAACCGATACTCTCCAACTTTGACAATTCTTCCAGATGTCGGTTCCAATCTGAAATAGGCTGATAAGGTAGTACCTAATAAAAACTCGAAATTTAATGATAATGAGTTTACTAAAATTAAATTAGA
The DNA here is from genome assembly GCA_039654895.1 of Mongoloraphidia duomilia. Taxonomy (NCBI): domain Eukaryota; kingdom Metazoa; phylum Arthropoda; class Insecta; order Raphidioptera; family Raphidiidae; genus Mongoloraphidia; species Mongoloraphidia duomilia. The sequence goes on along the minus strand of CM077527.1, from coordinate 459,604 downwards.
TTCTCTGGAGGAGAGAAATAGGAATAAAATGAATGTTACAAGAACTAACATAACAATCGCAACAGTCAACAAAACTCCGCTACGCGAACATAGTAAAATCGTAACAAGGATCCGCTTACAATATTAACAATAGATTTTCAGTACACTATGACTAACCATGAATATACGTGAATGACAATATAGTATCGATTTCTAAATCCGTAGCTACGGCATCCACTAACAATGACATGAAATAAATCGATATAATTAATAGTTCAACAATACAAAATCTTATGATCTAATTTAACACTTAAGTCAGAGGTCAAGTTACCCAGAACACACTGATGGGCTAACTAAGGCCCCCACAATTTATTAGTAATTATAATAGAAGCGGATAATGGCGTTACCAGGAAAACAAGTGTTCACTCAGAACCTGACCTGAGACCCAACAATACAAAATAATAACAGTTAACAAATTAAATAAATACGGCGGCAATAACCAATTATAAACAACACAATTGTACTATTTTATCACACAAAACTATTTTGAAGCAATTAATGATTCTACCCTGTGTGGCTTATAAGAGTTAGTTCGTGACACAATTAAATTAAATCACAATACGAATTCAAGTATTAAACAAGTTTCTCAAATATAGAATCGCTGATACCACATTAATAACATTTTACACACTAAATAAAAACAGCGGCCAAGTCGCGTGTAAACAAGCAAACATTTGCACGCTTTATCAAATTGAACAATAATTTAACCATGAATTGAATCTGACCCGTGCGGCCTATAGTAGTTCTCGATCAATTAATTCATAATTACAATACTATTTCAAAGTATTTTACATAACTTTTCAAATGTTATATTAGTCAACCAAGATGGATTGAAATTTAAATGGAGCCAAATTGTTACATCACTCGAACAACGCAAATTTATAGAATTTTGAAAATACCTGTTATCGGAGTTTTTTTTACCACAACCTACGCCCAAGGCGCGGGTTTTAGCGAAATTTTCAGATGCCTAAGACGCAAATGTTGCAACCGACACCACGTGTACGACGAAATTCACCAATTTCACGATATCACCGAAGATAACAACAGGATCGAAACAAAATTGACCTTTCAACACAACTAACAATAGATTCCAACCCGATTACTTGATACCGACCAATATTTTTGACCCAGAAACACTCCAAACCTTTGCGAAAAAACTCTAACCTCCATCTTTTTCTTGATATCATTCGCACGTCTTATCTGTTTGCCGGTCACTGCCGCTCTCCTCACCTTCAAAACCGATCAAAATGTATTCAGAGAAATCAGGCGGATTCACACAAATTTTCCAAAAATCAAACTTAGACAGAATTTAAGATAGCAAAATCTTTTGTAAAGCATCTACGCTAACTGATCCCAGTGCAATAATTCGGGAAGGGGCTAATCCTGTAATTATGGAAGGGTGAAACCGTTACACTCCCCCTCTCCCTGGAGAAAAAAAAATGCGACGAAGACGCACATTTTTTTTTTTTTTTTTACAGAATGACAAAACATAATAAGGATTAATCCGCATTAGAAGATTCCGAATCTGAGGATTCCGTATCTGAAGATTCCGAGTCTGAAGAATCCGACGCGACCTTGCCTTTAATATCCTTAACGTGCCAACGTCCGACAGCTTTTCCTTCCTCATCAACGAGTTCATAAACGAGATTCGAGATTACTCGACGTACCACGCATGGTACATAACGCGGAGCTAACTTCGCTGAAAAATGCTGGCTTGCATTAGAGATAACGTGATTTCGTTTCCACACATGATCACCTACGCGATATACAGGTGTAGGCCGTTTTCCGGCGTTATAATATCTTGCGTTCTTTCGGTAAGACTGAGCTAACTTGCGCTGAACGTCCGTATATAATGGCGGCAGTGATTCCAATTCCTGCACTAGAAATTCCCTGGCGTTTTCTAATTCGACCTCGTCCATATCTTCCAAACGCCCGTAATAAGTCCCGTCGATCGGCACGTGACGTCCAAAATTTAAAAAGGTCGGAGAGTAGCCAGTAACATCATGTACTGCAGTACGAAGAGCAAAAGCGACCTTCTGAATGTTCTGGTCCCAATGTCTATGATCAACGTCTTTTAAAATTGACCGCAAGGCGGCACCAATAGTCCGGTTGTATCTTTCAACGAAGTTGATTTGAGGGTGATATCTTGCATTTGGCCACACCTTAACACCATACTTTCTTGCCAACGACTGTATCGTATTCGACGTGAATTCCGTACCGTTATCGCACATAAGAATCTGAGGAGCTCCAAAAACCAAGAATACGTCATTCTCCAGGAATTCTGCGATGGCACTAGACACAGCAGAACGTAATGGTTTCAACAAGGTATATTTGGTAAACCAATCAGTCACTACTAACAGATACGAATAACCCTTCAAGGATCTCGGAAGCGGACCCATGATATCACAGGAAATAAGTTGCCAAGGAATTGACACACGTTTAGGACGCCCCATATATCCTGGCCGAGCTTGAGTGGGGGCTTTTTGAGCAGCACAAATCCGACAACACCTAACATATCTTTTTATGTCCGATCGCATCTTAGGCCAATAATAAACATCAAAAATTCGATTAAGCGTTTTCATTACTCCCAAATGAGCAGCAGTGGGTTCGTCGTGGCATTGACGCATGACTTCACGTCGGCGGCATTTCGGAACAACAATCTTCCAATCATCAAAATTCACGTGAGGGCCTATCCCCGAACCAACGTGTTTAAATAATAAACCATCTGCTATCCGCCAGTCTGGGAAGTTATCTGGATTTTGATTGACATTTATAAGCATGCGCTGATACCAATTATCGTCATTGATATGTTCTTGACCTATCTCCACCAATGCCAGTTCTAATGGGGCTCTCGATAAGGCATCCGGAATGACGTTCAATGACCCCTTTCTATGTTCCAGGACAAAGTCAAATTGCTGAAGCTTCACAGCCCAGCGGGCTAGCCGACCACAAGGATCCTTCAACTGGTGGAGCCAAAGAAGAGAAGCATGATCTGTAATGATTCTAAACCGAACGCCTTCGACATAGGGTCGAAATTTTTCGACACCGAACAAAACAGCAAGACACTCCTTCTCGGTGGTGCTGTAATTCTGCTCCGCCTTAGATAATTTCCGACTAGCAAAAGCGATCGGGACTTCAACATCGTCATCATTAAGTTGAGTCAGAATGCAACCCAGACCTACTTGTGAAGCATCACATTGTATGGTGAACTCCTTGCAAAAATCCGGGCTGGCCAATATTGGTGCAGAGATTAAAGCCTGCTTTATATCATTAAAGGCGGTCTCAGCTTCAGACGTCCATTGAATTCGCTGAGATTTCCGACGACCCTTTATTAAATCAGTGATTGGAGCTGTGAGAGTAGAGAATTGTGGTATGAATCGCCTATACCAAGAGCACGTGCCTATAAATCTTTTAACCTGTGTGGCCGTTTGTGGACGAGGGAATTCCAGCATAGCTGATACCTTATCCGGATCCGTCCTTAAACCATTTTGATCCACAATAAAACCAAGGTATTTCAAAGAGGGGCGGCAAAACTCACATTTCTCCAAATTAATAGTCAAGTTTGCAGCAGCTAGTCGCTGAAAGACAACATTGAGAACCTCGACATGTTTCTCAAATGAAGGCGTGGCGACAATAATATCGTCTAAGTAAACAAATACAAACGGGTCTAATTCAGGACCTAAGATCATATCCATGAGTCTCTGCTGAGTTTGAGGGGCATTGTTAAGTCCGAACGGCATTACCGCAAATTCAAATAGACCACGACCAGGAACAATAAAAGCAGTTTTTTCCCGAGAACTATCCTCCAAAGGAATCTGCCAAAATGCTGATTTGAGATCTACACTAGATAAAAATTGCACACCAGACAGTTTGTTCAAAATAGCATCTACTCGTGGTAAAGGGTAAGCATCCCGTTTTGTAACCGCGTTTAGCTTTCGCCCATCAAAACAGAATCGTAATGTACCATTTGACTTCTTGACTAACAGAACCGGAGAAGACCACGGACTGGAAGACCGCTGAACCACTCCTAACTGAAGCATCATATCCAACTCTCTATTCAGATGCTCAAGCATATACGGTGACATAGCGTACTGCCTCTGTCTAATAGGGACGGCATTACCAGTATCGATGCAGTGTCGAATTTTATCAGTTCGGCCTAGTTTTGTTCCATCCATCCATGACAAGTTCTCGAACATCTTAATGACAGCATCAATCTGCTTTCGCTGATAATGGTTCAAATCGCAACGACCTTTGAGAGAATTTCCCGAAGCAGGAAATTCAAGAGAATCGAGAGCACAACTATCAACGACTCTAATGTTTTTATCACCAATCAAAAAGGAGTTCATACGAAAATCTATTCTAAGTGAAAACTGTCTACAAAAGTCACTGCCCAAAATAAGAAAATGCGACAACGAGGGAACAACAAGAATCTTTACTAACTTAACAACATCATCAATTGATATTGGCAGCAACACAAATCCAGCTATTCGCTGAGCTGCCCCATCAGCAGTGAAAACGTCAGAATCGGGAGATTTACAAATCTTTAAATTGAAAGCTTCAATTAGTTGCAAACCCTTGTTACCCAGTACGGAGTTATTAGCTCCTGAATCCAGTAAGGCTATGACGGGTTTTTGAAAAATAGAGACGGAGATAAAAGGTCGGTTATCATGCGCGCGAGGTACAAATAATGGATTTGCACTATTAACTGGAGAAGGTTTCATAAATCCAGCAACATGCCGCAACCATAACTTCCAGCTAATAGGATCAAAATTGTGCGTCTTGGCCGTTGGAGAACGAGGAAGGTACCGGCCAATTATTTTCCTCCCTTGGCGTTTCCCGCGCACCGTTCACAGGTGACCCGAGTAACATCCCGTTGTCCGCATCCATAACAAAACTTCCCGGTTATAGGTTTCGTGCACTCCCTGCTAACATGTCCTTGCTCTTGGCAATTCCAGCACACCACATTAGACATCATATTAACGTTTAATTGTCTGCGGCTAATAGTCTGAGGTGTTGATCTCTTATAAGCATAGGCGGGTTCCACCAACTCAGAATTTGGCTGCCCAGTCCGGTTGCGATTTGCGAGATGCTGATTCTCTTCCAGTTGCTTGCACGCAGCAGTTAACTGTTCGACGGTAGTGATAGGGCTTGTGCCTAAATGATTCAGGTAGTAAGGGGACAAGTTTCGCCGAATCACGTTTAAACGTTGTGCCTCCGACGTAGGCGTGGATAATCGTGAGAACAAATTTTTCATAGAAGAAAAATACGTACCTACGCGTTCATCTGATCCTTGAAACCGGTGGAAAATTTCATTCCACAAATCATTTTCGTAGTCCAACGGTTGGAACTCGGCTTTTAACTGTACGACAAAATCATCCCACGAAGAAATTGAATTTCGAACTGAGCGATACCACGATAAAGCCGATCCTTCCAATAAATCAAACACCGACTTATACAAATCCTCTTTCGAGACGCCTCTTGCAATTCTGCATTCCTCGATTCTTTGTAGTATTTCCGCTACACTATTCGCCGAAGACTCACCTGAGTATTTTATTCCCCACTTGAAGACTGGAATTCCAACAGAGTGTCGGCACGGCATACTCGAGTTCACGGCAGAAGTAGCGACCGAAACGTCGGCCGTGTCAGTGGCAGGAGCCATCGTAGAGCTACTATCAAGCTGGAAAGCGACTGTAGTTCGGTCCGACTCAACCGCTCTCTGACCTACATCAGCAGGCGTCACAATTGGCATCTTAAGTAAGAATTCATCCTCCAGGGATATTACAGTTATCAATCGATCGTTTTTAAATGACTTCGTTACTTCATCGTCATCACTTATTCTCAATAATCGACCTTTCAAATGGTTTAACCGGGAGCGAATCTCCACAATGACCGTATCCAAATTTCCAAGATAGGACTCTATTGACTTACTAACTAAAGAAATACTAAAATCAATTCCAGCACCATCAGTATCTTCTTTAAATGGGCCAGAAGCATAATAAGAAATACCAGCGCGTTTAAAATCTGCCAACAATAAACGCCTCAAGCACCTACGGCGTTTTAATTCCTCAGAACCAGGCATAAATCCGCGGATGGACAACTCATAATCAACTTCGGCACTGGTAAGATAATCCACATCGATATCATACGATATTTCCATTCTGAATTACTATCGGCAATCAACAAAACCGAACTAAGTAGAATACAACCGAACGCACAATTTAATAAATAAGGAGTTCACAAAAAGTTCAAAATTTAATTTCGCAGAAATCCAATAATTCACACCAAATCAACTTTCCCAATAATTAAATTTTAAAAATACAATAAATGACACAAGATAAAACTACGAGTCCAAGATCATCGTGCCCCACGTTTGGGCGCCATTTGTGTAACTTGAAGTTAGGCAAAACTAGCTCACTTAGCCGGCGCAGGGTCGGGGTCCAAAAGGAGGTCCAGATGAGGGACTTACCTTATAAGTGATCTTAATAGAATAGAAGGAGAGTCTAGCTAACTAAATATTTAGTAGAGATCTAGCTGAGAGGAATAAATGGGCGCCAAACCGATACTCTCCAACTTTGACAATTCTTCCAGATGTCGGTTCCAATCTGAAATAGGCTGATAAGGTAGTACCTAATAAAAACTCGAAATTTAATGATAATGAGTTTACTAAAATTAAATTAGATTCTCTGGAGGAGAGAAATAGGAATAAAATGAATGTTACAAGAACTAACATAACAATCGCAACAGTCAACAAAACTCCGCTACGCGAACATAGTAAAATCGTAACAAGGATCCGCTTACAATATTAACAATAGATTTTCAGTACACTATGACTAACCATGAATATACGTGAATGACAATATAGTATCGATTTCTAAATCCGTAGCTACGGCATCCACTAACAATGACATGAAATAAATCGATATAATTAATAGTTCAACAATACAAAATCTTATGATCTAATTTAACACTTAAGTCAGAGGTCAAGTTACCCAGAACACACTGATGGGCTAACTAAGGCCCCCACAATTTATTAGTAATTATAATAGAAGCGGATAATGGCGTTACCAGGAAAACAAGTGTTCACTCAGAACCTGACCTGAGACCCAACAATACAAAATAATAACAGTTAACAAATTAAATAAATACGGCGGCAATAACCAATTATAAACAACACAATTGTACTATTTTATCACACAAAACTATTTTGAAGCAATTAATGATTCTACCCTGTGTGGCTTATAAGAGTTAGTTCGTGACACAATTAAATTAAATCACAATACGAATTCAAGTATTAAACAAGTTTCTCAAATATAGAATCGCTGATACCACATTAATAACATTTTACACACTAAATAAAAACAGCGGCCAAGTCGCGTGTAAACAAGCAAACATTTGCACGCTTTATCAAATTGAACAATAATTTAACCATGAATTGAATCTGACCCGTGCGGCCTATAGTAGTTCTCGATCAATTAATTCATAATTACAATACTATTTCAAAGTATTTTACATAACTTTTCAAATGTTATATTAGTCAACCAAGATGGATTGAAATTTAAATGGAGCCAAATTGTTACATCACTCGAACAACGCAAATTTATAGAATTTTGAAAATACCTGTTATCGGAGTTTTTTTTACCACAACCTACGCCCAAGGCGCGGGTTTTAGCGAAATTTTCAGATGCCTAAGACGCAAATGTTGCAACCGACACCACGTGTACGACGAAATTCACCAATTTCACGATATCACCGAAGATAACAACAGGATCGAAACAAAATTGACCTTTCAACACAACTAACAATAGATTCCAACCCGATTACTTGATACCGACCAATATTTTTGACCCAGAAACACTCCAAACCTTTGCGAAAAAACTCTAACCTCCATCTTTTTCTTGATATCATTCGCACGTCTTATCTGTTTGCCGGTCACTGCCGCTCTCCTCACCTTCAAAACCGATCAAAATGTATTCAGAGAAATCAGGCGGATTCACACAAATTTTCCAAAAATCAAACTTAGACAGAATTTAAGATAGCAAAATCTTTTGTAAAGCATCTACGCTAACTGATCCCAGTGCAATAATTCGGGAAGGGGCTAATCCTGTAATTATGGAAGGGTGAAACCGTTACAACCTATATATTATTTTTTTTTCCTCTTTACTAGAGTCAGTTTGTCAGGTGTGTGTGTGTGTGTGTGAAGCGCGTACATTGTCATAATTTTACGCTAGAATCTGAAATACAACCTTGGCATCTGAATTAGTCAGCAACCAGTTTGTTATTTTTATTTTGAAGGTTTTTTTATTGGTAATAACTTTCAATTCTTGAGGTAAATGATTGTATAATTTTGGAGCAAGGAACAATATATGTCTCTGGCCAAAGGTTTTTGACATTTTTGGAACCTGTACAGGATGATGGTCTTGCCACCTTGTAGGATATGGATGACTGACAGGAGTTTGGAGTTCAGAGTGATGGTGATAGAAGGATAGAATTGTTCTAGCATAAAGTTGCTCAATTTGAAGTACGTTAAATTCTTTGAACAATTCCAAGGAGGGGAATAGGGGAGGTTTTTTTAATATAATTCGGATAAGCAGCTTCATTGTATTTTTAAGCGGAACTAAAGTAGATTTGTAGATACCCCCCCAAGCAGCGATACCGTAACTAAGCAAAGACTGACATAGAGCATGGTAAACATTTTTCAATAGTCGATTATTTAATATCTGTCTTAAAGTCAAGAAGGGATATATTAGTTTCCGTAGCCGTTTTGTCAGTTCTTGTACATGATTAGTCATTTTTAATTTGTTGTCTATGTAAATCCCTAAGTACTTTATGCAGTCAACTCTATCTAATGGTATACAGTCGCATACTGTTCGTCTATTCTGTCCACAAGTGTGTATCGTTATAGTCGTATTTTCAGGTTGTCCATGGGCTGTCGGGCTGAAAGTCATATATTTAGTCTTTTTAGCATTTAATGTCAGTAGATTGTTTGTTAACCAGTCATACACCTTATTCATGCCAGATTCCGCTTTAGTAACAGTCTCGTTCCAGGTTTCTCCAGTAAAATAAAGCACTGTATCATCAGCAAAGGCTACAATAGAACCGTCAAGGGACATATTACACAGGTCGTTGATATAAATTAGAAATAAGATTGGTCCCAAAACTGTTCCCTGTGGAACTCCAAACACAACGTATTGTTCCTTGCTGAGTACAGAATTTACTTTTGAAACCTGTGTCCTGCTAGAGAGATAGCGTATTCCAATATTATATAATTTTTGGAGTAAAATTTTATGAGACACTGTGTCAAAAGCCTTGGCCAGGTCCAGGAATATTGCTAAACTCTTTTTATCGTCATTTAGGTCAGTCACTATGTTATACGTCAAGCGTACTATAGCGTCTTCAGTACTTCGTCCTTGTCTAAAGCCGTATTGATTTGCTGATAGTATATGGTTTTGGTCCAAAAAGTCCATTAGTCGTTTTTTTATAGCATGTTCTAATAATTTGCTAACTGTATTAAGTAAAGATATTGGTCTGTAATTAGTCAGTTCAGTCTTGTCACCAGATTTATAAATTGGACATACTACAGCTGTTTTAAAATGGTCAGGTACTTGTCCCTGTGATATACTTAAGTTAATTATATGCGTCAGTGGTTTTGTGATATGGTTTTTAATTTTCTTAAGTATATCAGATGTAATTTTGTCTGGTCCTGGACTACTGTTTGTTTTTAAATTGTCTATAAGTTCAGCAATTTCCTGATTTGTGACGGGAATAAAGAACATGGAGTGGGTTGGACATAGTAAGGAAGATCTAACATTTTTAGCAAGGCTGTCTTCTGTCGCATTTAACTTTTCAAGAATACGTACAGCTAATTGTTTTCCTATGTCAATGAAGTGACCGTTAAATGCATTTGCGGCCGTCTTTGGGTCTATTTTTGCATTTATTGTAATGTCGTCAATTGTGGAATGCATTGTGTTTATATTCTGTGTTGTATTTGTGTTATGGTTTGATATGTCTTTTATTGTTTTCCATGTTTTTTGAGCGTTACCAGTGTTTTTGTTTATTTCTGTAGTGTAGTATTGTAGTTTAGTTAATTTTATAAGATTACTGCATATATTTTTGTAACGTCTGTAATAATTTTTCTACTCAGTGTTGTTTGGAAATCTTTTAACTTGTTGATGCAATTTGTTTCTTTTTTGAATTGAACGAAGTATACCGGGTGTAATCCATTTTTTCAATATAACCTGTTTATGTTTAAGTGTTCGTGTTTGTGTTGTTGATATGATGTGTGATTGGAGTGTTGTTACAAAGTGTTGTGTTGATGTGTTAATATTTTGTGTATTTAGTGTTTTATGCCATGTTTCCTGTTCTAGTGAAGTGTTTAATTGTTCAAAATTGATTGTTTTTATTATTTTATGTGGCGTCTTATTTTTAGTATTTGGTGAAGATGGCTCTAAGAATAATATTGTAGTGTAATGGTCTGTGATTGTGGACTCAAAGACAGCCGCTTGTGCATTTCTATCACTTCGTAACATAACATGATCGATGCACGTTTCGGTGTTTTCAGATATTCTTGTAGGTTTCGTAATGGCCGGTCTCAGGTTATTTTCTGCTAACAAATCTAAATAAAAACTCGGGTCGCAGTGCCAAAACCCTGCCGACAATATAGTGTATTTGCTAATACAGGCCTTGTGGCTTTATTATGTGAACTTAAGTTTGTTTTTGGACAAAATGAAAAATTTAACCCCTTAATACATCCCTTAAAATAATATTTTTTTTCCTAATTTCAATATTATTATCAATGCAACCTCTGTACCAAATTAAATACACCCGTTAGCAAATAAATCACTATCCGTAAACTAGTTTTTTCATAAAATTTGTAAGTCCGGTCCTGTCGTGCCGATTTTGTTAAAATTTTAGCAACACATTTTAATCTCTACTAAAGGGTTAAATTTCAATTTTGAAGCAATTCTGAGATTTTTTTCGGTATTTTTGGGCCCAAAAACTTTTTTCAACCCCTAAAAACTACCCTTAAAATGGCCCGATTGGGCCCATTTTAAATAGGTTCCGTGCGGTGATGGATTCCAACGTGTCTACCAAATTTCGTTCAAATCAATTAAGTCTTTCGAGAGTTATGCCGCGAACAACATATATATATATATATATATATATATATATATATATATATATATATATATATATATAAATAAATATATATATACATACATATATATATAAACATTTCTAAAAATGGTGCCAAAGTGTTCAGGAGGCTATAAAACGTCGAGAAATTTTGGTCCGACCCCTAGGTCCCGCCATCCGACCGACGCCAATAGTGTATGTGCCATATGGCAAATACACTAATAATAATCAGCTTGTGGATGCTTATTTCTGTCAAGAATATTAATGTTAATATCACCAGCAAGTATTATTTCTTGTCCTTGTAACGAGTTGACAGTTGCCCTCAGATCGTCTAGGAAGGGAAGAATATCTCTATGAGATGGGGATCTATATATTGCTAGTATTGAAAGTTTATTATCAATATTGATTTTTAGACAATTTGCTTGCACTATTGAAATTTCAGAATTCACGAAATTCAAATCCTCTCTTATATAAACAACTATACCATCGTTTTGACTTTGGTGTAATTCCGTCTGAATGCTGACGTAGTTCATATTTTTTTTCGGCACATACATATCGTTTAGCCAGCATTCAGTCAAAATTATAATATTAAATTTCACCGTTAACGTTTCTAAGAGGATTATGAACTCGTCGAAATTTTTATTTATGCTTCGTATATTCAAACTGATTACTGAGAAATCTTGCGTGGAATGCAAAGACTGTATAATTCCAGCATCATTTGTAGCAATGTTTGGGATGTTATTAGTAAGGTGTATTTCTTCCATAAGTTGTTCCATATTTATATGTATTAGCGATTTTAGACAATGTAAGTACTAATGAATAAAAAAATAAAATGTGTGTGTGTTTGCTTTTAGTGTGTGTGTTAATAATAAAAATATAGCAAAATAATAAAAAGCAAAATAAAGCAAAATAATAATAATTTCAGCTATATAGTTCGCTAAATAATACTAAGAAAAAAAAACAATTAAGAAGAAAAAGATATAAACTGAAAACTGCGTTGAATATTAGCGAATAATATAGCTTTTTTTTTTTCCTTTTTGTTTTTTAACGCGAAAGAAAAAAGCAAATCACAGACGCGTCGACAACCTAGGTCATTAGCGCTAACGTTAACGCGAAAGAAAGATTTTTATAATTCATTCATATTTTAATTAATATATAAAATAAGTTAATTTAATCATAGGCACAAGCATTTATTGAGTTTGTTCAATTCGGTGTCATGCAGGACAGTGCTGCAGCTATGAATTACAGCGGTTCTAAACACGTGGATTTATATTTCGTGAAAACAAAAAAATAACTTATTTTAATTGAAAACATAACATTGGCATAACATCAGTTGCTAATGACCTAAATTGATAAGCGTCTGTAAATTGCAGTAATCTGTCACATTATGGTATTACATTACACAATTTTGTCACTCATATCAATGTGACTTCGTATGTGGATGGCAGGTGAATCTTCTGTTTTCCTCGTAAGGACCTTCCCTCCTCTAAACCAAGTGAACTTGTAACCTTTCTCCTTAGCTTGTGTTTTTGCATTCCAAAGGAGCTCCCGGAAATAAGGACATATTGATTCATTAATGTATATTCGGTGGCTACCTGCGACACCTATTTCCTCACAGGTAACTTGAATTAAGCGTTTTTTTAGCATTTCGTCTCTTAATTTGATGTTTGTAAAAGCTACGATAATGCTTTGATGTCCACTTTTGCGCCTAGACTTTATACGATGAGCCACTGATATGTCGGTGTTTTTTATCTGTATACCAACTGCTGCAGCGACTTTAATTACTATATCCTCCACACAAGTTTCTCCTGGTCTATTTGGGACTTCACTTATCTCTAACTGGTTTCTACGGCTATATTGTTCTTGGGTAGCCATTCTTTCGTTCAGATTTATTATCTCCTTTTCTTTCTCATCCAGTTTTATTTTTAATTGTTCCACTGATTCATTAATTACTTGGATTTTATCTATTTTTGTGATTATTTCTTCGTATTTCTCTGCCATTATTTTCATGTTCTCCTGAGTCTCCTTCTGATTTTGAGCAATTCTGTCGATGAGTTTAGATTCACATGACTTCATCTGATTTTCTATTTTTTCTGAGATTGCCGCAAACTGTGTGGCTAAAAATTCTGTTGATATAATTTCTGTATCTGTTGTACTCAACTTACGAGGTTGGTCTTTCATTTTACAATTAGGACATTTCCATTTACTATTATTCCATTCCATTATTCCATTATTCCATTTACTATTATTTTATATTATTACATTATTCTCGCGGGGGATAACAAATTAGGGGGGAAGATTCTCGCGGAGGGATAACAAATTAGGGGGAAAGATTCTCGCGGGGGGATAACAAATTAGGGGGAAGTTTCTCGCGGGGGGATAACAAATTAGGGGGAAGATTCTCGCGGGGGATAAAAATTAGGGGGGAAGGTTCTCGCGGGGGGATAACAAATTAGGGGGGGGGAGATTCTCGCGGTGGGATAACAAATTAGGGGGGGAGATTCTCGCGTTCGGATAACAAATTATGGTGGAAGCTTCTCGCGGGGGGATAACAAATTAGGGGTGGAGATTCTCGCGGGGGTATAACAAATTAGGGGGAGAGATTCTCGCAGGGGGATAATAAATTAGGAGAGTTATTCTCGCGGGGGATAACAAATTTGGAGGGGAGATTCTCGCGGTGGGATAACAAATCAGGGGGAAGATTCTCGCGGGGGGATAACAAATTTTGCAGAGGAGTTCCTTATATAGGTATCGTAGGTGAACAATAATGTATAAATAAAGTTCGAGCGAAGCGAGTGAGTAATATATTAATAATACTCGAGCGAACGAGCGAAGCGAGTGATGAATGTATTTATAAAATTCGAGCGAACGAGCGAAGCGAGTGAGTAATGTATTAATAATATTCAAGCGAACGAGCGAGGCGAGTGAGTAATATATTAATAATATTCAAGCGAACGAGCGATTCGAGTGAGTATTGTATTGATAAAATCCGAGCGAACGAGCGAAGCGAGTGAGTTATGTATTATAAAATTCGAGCGAATATACACTACCAGCCCGGCTTCGTTTCGCAGGAGAAGAATTTCTCGCGGGGGGAATAATAAATTATAAATCGTAAAATACGTGGGCGAAGCCACGGGTAACGGCTAGTAATATTATAAATGTGAAAGTTTGGATGTATGGATGTTTGTTACTCAATCACGCCAGAACGGCTGAACGTATCTGGATGAAATTTGGTACAGAGATAGATTATAGTCTGGAATAGCACAAACGCTACATTTTATCCCGAAAAAATGTACGGTTCCCGTGGGATAGTTTTGTTCGAGGGGTAAATATCTGCCCAAAATTGTGTACACCATAAATCCTTTTTGGCAAATAAATCCTTATAATTCCATATAAATCCCCAATAAATCCTCATAAATCCTTATAAATCCTCGTAAATCCTCATAAATCCTCATAAATCCTCATAAATCCTCGTAAATCCTCATAAATCCTCGTAAATCCTCATAAATCCCCATAACTCATCGAATGTATAAACAATAACAAACCTGTGTTTACCTTATTAATCCAGTCAAATGGTACTTTTAAATTGCGTTAATAAGAAGTTTGATGAAATTTTCCGCAAGGGGTGGCCGCCATCTTGAATTTAAGGGATGAAATCATGTATCTTGGTAAATACTGCTTGTACGTTAAAAATTACTATTACAAAAATTGTTAAGGAGGATCTATCCAACAACTTTTGTTTAATTTTTTTTTGAAATTTCTTATTATTCAAAAGTTATAAATTCTCAAAAATGACACTGTTGGGGGTGGAAACGGTTTTTTCGATTTTACAACAAAACGGTCAATTGGGGCGAAAAATGGTTATAACAAAAGTTGTAGCTTTTGAGTTTCTCTACAATATACATGTGTTCAACATTTTTTTTGCTTGCTTGGTGCGAATATAGAGGGCGCCAAAAGTCGACCGGCGCCAATATTTTTGAAAATTTTTGAATTTTGCACATAAAAAATTAATTCAAGTCATCGCATTTTCACCAAATACACGATTAGGGGGTTTTAGGGGTCGCTGATTAAGAATCCGTTATCAAATTTTCAAAAAACAAAATGGCGGATGATGAATTTGGTGAAAATGCGATGAATTTAAATGGGAGACGTCCGCCATATTGAATTCGCCATTTTGTTTTTGGAAAATTTGATAATGGTTTCCTAATCAGCGACCCCGAAAACCCCCTAATGAGTATTTGGTGAAAATTCGATGACTTGAATTAATTTGTTGCGTGCAAAATTAAAAAAATTTCAAAAATATTGGCGCCGGTCGACTTTTGGCGCCCTCTATATTCGCACCAAGCAAGCAAAAAAAATGTTGAACACATGTATATTGTAGAAACACTTAAAAGCTACAACTTTTGTCGTAACCATTTTTCGCCACGATTGAGCGTTTTGTTGTAAAATCGAAAAAACCGTTTCCACCCCCAACAGTGTCATTTTTGAGAAATTATAACTTTTGAATAAGAAATTTCAAAAAATTTTCCAAACAGAAGTTGTTGGATACATCCTCCTTAATAATTTTTGTAATAGTAATTTTTCACGTACAAGCAATATTTACCAAGATAAATGATTTCATCTCTTAAAATCAAGATGGCGGCCACCCCTTGCGGAATCCGAGGGGGTAAACTTGGCTGGAGTGTTCTAGTGGCACCCCCTATCTACAATTAAAATTTCATCAAACTTCTAATTAACGCAATTTCAGACCTATTTTTTCGACAATTTGATTGGACTATATATATTATAACAATAAAGCTGAAGAGTTTGTTTGTTTGTTTGTGTGTTGGTTTAGTCAAATACCCTATTGTATGTGGTACAATAATGCCAACACGAGATAAATATTATAATAAACTTACCTTGGAACTCACACAAACTTGCATGACACCACCAAAAACAAATTTTATTCACAATGCCGCCGGTTTATGCGGTCGGGCAAATTAAAAAATGTTACGCGCATGCGCATAACATAAGCAGCTGAGTTAATTCTTCTGTAAATCTTCGATAAATCCTCAATAAATCCTCAATAAATCCTCAATAAATCCCCATAAATCCCCATAAATCCTCATAATTCCTCATAAATCCTCATAAATCCTCATAAATTCTCATAAATCCTTATAAATCCTCATAAATCCTCGTAATTCCTTCACGCTGTACACCATAAATCCTCAGATATTTACCCCTCGGTTTTGTTTTTGTTTTTCACAGAGCAAGGGATCGACATGATTTTTTGCATAGTGGAAGTTTAGGGGTCAGAGAAAATTTGTGGTTCCCGTGGGATAGATTTGTTTTTGTTTTATCTCTGGAACTATTAAACCGATTCTAAAAATTCTTTCACTAAAAGAAAGCTACGCAGGGGGGAGATTCGCGCGAAGGATAACAAATTAGGGGGGAAGATTCTCGCGGGGGGTTATCAAATTAGGGGGGAAGATTCTCGCGGGAGGATAACAAATTAAGGGGGAGATTCTCGCGGGGGGATAACAAATTAGGGGCGAGATTCTCGCGAGGGGATAACAAATTAGGGGGGAAATTCTCGCGGGGGGATAACAAATTAGGGGGAGATTCTCGCGGGGGTGATAACAAATTAGAGGGGATATTCTCGCGGGGGGATAACAAATTAGGGGGGAAGATTCTCGCGGGGGATAACAAATGTAATGTATTATTAATATTCGAGCGAACGAGCGAAGCGAGTGAGTAATGTATTAATAAAATTCGAGCGAACGAGCGAAGCGAGTGAGTAATGTATTAGTAAAATACGAGCGAACGAGCGAAGCGAGTGAGTATTGTATTATTAATATTCAAACGAACGAGCGAAGCGAGTGGTAATGTATTAATAAAATTCGAGCGTACGAGCGAAGCGAGTGAGTAATGTATTAATAAAATTCGAGCGTACGAGCGAAGCGAGTGAGTAATGTATTAATAAAATTCGAGCGAACGAGCGAAGAAGGAATTAATAATAATCAAACGAACGAGCGAAGCGAGTGAGTAATGTAGGTATTAATAAATTTCGAGTGAACGAGCGACGCGAGTGAGTAATATATTAATAATATTCAAGCGAACGAGCGAAGCGAGTGAGTAATGTATTAATAAAATCCGAGCGACCGAGCGAAGCGAGTGGGTTATGCATTATAAAAATCGAGCGAATAAACACTACAAGCCCGGTTTCGTTTCGCAGGAGGAGAATTTCTCGCGGGGGAGATAATAAATTATAAATCGTAAAATACGTGGGCGAAGCCACGGGTAACGGCTAGTAATTAATATATCTACCTACTATAAGGTTAAATTATTAATGTCTGAATATGCCAAAAGTCTCCAAAAATGTGGTGTTCCCAATGCAGAGGTGTCCATAAAGAAGGATTTTACTGTACGTATTATAATAATAATAATAATAATAAGCCTTAACATTCCCACTGCAGGGAAAAGGCCTCCTCCAGCTTCTTCCATTCGGTACGATTCTCGGTTTTTCTTGACCAAAGGGGTCCGGCGAATTTGGCAAGATCATCCCTCCATCTTGTACTTTGTCTTCCAACATTCCTTTTACTATATATTGGATACCACACTGTTGCCCTGTACGACCATCGATTATCCGTACAGCGATGTACATGACCCGCCCACTTCCACTTAGCTTTTTTGCATACATAAATCACATCGCGTACTTTTGTTTTACTACGAATATTTTTATTTTTAACTTTATCCAAAATTTTTAGACCGAGCATACTTCTTTCCATCGCTCTTTGTGTGACTTGTAATTTTTTAATTTCTTTTTTTGTGAGTGACCATGTTTGCGCTCCATACGTCAAAATCGGGATTATACAGGCATTGAACACTTTAGTTTTAAGACTTATAGGTATTTTACTTTTAAATATAAATTTTATTTGCCAATAACGTTTCCATGCACTATTTATTCTTCGCTTAATTTCAACACTTTGTTTATTTTTAAACGTTATAATTTGACCCAAATATATGTATTCTTCTACATGCTCTATCTCTGTGTTATTAAGTTCTATTTTATTATGCACTGAGTTAGTCAATATTTTGGTTTTAGATAAATTCATATTCAGTCCTATTTTTACTCCTTCACTATTTAATTTGTATAACATTACTTGTAAGTCCTCACTGCTGTTCGCAAACAATATAATATCGTCTGCAAATCTCAGGTGTGTTAGCTTATCACCATTTATATTAATACCGTGAGCATTCCAGTTTATTTGCCTAAAAACAGATTCAAGTACACTATTGAATAGCAAAGGAGATAGTGGGTCACCTTGCTTAACACCTTTATTAATACTGAAGCTCTTACCACATTTTTCCAATTTTACACAACTAACACTTTTGTCGTATATATTTTTAATTATACGTATATACTTCATATGTACCCCCTGTGTTTTTAAGGCTCTGAATACGTCTACGTGTTCTACTGAGTCAAATGCTTTGGTATAGTCTATGAAGGCAACGTATAGATTTAAATTATATTCGTTATATTTCTCCAAAATTTGACAAACAGTATGTATATGATCAATAGTCGAGAATCCCTTACGGAAACCTGCTTGCTCTATTGGCTGATTGTCCATAATGGTCTGATTTATACGATTTTGTAATATTTTCATGAATGTTTTATACACTGATGATGATAGGCTAATGGGACGGTAATTGTCCAAGCAATGTTTATCCCCTTTTTTGTGTAGCAATATAATTTCGGATTTTAGCCATTGTTCTGGGATTTCTTCACATTGAAGTATGACGTTAAAGAGTGTTGTAAAGTGTGGTACAATTTCTTCACATCCTAATTTAATAAGTTCATTCGTGATTTTGTCTGGGCCTGGGCATTTTTCATTTTTCAATTGGTTTATAGCTGTATACACTTCTGAGTACAATATTACTGGAACTTCACGTTCGTTATCGGTTGTCAAATTTAAATAATGCTTTAATTTTTTGCTGTCATATAAATTCTGATAATAATTTGTAGCTTCTAGTAAGATGTTTTCTCTTCCGTATTCGAAGTTTTCATTTTTTGTTAATACTTTGGGTATCCATGGTTTACCTTGTAATCTACTTTTTTCAGCTTTCTTTACTGCATTGTTTTTTCCAATAAACTCTTCTACAAGATGTACGGTGTGTTTTCTGTGATCATTTTTTATCTCTTTTTTTATTAGCTTACAAATTTCTACATATTCTATACGATGAACAGGTGAGTTATTTTCCAATTGACGTAGATGTTCTCTTCTTTCAATTAACTTCAATGTATTTTCTGAAAGTATTGAACTATTTTTGAATTTCTTTTCATGTTTTGTTTCCGCTGCTTTATAAATACATTGTTCCATCTTATCATACAATTGTTGCACGGTTGGTGTTATCAACTGTATATCCTCCTTTAGAAATTCACTTAGCTTTTGTTTATATTCTTCTACATTATCAATAATCTTATTATTAAAATTCATTCTATTATTGTTTACAAATTTAAGTCTACTTTTATGCGCCTTGCATGTTACGACCGCCCTAACTAATCTATGGTCTGTATTAAAACAGAAATTATTAATAACATTCACATCTATTAACATTTGCTTGTTATTAGCTAAGATATAATCAATTTGATTTTTCGACACACCATTTGGTGACAACCACGTCCACATTCTTGATGGTTGTTTTTTAAATAGGGTATTTCCGATTAACAAATGATGGGCCAATACAAAATCTACCAGTTTAGTACCTCTATCGTTTCTTTTGCCGTATGTGTATTTACCCATGATATCTTCTTCTTCTACTTCTCTATTTCCTATTGAACCGTTGAAATCGCCCATAACAATAATATATTTTGATGTTTGCACGGTCAACGCTCGACTTATTAAGTTATAAAATTCGTCTACTTCATCATCTGGGTGACTTGAAGTTGGGGCATATACTTGAATAATTGTCATCGTATCTCTATTATTTATTTTAAGTTTAAGCAGAGCTATTCTTTCGTTTATTCCTTTGAACTCGATGATTTTATTTTTTAAATTCCTATTTACAATAAATCCAACTCCATTCAAACCTTTTGTTTTGCCATAGTGATACATTATTGATCCGTTTTTCCTTTCGATTAAAGACTCCCAGTTTCTTCTTATTTCCGATAATCCAATAACGTCCCATTTTATCTTATTTAATGCGTTGTCTAGTTCATACATCCTGTTGTTATCTAACAAAGTTCGAACATTAAGTGTACATATGAACAATTTTGTCTGATTTTTGTTTATTTCACTCATAGTGTTATTTTTTCTGTTTCCTGAAGCTGAAGGGTTTTGGTAGTCAATTCCCGCGGTTACCAGCCGTGGTGGGAACGTAGTTACAGTTTTTTCTTTTAATATTAATTTTTCCGTAGTGTAAGGAGTTGCTCGTTGTCCTAATTTCGTTTCCAAATTCATCGTAGTTGTATCCGTCTTATTATTTTTATATCGTCACAGTTTATTAATACTATTTTCTGTTTTTTCTGCGTTTCCTGTGTTTTTATCCTCTGTTCTGATTGTTGACACGTTCTCTGCATTTATTGGTGATATGGGTGATGGTCTATCTCTACTATAATAATTTCTTATCGACTCTGTCTTTTTGTCTATAGGTGAATCATATTTATTTCTCCCTTCTTTACTTTGTTTATCTTCAAATTCTTTGGAAAGTGGCTTTTCTCGTACTTTATCTATTCCACTTGCGGAAAGAGTTCTTGGTCTAAAGTAGTCAGTCAATCCAAGTCCTTTTTGACTGAGTTTTTCTATTTTTCCTTTTCCTGCTGATATGGCAATTAGTTTCTTTTTCTTATCTTGTACTAATGTTTTTTCTGTGTGGTTAATATCCTCACTTCCAACATTATTTTCCTCCACTTCTTCTGATCTTTTTCTTTTATTGGCAATCTCTTTTTCCATATCTTCGATCTCATTTAAATCCACTTGTTTCCCATCTATTATTAGTTTATCTTGTCTGAGTATGACTTTTCTTCCTCTAGCTTTCTGTTCTTCTACAATAGGCTTAAGCTTCTTTCGTGTTTCAAGCACCTCTTTGGAGAAATCATCTGAGATATATATATTCGTATCTTTTAATTCTTTTTTTCCTTGTAATATCATTAATTTCTTGCGCCATGTTGTCAGACCCACCAAAACGGGTCTTACAGCATTCCTGTTTTTTAGTCCTAACCTTCGCACGAAATCTAGTTCATTTTCATCACAATTTATTTTCATTTTTTGATTTATTAGAATCCACACTTTTTCTTCTAAATTGAAATACCTTTCGTTTATTCCCTCTTCAATTCCGTATATAACTATATTTTTCCTTTTTTGATCATTTTCGCAATTTCTGTTTATTATTTCTTGTTGTTTTTGTCTGCTATTCACAACTACTATACTCTCTTCTATTTTATCCAATCTACTCTCGCTGTTCAGTTCTAGTCTCTCTATTTTCGTTGCTAATTCTGCTCCTAACTCTTTTATCGCTAATAAGATTTCCTGTTTCTCGCTTCTTTCCTTTCCGTTACAATCCATTTTAGTTTTGTATGATTTTGAAATAAGCAATTAGTATAAAATATTTTGTGTAATAGCCGCTTAACAATGAATACTGTAGTTTTCCTTTTACAATACTTTCTTTCTTTATTTATCTTATTTATATAGTAATATAGCTGACTTCTTCTTGAAATTGATTAATTACGTAAGTCTATTAAACATTTTTAATATTTTCAATTCTAACCTTACTTTAAGTTATTTTATTTTAAATAGGTGTTATTTCTTTATTTTTTTTTTTAGCTACTAACAATACTTTCAATTTTACTCACAAAGATAGATTCTGTTTCTTTATACTGCATATAATTTACATATTACACACTAATTATACACTGTAAATCGCCAGATTTGTTCCCCAGATTCCTAACGTGTCTTTCACCAATCGTGTTGGAATCGTGTACGTATTATAGTTTAATAAATATAAGAGAAAAAGTACTCGAATAATAATCGAATTATAATTTTTATAACCGTTTACAAAAAGTTATTTGCTTATTTCTTGGTATGGAATGATTTCTCAAAGTTTCGACTTCTATTTTATTTATCAGTCTGTAAATTAACACGTTTTCTTTTAGATACTATTTATCGAATCGATAAAGAAGGGATCCATAGTAATAATAATAATGTTTATTATGCAACTTGTATTACTTACAAGTTTATGTATTTCAATGTTTAATACTTTAAAGAAGAGGAATAATTCTTCAGCTGAAGAATGGCAGAAGGAAACATTCAAAATATTAAGTAAGTATTATCTTGTCTGATTTCCATAATTAGTGTATTTGCCATAATATGGCACATACACTATTGGCGTCGGTCGGATGGCGGGACCTAGGGGTCGGACCAAAATTTCTCGACGTTTCATACCCTCCTGAACACTTTGGCACCATTTTTGAAAATGTTTATATATATATGTATGTATATATATATATATTTATATATATATATATATATATATATATATATATATGTGTGTACACGATAACTCTCGACAGACTTAATCGATTGAAACGAAATTTGGTACACACATTGGAACCCATCACCGCAAGAAGCCTATTTAAAATGGGCCCGATCGGACCATTTTCAGGGTTGTATTTAGGGATTCCAAAAAGTTTTTGGGCCCAAAAATACCGAAAAATTTGTCAGAATCGTTTCAAAATTGAAATTTAACTCTTTAGTAAAGATTAAAATGTGCTGCTAAAATTTTAATAAAATCGGCCCGACAGGACCGGACTTTCAAATTTTATGAAAACACAAGTTTGTTGATACGGATTTACTTAGATATGGAAGGGTGTATTTAATTGGGTGTATTGATGAAATCCATGTCTAATATTGAAATTTAGAAAAATTTAATTATTTTAAGGGCTGTATTAAGGGGTTAAATTTTTTATTTTGTCAAAAAACAAACTTAAGTTTACATAATAATGCCACAATGCCTGTATTAGCAAATACACTATATTGTCGGCAGGGTTTTGGCACTGCGACCCGAGTTTTTTTCTGTTGACATAAGTGACCTGCACGTTGCTTATAGCGGCGCGTTATGACTATACAGTATGGTCTGTAAAAAATGGGCTATACTAAAATGGTAGATATGTGAGGTCAAAATTTGACGATTTAGCAAAACATGCTTTAGTAAAATGTTACTCCTTAAGAAGGTACATGATGTTTTGGTAAGAACATTTTTTTTTCATTTTTTGCGATAACAAAGGATAGTGTGTTAGATTCGTCAGACTTCGACAAATTTACTTTTTGAAAATATTAATAACTCTGTCACTTCACTTTTAGAATGGTATGAAAATAACAGTTTTAAGATCAATATTGAAAAAAAAACTCAAGCCATAATATGCTTCAGTTCCTTTAGAAAACGCAAACTCTATAGAATTATATCTTTATACGAAATTCTTAGGTATTGACAAACATTTAAATGGGAAGTATCACGTTGAGTCAGTAACCATTAAAATTTCGAAATTCACATGCGCTTGTAGAGTATTGCGAAATAGTGTATCAGTTGAAGTTCTCAGAGGTTTTTAACGCATTTGTTCAACCTGTAATCAGAGTTGGTATAATCTTCTGGGTACATGCTACATCCGTTTTAAATATCTTAAAAATACAAAAAAGATGTCTTCATATCATCTTCATATCAATCAATATGAATGTTCAATATTTGTGAATCCTGATATTTTTACACAGTATTTACCGGAAAATGACTACAATATCAACTCTAAATCAAACAAGAAGCCAGTTATATAATGGAGTTGTTAACAATATTCATATTTCGACCATACAACCAAAAATATATTCTTTCAACAGCAACACAGCGTGCATCTTTGAGTCTCGGCGTCACCATTCACCGCCTCGACTGATTACGTGACCAAAATCTGCCTATCAAATCCAAAAAGTTCCGTCTTTTACTGTAGCGTCCTTGTTCCACTCGTAATAGAAAATAGTGCGTGTCTCACCGACTCATTATACTGCCTGGCCGACCACCCGTTTCGCTGTGTTCAGTATCGTACCACACACATCCAGTCGCTAGGCGCAAATTGGGACATGTATAGCACTTGTGACGTGACGTGACGCGAGAGACACGACGCGTACGTACCACACGTGCTGTGCGGTGATGCGTAAATTGGGATGCAGTTATCACTTGCCACTGCCGCATGTTACACGAACAAAACAATTGTTTTTTTTTATTATTCTACCGCCGCATAAAAATGTCCGATACACATACAAATAAATTGTTAGTAGAATGAAAATAGTACAACACTAAATTTGCTTCCAGAACAAGATATAAAACTCTTTATTTAATAAAAAGAGATGGACGACATGTTTCGAGAGCTTAAGCTCTCATCATCAGGTCAATTTAAAAACAAGATTTTACAATAATTGAAAATTGTGTGAAAGTTCTGTGAAAGGAAATTATAAATTAGATTTTACAATAAAATTAGCAATAAAACTAAATTAGTTAAAATTTTAAGTAAATTACCTTTGTTACTTTAAGCATCTTGTGGTAGTAAATTTAAAATCAAAAAATGGTGACATTCTGAAGTAAAAATTAAACGCAATGACTACATCTGAGAGCAATGCTGCTAATTTAAACCAGTAAAATTAATGACATAATATAAAGTAGGAGGATTACTGTAATTGATCATTGATAAACAATATTATTTATGGAGGATTATTCTTAAACAAAAAATCAAAAACATTAGATTCCATGCAATCTATTGTTGAGTTAAGGCAGTTATCAGAACTACAAGCTGCTTTTATTTCAAAAGTTTCAAAAGAGTCAATTAGGACATTAGTATCTACAAAGTGTAAAATTTCAATTACAGAATCAGGGTCAAATGAGTGCCCAGAGTTCAAAAGGTGTTTGCCAAAATTAGACCTGGTGTTGATTAAATTAGTGGTATGTTCTTTAAGTCTATCTTTAAATTTTCTCTGTGTTTTTCCAATATAAAATGCAGGCAAACACCTTTTGAACTCTGGGCACTCATTTGACCCTGATTCTGTAATTGAAATTTTACACTTTGTAGATACTAATGTCCTAATTGACTCTTTTGAAACTTTTGAAATAAAAGCAGCTTGTAGTTCTGATAACTGCCTTAACTCAACAATAGATTGCATGGAATCTAATGTTTTTGATTTTTTGTTTAAGAATAATCCTCCATAAATAATATTGTTTATCAATGATCAATTACAGTAATCCTCCTACTTTATATTATGTCATTAATTTTACTGGTTTAAATTAGCAGCATTGCTCTCAGATGTAGTCATTGCGTTTAATTTTTACTTCAGAATGTCACCATTTTTTGATTTTAAATTTACTACCACAAGATGCTTAAAGTAACAAAGGTAATTTACTTAAAATTTTAACTAATTTAGTTTTATTGCTAATTTTATTGTAAAATCTAATTTATAATTTCCTTTCACAGAACTTTCACACAATTTTCAATTATTGTAAAATCTTGTTTTTAAATTGACCTGATGATGAGAGCTTAAGCTCTCGAAACATGTCGTCCATCTCTTTTTATTAAATAAAGAGTTTTATATCTTGTTCTGGAAGCAAATTTAGTGTTGTACTATTTTCATTCTACTAAGTATTGAACAAGAAACAAAAAACGAAGTCTCACTATACACAAAATAAATTGTTATTATTAAATCTAAGTTCTGAATCGGAATCAGACGATGCTGAAGAGGAAATGTTGTTCTATTTCGTGATAAAAACTAAATTAGTATAAATACATTCTATCAGAGAGAAAAAAAAGTGGACAGTTTAAAATTACAACTATGATGAGCGATGCTGATTTTACCAATTACTTTCGCATGAATCGCATCCAGTTTTCTGAAGTCCATGAGATGAAAAACTAAAAAATCTACTATTGCACCACAAGTTGTTACACGTGTGACACGTAAAACTGTGTCTCGACCACTGCGCCACACTTGCGCGTGTGGCACGACATCGTGTCATGTACCCAATTTGCGCTGTTTCATTGAATCCTATAGGTTACAAAAATACGCGCTGTGCTGCGTCACGTCACACGTGCTATACGTGTCTCAATTTGCGCCTAACGTCGATCGCAGCTCAGCTCTCTATCCTATGCCAGCATGAGTGGTCTCCGTCGCACCAATGCGTTGTCAAAAATTTAATGTCATACGAAATATATGTCGCTAAATGTTTTAAATTCGTACTAGCGGTACCCGCGTCTAGCCATGTGATTTATCAAGGGATTTTACTATGTTACAACCTATAATAATTATAGAAGTCACTAAAGCCAACCGTGAGTGCAGTTGTAATCTCACGGGTACCGGAAAACAAACTTCAATAATTATTGTCTTCGTTATTACAAGAGGGGAATAAGCAGTCAGCGAAAATGTGAAGCAAGTTGTGGAATGCGTACGCGATTTGGCAATTGTATCGCGACTGCACAGCGATTTGACGATTACTCAGCGACATACAAAATTTCTCGTTTGATTGCACGATTTGGCAACAATATGGAGACTAAATCACACGTTCGCTCGATCTAGCGATCGATGCGTTTGTTTCACATTCGAGAGTCTCATAGATATCCATGGCATGGTGTCGCGCGAACCTACGACTTAGTGTGCTATGTGTTTTCGACAATCAGTTATGTATTTCAGCTAGTATAGTTTGCGGTCTTACGCTGTTGGTAGCTGCATCTGACGATTTACAATCGACTGAGTCGCAAAATCGTGATACAGAAAGTAGAATGTAGTGATGGACGATTACGAGATATTTTAATCGATTGTCTCGATTGTTCAAACATCTCGTTGGCTCTCGATGGTTTTCACTTGGACTCGATTGTTGTTGTTTCATAGTTCACCGAGACCGAGTTGCATAGTACTGAATCATACAGACGATGTATACTGTCGAGAGTCACATAATATATAATCGTTCATCACTCAACAACTGTGGTCGAGTCGATGGATAGTCAATTGTGCAGTAATCGAGTGCTCTGAGACCGACTGAACAGTGTGAACAGTGAATCAATGATGAACGAATAGCGTGAACGTCAGACTTCAATCGACTATAGCATATAACCTTGAATCGCGATTATATGTATTCTCATTCGCTGGCAAATAATCGACTTGAACAATCGAACATTTCGATTATAAAATCAAACTCCGAGTCGATTGTGGACTCGATTGTTATTATGAACGACTGCAATTGTTTCGATTGTAAAAACATCTTACAATCACCCATCACTAGTAGAATGTGTGCGCTGACTTTTAATATTGTTAAAATAAATGAAAAATTTTGGAGCATACAAGTAATTCAAGAATTACAAGGCGCGATATTCATGTAGGTACTGTGTGTAAACGGTTTTATATAATATAGGGAAAATAACCCTGAGAAGATTTATAATTTTGTAGTAGGCTAAGAGCCATAAGACCTAATATATATATATATATATATATATATATATATATGTATTGGATTACATAGAAAAAATAGTACAGTGAATTTTTTAAACAATTTTCCATAGCAACGGTTGACTAGTAAGCGTTACTCGGAACCGGCTAAATAAAAAAGTCATGATGTGTCGTAAGACACCTGACAGAAGCTATGCTTTTTACGCATTGTATATAAAACCGAATTTATCAAAGATATAAATAATACAATTAAAAAGTTATTATTTGATCGCCATTCTGAAATCTGACGCCATTTTATTTTTTGTGTCTTCTCAAATATCAATTTTCAAAAGGATCGGATAATTTTTACAAAGAAATATATACCTATGACCGCCATTTTGAAATATGACATCATTTTATTTTTTTGTGTCCTATAAAACTCGCAAATATTAATTTTCAAAAAGATCGGATCATTTTTGCAAAAAAGTACATATGGCCGCCATTTTGAAATCTGACGTCATTTTATTTTTTTGTGTTCTATGAAACTCTCAAATATCAATTTTCAAAAGGATCGGATAATTTTTACAAAAAAGTACATACGGCCGCCATTTTTAAATCTGACATCATTTTATTTTTTTGTGACCTATGAAACTTTCAAATATCAATTTTCAAAAGGATCGGATAATTTTTACAAAAAAGTACATACGGCCGCCATTTTGAAATCTGACATCATTTTATTTTTTTGTGTCCTATGAAACTTTTAAATACCGATTTTCTAAAGGATCGGATAATTTTTTCAAAAAAGTATATATGGCCGCCATTTTGAAATCTGACATCATTTTATTTTTTTGTGACCTATGAAACTCTCAAATATCAATTTTCAAAAGGATCGGATAATTTTTACAAAGGAGTACTACATATTTTCGCCATTTTGACATATGACGTCATTTTATTTTTTTGTGTCCTATAAAACTCGCATATATCAATTTTCAAAAGGATCGGATAATTTTTACAAAAAAGTATATATGGCCGCCATTTTGAAATCTGACGTCATTTTATTTTTTTGTGTTCTATGAAACTCAAATATCAATTTTCAAAAGGTTCTGATAATTCTTACAAAAAAGTACATATGGCCGCCATTTTGAAATCTGACGTCATTTAATTTTTTTGTGACCTATGAAACTCTCAAATATCAATTTTCAAAATGATCGGATAAGTTTTACAAAAAAGTGCATACGGCCGCCATTTTGAAATCTGACGTCATTTTATTTTTTTGTGTCCTATGAAGCTCTTAAATATCAATTTTCGAAAGGATCGTATAATTTTTAGAAAGGATTTCTACATATTTCCGCCATTTTGAAATCTGACATCATTTTGTTTTTTTGTGTCCTATAAAACTCGCAAATATCAATTTTCAAAAGGATCGGATAATTTTTTCAAAAAAGTATACAGTGTGTCCACAGACTCATCCTCAACATGGGGATCTCCGTTGTTATGGGAGATAGAGTTTTGGTTAAATGAGACAAAATGTGCAGAATCTTCAGTACTACTACCCTGCGTAGTCAAACTTTCCATATTTTGCTTGGTTCGCGACCGACAGTTGAAAAACGAGATTTACCCATTTTCGTTTTTTGTTTATAACTCGCTTATTAAGTAAGTTAGAAAAAAAATATTTTCACTTTCTTAAGGCCTTTTTTTATGAAGATTTCAAATCTCTTTTCATATTTTTATTTACTTTTATAGTTTTAGAGATACTTGTATTAACTTTGTTTTTTTAAATACACGTCAAAGATGGCCATGACACCATTCGAAAGAGATTTTTTTTCTCTTTAATTTGATATGAGGGTTGATGGATTTATTTTCAAAAATAACGGAGTTATACGTCAAACACTGATTTTTAATAGTAGGCTATGCTAAATTAATTGATAAAACAACAGAAGGCTTAGCAAACAGTTGAAATTCGCGTTGGCTTAGTAAACGGCTGTTTTGTTTTAGCTGTCAAAGTGTAGTTTGTTGCTAATTTATCAGTTTAGTAAGTGATTTATTAAATTTACTTTTGTTATCATGGAACCATTTTGTAACAATGAAAAATAAGCGATTTTCAACAATTGATCGTAAAACAGTAGTTTTGTCTTCTTCACTTATTCGCGTTAACTTAGTAAACGGCTTTTTAAATGATCCGTAGTTTATTAAATTTACTCGTAAATTTCTGTAAATAGACGAATGAGGTTGTCTTCGTTCTGGATACTGATCGAAGTACATTTCTGCAGCTCTGGTCGAATTTTTGTGACATAGAATGTAACAAGATAACATATCAAATTTTTCATTGTTACAAAATGGTTCCATGATAACAAAATTTAATAAATCACTTTCTAAACTGATAAATTAGCAACAAACTATACTTTGACAGCTAAAACAAAACAGCCGTTTACTAAGCCAACGCGAATTTCAACTGTTTGCTAAGCCTTCTGTTGTTTTATCAATTAATTTAGCATAGCCTACTATTAAAAATCAGTGTTTTACGTATAACTCTGTTACTTTTGAAAATAAATCTATCAACCCTCATATCAAATTAAAGAGAAAAAAAATCTCTTTCGAATGGTGTCATGGCCATCTTTGACGTGTATTTAAAAAAACAAAGTTAATACAAGTATCTCTAAAACTATAAAAGTAAATAAAAATATGAAAAGAGATTTGAAATCTTCATAAAAAAGGGCCTTAAGAAAGTGAAAATATTTTTTTTCTAACTTACTTAATAAGCGAGTTATAAACAAAAAACGAAAATGGGTAAATCTCGTTTTTCAACTGTCGGTCGCAAACCAAGCAAAATATGGAAAGTTTGACTACGCAGGGTAGTAGTACTGGAGATTCTGCACATTTTGTCTCATTTAACCAAATCTCTATCTCCCATAACAACGGAGATCCCCATGTTGAGGATGAGTCTATGGACACACTGTATATGGCCGCCATTTTGAAATCTGACGTCATTTTATTTTTTTGTGTTCTATGAAACTCTCAAATATCAATTTTCAAAAGGTTCTGATAATTCTTACAAAAAAGTACATATGGCCGCCATTTTGAAATCTGACACCATTTAATTTTTTGTGTGCAATAAAACTCAAATATTAATTTTCAAAAGAATCGGATAATGTTTACAAAAAAGTACATATGGCCGCCATTTTGAAATCTGACGCCATTTTATTTTTTTGTGTCCTATAAAACTCTCAAATATTAATTTTCAAAAGAATCTAATAATTTTTAGTGTGCTTTATTTCCTTAGTCTGATTTTATTACATTTATCCGAAACGTTACCGGAGAAAGACCTTTTGCCTGTGAAAATTCAAAAGTACGATTTGCACCTGGACGAAACTCGGGCCGGTCAGCTGGTTACCATATTATTGTATTGTCACCGGAGCTACACATGTGTGCAAAATTTCAACTCAATCGGATCATGGGAAGTGGGTAAAAATTCAAAAGTACGATTTACACCCGGACGAAAGCCGGGCCGGTCAGCCAGTTACCATAATATTGTATTGTCACCGGAGCTACACATGTGTGCAAAATTTCAACTCAATCGGATCATAGGAAGTGGGTGAAAATTCAAAAGTACGATTCACACCCGGACGAAAGTCGGGCCGGTCAGCTAGTTACCATAATATTGTATTGTCACCGGAGCTACACATGTGTGCAAAATTTCAACTCAATCGGATCACGGGAAGTGGGTGAAAATTCAGAAGTACGATTTACACCCGGACGAAAGCCGGGCCGGTCAGCTAGTTACCATAATATTGTATTGTCACCGGAGCTACACATGTGTGCAAAATTTCAACTCAATCGATCGCAAGATTTGTAACAAATATACGGGATCAAGCTAAATAAAACCACCGTTTAAAAAATAAAGCATCTACTACCTACTTATTTTTGCGTGATGCCAGAACATACGTTTTTATTTGAGAATCAGTTCGGTTGCTTTTGCGTGATGCCAGAATATTTTAAAACTCGCAGTCGCATAAGAAGTTATTTACTTGAAAAAAAAATCATGTAAATCGGATCAGTGGTTCTCGAGTTATAAGCGTACAAAGGGACATAGAGACAGAGAAAGTCAAATTGTTCGGGAAGGTATGATGAACGTCGAGAAATTTTGGTCCGATCCGATCGACGTCAATAATTAGTTACACGTCATTTTAACTCAGTAGGCCAGGGTTTTTAAACTTAAATTCAAACATCAGCAGTAAAAAAATTGAATAACTATATTGAAATAATGCAATATAAGACAGAGCATACGCTATCTTCCAATATCCATATCACACTGTGCAACAGACAAGGACAACCGAAACAAGTTCGCGATTTATTAGATAAAGTCGCATTTATTTAGTTTAATCATCATATAAATCTGTATAAAAAAACTGTTTTGACACAATATTATACATGAAATCTATCTAAAATTTTCTGCTCTTTCGTTTAAGATAGGTTTCGAATCGATCTGACTTAAATTGAGCAAACTATAAGCAAAAAACACGGTTTTTTCTAATTTGCTCCCCTCTGGGGCCAAAATTCAAAAATCGGGCGACGTTAGGATCAAATAGACCCCGAGAGGAATCGAACAAAAAAAAGTTTTTTAAAATCGGTTAACCCGTTTAGGCTGTACGACTGATACAAAAAATCCGTTACAAACTCACAGATTCACAGACGTACAGACAAAGCGAGTGTATATAGGCGCTTCTAGCTTCGCTAAGATCGCGCCTAAAAACTGAAGTATCAAAAATTTTCTATTTTTTTACAGCGGCAGTTGTAATATCAGTTTTCATCACTTGGATGCCGGATATGGTAATTTACGGGATAGGCGTGGTTATTGCAGAAGATATATACAAAGATATATATAAGACAAACTTGATTAAATTACTCTATTATGAATCAATTTCAGATGTCTTTATGGCTTTTTCCACAGTAATTAATCCAATATTATACTGTATTATGTCATCAAAGTTTCGGAAAGCTTTTTGGGTAATATTTACGACTTTTATACATTGTGCAATAACATTATTATTTTTTATTATTATATTCGAATATTTGTTGTTAAAAAAGATATACAGGGTGTATCACAGGAAACCGAACATAGGGAAAAGTACACAGTACAAATTAGTTAAGATCAGAGATTGCTTTGCCCTCTATTCAGAAGTCGTTACCATGGTGTACGTATACAGTAACAAATGCATATTGCTGTTCATTTGACAAAATTTGGCAAAATCTGGATGAACTTAAAGACAAAGTCGTCGATATTGATTTTAAAGACCGCCAACAGCTAAGGTTATTTGGGCCTAGCACCAATTCATATTTTCAATTCATTATTTTTTTTTTTTTTTTATATTAAATTGAAAATCCAATTGACACTTTTACCAGCTCTCGGGCTAGAACCCGAGAACTGGGGACTTGTAATAGAGGAACCATAGCAACGCCATGTAAACAACAGCGCCGCTACACTCTCGGCTATTCTCAAGCCCACAAAGTCGTCGAAGTATGTTTCAATATGACTCCTGTAATGTTAGATAAAGTGAGACAAAGTTTTTGTAACCGATTAAGCCACTGCTTAATTCAAAATAGAGGTTTATTTGAACATTTGCTTTAATTTTTTATTTTAACTGTTTGTTTTGTTTAATTATTAGTTAAAAAAATATTTTCTTAATAAAAAATTGTTTTATTAATAAAAATAAATTCATTTAATATTGAAGAATTTATTTTAACTGGTTTTTCTAATTATTCATTATTAGCTATTATTGTTATTAAATAATGGTTAGTCAGCGTTACCATGGTACCCATTCTCATATGTGGCCAAAGTAATCGTTGATCCTAACTAATTTGCACAATGGAGTTTTCCCTATGTTCGGTTTTCTGTGATACACCCTGTATAGCTAGTTAAATATGCATTCCATAAATTTAATAAAAACAATAAAAAAATGTCATATTTTAAAAGTTTACAGAAAATATGTAAAATTATAAAATCATAAAAAACTATTTTTTTTATCGTTCTAAAACTCAGTGATCTGCAACCTGTTTCTATTATCTTTAGATTCAGAATAATTATGGAACGCACCCTATAGTACAGGGTGTCCACGGCGACGTTGGCTAACATGGGTATCTTTGTTATTTGTGGAGATAGAAAGTCGGTTAAATAAGCAAAGTAGTGCAGAATTATGTGCCCATTAACGTCCTCTCGAAAAAACAATTGAATTTTGACACACTATGGATTTATTTAGATAATAGTGAAAAATGCCATTTCTTTTTTATTTATGAAGATATCTGAAAATTTCTTTAACAACAATTTAAGATCTTTTCAGTGGCGTAGGTTTATTTTTTTATATCCACTACATAATGAGATATTGACATGAACTTTGGTTTTTCTTATGGACGCCATTTTGGATTTTTTGATATTCAAATTCTGCTTATTTTTCTGATTAATTTGGTGTATCACATCGCACATTTAAAAAATTTTCAATAAACGTCCCATATTAGAGACATTAAAAACAATTGACAGTCAAATATAATTAAGTAGTGTGAAATTTTAAAGTGTAAAATTAATAATAAATCATTGTTTGGCAGAATTTCACCATCAGTTGTTTTTATGTGTCTGTAATATGGGACGTTAATTGCTAATTTTTTAAATCTGGCATATGATACACCAAATTAATCAGAAAAATAAGTAGAATTCGAATATCTAAAAATCCAAAATGACGTCCATAAGAAAAACCAAAGTTCATGTCTTTATCTCAATATGTAGTGGATATAAAAAAAATTAACCTACGCCACTGAAAAGATCTTAAAGAGTTTACAAAAAATGGTTAAAGAAATTTTCAGATATCTTCATAAATAAAAAAGTTATGGCCAGTTTTCAGAAATGGCAATTTTCACTATTTTCTAAATAAATCCATAGTGTGTCAAAATTCAATTGTTTTTTCGACGGGACGTTAATGAGCACATAATTCTGCACTACTTTGCCCATTTAACCGACTTTCTATCTCCACTAATAACAAAGATACACATGTTAGCCAACGTCGCCGTGGACACCCTGTATATTATGATACAATGTATTTTTAAATATTATAATACTTCGAACAGTGACTTATTGTATTTACATTTTTTTACAGGAAATATTTTCCAGAAAAACATCACCTAACATTGAAATCGAATTAAATTGAAAAAGAAATACACCCATACTAAGTTGCATCGCAATTAATTTCTATAATATATAATATTATAAGAAAGGTTTGTGATTTGTTGTAAATTTAGGTTTTATAAGTTGAAATTAAACTTAATTTTAATTTCAATCGTTTCGTCCAAAACAGCGCAATCGTAAACGCAATTAATAAATATCCGTAATGAAATGTTTGCCAGTTTTATTGAAAAAAGACGTCATCAATGATCGATTGTGAATCCCCCTATATTATTAAACGAGTAAATCTTGTATATACCTACCTATCTATGTTTCTATGTATCTATATAAATATTTTCTCGAAAACGGCTCTAACGATTTTGATCAAATTTACCAAAAAGGGGTTTCGGGGGGCAAAAAATCGATTTAGCTAGGTCTCATCCCTGGAAAAATTCGTTTTCCTATCGATTTTATCATTTTTAAAAACGGTTTTTTTACCTGTCAAAACATTGTAATATCGTGAGTAGGCTTTGGAGAAAACAAACTACTTTCATTATTTATATGTCAAAATTATCTGACAGAATTTTTAACTTATTAAAATAATCCGTGAACTATTTGTATAGTAAAAAATAACAGAAATAAAAACTAAACATAATTATGTAAGTAGTTTTAACTAATATTTAAATAAATAGGTACCTAAGTATGTTATTTTTATATTACCTATATAAAATATGTATATTATGTACGTTAAATATAGTATGACGTATAATCTTACCTAGACTTTTTTTTCTCAAAAACGAATAACGATTTTGATGAAATTTACAGAATGGGGATTTTTCGGGGCGAGAAATCGATCTAGGTAGAAATCTTGGTCCCAGAGGGGAGCAATTAAAAAAAGGGTTTTTTTATTTATAACTCGGTCAATTGTCAAATCGATTCGAAGCCTATTTCTACATAGATTTTGTATAATATATCACAAGGGTTAAAACTGTAAATGAACACTAATATAAGAAGTGTCTTGCACAATATGTAAACAATGACAAACAGGCGGCCCGAAGGGCCGCACTTCTGGCACCGCGAGTCTGTGTAAAAACACATCGATTTTTGAAAACTATTGTTAAGATACATACAAAAAAGTTTTGTTTAAAAATTTGCACGGCGGCCCGAAGGGCCGCACTTCTAGCGACGCAGGCATGCAGTATATCAAAACACATCGATTTTTAAAAACTATGGTGAAGATGCATGTAAAAATGTTTTGCGCTGCAGGTTTATAGTCTGACGTTTGTTATTAAAAGATATAATATGAATTCTATTTCTTCGAAAATCGATTTTTGTGAGTTTTTCAGTAGGTACCTTCTATGCAAAAAAAATATTTGAAATTTACTGGAAGTTGCTAAGATGATATCACAGAGAAAAAGTACTTCGATAAAGTTGATATTTGGCATCAATGTTTAAAAACGGATTATTGAAACGGCAACGGACAAGCAGAATTTCATCTGATTCGAACATTTTTACAAGATCTATGAAAATCGGTTTTTGCGAGTTCTTCAGTCAACAAAACAATAACGGCGGTAGATTTGAAAATGGCGACCTAAGTAATATTTACAGGAAAAAATGCTTAATTCAAGTTGATATTATTAGTTTTTACGCTTAAAAATACACATAGGTATTTAAAATATTTAACAGAAACAATTATTTAAATTATGTTTCAGAAATAAATTCGTTTCGGAATAATATTCTGAGAAAATAATATCTCACAGCATACAAGTACTATTTTTTTGAACTCATCCGAGCAAAGCTCGGCACCCAGATATTTTTTATTAAACAGTGTCATCAGCTTGGTTTGTAAAAAATAAGTATATAAATAAAAACTTTAAAAATGGCAAACTTCTGGGGTACCTATCTACAATTTTGAAAATCTGGCAAACATTTTCTGATAACCAAAACAAACAAATTTATTGTACTATTTCAGGTATCCCAGTGTAGATAGCCTCAAATGCTACACAATGTTGTTTTTTTAACCGACTTCAAAAAAAAAAAACAGAGGGTTCAATCTTAACGTCTCGAGGGGTTGACCAATTTGAAAAATTTCGACACCGTTGGGTTCAGAATTGGAATCAGTTCAGTAGTTTCTTTTTTTTCTAGTAATCAAATTAATTTTTAATTATAGTCCAGTTACGAGAGCTTAAAAGGTAGGTCCACCTTGCGTTTTGCGCAGCAAATGATTTTATTTTTTTGTGTCCTCAAGCATGTTTAGGAGATGTCAAATCCAAGTTTGCGACCTCTAAAACAGAACGGTGTAGTTTTGGTGGGCTAAAAACCATGATTTTTTTGCACTTTTTTACGTTTTTTGCTTATAACATAAAAACGGCTTGTCCTATCGGAAAAATGGTTCTATTCAAAATTAAAGAGCACAAAATTTACGTCAAAATGCACTAGTCAAATATGTTTTTGTTCCGATTTTACCGACTCTACAGAACTTAGAAAAACAAAAAAAAAAAATAAACTCTTTTTTTGTTTGAAGGTGCTAATCTCAGAAACTACCAGTCTGTTAAAGAAGCAAAGTACTAATCAATGAGACCCTATACGAGTTTTTTAAAAATTCAATCCCAAAGAGTGAAAACGGGAGTGTAGGATTTATTGTAATAACAAAAAATCCTACATCCACGTTTTAAAAAAAATAATCGAATAGCCTATAACCTTCCTTAATAAACGGGCTATCTAACAAAAAAAAATTTTTTTCAAATCGGACTGGTAGTTCCTGAGATTAGCGCGTTCAAACAAAAAAAATAAACTCTTTTTTTGTTTGAACGCGCTAATCTCAGGAACTACAAGTCCGATTTAAAAAAAAAATTTTTTTTGTTAGATAGCCCGTTTATTGAGGAAGGTTATAGGATATACGAGTTTATTTTAAATTTAACCCCGAAGGGGGTAAAACGTGGGAGTAAGATTTTTTGTAATAACAAAAAATCTTACACCCCGGTTTTACCCCCTTTGGGATTGAATTTAAAAAAACTCTAATTGCCTAAAACCTTCCTTAATAAACGGGCTATCTAACAAAAAAAAATTTTTTTTAATCGGACTTGTAGTTCCTGAGATTAGCGCGTTCAAACAAAAAAAGAATTTATTTTTTTTTGTTTGAACGCGCTAATCTCAGGAACTACCAGTCCGATTTGAAAAATTTTTTTTTGTTAGATAGCCCGTTTATTTATAAAAAAAACATATTTTTTTCTGTAATTTTATTACCTACCTATTTTAACGCAAAAAATATTTCATTAAAATTTTTTACTTCAAGTTTCTGACCAATTAAACACAAATATTTTACAAAATAATAATTATGCCTATATTAAATATTTTATCCAATTTTGAAGTAGATTACTCTAGCAGCTTCGCTGAGAAAATAACTTTTTAAAATTTTGAATTTTTTACAGGATAACATTTACAGCGATAGTGGAAAATAATAATAATATTATGATCGTATTATGAAGAAAACTAGAAATAATGCAAAATGTATTTGTAAATAATTATAATAAAATACAAAATATATAACCAATGCTTGTAATACAAAAAATAAATAAAAGCTTTCTAATAATTATTGTAAAAAAAGCTTGTTCATAATTGTTGGTTGTGGTCTTCAACTCCGACCGGTCGCCAAAAACTGAATAATAATACTTTTTTTAATTTTTAAGAGATTCCTTTTAACAATTTTCAACAGAATATTTTATAGGTAGGGCAGACGTAACATAAGCCAAAAAAGAAGATTAAAAAAGAACATTATGTAAAAAATGATAAAAACTGAAATTAAAACGACGATAAGAACGGTTGCCTATTTGCAGGTGATTAAACTGAAACTAAAAAAACATGTATAAAAAATTAAGTATATAAAAAAAACTGTACAAAATGAAATGTGAAGGCATTATCTTACAGTGAACAGTATTGACTCAGTATAACGGATATTAATTAGAGGTGAACACAGATTTTATTTCCAATTTTATCAGTGATAACTACATAGTTTTTTACTTTTAACAATTTTTATGAGTTTTTATTTAAAAAAAACAACAATGTCATCACCATGTTGTTCATTAATCGCTCAAACAAAATACTGAAAGAAATTGACAGCATTTGACTCTGAAGATGGTATAAAGAATACCGAAACGTTAGTAAAATGCAAATTTAATAAAATCAGTATTGCTTTTTATTGATCCTTTGTGCCACGGAAGTTCTCATTTCCAACAATTCTTAAAACTGTTTTCAAGGATCAAATTGCTCTATTTAAATATAGCAACTTCGAATTCAGTATTGACTCAAATATGACGCCGATAAAGAAATTGAGAGCGACTTTTAGAGCGTATGTGGGCACGCCTTGTCTCTTAAAGGCTTCGCTGAAAAAGCGCTGCCTCTAAAGTAATCTTCTTCCACAGCGGTGTGGGGTCCTGTTAACAGAAATAAGTAGTTTAAGGATGAGTTTAAGAACAATTTTTTGTACACATAGATCCATAAAAACTGGGTACCAGGGCTGTGTTGGCCAACATGGTCCACTAAAATGCCCTTTGCGTTATCTTGCTTAATTTTTGTAGGACCCGTAAAATCACAGAAAAAGGTGGGAAAGCGTAAAAATCTAAGCCTTCCCATGGAAAAGTAAACGCGTCGATCACTAACGCGTCAGGATTTCTTTGCCATGCGCAATATTGCTTACATTTTTTATTTAATCTAGAAGAAAAAACAAAATAAAAAAATCTATTTTTTTTTTCCTAATGCTTTAGGTCCGTCCCGACAACGACAATCGTTTCACTGTTATTATTATTTTATTTTATTATTAGTGTATTTGCCATATGGCACATACACTATTGGCGTCGGTCGGATGGCGGGACCTAGGGGCCGGACCAAAATTTCTCGACGTTTCATAGCCTCCTGAACAATTTGGCACCATTTTTGGAAATGTCTATTTATATATATATATATGTGTGTGTGTGCGGGCAATAACTTTTGAAAGAGTTAATTGATTTTGACGAAATTTGGTAGGCACGTTGAAATCCATCATTTCACAAAGCCTATTTAAAATGGGCCTAATCGGACCATTTTAAGGGTGGTTTTTAGGGGTTGAAAAATGTTTTTGGGCCCAAAAATGCCGAAAAAATTCTCAGAATCGTTTCAACCCTTTAGTAACCCTTTAGTAACGATTTAGTAACGATTAAAATGTGCTTCTAAAATTTTAATAAAATCGGCCTGACAGGACCGGACTTACAAATTTTATGAAAACACTAGTTTGCGGATAGTGCTTTACTTACTGAAGGGTGTATTTAATTTGGTACCGAGGTTGCATTGATAAAAATATTGAAATTAAGAAAAAAAAATATTATTTTAAGGGATGTATTAAGGGGTAAAATTTTTTATTTTGTTCAAAAACAAACTTAAGTTCACATAATAAAGACACAATGCCAGTATTAGCAAATACACTATATTGTCGGCAGGGTTTTGGCACTGCGACCCGAGTTTTTTACATCTTGTTGTTATTGTTTTTGTATCTTTTTATTTTATTGTTCTGTTAATTCTATTTAATGGTTAATTTAATATTAACTCTTAATGTTTAGTTTGTAATGTAACATACCTCTATATTGAATGCAGTAGAAGCGACATTAAGATCTTAAATAAAAATGCTAGGAGCAAACTAAGACACAATTATTTAAAAAAGAAATTAACTGAACCAAAAATGAGCTATAAGCAAAAATAAATAGAAGTAAGTAATATCAATTTTACTGCAGTAGGAAATTTATTTAACAATTAGAAAAACGTAAATAGAAATATATACAGTACCCCACAAATACTTTAGCAAGGAAAATTTTAAATGCGCAAATAACAATAGTAACAAATAAATATTAACAAAAATTAAAATTAAAATATATACAAACATATTACCAAACACAAAATATAACAAGATAAAAGATAACGGATAAATAAAAGAAAAAATCCAACAAAATTACCAGTGAAAGTTATTTTCACAAATTTTGTGGTCTTCAACTCCGACCGGGCACCAAAAACTGAATAAAAATATATTTTAAAATTCAAGAGATTCCTTTTTTAAAAATCAAAGAACATTTTGCAGGTAGGGCAGACGTAACATAAGTCAAAATGGAAGGTTAAAAAGAACATTATATAAAAATGATAAAAACTGAATTATCAAAACGACGGCAACGAACGGTTGCCTATTGCCGGTAATTAACAGAAACTAAAAATAATATGTATAAAAAAAATTAAATATATAAAAAACTGTAAAAAATGATATGTGAAGGCATTATGTTCCAGTAAGTCTTTCATCAGTCTCGCATACAGGCAGCTCCTTGTGCCTCTGTGAGAGTTTACGTATGTAAATTTTACTGGTAATAAATAAATAAAACCCATCAAAAATATTCTTGTAAA
The DNA here is from genome assembly GCA_039654895.1 of Mongoloraphidia duomilia. Taxonomy (NCBI): domain Eukaryota; kingdom Metazoa; phylum Arthropoda; class Insecta; order Raphidioptera; family Raphidiidae; genus Mongoloraphidia; species Mongoloraphidia duomilia. Next base: position 418,447 of record CM077527.1, on the reverse strand, counting down.
GAAAAAAAATGCCAAGTCTCGCAAAACTTTCGCCGTAAAAAGTTTTGAGATCCCGAAAAGTACCTTTGACTATGAATTTAGCAAATTACTCGATAGTTGTCTTAAAACTACACAGGTAAAATAAAGAATAATTTATAAATAATATTTTATGACTGTAAACTTGTAGAACCTTTTGAACTTGGCAATCATTGGCATCAGGATATATGATACCGTGCGATAAAGTTTTAATAAAAACAATATCTCATCACAGTGCACCTATGCCAAGTGATTGCCAAGTTCAAAAGGTACCTACTACAAGTTTACAGTCATAAAATATTATTTATAAATTATTCTTTATTTTACCTGTGTAGTTTTAAGACAACTATCGAGTAATTTGCTAACTTCATAGTCAAAGGTAATAGAATGGCTGACTTGGTACTTTTCGGGATCTCAAAACTTTTTACGGCGAAAGTGTTGCGAGACTTGGCATTTTTTTTCTTTACAAGAATATTTTTGATGGGATCTCAGTTCTTTTTGTAAGGTTGGAAACGGAAAATCACAAATATTTGAATTTTTTCGTTACTTGTACGTGAAACCCAGCCTGCATACCAAATTTCAGCTTTCTCTGACTAAGGACCTATAGAAATCTGCAACACCCCCTTTTAGAGGATGGAGGGGGAAGATCACACATGTTTGAATTTCCTCGTTATTTGTACGTGAAACCTAGCCTGCATACCAAATTTCAGCTTTCTCTGACTACGGACTTAGCCTATAATAATAGAAATATGCACCACCCCCTTTTAGGGTTTGGAGGGGGGAAAACACAGATATTGGAATTTTCTCGTTACTTGTACGTGAAACCCAGCCTGCATACCAAATTTCAGCTTTCTAGGACTACTGGAAGTGCCCTAGCTTTTTGATGATCGCTATGTCAGTGAGTGAGTGAATGAATGATGACAAAATAGACAATTTTGAGGGTTGAAATTTCCTGAACTATATTTACTAGAAACTTGTAATTTGGGGAATTAGTTAAGACCGTTAGGTACAATCTCTAGCGAAATTTTCAGCCTTCTGCTTGCATTTGTAACAGAGATATAGAAAGTTGAAAAGTGCCTTGAGTTGCTTCGAGAAAAGGTATACACGGTAGCGGCCGTCTGTTGTTTGCTCGAATTGGCGGGGGCCACTGCCGTGGCCTCAGATAATAATTTTGGATATGCATGCTCATAGGCCCTGAAGATGAAATTAAATATTTCGAAACGTTGGTCACAAGCGAAATTTTGGTAAAGCTTCATTATTTGATCCTCAACTAAACCTTTCTGTAATTATTAACACGACTTGTTGAAAATTTTTTCGATGAACCGTCATTAATTTTCACTGAATTTATATTGTTGGCGGATCCTACCGACTGCGCCAATTATGATCTTTGGATTGTTTGTGCAGGTTAAAAATAAATAAAACAATTTTTATTTTACACAAAAATAATCAATAATATATTTTTTATTTGTGGAACTTTCAGACAGCGTCACATCCGGTAGCCAAATTATACAGTAAATTAGTTATCGTATCTCAGCTGTTCTTTGTATAGTAGCCTTTACACACTACACATCCGTTGTGTGGGATTATGAATTATTCTAAAATAAACGAATTGTTCTTCAATGCATGTGATTTCTTCTTACGTATTACTTGAGGAGACGATGAAGTTAAATTAGTGAATATGAAAGCACAATTATTTGCGCAGATTGGAATTTTTTTCCAATGTTTCCACAACCATTCAATAAAAAATAATAGGATACTGGCAACGATTCCGCCAATGAGAATGGTAAATGCCGGTACAACGTTGTCTAGCTGAGCACTTCGGAATAAAATATGTTGTCTACAGTCAGGCATGTCAGGTGAAATGGTTCTGGCAATTAAATCCAAAATACCACTTTCATCCATTCGAGATATGCTGAAAACAATAAAACAAATAATATAACATACCTAGTTTGAGCTAGTGATGGGCGATTACGAGATACAGTCGACTCTTGTTAATTCAAACCTGCGATAATTCGAACCTCTCTATAATTCAAAGATGGATGGTCGATTATGCAGTAATCGAGTGCTCTGAGACCGACTGAACAGTGTGAATAGTGAATCAACGATGAACGAGTAGCGTAAACGTCAGACTTCAATCGACTACCATATAACCTTGAATCGCGATTATATGTATTCTCATTCGCTGGCAAATAATCGACTTGAACAATCGAACATTTCGATTGTAAAATCAAACTCCGGGTCGATTGTGGACTCGATTGTTATTATGAACGATTGCAATTGTTTAGATTGTAAAAACATCTTACAATCGCCCATCAATAGTCTGAGCTCCCATCGTATACAAGTTTAATAATGTTGTACAATGTACACATTTTATAAGTACAGCTGATTTTGAATATTATTATTATTTTTGATATGATTATAGAGAGAGAGTATCCATAATAAACACCGGATCCGAAACGGATTTGGCAGGATTGATGCCAATCCGGCCGTATTGAAAATAGTGTCAGATACTGAACCTTAGCCGTACCCCAAACTTTCGGCTCCCAGTGCGCGCGCACCTAGTTGAGTGACGTTTTATACCCTTGTCTGCGCACTCTGCTGTCAGTCCACAAAACACATGTGTTTTGTAAGTCAGTCAGTCAAAGGTATTATTGTTAGTCATTTGAGTTAAATAAAATTTAAATTCAAATGTGTTTTTATTCTGATGTACTCCCGCACTTTATCATTGTTCGACGCTCGTGCATCTACTCACTGCATTTCACAGTATTGAATATTATTCCTTACGTCTCTTATCTTCCTCTGTTCTATGAAGAACCGTATGCAGGTGACTTACTCAAGTCTCAACAACTGAGATATTATTTCAAATGACAGTCGCTCACACTCAGGTCGGGACAATTCCCGGTGGCCCGGTGCATATGACGCCGATATTGTATATTACAGACAAATAAAAAAATTCGACTAATGACCAGTCCTATACTGCCCACCTAGTAAATATTTGCAAAAAATAAACACTCTTTTTTTATTCTTTGAAAAAAAGCATGGCCCACTTTTTTGTTTGGTGATCTACTGATGGCTAGCTTAATATAGCAAAAATCATGGTTACCTTGATTTACGTACAATTTTTATTTTTTTTTGTAAAATATTTTTTTTTCTCGAAAACTACATTTTAGAGAAAAAAAATATTTACATTTTTTTCATTTTATAACATCTAGAATTCATTTATATTTTTTTTTACCTATGTTAATACGTGACATTGAGAACGTTTTTTTTAATATCTCAGGATCCACTGAACCGATGTGACTCAAAATCTAATCAGATCTAAGTTAAAGGCTGATAAACACAATAGAACAATCGGCATGGCCGTATGTTGTTCCATTCTTAAGATATCGAAGGCGAAAAATTGACCACATACACACACACACTCACACATACACACACGCATACACACATACAGACATCAGTCAGAAAATGATCTTAAACGATTTCTAGGGTCTCAAAACGTGAAGATCTGTTAAAATCTCGCAATATTTCTTTCGGACTAAATCCATTACTTCCCTACCATAGTAGAGGTTGGAAGTAAAAACATTTGAGTCAACAAATCACATTATAAGTAGCCAGTTTATCAGCGTCGTGCCATGAACTATAAGTTTTACATACAATGATAGCGTTAACATATTAAAGGGTTCAATACTGCTTGCCTGGTTTTGTCGGCTGACTACCCTCGGTCCTCCCGCCCTTTAGTTGGCTTTCATCTATTTTAACATATTAGGTATATAATAATCGTCACCCACTGAGCGTTTCTTAGAACTCACCACTTAAAAAGATCAAGCCATATTATCAGTGTTCTTGTAATTTCTGACACTTTAAAAGATGCAATATTTTATTGGAAACAAAAAAGATCAAGTTACCACACTTTAGTTCAAGAGTCAAGAGCGGTTGAAAATATTACGACACATGCTTTGTTATTATTACAAGTAAGTTAATTTACACATCCGAAATTGATCGGTCGTATATGCTTGAGCATACCCTTGTCTTTGTCGAGCTAGTTAAAACTTAAAAAAGAATAATTTTTAGTTACTGTGTTGACGTTGGTCGTTGTGGCTGTCCATTGTCGTCTGTCAATTAAAAATCAAAATGAATAAAGGCAAGCGAAAAGGAGGTGCGGAAAGTTTAAGGGACAAAAAACGTAAAGTGATGGAAAAGGAAGCTGAAAAGTGCGCCAAAGTTAGTGATATGTTTAAAAAATGTTTTGTGGACAAACGTTGTACATTATGTGAATCGTCTGGAGACTTTGCGAAACATCAATTGTTGTTGTTGGACACAGTGTCAAGTACATCTTCTTATTTGGAAAATACTAACATTCCAACTACCCCTCATGAAGAAAATAAAAATTTAGAAGTAAAGGGTGATATGGTTTTAAATGAAAAAGAAACAAATATAGAACTTCCAATACCGCCATTATTCAACGTATTCACTAAACCTGATGATAATCAAATTGATTTATTTTGAAAAATCGTCCTAATCAACCCCTGAATGACGATTTATTACCGTTTCTAAGCAGGAAGGTATTTTATCGTTCCGATGAGACAAATCGTTTTTAGCTTAGTTTTGATTCAATCACATTCAAGTTATATTTATACGTTCTGTCTAGTTTTTGCGAAATCTTCTGAGAAAATCTCATTTTGTGATGGCAGCGTATATGGGAACATTATTATTATTGTCAAGTTACGCGGAACGTTACCGTGTTATAAAACAAGACTTTAGATAATCAAGTCTAAAATTTACAATAAATATGGCATTTTGTTGTGTCGAAAGTTGATTGTCTTAAGAATTGAATTGCATTATATGATTATGCATCAAAGATATCAACTATTGTATCTATACCGATACATGTTGAAAAGTGCCTACCTCCCATGTTTTTCTATATTGCAACATTATAAGTAAAATACACAGCTATAAATTAAACCAAAAATCTACAGTAAATGCACCCATGCAACTGGCCTGACAGGTCCACTGTCCCGGCCCGCTGACCTGCTGCCAGTCCGCCCCTGCTCACATCCAGGGCCGGTTTAACCATTAGGCAGAGTAGGCAACTGCCTAGGGGCCCTGCATCGGCTAGGGGCCCCGCATCGGCTAGGGGCCCCGCGCGCGCACAAAAAAAATTGAAAATGTTTCATAGAGTAAAAATTTAATTGGAAAATTTGAAAGAATTTGAAAATGTTTCATAGAGTGAAAATTTAATTGGAAAATTTGTATCCTCAATGACAATAGGTATTATTGCTTTTTTTCGACGCATGCTGTCAGTTAATGAAATACACTTCATACTTACAGAACAGAACCATCTAGTATCGAGAAGTAGAACTAATAATATGGATGCGTTACGTAGCGTATTGTATGAATCATACAATACGCTACGTAACGCATCCATATTATTAGTTCTACTTCTCGATACTAGATGGCTCTGTTCTGTAAGTATGAAGTATTTCATCAACTGACACAGCATGCGTCGAAATAAAGTATGATAAACAAAAGTTTTGAAATGCTTGATCTGTAATTGCGTTTTGTGTTTTGAGAATTGCATTGCCTAGGGGCCCCGACATGGTTAATCCGGACCTGCTCACACCACTAGGCTCGCGCGCATCTGGGAACCGAAAGTTTGGGGTACGGCTAAGGTTCAGTATGCCAGATTGCAATCCCTGATTTCTTGTACTTATCTGTATTACATAATTTGGATATACGAACCACAGGTTTATTAGTGATTTATATGGCGACGTATTCGGCATTGGTAAACCAATATAACTTTCAGTAAACCGTAAACGCATTTCAGTAAACAGACATTTGTAACGTTTCGGTGTTAATCTGTACAGAGCTTGTTTTCCAGCGTGATCTGATATAAAGAAGGCATATTTTCCTGAAGCAGCGGTCAGTAGTCCAGCTGTAGCGTTCTCAACACTGTCCACATAGCCTCTATGCAATATAAGTGTGGTTTCTGGATTTACGTACTCCTGAAAAGCGTAAACAAAATAGTCGTAATGGGATTTATTACTGACGAGTTGTGACAGTATGGAAAAACGAGCGATAGCGAGTTTTTAGTCACACGAGTCATAGTAGGTACCAATACTCACTACAAAATACCAGCTACTTTTCACTTAATTTCAGTATTTTCAAAAAAATTTTACAATTCATTTCCATCGCCATCTTTACATTTACAGCAGGCCGTGAGTATGTAAGGTGTGCCGTTAGTTGATCCCAGCAATTTGATCCCACGACATTTGATCCCACGACAACTGATCCCAACGACATTTGATCCCAACGACAATTGATCCCACGACATTTGATCCCAAAAAATTGTCTATAAACTAACAGAGCCTGATAAGTAATAAAGTTATTAAATTTTATTAATTTAATGAAATAATTTAATCGAGGGAAATTTGTTTGAATTAAATTTGTAGACGTTATGATATATTTGTAATTACATTGTTATTAGAATTCTAACGAATGTAATAGTAAATATAATGTGTTTATGAGTTAATAATCCTTTAAAGATTATGTAAATATCAAGTTGAATAATCCACTTTTATTTATCATTGCCCGGGATACGTCGTAATTTTGTCAAATATTGTATTTTATAAATTTTGTTGAAAAATTATTGTACATAGAAACTTCGAAACATCAGGTGTGCAGTCAATTTGGTCTTCGTGCTTTTCACATTATAACGAATTATTAAATATGCCATTAAAGTTTATGAAAAGTCAGCGTGATAATTTGTTATTAATTCATAAAATACAATATTTGACAAAATTACGATGTATCCCGGGCAATGATAAATAAAAATGAATTATTCAACTTGATCATTACATAATCTCTAAAGAATTATTAACTCATAAACACATTATACAATATTACATTCGTTAGAATTCTAATAACAATGTAATTACAAATATATCATAACGTCTACAAATTTAATTCAAACAAATTTCCCGACAAAGGGAATAATCGATTAATTTATTTCATTAAATTAATAAAATTTAATAACTTTATTACTTATCAGGCTCTGTTAGTTTATAGACAATTTTTTGGAATCAAATGTCGTGGGATCAATTGTCGTTGGGATTAAATGTCGTTGGGATCAATTGTCGTGGAATCAAATGTCGTGGTATCAAATTGCTGGGATCAATTAATGTCATGGAACCAGTATGTAATAGCAGGCGGATAGAGCGAATAAACATAAGTTACTATGGCAACCGTTTACTTACCGCAATAGTTATATTATAAAAACACTTTCGTCCCACCCATACAGGCCGGTATACATGCATGGAAAGTAGCTATTTTGTAATGGGTATGGCAAAAAAATAGTAACATAACAAACTGTGCAATATAGAATTATGTTATGTAATAATCTGTTTTGTCAAATTATTATTTTTTTTATTTATATTTAAGCATTGATACCAAATATCAACTTGATCGACATACTCTTTCTCTCTGATGTCATCTTAGCAACTTCCAGTAAATTTCAAATATTTTTTTTGCATAGGTACCTACTCAAAAAATTACAAAAATCGATTTTCGGAGAAATATAATTCATATTATATCTTTTAACTAGCCGTTACCCGTGGCTTCGCCCACGTATTTTACGATTTATAATTTTATTTATCGATCGAGATTGAGATTGCTTGGAATCGAGGGTTTTTTAAAAAATTTTATTATACAATACAATGTACCTACTTCAACCTATAAGAAAACAAAAAATATAATTAACTTAACTACAAATATCTGGGTGACCGAGCTTTGCTCGGATGAGATCAATAAAAATAGTACTTACTATGAGATATTGATTATGTATTATTTTCTCAGAATATTATTCCGAAACGATTAACTGTCAGAATATTTTGACACAAAGTAGTTTGTTTTTTCCAAAGCCTACTCACCATACGACACTGTTTTATAACGTCAAAAAACTGTTTTTTAAAATTTTATTAATACCTACATTACTCACTCGCTTCGCTCGTTCGTTTGAATATTATTAATTCCTTCTTCGCTCGTTCGCTCGAATTTTATTAATACATTACTCACTCGCTTCGCTCGAATATTAATGATACATTACATTTGTTATCCCCCGCGAGATTCTCCCCCCCCCTAATTTGTTATCCCCCCGCGAGAATGTCCCCACCTAATTTGTTATCCCCCCGCGAGAATCACCCCCTAATTTGTTATCCTCCCGCGAGAATCTTCCCCCCTAATTTGTTACCCCCCCGCGAGAATCTTCCCCCCTAATTTGTTATCCTTTGCTCGTACGCTCTAATTTTATAAATACATTATACACTCACTTCGCTCGTTCGCTCGAATATTAATAATACATTACTCACTCGCTTCGCTCGTTCGCTTGAATATTATTGATATATTACTCACTCGCTCCGCTCGTTCGCTTGAATGTTATAAATACATTACTCACTCGCTTCGCACGTTCGCTCGAATTTTATTAATACATTACTCACTCGCTTCGCTCGTTCGCTCGAATATTAATAATACATTACTCACTCGCTTCGCTCGTTCGCTCGAATTTTATTAATACATTATTGCTCATCTACGATACCTATATAAGGAACTCCTGTGCAAAATTTGTTATCCCCCCGCGAGAACCTTCCCACCTAATTTGTTATCCCACCGCGAGAATCCCCCCTAACTTGTTATCACCCCGCGAGAAACTTACCTCCTAATTTGTTACCCACCGCGAGAATTCCCCCCCTAATTTGTTATCCCCCCGCGAGAACCTTCCCCCTAATTTGTTATCCCACCGCGAGAATCTCCCCACCTAATTTGTTATCCCACCGCGAGATTCTCCCCCCCTAATTTGTTATCCCAGCGCAAGAATCTCCCCCCCTATTTTTTTATCCCAGCGCGAGAATCTCCCCCCCTAATTTTTTATCCCACCCCGAGAATCTCCCCCATAATTTGTTATCCCCCCCGAGAGAATCTCCCCCCCCAAATTTGTTATCACCTCGCGAGAATCTCCCCCCTAATTTGTTATCCCCCCGCGAGAATCTCCACCCCTAATTTGTTATCCCCGCAAAAATCTTCCCCCCTAATTTATTATCCCCCCGCGAGAATGTCCCCCCTAATTTGTTATCCCCCCGCGAGAATCTCCACCCCTAATTTGTTATCCCCGCAAAAATATTCCCCCCTAATTTACATCCCCCCGCGAGAATCTTCCCCCCTAATTTGTTATCCCCCCTCGAGATTCTCCCACCCCATGCGTAGCTTTCCATTAGTGAAAGAATTTTTAGGAACGGTTTAGTAGTTCCAGAGATAAACAAAAACAAATCTATCCCACGGGAACCGTACATTTTTCCGGGATAAAAATTAGCCTATAACATTCTCTGACCCCTAAACTACCACTATGCAAAAAATCATGTCGATCCCTTGCTCAATGAAAAATAAAAACAAAACTATCCCACGGGAACCGTACATTTTTCCGGGATAAAAAGTAGCCTATGTGTTATTCCAGACTATAATCTATCTCTGTAACTTAAAAGTTTTTTTACCTATTTTTATTTTCTAGTTTTTAGTTTTATGCAAACTCCTCATCCTTTTAACTGTCCACCTCCCGATTCCATCATCAGACCTCGTTACCAAGTTGAAATTATTATATTATTGTATTGTCACGGGAACTCAATGTGTGTGCAAAGTTTCATAAGAATCGGTTAAGTAGAAGTAGTTGAAAAAGCTGTCGCAAGATTTGAAACAAAGATAGTAACAAACAAATATACGTGGTCAAGCTAAATAAAACCGTTTAAAAAACAAAAAAAAAGAGGTCAAATGCGTGTGGAACTCGCGCTACGAGGGTTCCGTACCGTTACAACAATAGTTATATTAGGTAGACTGAAAATTTCAACCGGTTACATGTTACGGTTCCAAAGATACAGCCATTAAAAGGTTTTCCGTTTTATGTGTGGGGACTCCCTTTAATTTTTACTTTTTGTGGTTTTTCAATTTTTCCCTTTACTTGTGCTGCGAGACCTTGCTTCTTGCCAAATTTCATGATTCTAGGTCAACGGGAAATAACCTATAGGTTTTTGATGAGTGATTTTGCGAATATCAAAATAGGTATAGGACCCCCTTTAATTTTTACTTTTTGTGATTTTCGAATTTTTCCCTTTACATGTGCTGCGAGACCTTGCTTTTTGCCAAATTTCATGATTCTAGGTCAACGAGAAGTAACCTATAGGTTTTTGATGAGTGATTTTGCGAATATCAATATAGGTATTGGGACCCGTCAAATGAGCATATGACATCTGGTGGCAGAAAATTGTATCAAAACGGGTGAAAATTTTACATGTTAACAGTGCAAATTTATCGTGAAATTGGTTATTACAAGAATAAAACAAGTAAAATAAACAAAAAGTTTATCGAAAATGGAATTTGCGACGTTTTCTAATATCATGGCATTAAACACTATCAGTTATTGCCTTGTAAAACTTACTTTACAGCGAATTCTTTTTTAATGAAATGTGGAAAAACTGTATTTATGAATTAAAAAAATATTTTATATTAATAATAAGATGTACTCATTATCATACTGTACCTACTACAATAGTTAAATCTCTGAATATTGACAAAATTAGGACTAATTATGTGTATACAAATATTTTGAGGCTAGTAACTTACCTACTTATTACAAGATAACATATTATGTTGCAGTTATGTGTTTACATTATTCACCTAACACAGCCTTAAAGGAGTATTGAACGGATAATTAATTTCGTGGAGATTTTCTTTTAATTTTGATGTTTTTAGGCAATATGCCGTAAAGATTACTACTTTTGACAGTTCATTTTTCATGTATTTTTCTCGTTATATTTCCGACATTTGATAATATGTTCGGCTTTGAGAATCTGTTTCCTTCAACGAAATTCCTTTGTTTAGGATTCGTACCGGCCCAATCACAAATTGCACTTTTATATTTTATCATTTCTTATCACTTTGAAAATCACAAAATTACACGCAAAAGTATACCCCGTATATAAAATTTCCCCCCCTCTGCGCCATGTTTTTTAAACTCCACCTATCTGACGGATCCCAATACTACCACCTCTAATTTTTACTTTTTGTGATTTTCGGATTTTACCCTTTACTTGTGCTGGGAGACCTTTTTGCCAAATTTCATTGTTTTAGATCGACGGGAAGTACCCTATAGGTTTTTGATGAGATGACAAAATGGCCGTATCGTTTGATTGCGTTGACCTAGAAGCTTAAATTCTTTACACCTTTAAGGGACCGTAGACCTTAGTATTTCGTATAAATTTCAACTTGATATCTCTATCCGTTCCTGAGAAAATGGGTCTTGACTGACGGACACCCAGCCAGCCAGCCAACCAGCCAGCCAGCCGGACAAACGAGTGATCCTATAATGGTTCCGTTTTTTCTTATTGAGAAACGGAACCCTAAAAATGAAAAATACTTCTTAACTTCAATGCGATTTCAGCTTACAATATTAAATATTTTCTCTCGATTTTTTAGCATTAGGTGTACGTTCGGCTTTGGTAAAAACAAACTGATATTCGGTCGGACTCAATCAATTATTTGACTCACCGTTAAGTAAGATTCATCTCGACTATCTCGTACAAAGCCAATTCGGTAATTTGCTTTGAGCAAATCCATTATGTCATCAATATCATTCAAATCCGCAGCCAGCTTGGACGTAATAAATGCAGAGTATGAATTATAGATGACGATGGCAAAAATCATGCTCGACAATAAAGCTAATCTACCGGAAATTGAACGAGGTGACCAACTGCTTCCTGTAAAACAATTTATTTATTTATTGTAGATTATAGACCCGTCGACAGCTTAGGTCATTAGCGTCTTAATTGCATTAAATAACAACATCCTTAAAACTAAATTAAATCACAAAACATCCATGAGCGCAGGTGGACTCCGAACCCACGACAGTGTGATCCAAAGGTCGGCTACGCTAACCGTTACACCACACCGTCCTCTCCTGTAAATCAAATTTCAATTATATTTTTTGAAGTAAGCCTTTTTAGGCGGCACTGGCTCGACGGTTTGAGGAGTAAAATGCTTGATGAAACGGAAATGATGTAACGCGAAAACACGCATGTGCCAGTCTGCTAAGCGCTCAAACACAACAAGCAACATAGTCGTCTGGACAAATACAATTTGGTCTAGCATGTACAAGATAGCAGGTTGACGCCTGACTGGAGTAAAATGAAATATTACATTTATTTTAATTTTCTTTTTTTCTTTAAAGAGAATTTTTTTTCTTTATTTTTAAAAATAATAAATTGAACTTCAAATTACTATTTCATTATTTTTAAATATTTTATAACTAACTTGATGATTTTTAAAATCATTTTATTGACATTCAAACGTCAAAATAAAATAAAAACGCTAAACCATATAGCAATCTTGTATAAATAAGTAGGTAAATCATGTAGTCATGGCTCATTCTAATCCATTCATTTTGTCCCAATGCTAAGTGTCCTATGTACACCTTATAGCCAAGAGCTATAGTGAACTTTTAGTTTTATATTATAGTAAGCAAATTGATAAAAGCTGAAACTTTCTATAATGGTATTTCTACCTTCCCTGATGAAGGTATCGAAGACCTGCCAGGCCGCCAGTAACTTTAGCACCAAAAGCTGCTCAATGTTTTGAACTGTCACTTGACGGCTACAGACGTCAATAAAAATGTCAGACCTAGATTTTTTGACAAATATAAGTAAAATGACAACTCAAGAATTTTTAGGATGTGCTTAAGAAGTGGTAGCCGTCATTTCAAGAATAAACAAGCCGTAAGGTGGGTCGTTTATTAGGACTAAAGTGCGACCCTTGAGGTCCACACGACGAACTTCCCAGTTTGATAAATATTTAATAATAATAATTAAATTAGATATTACACAGAAAAGTAATCATTTTAATCATTAAAACATAATTATTATTTATTTTTAACAACAATTAAAAAAAAAACGGCTGAACCGATTTTTATAAAATTTATGTCGGATCAAAATGACGTTAACACGCCTCGATTGACACCCTTACGAAGTGGATATAATTTTTTATTCGCGAGATATTGTGTAAAATCTACTTTTTTGGAGTCTATTTGGTTATGAAAAAAGAACGGCTGAACCGATTTTGAAAAAATTTCTTTCAGATCATATTTACGTTAATACGCGTCGATTGGCACCCTAACGTAGTCGATATCATTTTTCATTCTCGAGATTTCGTCTTAGAAAGAAATGGACACATACGTACACACACACACACACACACACATACACACACACAGAGACATCTTTCTAAAAATAGTGTAAAAAATCTGACCGTTCAAAGTTGGTCAAAATCAAGTTCAAAGAAGTCGGTTACAAACTGACAAACAAGCATACAAGCAAGCACACAAGCAAGCAAGCCCGCAAGCAAGAATACAGGTGAAGCTAATATAAGCGTGTTAAAAAATAGTGTAGTGACCTTGAAACATAAAAATTTGTTATACATTTTGATTTCGATTTTTGGACTCATTACAATAACTTCCAATGGGAAGTTAAAAATGTAGCATAATTATTAAGAGCACTGTAATTGAAACAAAATATAAAACAACAGTTTAGTCACTTCTTGCCACAACAATTTTATTAGTGAATGTACATTTCAAAAGCTATGCTCTCATCTTCAGCAAATACTATTAGGTACATTACATTTACTGTTACTATAAAACATTACTAGTATTTGCTGAAGATGAAAGCATAGCTCTTGAAATGTACACTAATAAAATTGTTGTGGTAAGAAGTAAACTCTCGAGTAAACTGTTGTTTTATATTTCACAAAAAATGTGTTTTACAAAATGCCCTTATTTTAACTATGGTCACGTTCGAGTAATTCCATACTATACTATAATTTGTACAGCACACTAACCGTTCTGTATAGCAGTGATTGGTAAAAGTCAAACGCTGCTATTTCTGCTCCAAAACATACTGCGATACAGAGCAATATGACGCTGTACATCGCATTCTTTATCCACATTAGTCATTACTTCGTTGCCTTCATGCGAGTTTAACATAAACTTAAAAATTCGACCGATGACCATTCCTATACTTCCCACCTAGTAAATATTTGCAAAAAATAAACACTCTTTTTTTATTCTTTGAAAAAAAGCATAGCCCTCTTTTTTGTTTGGTGATCTACTGATGGCTAGTAATATAGCAAAAATCATGGTTACCTTGATTTACGTACAATTTTCTTTTTTTAGTAAAATATTTTTTTTCTCGAAAACTGTACATTTTAGAGAAAAAAAATATTTACATTTTTTTCATAATATTATAACATCTAGAATTCGTTTATATTTTTTTACTTCCCACCTCTACTATGGGAAGTAATGGATTCAGTCCGAAAACAATATTTCGAGATTTTAACAGATTTTCACGTTTTGAGACCCTAGTAATCGTTTAAGATCATTTTCTGACTGATGTCTGTATGTGTGTGTGTGTGTGTGTGTATGTGTGTGTGTATGTGTGTGTGTGTGTATGTGTGTATGTGGTCAATTTTTCGCCTTCGATATCTTAAGAACGGAACAACATACGGGCATGCCGATTGTTCTATTGTGTTTATCAGCCTTTAACTTAGATCTGATTAGATTTTGAGTCAAATCGGTTCAGTGGATCCTGAGATATTCAAAAAAACGTCCTCAATGTCACGTATTAACATAGGTAAAAAAAAATATAAATGAATTCTAGATGTTATAATATGAAAAAAATGTAAATATTTTTTTTCTCTAAAATGTATAGTTTTCGAGAAAAAAAATATTTTACTAAAAAAAATAAAAACTGTACGTAAATCAAGGTAACCATGATTTTTGCTATATTAAGTTAAGATCACCAAAAAAAAAGAGGGCCATGCTTTTTTCAAAGAATAAAAATTAAATTGTGTTTTAAAGACCACCAACAACTAAGGTTATTTGGGCCTAGTCAAAGAATAAAAAAAAAGAGTGTTTATTTTTTGCAAATATTTACTAGGTGGGAAGTATAGGACTGGTCATCAGTCGAATTTTTTACCTATGTTAATACGTGACATTGAGAACGTTTTTTTTAATATCTCAGGATCCACTGAACCGATTTGACTCAAAATCTAATCAGATCTAAGTTAAATGCTGATAAACACAATAGAACAATCGGCATGGCCGTATGTTGTTCCGTTTTTAAGATATCGAAGGCGAAAAATTGACCACATACACACACACACAGAGACATCAGTCAGAAAATGATCTTAAACGATTGCTAGGGTCTCAAAACGTGAAGATCTGTTAAAATCTCGAAATATTTTTTTCGGACTAAATCCATTACTTCCCTACCATAGTAGAGGTGGGAAATAAAAAGAAAACAGTGAAATAGCAATGATACGCGATGGATGAGTGTTTAAAAAATATCAAAAGCTTCTTAAAATTCTCAAAATTTTATTAGTTTCCTCTTTTTAGTGGCTTTTTTGAAGAAGGTTTTTTTTTTAAAAAAGTTTTTTTTTAAACTTTTTTTAGTTAATTTTTATTTCCTTATGATATTCATAGTAAAAACTAGCAAATAATATAACATTGCAATTGTTTTAGTGCAAATGCCACAGTTTATTACTTCCCACCTCTACTATGGTAGGGAAGTAATGGATTTAGTCCGAAAAAAATATTTCGAGATTTTAACAGATCTACACGTTTTGAGACCCTAGCAATCGTTTAAAATCATTTTCTGACTGATGTCTGTATGTATGTATGTATGTGTGTGTGTGTGTGTGTGTATGTGGTCAATTTTTCGCCTTCGATATCGTAAGAACGGAACAATTCATACGGCCATGCCGATTGTTCTATTATATTTATCAGCCTTTAACTTAGATCTAATTAGATTTTGAGTCAAATCGGTTCAGTGGATCCTGAGATTTTAAAAAAAACGGTCTCAATGTCACGTATTAACATAGGTAAAAAAATATAAATGAATTCTAGATGTTATAATATGAAAAAATGTAAATATTTTTTTTCTCTAAAATGTACAGTTTTCGAGAAAAAAAATATTTTACTAAAAAAAATAAAAATTGTACGTAAATCAAGGTAACCATGATTTTTGCTATATTAAGCTAGCCATCAGTAGATCACTAAACCAAAAAGAGGCCCATGCTTTTTTTCAAAGAATAAAAAAAGAATGTTTATTTTTTGCAAATATTTACTAGGTGGGAAGTATAGGACTGGTCATCAGTCGAATTTTTTTTTTTCGTTTACGGTGCTTATTTTCATATAAAATTTTCATAATAGTATGATAATTAATAATTAATAATTTGACGTGTTGTTTTAGTTCGACATTAATACTGTTACGGATCATCCTGTATATAAACGGCAGGCAAGAGTTCTGAGAAACGGGGTCTGCTTACTGTAACAACTAGTACCAGCGCGAAAGTTCTAAAGAAAGCGAGAACGCACTAGGCTTAGGCCACGCAGCATATATAAACAGCCAGTGCGAGTGAGTGACTCAATCAGTAAACGGTGAGTCACGCATTCAAGTCTACGGTGGATCAGTAATATAAATAGTGCCGTGATATAAATAAATAAATTGATAAAATAAATACTAGTGCAGTGGTAATAATTACGAGTTATTGTATATAGTTAAGTGCTATTTATTATTAGTGTATTTGCCATAATATGGCACATACACTATTGGCGTCGGTCGGATGGCGGGACCTAGGGGTCGGACCAAAATTTCTCGACGTTTCATAGCCTCCTGAACACTTTGGCACCATTTTTGAAAATGTTTATATATATATACTTGTATGTATATAATATTTATATATATATATATATATATATATATATATATATATATATATATATTTATATATATTTATATATATATTTATATATATATGTGTGTACACGATAACTCTCGACAGACTTAATCGATTGAAACGAAATTTGGTACACACATTGGAACCCATCACCGCAAGAAGCCTATTTAAAATGGGCCCGATCGGACCATTTTCAGGGTTGCATTTAGGGGTTCCAAAAAGTTTTTGGGCCCAAAAATACCGAAAAATTTATCAGAATCGTTTCAAAATTGAAATTTAACTCTTTAGTAAAGATTGAAATGTGGTGCTAAAATTTTAATAAAATCGGCCCGACAGGACCGGACTTTCAAATTTTATGAAAACACTAGTTTGTTGATACGAATTTACTTATGGAAGGGTGTATTTAATTGGGTGTACTGATAAAATCCATGTCTAATATTGAAATTTAGAAAAATTAAATTATTTCAAGGGATGTATTAAGGGGTTAAATTTTTTATTTTGTCAAAAAACAAACTTAAGTTCACATAATAATGCCACAGTGCCTGTATTAGCAAATACACTAATTGTCGGCAGGGTTTGGCACTGCGACCCGAGTTTTTTTTGTTTTGCTTTGTTTAATAATTACAGTTTAGTTATTGTTTACTTGTGTTGATTGTTAAAACTGACTTTTCGTTGTTGCATTCATTATTATTGTGTTTTTAATCATTGTAAATAAATATATTTTATTCCGCCAACTCAGAAAACAGTTTTGTAACAATACCATCAATATTTATACTCATAAATTCTGTTGTAACTTGTAAGACACCGCGCATGTATCGCGGTATGTTTTGGAGCAGACTTTAAATTTACCAATCATACTGATATACAGAACGGTTAGGTGCTATACAATAGTATAGTATGGAATTACGCGTACCATTCAGTGACATTTTCTGCTAATCGACTTATTAGTGTATTTGCCATATGGCACATACACTATTGGCGTCGGTCGGATGGCGGGACCTAGGGGTCGGACCAAAATTTCTCGACGTTTCATAGCCTCCTGAACATTTTGGCACCATTTTTGGAAATGTCTATTTATATATGTATATACAGGGTGAGTTCGACTACCCGTATCAGTCGTTTTTTTCGAAAACGGTTAGTCGTAGAGAGTTGTGTCAAAAATTTGAATTATAAAAGCTCTAATAAAGAATCGAATGGTGATAATTTTTTTTTCCGGGAAGGTCGGCTTCCCTATTAGTTTGCTCCAGAATGTCCAGAACTCCGGAATTATAAATGTAACGATAGGTCGAAAGTGGTATTGTTGAAAAGATCTTTAAAAAATTAGCAAGTTTTGTACGGATTTTTTTTTTATTACTGCCACCCCTATTAACTAATATTTGTTTGAAATTACTAAATTAAAATGTCAATATCTGGGTGCCGAGCTTTGCTCGGATGAGTTCAATAAAAATAGTACTTGTATGCTGTGAGATATTATTTTCTCAGAATATTATTCCGAAACGAATTTATTTCTGAAACATAATTTAAAATAATTGTTTCTGTTAAATATTTTAACTACCTATGTGTATTTTTAATCGTAAAAACTAAGTATCAACTTGAATCAAGCATTTTTTCTTGTAAATATTATTTAGGTCGCCATTTGCAAATCTACCGCCGTTATTGTTTTGATGACTGAAGAACTCGCAAAAACCGATTTTCATAGATTGAATATCTTGTAAAAATGTTCGAATCAGATGAAATTTTGCTCGCCCGTTGCCATTTTAACAATCCAATTTTAAGCATTGATACCAAATATCAACTTTATCGAAGTACTTTTTCTCTGTGATGTCATCTTAACAACTTCCAGTAAATTTCAAATATTTTTTTTGCATAGGTACCTACTAAAAAACTCACAAAAATCGATTCTTTTAATAACAAACGTCAGACTATAACCTGCGCAAAACTTTTTTTGCATGTATCTTCACCATAGTTTTTAAAAATCGATGTGTTTTTACACAGACCCGCGGCGCCAGAAGTGCGGCCCTTCGGGCCGCCGTTTTGTTATTATTTACATATTGTGCAAGGCACTTCTTATATTAGTGTTCAATTACAATTTTAACACTTGTGATATATTATATAAAATCTATGTAAAAATGGACTTCGAATCAATTTGACTTTAATTGAGCGAGTTATAATAAATAAAAAATACCTTTTTTTTAATTGCTCCCCTCTGGAACCAAAATTCCTACCTAGATCGATTTCTCGCCCCGAAAAATCCCCATTCTGTAAATTTTATCAGAATCGTTAGTCGTTTTTGAGAAAAAAAGGTCTAGGTAAGATTATACGTCATACTACATTTAACGTACTTACCTATACATATTTTATATAGGTAATATAAAAATAACATACCTATTTATTTAAATTTTATCTAAAACTACTTACATAATATTATTATGTTTAGATTTTATTGTTGCTATTTTTTTACTTTTCAAATAATTACTGATTATTTTAATAAGTTAAAGATTGACTGTCAGATTTGACATAAATAATGAAAATAGTTTGTTTTTTCCAAAGCCTACTCACAATACGACACTGTTTTATGACGTTAAAAAAACTGTTTTTAAAATGATAAAATCGATAAGAAAACGAATTTTTCCAGGGATGAGACCTAGCTAGATCGATTTTTTGCCCCCCGAAACCCCTTTTCGGTAAATTTGATCAAAATCGTTAGAGCCGTTTTCGAGAAAATATTTATATAGGTACATAGAAACATATATACAAGATTTACTCGTTTAATAATATAGGGGGATAATAACGAACTTTTTAAAAGTTCGCATTTAAAATCTAGTTACCTATCTATTGATCATTAAACACTGAAGAAGTACACTCACAGTATAACCAGAAGAGCTCAGTAGTATGTATTAAAAAGTAAATGGAAGACAGTTTGAACACTTGTGACAATGTCTAAGGTTGCTAGATTTTTAATGCCGACTTCGATCGTTATTATGAAATTTTGATTTAGTAATTTCAAACGATTGTTACTTAACAGGGGTGGCAGTAATTAAATAATTTTTCCTACAAAACTTGCCTATTTTTTAAAGAGCTTTTCAACAGCACTACTTTCAACCTATCGTGCTTTCTAAAATTCCGAAGTTTTGAACATATAATAATTTATATTTATACTTATAGAAATTTACAGGGGTGGCAGTAACAAAAAAAAATTTCCTACAAAACTAGCTTATTTTTTAAAGATCTTTTCAACAATACCACTTTCGACCTATCGTTACATTTATAATTCCGGAGTTCTGGACATTCTGGAGCAAACTAATAGGGAAGCCGACCTTCCCGGTAAAAAAAGTTATTACCATTCGATTCTTTATTAGGGCTTTTATAATACAAATTTTTGACACAACTCTCTACGACTAACCGTTTTCGAAAAAAACGACTGATACGGGTGGTCGAACTCACCCTGTATATATATATATATTTATATATATATATATGTGTGCGGGCAATAACTTTTGAAAGAGTTAATTGATTTTGACGAAATTTGGTAGGCACGTTGAAATCCATCACCGCACGAAGCCTATTTAAAATGGGCTCAATCGGACCATTTTAAGGGTAGTTTTTAGGGGTTGAAAAATGTTTTTGGGCCCAAAAATGCCGAAAAAATTCTCAAAATCGTTTCAAAATTGAAATTTAACCTTTTAGTAACGATTAAAATGTGCTGCCAAAATTTTAATAAAATCGGCCCGACAGGACCGGACTTACAAATTTTATGAAAACACTAGTTTGCGGATAGTGCTTTACTTACTGAAGGGTGTATTTAATTTGGTACCGAGGTTGAATTGATAAAAATATTGAAATTAAGAAAAAAATATTATTTTAAGGGATGTATTAAGGGGTTAAATTTTTTATTTTGTTCAAAAACAAACTTAAGTTTACATAATAAAGCCACAATGCCAGTATTAGCAAATACACTATATTGTCGGCAGGGTTTTGGCACTGTGACCCGAGTTTTTTTTAATTTTTAGCAAAAGTTATACCTACCTAATATGAATAAACAAAGGTTTGAGTTCTTGTAGACAGTAATATTGTTGTGGATATAAGGGGTTAAAAATCGTTTGATTTTATCATTTACTTAATACTACCTAATATGGTTATAAATTATAATCGATTAAGACTCAAAATGTGAAATTAAAACTAATTAAACAAGTCTGTTTTTTGTTTTATACGCTTTTTTATGAAGCAGGATCAAATGACGAAATTAAATCTTTAATAACTTCATAATTAAAAGTTTTTCACATAATATGATACATACTTTCTAGACCTCCTCCTATAAATATTTTTAATTGAAAATGTTGTTGGAACGCAGCCAATTATATGATTGATTCCAAACATATCGGAAAAAATCAGTTTATAGCCGAGAGTGTAGCAATGCTGTTGTTTACATGGCGTTGCTATGGATCCTCTATTACAAGTCCCCAATTCCCGGGTTCTAGCCCGAGAGCTGGTAAAAGTGTCGATTGGATTTTCAATTTATTATTTAAAAAAAATAATGATTTGAAAATATGAATTGGTGCTAGGCCCAAATAACCTTAGCTGTTGGTGGTCTTTAAAACACAAAAAAAAATCAGTTTACCAACCATAGTCACAGTCAGAATTCTAACCTGAACCTTTCCACTTTCGCGGCGGAATGAGCTGACATTACTCAACCGTGACATGATTACTAATCTAACATTCCCCTTATATGCTTCGGAATCAATAGATTTTCACTATATTGAATTAACACTCGCATGTAGTGAAAATCTATTGATTCCGAAGCATATATGGTTAGATTAGTAATCATGTCACGGTTGAGTAATGTAAGCTCATGCCACCGCGAAAGTGGAAAGGTTCAGGTTAGCTTCCTGACTGTGACTATAGTTGCTAAACTGATTTTTTCCGATATGTTTGGAATCAATTATATAATTGGCTGCTTTCCAACAAAATTTTCAATTGAAATTCAGCCGTATAAAAAATCTATTAATTAATATTTTTAATGCTATTATGTAGAAAACAGTTTCTATTTTGACATAACTGACCTTGCATACAAATAACACCAATACTCCAAAGAACACCCTGACCAATACGTTCCCAAATGCTGAATATCAATGTCTTGGTCCTGGAACTGGATTTAGACATAATAATCATAACTACCGCAATCAGTAGAACTATCATAACAACACATAGTTCTAATTCAGGGCTGAACGTATTAGAAAACAGATCTGACGAATGGAAATCCCATTGACGAAAGTACATATTGCGACTGAAATAAGACATACAAAAGTACAATTCATAACTTAATTTTTTTACATGTAAGGAAGTCCTACAACTCATATTTGTTTCACTATTATAATTAAAAATTTAATTATTATCACATAATTAGCCATAAAGAGTGATGCTTTGCAAAGCTAAGTGCCATTACCGATCCAAAGCTTTGGTTAAATTGTATTTAAAAGACCACCAACAGCTAAGGTTATTTGGGCCTAGCACCAATTCATATTTTCAATTCATTATTTTTTTTTTAAATAATAAATTGAAAATCCAATTGACACTTTTACCAGCTCTCGGGCTAGAACCCTGGAAATAGGGACTTGTAATAGGAATTATAGCAACGTCATGTAAACAACAGCATTGCTACACGCTCGGCCATTCTCAAGCTCCCAAAGTTTTGGTGTGACGACACTGAATGTTAAAAATAACCACTAGTGTTTTGGTGTTTTGTGGTTATTGTTAAAATTCAATAACATAGTTAGTTTATTGTCTTTGGTCGCACACAATAGGTACTGAATATTATGACAGGGACGAAAACGCGTCGGACACTGAATAAGTTTGTAATTATTAAAACTAATATTTTTGAAGTTATACTTCTTTGAGCGCGTTATGAAAAAATGATGAGAGTGAATTTTTACGATGCGCGCGCATCGCGTCACGAAAATTTAACAGGATGAAGCTACAGCATTAATGATTTCCATAGTTACCATATAAACAAATATAAATAAATTCACTCCAGTCCTTTTATTATTAATTTATATTTCAATAAATTATTTGCATGCAAGTTAAAAATTAGTTCTTAATCACAACAAGGAAGTATAACTTCTAACGCGCGTACAAAGTACACGCATCCATTTTTTTTTTTTGATTACTTACGTTACAGAAATTTTAAAGGTTCAGACTTCAGATAATATATTATAGCGGGTAAACGGTAGTTAGTGAGGTGGCTGATACTAATTGTATTTCAAGATTATCGTTACTTGGCGGAAGAAAGCACCAAATTTGGTATGAAGGTACCTTAGGGTATACTAATAAAAAATATCCTAGGAGCCCTCTGGTATTTTTAAAAAATAATTTTTGGCGGCCGAAAAACCACGACATTTTACCCCTTTTTTTGATTTTTTCGAAATATCTCAGAAACGGTCGACTTAAGCGATTTTTCCACTATGTAGTAATGTTTTAAAAAGGATTACATTTCCTTCAATTTTCATTCTCATAACTTTTCTGTGGTACTAACTACTAATGGTAAGCGGGCTACAGCTTCTTGAAAATCACTCGCTTTTTATAACCTTGGTAACCACTGAATGAATTGTAAATTATAGACGCCCGACAACTGAGATCATTAGCGTCTCATTAGGTAACCACTAACCAATGGTTAAAATGTAATGTCCTTTTATTTATTTATTGTGTTCTTCACCGAATTTTAAATTGAAAATACATTATGGAAATAAAGCAAGCAACGGCCTAAATTTAGCTTTTTGTCCCATATCGATATCTTTAAAAATTGAGAAGTTATAGGCAGTCAAAGTTGAAATCATCATAGGGTTTTACGTGTTTTTTAACACGCGTTACGAGTAACTTCCATACCGAATAAAAAAAATCCGGCTATTTAATGCCCTAAACTATGCTTCTTGTCCTATCTCAATGACTTCAGACATTTTTAAATTAGGTATAGCCATTTAAGTCCAAACGAATTAAATGAAAAATTGCCAAATAGAAGAAAAAAACTGATTTTTAAATGAACTTAAATGCTTATAACTTGAACATTTTTTATGTTATTGAGATAGGATAAAAAACATCGTTTAGGGCATTAAATTTCGTATGTATTCCTAGACGGATTTTTTTATTCGGTATGGAAGTTACTCGTAATGCGTGTTAAAAAAACACGTAAAATTCTGTGATGATTTCAACTTTGACTGCCCATAACTTCTCAATTTTTAAAGATATCGATATGAGACTAAAAACACAATTTAGGGAATTCCTTGCTTTATTGACATATGTATTTTCAATTTAAAATTCGGTGAAGAACACAATAAATAAAGCTAATGAAAAGGACATTACATTTTAACCATTGGTTACCAAGGTTACAAAAAGCGCGTGATTTTCAAGAAGCTGTAGCGCGCTTACCATTAGTACCACAGAAAAGTTGTAGGATTGAAAATTGTAGGAAATCTAAGCGCAGGGAGTGCACCGGCCAAGTTCTCGCAACAAGCAAAGTCGAACGCGAACGCTGCAATATTTACATGAACCATTTCAAGCTCTTTTCGACCCCTCTATCTTTGAGGTTAGTTGTGTTACAGAACAGAATTTTTTCAGAGGGGTTAAGGTTATCAATAAGAAGCAGTGTTTCAAATTTCATACGTCTAGACTCTAGGGGGAATGGGTCCAAGATACGAATGTCCAAACTCGTAATTTTTTACTTTCATTGACTGACTGAGTACTGATAGATCATCAAAAATCTAGGCTACTTCCAATCGAGTTAAAGCTTTGAAATTTGGAACATAGATAGTGTTTAAGGTGATAATAATAATTTAATTAGAAAAATCGAAAATAAATGAAAATCCAATATGGCGGATTCTGACACGAAATAAAATCTAAGGTACTTCCAATCGAGCTAGAGCTAGTGCACAGAAAAATATTGTGTGAAATGATAAATTTCCAGACCAAACTTGACAAGTTTTTATTAAATAACTGAACAATATTGAGACCCTTGAAAACTTGCCAAGTTTGGTCTGGAAATTTATCAATTCACACAATATTTTTCTATGCTTATCAAAACACTG
The DNA here is from genome assembly GCA_039654895.1 of Mongoloraphidia duomilia. Lineage (NCBI taxonomy): Eukaryota > Metazoa > Arthropoda > Insecta > Raphidioptera > Raphidiidae > Mongoloraphidia > Mongoloraphidia duomilia. The sequence continues at coordinate 393,533 of CM077527.1, read as the reverse complement.
CTAATAACGTGTAAGCAAGGAACTTGGCATAATTTCTACATTTCAGTTATTTTTTTTTTCAAATAACACGCAGTCTTGTTTTTTTACATGTATGTTTTGGTGGGATGTAATCTTCATTAAAATATTACATAGTGGAAGAATCGCTTAAGTCGACCGTTTCTGAGATATTTCGAAAAAAGCAAAAAAAAGTGGCAAAATTTCGTGGTTTTTCGGCCGCCAAAAGTTGTTTTCTAGAAATTCCAGAGGGCTCCTAAGCTAACATTTATTAGTTTACCCTAAGATACCTTCATACCAAATTTGGTGCTTTTATCCGCCAGGTAACCGTAATTTCACTAAGCCACCTCACTAAGTATCGAACATATAGAAAATACAATGGATTTTTTTAATGGATCGGTGAAACCTGTGAGGCTAAAAATCAAGCTTTTCCCTGTTTTGCGTCGCGTGTCCATTTTTCACCTTGCATCGAGTCCGAACTTAATGAAATTTTGGTATGTTGTATGTGGGTGATATGTACTAGTAAAGAATCCAAGTTTTTGACCTCGAGAACCCCGTGAAAAATTGGGAGGACCCGAAAAACCGCAAAATTTTGGCACTTTGCTCTATAACTTTTTTTCCTTGCATTCTACGACAAAACGTTCTCAATAATTTTTTGTAGAGCGTTAAATTTCCTACAAAATATATTAGTCAATGTCATTTTTACACCAAATATTCACCAAGATACACAGTTTCAAAGAAAGGGTCAATTTCTCAAATCATGAAAAATACTCCAAATAGTGCAGGTTTTGGCTGTACATCTCTACTTGGACAACATTTGTAAATACCTTATGGTAGGTACTACGTCTTGTAATGGTCAATGTTTGGGCTATCTAACTGCGTCAAAAAAATTTTAAAAAATCAAAGAAGCCATTTTATCAAAATAGTGTCTTTTGACTAAAAATGGAAACACTTGACGCGAAGGACTCTAGTAATAAATGTGTTTAACTCCCATACAGACGTTATAGACTTATCCTTGGGCTATACAACTGAGTTGAAAATTTTGGAAAATCTGGTAGCGGTCACCTTAAAGAATTTTTTTTCTTCAATTCTTACAAAAAACAGAAACGCTTGACGCGAAGTTCTCTATTAAGAAAGGTTTTCAATAAATATTAATTTACCATGAAGCGATTATAAACGTATCCATGGGCTATCTAGCTGTGTCGAAAAAATTTGGAAAATTTGTTCGCGGCTACACTACAGAAGTGCTTTTTTTTTTTCAAAATGAAACTTTTCGGTAAAAAATGGAAACACTTAACGCGGAGTGCTCTAGTATGAAGGGGGTTTTATAAATATTAAAATTCCATGTATAAAATCGTTTCATTTTTGTCCGTATGCGCTATTTTCATGTTAATTAAGTCACAATGACAGTAAGTTAATAAAATAATTATGAAAATAAGGAATTGGATGCGTCACTACAACTCGCCATTAAAAAAAAAATAACATTATAATTTTGCTACGTTCGATACTAAGCGTTTACACACTGTAGGGCTTGAGAATGGTCAAGAGTGTAGCGGTGCTGTTGTTTACATGGCGTTGCTATGGTTCCTCTATTACAAGTCCCCAGTTCCCGGGTTCTAACCCGAGAGCTAGTAAAAGTGTCAATTGGATTTTCAATTTATTATTAAAAAATAATGAATTGAAAATATGAATTGGTGCTAGGCCTAAATAGCCTTAGCTGTTGGTGGTCTTTAAAAACACACACAATACACACTGTATATAGTAAGTAAATAAAAAATTGTATTAAAACAATTTGTTTTTCTTATTTAAAAATTGATTTCAATTTTAAAATGTCAAAAACACATCACGTGACTAGATTTGTTACAAACGGGCATGCGACTACTCCAAGGTAGTGATGTAAATGCGTATAATATTCTGGTATAAAACGTTTGTATAAAACGGTATTATTCTGAGTGGCACAACTTAAACAATGCAGTGAAATATCTCGTAAACAGTACAAACCATAAAAAAATGTTTTATGCAAAAGTTATAGAGTGTCAAGGACGACAAAAGACTGTGATATCAGATTTAACATAGGTGGTGCTGTGAAGGTCAGGCGAAGGTCAGCTTCGATTTTTTAATTGTAACAGTGCATTTTTATTCCAGAATGCGATACAGTATTTAATAGTGAACAGTAAATTATTAAGGTACATATCAGCTAAAGTTAAGAAATATTGAGTTATTTAGAAATTAAATAACGGCCAAAAATGAACGTCAATTAGATAAATTATGACATAGCAGATAGCCATGATATTACGCACCGGCCTTCTTGGCTTGAATTCAATTCATAAATTGATTTGAAAAATTAAATTTGCTATTTAATTTGTAAATATCTCAATATTTATTAACTTTAGCTCATAATATGTACCTTAAAAATTTACTGTTCACTATTAAATACTGTATCGTATTCTGGAATAAAAATACACTGTTACAATTATTAAAAAATCGAAGCTGATCTTCACCTGACCTTCACAGCACCACCTATGTTAAATCTGATATCACAGTCTTCTGTCCCCCTTGACACTCTATAACTTTTGAATAAAACATTTTTTTATGGTTTGTACCGTTTACGAGATATTTCACTGCATTGTTTAAGATGTGCCACCCTGTATACGGTATGTAAAAAAATACTATACCCCAGTTTTATTCTAGGTATAAATACTGCGTATTTTACTATTTTATACAGCACGTATAAAACGTTTAACTCCGTTTAAAACGGTTTAATACCGTTTAAAATGGTTTAATACTGTTTATAACGGTTTAACACCAAAATGAGAACAGAAACTTTTCCTATTATGCAGTTGGCAATACTGAAAAATGCACCGTAACCGTAGTGTGAAAAAGTAAAAAACCGTTTTATACTGAAAAAATACGGTATTATACCATGGGTTTAATATACAAAATGTTTAATACCGCGTATTTTTACTTCACTATTCCAATGTTAATTCAATTAATGAATATTATTATCTTACAATGATCTTAAAATCGGAAAACTAAAATAAAAATCTACGAGCCGGTAACCAATTGCAGCGATATTTTCTAATGCGAAATCAACTTCTTCATTTGTTATAGCTCCTTGTAAATCAGTCCATTTGCTTTCATGATTTTTGTGACCCAGTTTTTCGTATCCTATCAATACGTAACTAAAATTTCAAAAAGATAATTTTATTAACACTTTTCATATTAACATAATAATATTTATCTGCAAGAAGTGTGATTTCTTACGTGGCATTTAAAAAACTCATTATACCATCAATCAAATCAAAATACGTTTCATCATAACCGTACATTATTTTACCACTTATGTCCCCATATTCATGCGAATTATTTACAATTCCAATTTTTAGAGCAAAGCCCTTCAAATCTACTCTTTGCCTTAAATTAACTATGCGTTTTTCAATTTCGGTTAGATTTGCTGGATTCCATAGACCTGGGTAATAGACGATCAATTATTATTATACAGGGTGTAAACGGTTTTACTAAACATATGGCAAATAACATTCAGAATATTTACAATTTCGTAGTAGGCTGTGGGCTATTAGAACTAATGTAAATATTATGCATATATGTAATACTCCTATATTGTTAGCGCCCGTAAGTGGAAGTATCACTCCGCAAGTGAGACAGTAAATGATTGTTTCTATCTTTGTCAAGAAACCCATCTCGTTGTGCGCAAGTATGGTGGGGAAAGTCTGTGGGGATATTAATCACACAATATTTAAAATAATAATTATGTTCATAGTCGGTATTGATATTTATTTATTTCCAAATAATTAATTTACAATTTACTATTTTAATTTTTATTATAATCTTTTTTTTACTTGTCAAAATCACTGTTTTTATAATAATTTTTCATTACCCTAGTTACAGCATTATTTTGGATTGTTGATCGCTACAAGCCTCCTCTGCTCGAAGCTTAAAGCCTATAGTTATAAAGTCTATCCCATAATTGTAGATTTTGAAAAAATGAATAACGTTTATTTTAAGTTGGCAACATGTAAAAAATTTCAAAATTTTAGATTAGATTATTTATATTTTTCAGGCTTATTGTTTTAACACTGTTTTACTAAATAAAAATTTTGGAGCATACAAGTAATTCAAGAATTACAAGGCGCGATATTCATGTAGGTATTGTGTGTAAACGGTTTTACCGAACATAGGGAAAATAACACTAAGAAGATCAATTTTGTAGTAGGCTATGGCCATAAGACCTAATATAAATATGTATTGGATTACATAGAAAAAATAGTGCAGTGAATTTTTTAAACAATTTTCCATAGCAACGGTTGACTATTAAGCGAAACTCGGAACCTGCTAAATAAAAAAAGTCATGAGGTGTCGTAAGATACCCGACAGAAGCCATGTTTCTTACGCATTGTATATAAAACCGAATTTATCAAAGATATAAACAATACAATTAAAAAGTTATTATTTGACCGCCATTTCTGACGCCATTTTATTTTTTTGTGTTTTATTAAACTCTCAAATATCAATTTTCAAAAGGATCGGATAATTTTTACAAAGAAGTATATGCCTATGGCCGCCATTTTAAAATATGACATCATTTTATTTTTTTGCGTTCTATAAAACTCGTCAATATCTATTTTCAAAAAGATCGGATAATTTTTACACAAAAAGTACATATTGCCGCCATTTTGAAATCTGACGTCATTTTATTTTTTTGTGTCCTATGAAACTCTCAAATACCGATTTTAAAAAAAATCGGATAATTTTTACAAAAAAGTATATATGGCCGCCATTTTTAAATCTGACGTCATTTTATTGTTTTGTGTTCTATGAAACTCTCAAATATCAATTTTCGAAAGGATCGGATAATTTTTACAAAAATGTACATACGGCCGCCAATTTGAAATCTGACGTCATTTTATTTTTTTGCGTCTGAAACTCTCAAATATCAATTTTCAAAAGGATCGTATAATTTTTAGAAAGGAGTACAATATATTTCCGCCATTTTGAAATCTGACGTCATTTTATTTTTTTGTGTCCTATGAAACTCTCAAATATCAATTTTCAAAAGGATCGGATAATTTTTACAAAAAAGTATATATACGGCCGCCATTTTGAAATCTGATGTCATTTTATTTTTTGTGTTCTATGAAACCCTCAAATATCAATTTTCAAAAGGATCGGATAATTTTTACAAAAATGTACATACGGCCGCCAATTTGAAATCTGACGTCATTTTATTTTTTTTGTGTCCTATGAAACTCTCAAATATCAATTTTCAAAAGGATCTGATAATTCTTACCAAAAAGTACATATGGCCGCCATTTTGAAATCTGGCACTATTTAATTTTTTTGTGTCCTATAAAACTCTCAAATATTAATTTTCAAAAGAATCGGATAATTTTTACAAAAAAGTACATATGGCCGCCATTTTGAAATCTGACGCCATTTTATTTTTTTGTGTCCTATAAAACTCTCAAATATTAATTTTCAAAAGGATCGGATAATTTTTACAAAAGTGACGTTACACTACTTTGTGACGTGACGTTTCACTTTTTATTATTTAGGTCCCCATCTGAAACGTGCGTTAAGAAGCATAGCTTCAAATAAAAATAGGTAAAAAAACTTTTAAGTTAAACGGTTTTATAAATGTTTTAAAAAGAAAAAAATAATATTTAATTTAGGTTCATAAGTATAAAAGCGTGGGTCGTAAACTCTATGATAATTTATTACAGTCACGACCCACGCTTTTATACTTATGAACCTAAATTAAATTTTATTTTTTTCTTTTTAGTATATTTATAAAACCGTTTAAATTAAAAGTTTTTTATCTATTTTTATTTTTAATTTTTTAGTGTGCTTTATTTCCTTAGTCTGATTTAATAACATTTATCCGATCCACTGAAACGTTACCGCAGAAAGACCTTTTGCCTGTAAAAATTCAAAAGTACGATTTGCACCCGGACTAAAGCCGGGCCGGTCAGCTAGTTATCATAATATTGTATTGTCACTGGAGTTACACATGTGTGCAAAATTTCAACTCAATCGGATCACGGGAAGTGGGTGAAAATTCAAAAGTACGATTTGCACCCGGACGAAAGCCGGGCCGGTCAGCTAGTTATCATAATATTGTATTGTCACCGGAGCTACACATGTGTGCAAAATTTCAACTCAATCGGATCACGGGAAGTGGGTGAAAATTCAAAAGTACGATTTACACCCGGACAAAAGCCGGGCCGGTCAGCTAGTTACCATAATATTGTATTGTCACCGGAGCTACACATGTGTGCAAAATTTCAACTCAATCGGATCATAGTTGGCCGGAAGCTTTACCGTTAACAGACATTTCAATTGAAAAAAAAAAAAAAAAAAAAAAAAAAAAAAATTGATTTAGAATTAATCAACATTTAATATTGAGAACACTTATTTCATTGAGATTTTGTTCAACTGAATTTATTGTGTTTTATTATTTTATTAAAATAAGAACATAAATTTGTTCTTACAATTGGTGACCCCTAGTGAAAGGAACACAATTTTTATATTTAAGATAAGTAATTTTTTTATAATTTATCAACATGACAAATAATATTAAACTACCAGAATTTAGTTTAATAGATCCAGAGTTGTATTTTATACAAGTTGAGAGACTTTTCTCTCTTAATAATATTAAGAATTCTTTAAAACAGTATGACCTATTGGTTTCTTCTTTACCAATATCTATTGCCACACTGGTCAGTAATTTAATTTTTAATATCCCAGAAAACGATCATTACGAAATTTTAAAAAAAGAAATTTTACTTAAATTTAATATTGACCAAAATAATAATTTAAAAAAACTTTTTTCAATTGACGATTCTAATAATATTGAGAAACCATCTTCTATTCTTAACAATATTCAACGTTATTCTAGAAATTTAAATTTACCAGAAGAAGCTCTTAAACAAATTTTTATCAATAAACTTCCTAATAATATACAAATTTCCCTTATTCCAAATTTAAATCAAAATTTAAGTTCGCTTGCTAATATTGCCGACAAAATTTTTTTAATAAATCAAAATGAATCATGCAATTCACTTAAATCTTCTTCTGAATCTAGCTTTCTTAAACAACTTACCGATTCTATCGATAAAATTAATAATCGTATCAGTTCTATTGAATCATCTTCTTCTAATTATAATTATAATAAACGTTTTTCGAATGAAAATTCTCACCAAGTTTCCTACAATAATGAACCTTTTATATGTTTTTATCACAAAAATTTTGGCCGTCGTGCAAACAAATGTGTCCCTCAATGTATTTTTTACGAGAAATCGGAAAATCTAAATTTGTTCAGCATTGGATTGGTTTCTGAACATTCAAACACGCAAATCCAATCCCCTCAACTATTATTTTCTCTTGACAAAATTAATAATATAAAATTTTTAATAGATACAGGCTCAACTAACAGTTTTATACCAAGTTCAATTTCTAATAATTTTAAACAAGATATGAATTTTATTACTAAATTTTTTACTGCTGCAAACGGTTCTTATATCAAAGCCACTAGTAAAGTAAACTTAAAATTAGATTTTAACCTAGGTAGACTATTCTACTGGAATTTTTTTGTAGCCCCAGTTCAATTTCCAATCCTTGGACTAGATTTTTTAACACATTTTAATATTTCCATCGACTTATCTTCTAGGCAACTTTCACTTGCAAATAGCTATGTGTCAAATATTTCCCTTACTAACCCCTATTTAAAATTACTTGACAAATACCCTGATTTAACTAATTTTGACCTTAAGAAAAAAATTAATCATAATTTTTTTCACAGGATTTTTACTGATGGTAAACCAATTTTTTCTGCACCTAGAAGACTTAATCCTGAACAGTACGATATTGCCAAATCTGAATTTGATAGACTACTTGAGTCAGGAATTGTTAGACGTTCTAATAGCCCCTGGTCAAGCCCTCTTCACATGGTCAAAAAAGAAGACGGATCTTATCGTGCCTGTGGAGATTATCGTAGACTTAATGCTATTACTATTCCTGACAGATATCCCATTCCTTTTTTACAAGATTTTACATACAAGATTTCAAACAAAAAAATATTTTCTAAAATAGATTTAAAACAAGCGTATTTCCAAATCCCAATACATCCCGAAGATATTCCCAAAACTACTATTATTACTCCATTTGGTTCTTTTGAATATTTACAGATGAATTTTGGTCTGAGAAATGCTGGTCAAACTTTTTCAAGATTTATGTCTACAGTTATTTCCGGTTTTAATTTTGTATTTGTATATTTAGATGACATTTTAGTTTTTAGCGATGATGAAGAACAACATCTTAATCATATAAATTTACTTTTCAAAAGATTAAATGATTTTGGCTTAACAATTAATTCAAAAAAATGTATTTTTGCAGTGAAAGAACTCACTTTCTTAGGACACCTTGTCACAACTAACGGAATTAGTCCACTACCAGAAAAAGTCAAAGTTATTCAAGATTATCCTATTCCTGATTCTCAACGAAAGTTACGTAACTTTTTAGGGTTAATTAATTTTTATAATAGATTTATTTATAATTGTGGATCAATTTTAGCTCCTTTAAATAAATTTATAATTCCTGGTAAAGCTACAGATAAACCTGTATCTCTTGATGTTCCAGCTTTGGAATCATTTAAGTACGCGAAGAACGCATTAGCACAATGTGCCCTTCTTTCGCATCCTGTTCGAGGAGCACCATTGTCTATCAGCACCGATGCTTCAGATATTGGAATTGGTGCAGTTCTTCAGCAGAAAATTAATAATGAATTCAAGCCACTTGCTTTTTTCTCCAGGAAGTTAACAAAAACCGAAACAAAGTACAGTGTATTTTCACGAGAACTTCTTGCAATTTATTGCTCAATTAAGAAGTTCAGACATTATATTGAAGGTCGTCATTTTACGATTTTTACTGATCATCGTCCAATTACTTTGGCGTTGAAATCTAAATCGGATAATTATCTACCAAGAGAACTCCGACAACTTTTATTTATTCAACAATTTACGTCAGATGTTTGTCACATTAAAGGCAAAGAAAACATCCCTGCTGATGTTCTTTCAAGAATAAATATTATTAATTTTAAAACAAATAAAAAACGTATTAATCAAGTTTATTGCCCTGATGGCATTTCAATAGATTTCAATGACATTTCTATTGCACAAAATAACAATCAAGAACTTTTAAAATTAATTTCAAAACCGAGATTTAATTTTAAACAATTTAAATTAAAAAACGGAAAAATGATTTGGTGTGAGTTTTCAACAAAGAAACCTCGTCCTTATATACCAGATGATTTTCGACGAAATATTTTTGATTCTGTTCATAATCTTGGTCATCCTGGTATACGTTCAACGCAAAATCAATTGGTCAGCAGATTTTTTTGGCCAGGTATGAATAAACAAGTGAGAGAATGGACACGGCATTGTTTAAATTGCCAGCAAAATAAGATAACGACTCATGTGAAACTACCAATTTTTCCTATTAAGGAACCTGATAACAGATTTGATCATATACATTTAGATATTGTATCTTTACCCTTTTGTAATGGATTCAAGTATCTACTGACCATCGTTGACCGTTTTTCACGTTGGCCGGAAGCTTTACCGTTAACAGACATTTCAACTGAAAATATAATCAATGTTTTCATTTCTGACTGGATTTCCCGTTTTGGTTGTCCAGGAAAAATTACTACTGATAGAGGACTGCAATTTCAGTCAACCATGTGGAAACATTTTCTTAAAGAAATAGGTACTGAACATATAATGACGACGAGCTACCATCCCCAATCTAATGGCCTCGTCGAAAGATTCCATAGACGTTTAAAAGAATCTTTGAAATGTGCTTCTCAGCAAAACTGGACTGATGTTTTACCTTGGACTTTACTCTCTATTCGTTCTTCAATAAAGAAAGAAGTGAATGCCAGTCCTGCTGAGATGTTATATGGATCTTCCCTTAGACTTCCTGCAGAATTTTTTGAACAAAAATTAGTCAATCCTACTGATAGTGATTTTATTAATCGTTTAAAAACAAATTTGCAGAAGTACTATTTTGATAAGGAGATTCCTAAGTTTTCAAATCCATTAATTAATGCAGATTTTGTGTTTGTGCGAAACATTAACGCTTTCTCTAGTTTAAAACCATCATACAGTGGACCTTTTCGTGTAATTTCAAAAAGTGATAAATACTTTATTTTAGACATTAATGGTCGTCAAGATAGTGTTTCTTGTGATCGTTTAAAAACTGCAAACATTGAAAATTGATTTTTTTTTAGTGTATATTATTTAATGTTTTGTACATTATTTTGCTTATATTTAATATATTATCTGATAGCTCATTTTATTTCCTGCGCGTGGTGTTTTGCAGTTGGTTTGGAAGTTCGAATCTTCCATTTCAATTTTTTTTTCCACGCGTAGGGGGGGTGCTATTATAGCAAACTCGTTTGTTATAATAACACGCGTTCTCGATATGAATTTGTCAAAATTATATTTTCTTAGTTACGCTAAAAAATTGAAGTTTGTTTTGATAACAACAAAAAAAATTGATTTAGAATTAATCAACATTTAATATTGAGAACACTTATTTCATTGAGATTTTGTTCAACTGAATTTATTGTGTTTTATTATTTTATTAAAATAAGAACATAAATTTGTTCTTACAATAGGAAGTGGGTGAAAGTTCAAAAGTACGATTTACGCCCGGACGAACCGGGCCGGTCAGTTAGTTACCATAATATTGTTTTGTCACCGGAGCTACACATGTGTGCAAAATTTTAACTCAGTCTGTCGCAAGATTTGTAACAAATATACGGGATTAAGCTAAATAAAACCACCGTTTAAAAAACAAAGCATCTACTACCTACTTACTTTTGCGTGATGCCAAAATATTTTAAAACTCGCAGTCGCATAAGAAGTTATTTACTTGAAAAAAATCATGTAAATTGGATCAGTGGTTCTCGAGTTATAAGCGTACAAAGGGACATACAGACAGAGAAAGTCAAATTGTTCGGGAAGGTATGAACGTCGAGAAATTTTGGTCCGATCCCTAGGTCTCGCCATCCGATCGACGTCAATAATTAGTTACACGTCATTTTAACTCAGTAGGCCAGGGTTTTTAAACTTAAATTCAAACATCAGCAGTCAAAAAATTGAATAACTATATTAAAATAATGCAATATAAGACAGGGCATACGCTATCTTCCAATATCCATATCACACTGTGGAACAGACAAGGACAACCGAAACAAGTTCGCGATTTATTAGATAAAGTCGCATTTATCTCGTTTAATAATCATATAAATCTGTATAAAAAAACTGTTTTGACACAATATTATACATGAAATCTATCTAAAATTTTCTGCTCTTTCGTTTAAGACAGGTTTCGAATCGATCTGACTTAAATTGAGCAAACTATAAGCAAAAAACACCGTTTTTTCTAATTTGCTCCCCTCTGGGGCCAAAATTCAAAAATCAGGCGACGTTAGGATCAAATAGACCCCGAGAGGAATCGAAAAAAAGTTTTTTAAAATCGGTTAATCCGTTTGGGCTGTACGACTGATACAAAAAATCCGTTACAGATTCACAGATTGACAGATTCACAGATTCACAGAATCACAGACAAAGCGAGTGTATATAGGCGCTTCTAGCTTCGCTAAGATCGCGCCTAAAAATGGAAATTAACCAAGGAAACGGAAAATAAAATAATGTCATTTTTAAATAACAAAATATTAGATTTGAGTTTTCAAAAAGTAAATAGACATTAATCATGCTAAATTCTTTAAAAAAAGAAGAAAAATAACTTCAGTGAACAGTTCTAACGTTCAGATACATTTCTACGAAATAATACTGCAGCTCGTATTGTGATGTCCTAATATATTTTACAAAAATCGTCATTCCTTCATGACCGTTTACTGGAATGAAATATTTGGAAAAGTGAACACGTATCATGTAAATTTTAAAATAATAATATACAAATGTAACATTCTTAATAAATAATAAACTACATTTTATAGTTATGTATCTTTATATTATAATATTATGCACAAAATGCAAATTGTTCGTTGAACAAGAGGCGCAAAAATAGAACAAATATGTATTTGCTATATTTTTTTTACGAATTATATTTCTTTTTCCTGTATAATTTCGTCATTTATAATTCAATGTTTTTAAATAAAATTATAAATTTAAAATTGCAATGATACAAGTATAATACACACACACAAAAAGATTGATAAAAATTGTAGTGTCAATTTGATAATAATTTTTTCAAACTTCATATAATAAATCAAACAGCTATAAAACATTAATTTTTTATCACAAATTTTTAAAATTTAGTTAATAAAATATAATGAAACAACACATTCTGACAATTTTAACAAGTTTTCTCGTTTTAAAATTATGACATCTTGAATATTAGATGACAGTTATTTATTTAGTTATTTAAGTAAAACTTACACGGTACACACTTTTTAAAACCTTTATCACAATATCAAAACATCAGACGTTATTCATTTGTTTAAAATCTACGATTATGGGATGGACTATAGTAAACATCTCTTTGTATTCTCGGACATGCGCATAAGACTCGCCGTCTTTTGAGAGAGGCAGACATATATATGTCTGAACCGTAGTCTTTTCGCCCGACTCCAGACCCCGGCTAGCAATATAGGAGTATTACATATATGATATTATGTAGTAGATGCTTTTTTTAATTTGCAGGTTCCGAGTTATTCTAAATAGTCAACCGTTGCTATGGAAAATTGTTTAAAAATTTTGAAAAACGCAGGGAATTCCCTGCGATTTATCAAAATTAATAAAATTATGGACATGAAAATATACCAACATTGTTTAAAAAATTCACTCTACTATTTTTTCTATGTAATCCACCACATATTTAAATTAGGTAAATATTGTAAATGTTCTCAATGTATTTTCCTTATGTTCGGTAAAACTGTTTACACAGTACAGTGCATGGTTGGTTTCGGTTTGAATTCTTGGAAAATAATAAGGCGCAGGAGGGAAAAGACTAAAAGCGCTATATTAACGAGTAGTGTTGCCGTCTAGATCTAGACTTTCTAGACTCTTGTCTTGTCTTGTCTAGATTTTCAAGACAAGACTTGCAAAAGTCTTGTCTAGAAAATTTTCAAGACAAGACAAGACTTGCTTTATCTAGATCAAGACTCTTGTCAAAACTCTAGACAATTTTCAAGAGTCTAGATAAACTAAGTACATAGTAGTAGATAAAGTAAACCTTTTGGTTAATCTAGACTCTTGAAAATAATCTAGAGTCTTGATATTAGACAAGACAAGAGTTTTTTTATCTAGACTTAGACTTAGTGAAGTCTTGATATTTCAAGACAAGACTTAAGTGAAGTCTTGTCTTGATATTTCAAGACAAGACAAAACTTTGAAAGTCTTGTCTTGTCTTGTCTAGACGACAACACTATTAACGAGCATTTAACGAAATACTATGTAAGGCAGCGTTGCATTTTAGGTAATGATTTCATACTGACCAATTCTTATTTCTAGTAATTGTTTAAGTATCAATAGTAACCAAAGTAAGCGTCAGTCGTCGCACCCACGGTGGCTCTAGTAGTAAGAGGGTATCAAAATCGTTAAAAAAATGTCTCACTGAAATCTCACTGACAGCTAAAAATATTTACTTCGTTACCATAGCAACTATATTTTTATATTTCTCGTATGGAATAAAATATAGTTGCTATGATAACGAAGTATATATTTTAGCTGTCAGTGAGATATTTCAACTTTGGGGTATTTTAATTCTATGTTTACATTTCCAAAACTGTTTGCCTTGCTTATTTGTGTATTCAAAATTAACTGACGGTTTTTTTCTTATTGTTTATTATATAAAGAATCACCACACCAAGTTTGTGCGGTATGAAATAACTTTAAAATCTATTTTTAGCGACTTTGACACCCTCTTACTACTACCCCCACCGCTACTGGCGCAGCTGACGAGTTTAAAGAAAGAGATTTATCGGAAGTTACCATGTTAAATTACCACACATACAAACTGAAAATAACTTTTAAAAATATCGTGTCGCGTGACGTCACCCGGACTGAAAACGGAATTTCTTGGAGAATTGTCAAACTCAAACTTTGAAATAGCATAACTTTGTTGTTTTTAAAGATATTTCAAAAATTCTTCCGCCATTATTTTTGTAATTTTTAAAATTATGATTTAGACCAAAAAAATAAAAAAAGAAACTTCCTAATTGTCAGGCGGTATGAAATAATGGACTCATTTGCAACGCTACCTCCCGTAGTAAAAGTACAGTAATTACAGATAATAGTTTACTACCCAAATGTATGGTTTATGTTCTATAAATTTTAATAAAGAGATTTTATTGGATCCAGCACAAAAAAATTGGCTTTTATCCTTAAATTGAATATTGTTTGTCAACGTTTCTACCAATTTAGTCATAATCATGACCTAAGAAATAAAAATTACAAGTCAATACAAAACACTAATATATGAATAAGTCCAATAATTCCTGTGAACTGTTAATTAAGTATATTTAAAAACAAAAAATATCGATGAGACTTCATTAATCGTTATTATGAATAATTACCTACAAAAATTTACTTACGAGAAAATTCCATTACTATAAGGTTAAATGTATTGCCGATAATATTCTGATATCTGTATTAATAATGTTATGGATCACCCTCTATATAAGCGGCAGGCAAGAATTCTGAGAAGCGGTGTCTGCTTGCTGAACAACGAGTAACTGCACGAACATTCTAGACAAGCCAAGAGGCCTATATAAGCAAGCGAGTGCGAGGAAGTGAGTCAGTCAATGGTGAGTGCAACCAAGCAGATCAGTGATATAAATATTAGTCAATCAACGGTCGAATCAGTCAGTACAGTGATATAAATAGTGGAGTGGATATAAATAAATAGTACTGAAGTAACTGAGTAAATGACCGACATAAATAAACGTTAGAAATAAATCTGATATAAATACAGTGATATAAATAGTTTCGTGATATAAATTCACCTGATAAAATAAATATAAGTGTAGTCAATTGTATATAGGTAAGTGTTAATTACTTGTGTTGATTGTCAGAACTGACTTTTGGTTGTTGTATTTATTATAAAATTAAGCAAAATCGCAGGATAGTGGACAAAATAATTTGATTTATTAAATTAAATGTACGACGTTTCGTCTATAGATTTAGACTTTTTCAAGTACAATCATAAAAATAACAATATTTATGATTTCATAAATATTGTTATTTTTATGATTGTACTTGAAAAAGTCTAAATCTATAGACGAAACGTCGTACATTTAATTTAATAAATCAAATTATTTTGTCCACTATCCTGCGATTTTGCTTAATTTTATTATAATCACGATGGACACGATTTCTAATATAAAGTTGTATTTATTATTGTTGTGTTTTTAATTATTGTAAATAAATATTTATTTCGCCAACTCAGAAAACAGTTTTGTAACAATAATAATATGGTGTTCATAAATTACTCTTAATTTGATTAATGTAATTTTCCTACAAATTGTAATATGTATTATGTTACATGTCAAAATGTTTTTATAAAAATTAACGGAAAAAAAATGGACTGATAAGAATATTAATTTTTATAAAAACATAATATTGACGTTACATATAATTTGTAAGAAAATTACAGTAATCAAATTAAGAGTAATTTATGAATACTATATTATAAATACAGATATCAGATCGGCAATACATTTAACCTTGGTACCGGAATTTTCTTGTAAGTAAATTTTTGTAATTATTCATATATTAGTGTTTTGTATTGACTTGTAATTTTTATATCTTAGGTCATGATTATGACCATAAATTGGTCGAAACGTCGACAAACCATTCAATTTAAGGATTAAAGCCAATTTTTTGTACTGGACCCAATAAAATAAATATCTCTTTACTACCCAAAGTTTTAATAACTATCGATGATGGCAAATCTTTTCTTATTTTATAGATTTGCATCAAATAATATCCTCTATTGGAAATTAATTCAATGTATTCCATGTCAAATGAAACTCTCCGCTTTTTTATATGTTTATTATCTTCATCGTCCTGTGCGTTGTCATCAAAATATTTTTGGTTAACAAAAGCGATTGAAGTTGTTCGACTCGACTGGTTAAATGAATTCATCGATGATATTTCATTGTTTTTGACGGCAATAACCAAGTCCGTATTGATCGCTATATTAGAATTTAATAGAACTGAATCAATAACGGTTGAATTTTCGTTTAGGATAATTACAAACCATGAATAATATTCGCTGAGTGAATTTCTCAAAGAAGCCTGTAAACAGTACATCAATAATTAATAGGTACCTATATAAAGTTTTGGTTTGAAAAAAAAAGTCGTTAGACCTCTTTCGAAATGGTTTGAGAATAGGGTTACCAGATAGCCGGAATTTCCGGGAATGTCCCGGAATTCGTTGGTTTGTCCCGTGTTCCGAAATTTAAGTCTTCTATCCCGGAAATGCATAAGTTTAACGAATTCGTACTCGCGATCGCAAAAAACGACACTAAGTTACATGCTAAGTAGTACTTATTTATTTAGCACTATCTGCAATTTCTATACATATTATATAGGTATATTTTTACTTGTATTTAATTGTATTCTTCGGACTTACTCTATATATCGGTAAAGACAAATTGGGAACAATAAAATGAATTATTAAATATTCAAACGAAATTATGCGTGATTTATACACTCAGAGGCGCGTCCTACATCTCACCGTGTACTGGTGTGTGATAAATGAATAAAATTATACAAGTCTAATGATAAATACAAAAAATAGTAAAATAAAATAATAAAACATTTTTTTTCACAATAACTCCCCCCTGAAATAAATTGCCTTCGCCTTAGAAATGTCCCGAAAATCTTGGTTTTTGATCTGGCAACCCTATGTGAGAACCATGCTAGATAGGACAAAATTTATTACCAGTAATTTTGTAGAGTATAAGATTTCCTACAATAAAAGTCCGCGACGGCATGTGTCTAATGTCAATAGTTTAGAAATGCGGGGCGATTGAAATTATCGCACTAAATATGCCACTTTTTGTCAATTTGGGCCTTAAAGACGCCATTTTGCTAAGTTCCGAGAATTGGAGAATTTTGATTCAGAGTATCCGGATCTAGGACAGTTCACCGCAACCCATTCGCCGCCAGGGACGATTCACCGCCAAATATAATGGATAGAGATTAATTTGATTTTCATGAACATTATATTGTAAACAATCTAGCGTGCCGTTTATTGTCAACCAGCATTCTAGAATATTTGATCGCGCAGTCTTGAGGACAGGGAATATTCTGACGTGGCAATAATGAAGAAACCGCAACTATGAGAAGGCTATAAATAGAGGTGTATCGATTATTGATGGCATTGCTCAGCAGACCTTCGTCGAGGTTGGATCGGCGAATAGTGACAAATAAATAGTGAAAATAAATAACAGTGAATTCTAGTCGGGATAATCGACGAGAGAAGATGTGCGAATAGTAGATGCATAAATACAGTGGTAAATAAATACAGCGATAGATATGACATTCTACTCTGGAAAGTTAACGAGGTCAGATCGACGAACAGTGTTAAATAAATACAGTGATAAATAAATAAGTTGTCTTTAGAACATAGACAGAAGTGGTTAGGCAAATAGTGGACAGTGGTTCGGACAAATAGTTGACCTAGCGGACATAGTGTTCAAGGACACTGAACCAAGTGGCCACGGACACTGGTCAAGGACACTGGACATAGTGGTCAGGAATAGTGGACATAAAATGAACAAGTTGATAAAGATAATTATAAAGTGTGTTGATTCAATGTACCGGTTTTATTAAAATAAAAGATTTTTTTACCGAAATTACCGTAGGTATAGCAGTTTTGTTACAACATTAAGATTTATTTTATTAAAAAAAATAAAACAAAACATTATTTTGTAAAAAAGGTAAAAATATTATGAAGATATATTTAAACAAAGTTGATTTTAAAATAATATTAAAATACATGCTTCAGTATATGTACTATACTCTACAATCAAGTCTTAATTATTGTGTAGCATTTCGAAAGTATGTGTGATACGACGCAAATAGTCCGCCATATTTCGCTTTCAAAATCTCAAACTATCAATAAATTTCTTTCGTCAGCTTGTTCATATTTAATTAATTTTTTTAAGGTAAATTTCCAGCCTCAGGTCAGCAGATAATAGATAATTTACGGGAGCAATTAGCCTCTCATTTATAAGTAACAGGTAAATAGAGTATTTATGACTAACAATATTTTATCAGGACGTAAGTACTTTATAGTCCTTCTCTTTTGATGAGCATCATACTCAACACCAGCCAGAACCTCAGAACCGTATCGTTGTCCAATTGACCCGCACCCACGACCCACCGCTGTGATTATTTCCCGCTAGCCGGAGCAGGTGGCGCGTGAGGTGACCGTTACAGTACCTATATGTATGTCACCTCATTATAATTCATATCTCCTGCATTTGTGAACCGATTTTGATTATTCTTGTTTTATGTATTAGGGCATACCTTCAGGGTGGTTTCACATAATTTTTACTAATATCGGTTCAGTCGTTTTCTTTGTTTAGTTTAGTAAATAGTAATCAAAAATCAAGACAGAAGTCGTTTAATAACATGCAATTTACGTATTGTAAAGCCACTAAAAATAAAAAACTTAAAAAAACCTGCTTCAAAAAAGCCACTAAAAAGAGGATAAATAATAAAATTTTGAGGTCGGCGCCAATTTAATAAAATAATAGTAGATAATATATAAAAAGTTTTAGCAATCAAATTGGCACCGACCTCAAAATTTTATTATTTTCCTCTTTTTAGTGGCTTTTTTGAAGGTTTTTTGTTAGTTTTTTTAATTTTCTAATTGGCTAAAAATAAGGTAAGTTTTTTTTTGTTGTGTCAGTATCGAAATTATAGTAATTTATGCAACTAGTGGTTTAAGTGACGGATTTGACGATTTGAAAGAAAAAAATTATATTTTTTTTTTCTATTTTAAGTTTTAACAGAAAAACAATAAATATTCTATATTCTATAAGGCATATCTTGTTAATTATTCAATTTACGACAAAAAGTATTTCTCGTAAAGTTGTAGAGAATTCGTTTCTAAATAAGAAATGTCTTTGCTAATTTTCTGTAAGATGTACCGTTACGGAGATACAGTGAAAAACCTGTTAGCACCCCTTTTTCAAAATGGCCGCCGACCCCGACAAGTCAATTTTAAACTTACACCGGCTTCCCCTGCGCAACGGTAAAAAAATCTTGTTCTACCCAAAATGCAAGCCTAATGTAACATTTCAACGGACTATCAGTGTATAGCGATTAGTGAAACGCCAGGAGTATAGTATAGAGATTGTGTTGCCATCTGTGATAATTTGTATGAACTATAAATGACCATTGATAAAATCAAACCGAGATCAGGACTAGCCAAGATGTTTACAGGTTACACATAAAAACCCTCAAGTACTTCCCTCTATACTAAATGTGCTTCGAACTCACCAGTTTTAAAGAGTAATATACCTACCACTGTTAGCAGTCTCTTCAGAACAGGATAATTGTTTTCATTTAAAAATACAACGATTCCCAATCGATGATTACGAATTTTTAATAAATGTTTTGGAATAAAAAAACTTAACAGTTGAACAGATATGAAAATGTGATTGTTGATCCCTTGTCGAGTTAATTCTACCATACTTTGTTCACGGCCATATTCTGTAATGAATATTTTTATTATTCCCAATATTGCTTAACTTTTTTTAACACTCGACGCAAAACGAGAGGTGTTATGCATTTAACGCGGTGTGGATGTGTATACAGTGTGTCCCACCGTAACTGAGACATAGCATTTTAACATGGTGTTACGATAATTTGTTAATATTTGCTCCCCGTTAACTGTTTTTGTTATTTTTATTTTACGATCTGGTTCTAAATGTCCCCAGTAATGATGTTGTAGACTTATTTTTATTTAAATGTCTTTAAAAATTAATAAAATCACATTTTTAAAAAATAAATCACAATCTTTGCTTTGTATACCAGTTTAATGGTCAACTGCTCAATGCCGCTGATAGCTTAGTTGGCTAGTGCGTTGACTAATATCAATAACCTTTACGCCAAGCCCGGGTTCGAATCCCGACGAGAGCTCATAATTAATTTTTTTTTTTAATAATGAAAATACATTGGAGAACAATTAATAATGCTTATTATTTACAAATAAAAGTTTAGCGATTTTATTAATTATTTCCATTAAAACAGAATTGTACGCGTTAGTTTTAATGAAAATAATTAATAAAATCGCTTAACTTTTATTTGTAAATAATAAGCATTATTATATGTTCTCCAATGTATTTTCATTATTAAAAAAAAAATAATTTAATTATGAGCTCTCGTCGGGATTCGAACCCGGGCTTGGCGTGAAGGTTAATGATATTAGTCAACGCACTAGCCAACTAAGCTATCAGCGGCATTGAGCAGTTGACCATTAAACTGGTATACAAAGCAAAGATTGTGATTTATTTTTAAAAAATGTGATTTTATTAATTTTTAAAAACATTTAAATAAAAATAAGTCTACAACATCATTACTGGGAACATTTAGAACCAGATCGTAAAATAAAAATAACAAAAACATGTTATGTTCAATTGGACAATGCCCCCACAAGTAATTTTTAGAATGCCATGGAAAAAAGAGGTTGCTAGGAAAACGGAAAAACAAACAGGGAAGACGGATTTTGAGAGGTGAAATGGACGGTTGGTTTTTTTTGGTTGCTAAAGGTTTTGGAAAGTGCGATAAATAATATTTAAATTTGTTCAATATAAGTGGTTTCGGCTGTCAATCGGGCAATTTTTTTATAAACCTATAAAGTTCTTTTAATGCCGCGGCCGGCTTGAAATTTGATGGTTTTTCTGGAGCGAGAATTTGTACAGCGTCCCGCACAGTAACGTGTATCGATCTTTATAATTCAAGCTATCATATATACCAGATTTCAAGTGGTAATTCTGCGTCTGGACAATTCTTCCAGTACTTATTTTGTTGGTTGTCAATTCATTTTGTAAGTGTTTTAAAAATTTTATTAATAATTTTGTTTGTTTGCAAAAAAACATTATAATATCGATGGTAGTCACAGAAACGAATTGTGTAAATAACTATTGTGTCCTGACCAGTTTATAAAATTATATTTATAATATCGATTGGTAGTCACAGAAACGAATTCATAATAATAACGTATGGTGTTCTATGATCAGTTTATAAAATTTATTTTGGAACTTTTTGTGTATACAAATCATTTCATTATTTGTTTGAATATTTTTAATAATTTAATTTTGTGTTCTTTATAAAAATAAATAAATAAATAAATATTCATAGATCTCCGTTCACGCCTGATTTCAGTTGAATCGGTATTGTTTTCTATAGGTTCATTTTATTTGGTGTTTTGATTTTATAAGATTTTCAATTAAGGCCTGAGCGGTGATTTTATTTTTGATTATTTTAGATATTAAAATACTGGCGCTGGTTATTAGTTTACTTAATAATTGGTAGACAGTTTGTACCGATTGGTTCGTTTGTTTTCTTTAACTGGTTTTATCCTGGTTAATTAGTTAGTTTGACTTCTGTACAAACTGTTAGATTTGTTTATAATTTCATCTTTACTTTTTTGTTCTAATAATGTGTATATAATATAACTAACATCAATATCTCTGATTTTTTTGTATATTAAATATAATATATTTGACTTTATTTATGCTCAATTATTTACTTGTTAAATCTGGTATACCTACTGAATATTTTTTTACTTAATTGTAACCCCCCCGCAACGCTACAAATTTTCTTTGCTTGGGGATCGGAGAACTTGTTCCGGCTCGGCAAGTTCATACTTTCCAAAGTGCGAGGTAGAGTCGTGGCGCCCAATATATACATTTTAGCTGGCAAAATTCCTTTTCACGGTAGACCCCCCCTACTCTGCCAGTATATTTTTTTGTTAGCCGACGCACTTTTTTTTTTTTTATTTATTTCAGCCAGCCCTTTAATATCAACACGTTTTGCGCGTAATAAATTCTGGCGCCCAACGTGGGGCAATTAATAAAAAGTATTTTATCTCCAAGACAAAGAAACCTTGATTTGACAAATTTAACTTAACTGTTAATTTAACCATAACTTGACTTTATAAATTCTGTTCGACTTCGAACGTGCTGTATTTTATAATCCGTTGTATGTTATTTAATCTGTCCAATTCGCCACTCAAGTAACGGTTTAGCTAGGTACTTCTTTTTTTTTTAAATTGTTAGACATTATTTTCAAAAAAAAAAAATGGACGTTGATCGCCTATCTAAGGTTGACTTAGTTAAAGAACTCCGGCTACGAGGTATATCTACAGAGGGTACCGTTGCACAGCTTCGGAAATATCTACGTTCTGTTATCACTCTTGAAAATGCAGGTCATAATTTTCGGCAAGTTCAAATTCCGTTCTCTACTGAGGAGTATTCTCGACTACGTTCAGTGTTTGCAGATCTTCACTGCAACATCTCGGAAGTCGATGGACGCACCCCTAGTGCTCAGATACGCACTTTTAGGTCTCGTTTAAATGATATGCATCACCGATTGAATATCCTTCTAACAGAGAGCGAGGAAGAAGAACAAGTATTAGCGGAGTTACGAATGCAAACCTCGAACTTACAAGATGAGCTAGAAGCTCGAGCGCTTTTCAATGCGTCTGATGCTAGATCAACAATGGAACCTAATAATCAGGAACAGTCATTGTTGGATCTTCCCAATGAAGAACCGGAAGCAGCCAGCACTATTCAAGTCAAGACAGATAATGTCAAAACGTCGCCAATGCTGGATTTGGAAAGTATCCCTCCAAGGTGGGAGACGGTACGAAGAGACAATTGGATGGAGCCTTCCCCAAATACATCCTGGGTAGCGACTAATACGGAAAATTTGCGAAAAGATTCAAATGTAAACCGAGAGACCGCCACGGAAACATACTCGAAATTTCAATCTATTCCTGTCGCCAAATGGCACCTCTTGTTTACGGGTGACAATGAATCACAAAGTGTGAACGCTTTCCTGGAGCGGGTAGATGAATACAGGATTTCACGGCATGTTAGCTCTCAAGAATTATATGAAAGTATCACTGAATTGTTGAGTGGAAAAGCGCTTATTTGGTACCGTGCTAATCGTAACCAACTCAAGAATTGGAACGAGGTTTGTCAGGCTTTAAGGGAGGAATTCCAGCCGATGGACTATGATTATGGTTTGCTGGATGAAATACGCCTGCGTACACAGGGACTGAACGAAACCATTTCAATGTACGTAGCAATCATGGAAAATTTATTTAAGCGATTGTCTGTACCTATGTCGGAGGAATATAAGCTTTCCATTATTCGCAGAAACGTAGCACCGTTTTATCAATCTCAAATGGGAATTCATCGTTTTAGTAGTGTAAGTCAGTTTGTTTATTATGGAAAACAGTTGGAGCTCAACCGATATTATGTGGAACACTATCAATCACCCCCACCTGCCCATTGCTCGTTAGAGCCAGACTTGGCTTATGATACAACTTCAGGTAAACTCCAGTTTCAACCGAACGCTATGTTAAGAAACCAACGAAGTCGTTTCGAACCTGTAGCTGCCATCCAGGATCTAAAGTGCTGGAACTGTCAACAAACTGGTCACCGATTTGTAGCGTGTTCCGCTCCGCGAACTCAATTTTGCCATCGATGTGGAAAAACCGGAATCAGTTCATGGCAGTGTTGTCGTCGGCAAGTTTTTGATCGTTCGGGAAACGGGCAACAGGACAACTGAGCGGCCACCCAGCTGTCCCTGAAAGTATTACTCGGCCAGATAAATTTCAGCAAACTTCGACTACTCGTCTTATAGATTATGTACTAGACTCGGGAAACGATGGTGATGAAAGACCCCACCTACGTGTTTCTATTTTTGGTCAGACATTGATTGGATTACTGGATTCGGGTTCTAGTAGAACGATATTGGGTTTAAACGGTTGGGAACTTCTGCGGAATCATGGATTAAAATTAAATAAAATGAATAATATGGCGGTTAAAGTGGCGAACGGAGTAAACTGTTCCTGTATTGGATCTCTACAAGTACCGGTGACTGTCGAAGATAAAACCAAGATTATCGAAATGCTTGTCATACCATCAATCTCAGCAGCTTTGATTCTGGGTGTTGATTTCTGGAAAACTATGGGTTTACAACCGAATTTATGTCGACAAGAATGGACTTTTGAAAATGCCACTGACGTAGAGATAAATAGTATTACTCCACTTTCAGAATTAACTGCACAACAGAAACATCGTTTAGACGTTCTTACTGAAAAATATTTTAGACTAATGGGAGACAAGTTAGGACGTACTGATCTAGTATATCACAAAATTGATACTGACGCTGAACCTGTTAAGCAAAGGTATTACCCTGTTTCACCTAGAGTACAAGAAAATATCAATTTGGAATTGGACAAGATGTTGGAACTGGGAGTAGTGGAACCATCTACAAGCCCGTGGTCATCCCCAATTTTATTGTTGAAGAAGAAAGATGGTGGATTCCGCTTCTGTGTAGATTTTAGGAAGGTAAACGCAGTAACCAAGCGGGATGCGTATCCTTTGCCTTACATTTCAGCAATCTTAGACCAACTTAAAGGCGCTAGATATCTCACGTCTTTAGACTTAAAGTCCGCTTATTGGCAAGTGCCTTTGGAGGAATCCAGTAAAGAGAAAACAGCATTTACCGTACCTGGGCGTGGTCTTTTCCAGTTTTGTAGGCTTCCGTTTGGCCTTCATAATGCTCCTGCAACTTGGCAACGGCTAATGGACCGAATACTTGGCCCCGAACTGGAACCACATGTTTTCGTATACCTCGACGACATTATTATCATCGCACCGGATTTCGAACAACATCTGGTAATTCTGGACAAAGTTTTATCTCGGCTGGTCAAGGCAGGATTAACTCTGGGTCAGGAAAAATGTTGTTTCTGTCGCTCGGAACTCAAATACCTTGGTTACGTTGTCAACCAACATGGATTACACGTGGACCCTGACAAAGTGTCTGCAATATTGAATTTACCAGTACCGAAGTCTTCGACGGAAGTCCGGCGAATATTAGGAATGGCTTCTTGGTATAGGCGTTTCATCCCGAATTTTTCAACGGTTATTGCTCCATTAACAGTTTTATTGAAGAAACGTCAAAAGTTTATCTGGGGAGCCGAATGTGACGCGGCTTTTGCGGCTATTAAAAATCATCTAGTAACAGCTCCCATTCTGACATGCCCCGATTTTTCATTACCTTTTGTTGTTCAAACCGATGCCTCAGCCTACGGTATTGGCGCAGTTCTTACCCAGCCGTATTCAAATGGTGAAAAGGTCATCTGTTATGCGAGTCGATCCTTGAATAAGTGCGAAAGAAATTATTCTACGACAGAGCGAGAATGTCTAGCTGTGCTATGGGCGGTCGATAAATTTAGATGCTATTTGGAAGGATATTCATTCACCATAATTACCGACCACCACTCCTTATTATGGTTGAATAATCTTAAGGATCCTACCGGCAGACTGGCGCGCTGGGCAGTCAGACTCCAGCAATATGATTATAAGATCATTCATCGGAAAGGAACGGAGCACGTCACGCCAGATTGTTTATCACGAGGAGTGTTGGAAGTAGACGCCTTAGAAGAAGTGACGGATCCGTGGTATAATCGTATGTTGGAGCGGATAAATCAAGATCCAGAACGTTATTCCGGCTGGAGAATTGAGGGCCGAAAAATTTTAAAATTTGTTAATACCCGGAATACTGGCTTTGACCTTGATGAGTATAATTGGAAGGAAGTAATCCCTAAAGAACAACGACATAAAGTGCTTTTAGAAGCCCATGACGTGCCCACAGCAGGACACCTTGGAGTAACGAAAACACTTCACCGTGTATCTTCCACCTATTATTGGCCTCAAATGCGACGCGATGTTATCCGGTACGTTAAACGTTGTTTGGCGTGTCAACAATACAAAGTTGAACAAGCTAAACCGGCAGGATTTATGGGACGCCGCGTAACCGTTGACAGACCCTGGAAAGC
This sequence comes from Mongoloraphidia duomilia, assembly GCA_039654895.1. NCBI lineage: Eukaryota > Metazoa > Arthropoda > Insecta > Raphidioptera > Raphidiidae > Mongoloraphidia > Mongoloraphidia duomilia. The sequence goes on along the minus strand of CM077527.1, from coordinate 367,397 downwards.
TATTTCAATGGATCTTATGGGACCTCTTCCCAGATCTAGCAAGGGAAACGTGTATTTGTTGGTAGTGGCGGATTATTTTACAAAGTGGACACTTTTATTTCCGCTACGAACGGCTACGACGAAACCAATTATTCGCGCCATTGAAGATCAGGTTTTCTTAATGTTCGGAGTTCCGACGTTTATTGTATGTGATAATGGCGTACAATTTAAAAGTCGAGGATTTGTGGAACTGGTACAACGTTATAAGGTACGGGTTTTATATAACGCAAACTATCACCCGCAGGTAAACCCGACAGAGAGAATCAATCGTGTCGTGAAAACAATGATCGCTACTTATGTCAAAGACGAACATCAACATTGGGACAATCACTTAGCCGAATTTGGATGTGCGCTGCGTACGGCAAAGCACTCGGCTACAGGTCAAACTCCTTACTTCTTGAACTTTGGTCGTGAGATGTCTCTAGTAGGAACGGCTAGACCGGATTTTAACCCTACAGAGCTCGAAATGGCTGAACGTCCAAATCCTCAAGAGGCGCACGAAATGTTTCATGTGATATTTTCCGATGTGAAGAAACGACTGGATAAAGTTTATGAATCCGCTAGTAAAGTGTACAATTTACGTCATCGTCAACAAAGTTTTGAAGTTGGAGATGCGATATTCCGCCGTAATTTTCCCATCTCCGATGCGGCAAGGAAATTCTCGGCAAAGCTAGCTCCAAAGTATCTAGGACCTTTCCAAGTATATAAGAAAATCTCACCGTGGACATACCAGTTACAAGATATGAACGGTCGGGTACTAGGCATTTGGCATGTCAAAGATTTAAAAGCATGCCCGGACGAAATTAGGATACCAAACGAGATTTAGAAACGGATCCAAAGAAAGTTAACACTAATGGATGCCTCGTTGTCAGACTAATAAAGATTTTTGTCAGGCAGGATTTTATTTAACGTTCTATCAGTTCGTCATTATTTGTTTTCTCTATTTTTTTGAGTTGTAAGAGTTACTTCCAGATTGTGTGCACCTTCAGTAGGACCCTAGAGAATTTCTACGAAATTCTCTCCCCAAGTAAAGGGGGAATTTGTTATGTTCAATTGGACAATGCCCCCACAAGTAATTTTTAGAATGCCATGGAAAAAAGAGGTTGCTAGGAAAACGGAAAAACAAACAGGGAAGACGGATTTTGAGAGGTGAAATGGACGGTTGGTTTTTTTTGGTTGCTAAAGGTTTTGGAAAGTGCGATAAATAATATTTAAATTTGTTCAATATAAGTGGTTTCGGCTGTCAATCGGGCAATTTTTTTATAAACCTATAAAGTTCTTTTAATGCCGCGGCCGGCTTGAAATTTGATGGTTTTTCTGGAGCGAGAATTTGTACAGCGTCCCGCACAGTAACGTGTATCGATCTTTATAATTCAAGCTATCATATATACCAGATTTCAAGTGGTAATTCTGCGTCTGGACAATTCTTCCAGTACTTATTTTGTTGGTTGTCAATTCATTTTGTAAGTGTTTTAAAAATTTTATTAATAATTTTGTTTGTTTGCAAAAAAACATTATAATATCGATGGTAGTCACAGAAACGAATTGTGTAAATAACTATTGTGTCCTGACCAGTTTATAAAATTATATTTATAATATCGATTGGTAGTCACAGAAACGAATTCATAATAATAACGTATGGTGTTCTATGATCAGTTTATAAAATTTATTTTGGAACTTTTTGTGTATACAAATCATTTCATTATTTGTTTGAATATTTTTAATAATTTAATTTTGTGTTCTTTATAAAAATAAATAAATAAATAAATATTCATAGATCTCCGTTCACGCCTGATTTCAGTTGAATCGGTATTGTTTTCTATAGGTTCATTTTATTTGGTGTTTTGATTTTATAAGATTTTCAATTAAGGCCTGAGCGGTGATTTTATTTTTGATTATTTTAGATATTAAAATACTGGCGCTGGTTATTAGTTTACTTAATAATTGGTAGACAGTTTGTACCGATTGGTTCGTTTGTTTTCTTTAACTGGTTTTATCCTGGTTAATTAGTTAGTTTGACTTCTGTACAAACTGTTAGATTTGTTTATAATTTCATCTTTACTTTTTTGTTCTAATAATGTGTATATAATATAACTAACATCAATATCTCTGATTTTTTTGTATATTAAATATAATATATTTGACTTTATTTATGCTCAATTATTTACTTGTTAAATCTGGTATACCTACTGAATATTTTTTTACTTAATTGTAACCCCCCCGCAACGCTACAAATTTTCTTTGCTTGGGGATCGGAGAACTTGTTCCGGCTCGGCAAGTTCATACTTTCCAAAGTGCGAGGTAGAGTCGTGGCGCCCAATATATACATTTTAGCTGGCAAAATTCCTTTTCACGGTAGACCCCCCCTACTCTGCCAGTATATTTTTTTGTTAGCCGACGCACTTTTTTTTTTTTTATTTATTTCAGCCAGCCCTTTAATATCAACACGTTTTGCGCGTAATAAACAGTTAACGGGGAGCAAATATTAACAAATTATCGTAACACCATGTTAAAATGCTATGTCTCAGTTACGGTGGGACACACTGTATGTTTGTCTGTAGCTTTTTAACGGGTTTTTCGATTTTAATGCGGTTCTTTTCTTTTGTTTGGAGGAATATGATTGCGACATGGTTCTTAGCCATGAGTAATTATAATATTGTAAGTGAATATTAAACTGATTTAAATGATCTTAATTTGGATCAAATGAGTGATCTAATTAGGTATTTAACCCTTTGACTGCTCCAGACGTATATATATATATGCGATTATCTGGGTTACTGCTCCAGCCGTATATTTACGTTCGGGCTGGAAAAAATACTTACAGCGATAAACTGCTACCGTCGTATATATACGAGCAACGCGTACCAGATCATACTGGCCAATCCGGAAGTTTTTTGCGATTAACCGCAGAATTTTTTTACAGCGATAAACTGCTACCGCCGTATATATACGCACAACGCCTATTAGAACATCAATTCTGAACTTTGTTGTGATTTTTTTCTTTTAAAGTCAATGCGTATGTACACGTGTTTTACACGTGTATACATGCACTGACTGTTCTGTTTTTGATAAAAATATATGTTTTAAACAAAAAAGGCAAAAAAAAACAATTTGATATGAGTTGACGGAGTTTAGCTTCATTATTTTACCCCACTGATAACAACAGTGGACTGCTCCAGATGCATCTATACGGAACAGCCGAAAAAATTGCGCACACAGCATGCACTTTCGTAAAAGAAATGCGCAGTGAAAAGGTTAAATTTAAAAAAAATATTATTTTTTAATTTTTTCTAATAATTTAACATAAATAATATTGAAAAACGAAAAGAAAAATTTTTTCAAAGCCATAGATAAATTACTAAAAATTAATTAAAATGTATAAAAATTTTAAAAATATCACGTACTTAAAAACGCGCCAGGAATGTTTGTGACGTCGTTATGTTAAAATTTGTGTGCATTTGCTGGTATTTGTGTATGTGTATTATACATACTATCAAAAATAATAAATTTTTAATTTGGTAATCATGAATACAAAGACCATAGATAACATAATGACGTCACACGCGTTTGGATTCTTTCGGTGCGTCATCGGAACTGAGTTTAAAAATTAATTTTTATTTAAATATAACATTTTAATTAGTAAGTAAAAAAATTAAATAAAAACAGTTTTGCTATAAAACTAATTGTATGTGGTCTTTCAATTTAATTAAAAAAAAATTCATTCAAAACCCCGATTCTGTAAAGTCTAAGCGATTACAAGCATTTTTGAACCCTCGTAACTTCGGTCCGGATAACACTTCAGGTTTTAAATTTTCAGGATGGGGCATGGTGTCGTCAAGCTTATGTAATGTACCAAATTTTATGTTTATTGGGATCCGTCAGATAGGTGGAGTGTAAAAAACATAGCGCAGAGGGGGGGAAATTTCATATACGGGGTGTACTTTTGCGTGTAATTTTATGGTTTTCAAAGTGATAAGAAATGATAAATATAAGTGCAATTTGTGATTGGGCCGGTACGAATCCTAAACAAAGGAATTTCGTTGAAGGAGAACGGATTCTCAAAGCCGGGCATATTATCAAATGTCGGAAATATGACGAGAAAAATGCATGCAAAATGAACTGTCAAAAGTAGAACATCAAAATTAAAAGAAAATCTCCACGAAATTAATCATCCGCGTTCAATGCGCCTTTAAGGCTGGGTTAGGTGAATAATGTAAACACATAACTGCAACATAATAAGATATATTGTAATAAGTAGGTAAGTTACTAACCTCAAAATATTTGTATACAAAGTTAATCCTATAAATTTGTCAATCATCAGGGATTCAACTATTGTAGTGCAGTATGATAATGAGTACATCTTATTATTAATATAAAATATTTTTTTAATTCATAAATACAGTTTTTCCACATTTCATTAGAAAATAATTCTCTGTAAAGTAAGTTTTACAAGGCAATAACTGACAGTGTTTATTGCCATGATATTAGATATCGTCGCGAATTCCATTTTCGATAAACTTTTTATTTATTTTACTTGTTTTATTTTTGTAATAAACAATTTCATGATTAATTTGCACTGTTAGCATGTAAAATTTTCCCTCGTTTTGAGTACAATTTTCTGCCACCAGATGTCATATGCTCATTTGACGGATCCCAATACCCTAACTACTTTAGATTTTATTAATACGCAAATTCCGTATTCATAAATAGCTGAAATTTTGTATACAGGCTGGATTTCGCGTACAAATAACGACGTCCATTAAGTTGGTAGAGCAAAGTCAGCAGAATCATGAACTGACCACATGGAGAATTAAAGGCTCATTAAGTGTCCTAATTAGAAATTAAATGCTCCGGGCATTTTTTTCAAAAATGACATCTCTGCTAGCTTAATCTTAAGCTAGCAGAACATGAACGAAAACGCTGTTTAAACATTAGTCCAGTAAATTTGGATTTCCACTGCGGAATAATTCCTAGTTAGCTGAATTTTTGTATACACCTTCGTTATAGTGTTCTAAAAACGTGTAAAAAGTCCCCATCGATTTCGTGCCGGCGTTGCCAGATATTCGAGGTTCAAGTTCACGATAGACGGATTTTTGCGAATTTCTCAGTTCCGTTTCATTTTTAGTAAAAAATGGTTATTACTAATCTTATAGAGGACAAAATTATCAACAACTTTTGTATGAACATTTTTTGTCTACGATTCAGAGTTTATTACTTATTTAAGTACTCGCGGCTTCCTTCCCCTTGATTTTACATAACGGAATTATGCTGCTTCGCGATAGCCTAAGATAATGATTTGTACCTTTATTTTAAGTTGAACTTTGAGCTAACGATAAATTATAATTTTATCGAAATTAATGCAGTAGTCTCTACTTATAAGCAGCCAAGCATATTGTTACGGATCACCTTGTATATAAACGTCAGGCAAGAATTCTAGAGAAGCGGTGTCTGCTTACTAAACAACTGGAGCCTGCACGAACGTTCTAGAAAACGAGAGAACGCGCTAGGTTTGAGCCACGTAGCCTATATAAATCAGTGAACAGTGAGTCGCGGGATCAGTCAACGGGAGTCAGTCAGTCAGTCAGTGTAGTCTCGAATAGTAGTCAATGGTGAGTCGTGCAACCAAAGCGGATCAGTGATATAAATATTAGTCAGTCAACGGTCGAATTAGTCAGTACAGTGATATAAATAGTGGAGTGGATAAAAATAAATAGTACTAAAGTAACTGAGTAAAGGACCGACATAAATAAACGTTAGAAATAAATCTGATATAAATACACTGATATAAATTCACCTGATAAAATAAATATTAGTGTAGTTAATTGTATATAGTTAAGTGTTAATTACTTGTGTTGATTGTTAGAACTGACATTTGGTTGTTGCATTTTTTATTGTTGTGTAAATAATTATTGTAAATAAATATTTATTCCGCCAACTCAGAAAACAGTTTTGTAACAATATCTACACATCGACAGCAGTGAAACAGACAGACAAACAGACAATTTTTTTCGAAAATACGATATTTACACTTGACATCAATTATAAAGAGCATTCGTAAAGTAATTTTGTAAAAAAAATTGACAAGAGTTGAGAGAATGCGGATTAAGAATGAGTATGCATTCGTATACCTTATAACGCACTCTGCTAAGAGTAGCCCGGAGTAGCCATACTTTTAATTTTGTTTCAAAATTCTACTAGGAATAATCATTATAATAGTTATAAAAACTATTCGTAAAGGAATTTTGTAAAAAAAATTAAAACTATGGCTACTATTACTAGAGTGCGTTATATGGTATGCAAATGCATACTCGTTCTTAATCCGCACTCTCTCAACCCTTGTAAATTTTTTTTACAAAATTATTTTACGAATGCTCTTTATAATAAATTAATGTCAAGTATAAATATCGTATTTTCGAAAAAAAATTGTCTGTCTGTCTGCCTGTTTCACTGCTGTCGATTTGTATCTTTGGTTGCTTATAACTAGAGAACTACTGCTCTAATTTCGATTAAATTATTAATAATCGTTAACTTAAAGTTTACCTTAAAATTAAAGTACAAATCATTATGTGAAGCCATTGGGAAGCAACCCTAATCCCGTTATATGTAAAATCGAGGGAGAGGAAGCCGCGGGTACTTAAATAAGTAAAACTCTGAATCGTAGACAAAAAATGTTTATACAAAAGTTGTAGAGAATTGTGTCCTCTACAAGATTGATATAATTTTTACTAAAAATGAAATGGAATTGAGAAATTCGCAAAAATCCGTCTATCGTGAACTTGAACCTCGAATATCTGACAACGCCGGCACGTTATCGATGGGGACTTTTTACACGTTTTTTAAAACACCATAACAAAGGTGTATACAAAAATTCAGCTAACTGGGAATAATATTCTGCAGATGGGTGATTTTTATGTCTCAAATTACTGGAGTACAATAAAAATAACTTTATTGTTCATACAGTAATTAAAGGCTCATTAAGGGCTTTCTATTTACCTTAATTAGAAATTAAATGCTCCGGGCATTTTTTCAAAAATTACAGTTCTGATAGCTTATTCTTAACTACTGTCATTTTTCAAAAATTCCCGGAGTATTTAATTTCTAACTAGGGCACTTAATTAGCCTTTAATGAGCCTTTAATTACTGTATGAACAATTTTATAAAGCTTTTTTTTTGTTTAAACGGCGTTTTCGCTCATTAAGGTAGGTGTCGTGCTATGGGCATAGTGTCAGAAAATTCTAAATTTTCGTATACTCATTAAAGATACTATAATACAAATACCATTAAAATTTGAAGTTGATTGACCATCTCTAACTCAAGATAAACTTAATTAAAGTTCGGATAATTAACACGGAGAGCATAGGAAAGGTTGTGTTTTTGACAAGTTTTTTAATTTAAAAAAAAGTAACAGTCAGAAATTTTCAAAAAACTAACTGTTCATTGATGTTTTTGTTCTGAGTTTAAAAAAGAAAATCCAAAAATTATTGACCTTTTTATTGTTGAGATATAATAACGCAAAGTTCAACAATTTATGAGAAAAGATTGACATTTTTATATAATCCAAGCGAACAAACTAAGTGAAATATGTGTTATTATGTGAACAACAGTTTAGGTACAATCTCTAACAAAAATTTTTTACATTTAACACTATACTTATTTATTGTTTTACAGCGTATTATGAACGAAACTTTTGGATGTTATTGTATCACGACAACTACCTTAAGGTAGCAGAACTGTCATTTTTCAAAAAATGTCCGGAGCATTTAATTTCTAATTAGGACACTTAGTTAGCCTTTATTTCTCCATGTGTCACCTTAATGAACGTCAAGAAACGAGGAAATTTAAAAAAATGTGATTTTCTCTCTCCACCCCTCAAAGTGGGGTATGCAGATTTCTATAAGTCTGTAGACCTAGAACACTGAAATTTGGTATAGTCTTGGTTTCGCGTTCAAGTAGTGAGGAAATTAAAAATCTGTGATTTTTCCCCTCCAACCCCGCGAAGTGGGGATGTAAATATCTATACAGGGTGGCACATCTTAAACAATGCAGTGAAATATCTCGTATACGGTACAAACTATAAAAAAATGTTTTATACAAAAGTTATAGAGTGTCAAGGGGGACAGAAGACTGTGATATCAGATTTAACATAGGTGGTCCTGAGAAGGTCAGGCGAAGGTCAGTTTCGATTTTTTTATTGTAACAGTGCATTTTTATTCCAGAATACGATGTAGTATTTAATAATGAACAGTAAATTATTAAGGTACATATCAGCTAAAGTTAATAAATATTGAGATATTTAGAAATTAAATAACAGTCAAAATGAACGACAATTAGATAAATTATGGCATAGCAGATAGCCATGAATCATGATAATATTACGCACCGGCCTTCTTGGCTTGAATTCAATTCATAAAAGAACCGAATTGACAAATTAAATTTGCTAATTTATTTATAAATATCTCAATATTTATTAACTTTAGCTCATATGTACCTTATAATTTACTGTTCACTATTAAATACTGTATCGTATTCTGGAATAAAAATGCACTGTTGCAATTAAAAAATCGAAGCTGACCTTCGCCTGACCGTCACAGCACCACCTATGTTAAATTTGGTATCACAGTCTTCTGTCCCCTTTGGCACCCTATAACTTTTGTATAAAATATTTTTTTATGGTTTGTACCGTTTACGAGATATTTCACTACATTGTTTAAGATGTGCCACCCTGTATATTGTATATAATAAAAAAGAATCTTTCAATGGAAATCTAAGTGGAAATTTGGTATGCTTAGATTTAGCGTATAACCAATATCCTACAAATAGAGTAAATTGAAATCCCACCAAAAACAATTCTTGTAAAAATAAGGCCAAGTCTCGCGAATACGTAGCAGTAACAAGCTGTGATATTAGGGTGAGTCAGACCACCCGTATCAGTCGTTTTTTTCGAAAACGGTTAGTCGTAGAGAGTTGTGTCAAAAATTTGTATTATAAAAGCCCAAATAAAGAATCGAATGGTGATATTTTTTTTTCGGAAAGGTCGGTTTCCCCATTAGTTTGCTCCAGAATGTCCAGAACTCCGGAATTATAAATGTAACGATAGGTCGAAAGTGGTATTGTTGAAAAGATCTTTAAAAAATTAGCAAGTTTTGTAGGAATTTTTTTTTATAACTGCTACCCCTGTTAAGTAATATTTGTTTGAAATTACTAAATTAAAATGTCATAATAACGAACTTTTTAAAAGTCCGCATTTAAAATTTAGTTACCTATCTATCAATCATTAAACACTGAAGAAGTACACTCACAGTATAACCAGAAGAGCTCAGTAGTATGTATTAAAGAGTAAATGGAAGACAGTTTGAACACTTGTGACTATGTCTAAGGTTGCTAGATTTTTAATGTCGACTTCGATCGTTAATATGAAATTTTGATTTAATAATTTCAAACGATTGTTACTTAACAGGGGTGGCAGTAATTAAATAATTTTTCCTACAAAACTTGCCTATTTTTTAAAGAGCTTTTCAACAGCACCACTTTCAACCTATCGTGCTATCTAAAATTCTGGAGTTTTGAACATATAATAATTTATATTTATACTTATAAAAATGTACAGGGGTGGTAGTAATAAAAAAAATGTTCCTACAAAACTTGATTATTTTTTAAAGATCTTTTCAACAATACCACTTTCGACCTATCGTTACATTTATAATTCCGGAGTTCTGGACATTCTGGAGCAAACTAATAGGGAAGCCGACCTTCCCGGAAAAAAAATTATCACCATTCGATTCCTTATTAGGGCTTTTATAATACATATTTTTAACACAACTCTCTACGACTAAACGTTTACGAAAAAAACGACTGATACGGGTGGTTTGACTCATCCTGTATAATAGAGCCAAGTTTAATTAACTTAAGTGAAAAGTAGCGAAATTTAAAACTTGGCTAACTGCAAAGTTCCTCTGCTGGGCCTAGCGCTTTAGTCATTCGACTTATATTCTCGCAGCGAATTTTGAAGTTAGTTAAATTTTAGATTTCACTATTTTTTCACTTATACAAGTTACAATAATTAATTGGACTTGCCTCTATTACATCTCACAACGTTCTACTGCTACGCGATTTTATTTTTACAAGAATTGTTTTTGGTGGGATTTTATATTTACCTATTTAATACTTATAAGTATTTTACCTGCTCTCCCTATAAAAATAACACTGCTCCTTCAAACAGATTGTTTTTTTCTTTTTAAAGGATTATTTACCTGTCGCAGGTTTTCCAAAAATGTTTAATTTTGTTTTTATTTTTTACTTTTTATCCCTATATTATTAAACGAGTAAATCTTGTATATATGTTTCTATGTACCTATCTATGTACCTATATAAATATTTTCTCGAAAACGGCTCTAACGATTTTGATCAAATTTACCGAAAAGGGGTTTCGGGGGGCAAAAAATCGATCTAGCTAGGTCTCATCCCTGGAAAAATTCGTTTTCTTATCGATTTTATTATTTTAAAAAACAGTTTTTTAACGTCATAAAACAGTGTCGTATTTGAGTAGGCTTTGGAAAAAACAAACTATTTTCATTATTTATGTCAAAATTACTCTGACAGTCAATCTTTAACTTATTAAAATAATCAGTAATTATTTAAAAAGTAAAAAAATAACAACAATAAAATCTAAACATAATTATGTAAGTAGTTTTAGCTAATATTTAAATAAATAGGTATGTTATTTTTATATTACTTATATAAAATATATAGTATAGGTAAGTAGGTACGTTAAATGTAGTGAAAGAAGACAGCTTTGAGATGGCTTAAGGATCCAAAAATAATAAGCAAATACTGTTAATATTGCATTTATTAAGCTGACGTTTCGAGAATTATATTCTCATCCTCAGAGCTCTGTTAAAAAATTATAAAATTGTGTTAGGAAAAAATTTAAAAAATAATATATAACAAATATTAATTAACTTACCAAATGCCGTCAAACATGACAGTAAAATTGTCCAAAAAACTTTTTAAAAAAACATACTAACATTTTATTTGGTTTTTATTGAAGTGTAAAAAAATTTGTTTTATTGATTTGATTTTGTACACAGAAATACTCAAAACTTTATGTTTTATAGAATTTGATTTTATTTTTTATTGTAGAAAATTTTTTTAATTTTTTTTTTATTTGCCAGATTAACTGTTTTATATTTACGTGCTATAAGCTAGAAACTAAGTGAAATAATTTTTGATTTTTAAGTTGTTATTGCAAAAATGTAGTATGTTTATTCAAGTTTGGACGAAGTATGACGTATAACCTTACTTAGACCTTTTTTTCTTCAAAACGGCTAACGATCTAGGTAGGAATTTTGGTTCCAGAGAGGAGCAATTAAAAAAAAGGTGTTTTTTTATTTATTATAACTCGCTCAATTAAAGTCAGATTGATTCGAAGTCTATTTCTACATAGATTTTATATAATATATCACAAGTGTTATAATTTTAAATGAACACTAATATAAGAAGTGTCTTGCACAATATGTAAATAATGACAAAACGGTGGCCTGAAGGGCTGCACTTCTAGCGCCGCAGGCATGTGTATCAAAACACATCGATTTTTAAAAACTATGGTGAAGATACATGCAAAAAAAGTTTTGCGCAGGTTAGTCTGACGTTTGTTATTAAAAGAATCGATTTTTGTGAGTTTTTCAGTAGGTACCTATGCAAAAAAAAGTATTTGAAATTTACTGGAAGTTTTTAAGATGACATCACAGAGAAAAAGTACTTTGATAAAGTTGATATTTAGTATTAATGCTTAAAATTGGATTGTTAAAATGGTAACGGGCGAGCAAAATTTCATCTGATTCGAACATTTTTACAAGATATTCAATCTATGAAAATCGGTTTTTGCGAGTTCCTCAGTCAACAAAACAATAACGGCGGTAGATTTGAAAATGGCGACCTAAATAATATTTACAGGAAAAAATGCTTGATTCAAGTTGATACTTAGTTTTTACGCTTAAAAATACACATAGGTAGTTAAAATATCAGAAACAATTATTTTAAATTATGTTACAGAAATAAATTCGTTTCGGAATAATATTCTGAGAAAATAATATCTCACAGCATATTAAGTACAGTTTTTATTGAACTCATCCGAGCAAAGCTCGGTCACCCAGATATTAGTCAATTAAGTTGTCAAGAGTGAGGTGAAAAGTATAAGTATTTTACCTGCTCTCCCTATAAAAATAACACTGCTCCTTCAAACAGATTGTTTTTTCTTTTTAAAGGATTATTTACCTGTCGCAGGTTTTCCAAAAATGTTTAATTTTGTTTTTATTTTTTACTTTTTATAGTCAATTAAGTTGTCAAGAGTGAGGTGAAAGGTATAAGTACGTCGATAAAAATTTCATCGGAATCGGATATGTCGTTACATATTTAAAATCTGATCATAAAAGCTACTAAATATTTAATTCGTTTTGAAGCTATTAGTAATAATTATTGTGTAACAAAAGTTGATATTGTGGCGCCCCTAAGTGGGGTAAGAAGATAAAAATTATACAAGAACTTGCTTGCGATCAACTGGTCTAAAAAATCGGTTAAAAATGACTGAACGGATTTAATTATTGAAATATTTTATACGCAAGAACCTTCCTTCGGAATAAATTACCTATTCGATTAGTGAAAAGCGCATCAAAATATGATCAACGGTTCTCGATATAATCGTGGACATATATCTACATACATACATACGTACATACATACATACGCATCGAATTTTTGAAATCGGTTAAATATTACCTGTAAATACCACGAGTTCGTCGATTTTTCTCAACGACGCATAATCAATTACCATATTTACAGTATCTTCTTTGTTTAAAAAAGAATCACATTTAATTACTTTACTCAATGCAATTACAAAGAAAAATATTACAATAAACATTTTGCACTATTAAATTCACAATTATAATGAGCAAATATATTATTATTATTGGCGCTATATTAATTAAGATTTCACATTTATTGAAATATCAAAACAAATGCAATCTAAATTGTGTCGTTTTCTACTTTTATATGATATTTTGTAACTCACGTAACTTTATTAAAATGTAATTATTATACAAAAATTGCTAAATAACAAGTTCCAAGTTATAAATTTTCTTTTAAAAAATACTTTTTAATGATAATAATCTATATTATATGATACTTACAGAAAAACTTACGGAACTTGAAGTTTTTCAAAACTTTTGAAAATAAAAATCAAGTTATAAAAGTTGTGTTGTTATAATAGATCGAGAGCTAGTGACAATTTTTTGGTGTTATTTATTCAAGGCGTTATTTTTGTGAAGATGTTGAGGGAGGCATATTAAAGTGCCCTCAGTAAGGGATTTTGCTAGATAGTGGTATGGGAGGGATGCAGACCGCCCTCAACATGTAACAAAAAAAAAATGGTCACAATTATTATTGCTTCAAGGCTGAAATTGTTTGTATAGCTTGTCGGTGACCCAGTAATGTCATTATAATATTTGCAGATCGATTGGTCGGTATTGAAGGGGTGGCAGATCACCCTAAACGTGTCATGTACCCGACGAAATTTATATTATTAGTTCAAGGTTCACATTTTAATATGTTGTTACGGCGACTGTTTTAAGTATAGTTTTTAGGGGTTGAAAAAAGTTTATGGGCCCAAAAATACCGAAAAAAATCTCAGAATTGTTTCAAAATTGGAATTTAACCCTTTGGTAGAGATTCAAATGTGTTGCTAAAATTTTAACAAAATCGGCATAACAGGACCGGACTTACAAATTTTATGAAAACACTAGTTCGCGGATAGTGATTTATTTGCTGACGGGTGTATTTAATTTGGTACAGAGGTTGCATTGATAATAGTATTGAAATTAAGAAAAATAATATTATTTTAAGGGCTGTATTAAGGGGTTAATTTTTTATTTTGTCCAAAAATAAATTTAAGTTCACATAATAAAGCCACAAGGCCTGTATTAGCAAATACACTATATTGTCGGCAGGGTTTGGCACTGCAACCCGAGTTTTTTTATTAATTGTCTTTGAATTGCAGATTTTTTGTATCAGTATAAAACTTACAGCCGTATAGATATTTATTTTCAAAAAACGTATCCAATTATTTTTTGCAAAAAGTTGTTTGGTGTAGAGTAGGTGTGTATAACAATTAGCTGATGTGTCGCTAAAAACAGTGGTTTGTTGAAAAGATAAATCTAAAATTAATTTAGCCCTTGTAGATTATAGACGGTCGACAACCGGGGTCATTAGCATATGACAATTTATTTCTATGTAAATGTGTGTTCAAAATTATAAAAATAGAAGCAAAAGACTGTGATCTAAAAATTTGTACAACTAAAAATCAAAAGTATAATTTGAATTATTGCAAGTTACGCTCTTAGATAGACATTGTAAATTATAGACGCTCGATAAGTTACTCTCTTAATAAACGCTGGTTACAAACAATTGTTTTTTGTGTAAATAAAAACAATCTAAATAACTTTTCACGAGGTCTTTTGTTATATTTTCCGGTGGTTTTCAAACATTGTTCAACATAGTGGGACTGTCATTTTTTCAAGAAAATGACAACAAACCAGAAAAAATATTCAGAAAACAAACTGTTTATAAAATCACTTTTATATTATGTATTTTTCTTGTCACCATTTGGGCAAGTTTTGAAGACACAGGTTCAATAATAATTGATAAGATATTACTTTTTTATACAGGATTTGTTTCAATTTTGGAAATTGTGAGCACGATTTTTAGTAGCTCCAAGATGGCCGCAGTTCGTCAAAATGTTGAAATAGTTGACAGAGCTTTAAAATTTAACAAAGACGAATTTTTTATGATACGAAAATCGAAAGTTTTAATTCAATTTTTTACGATGACGTGTTATTTTTTCGTAATGGCAACAACAATAAACGTCATTAATAATATTATTACATAATGGAGGAAGAGATATCGAAAATTTTATTTGTTCAATGGCTGCTTTTATACATTTCAATATTAACGATTTGTCAGTTTATACAAATTTTGCATGAAATTGAACAACGCTTCAAATTATTAAATAAAATATTTGAAAAATTTTTATATTTATTCGAAAATAATTGCAAATAAAATTTTTATTACTGTAAACAATAAGATCCCAGATTTGGAATATAATTCTATTTCCGGTAAGTTTTTCCGATATCAAAATTTGTCACTTCTTGTTTCGTCGTTCAGGTGTGGCACTGCGACCAGTGCTTTTGAAGTGAAACTTCTTAGTTGGCTCTGTCTCGACGATTTCAGGAGTAAAATGCTGGACGAAACTGAAATGCGGTGACGCGAACCTCCATAACAACCCAAAATAAATCAATTGTAGTCATGGCTTATTCTGATTCAATCACTTTAACAAAAGTGTGGTGACGCGAATTACTGCAACAACTCTAAATAATTCATACATAAGAAGTTTCACTTCTTTAGCGAGGGTAGTAAATTGGAATGACCTCGAGTTAAAAAATACCGACTCAAAAATTAACGAAACGCTGATAGGGATAAAACGGCTCTAATAATTTGGTTGAAATTTACTGAAAAGGGGTTTTGCAGGGCAAAAAATCGATCTAGCTAGGTTTCATGACTAAACTAAATAAAAAAAAGACCACTGAACCGATTTTAGTAAAAATTATGTGGAAACACCCTGAAGGTATTCCCTATGTCACGCGTATGATCTCACTGAATTGTGTAACTTATGGATTCACTCGTGAAATCACTAGGCAACAAAGTAGGGATTTTATTTTTTGTTGGATATTTTCACTTTAAAAACACAAATTAATTCGGATATGAAGTTATATTATGCGATATTTGACAGATAAATAACAATAAACGTAAGGAGAATCAAAAATTGATGAAGTATAAAAATAAAGTGAACTTTATAATTTAATTTATTGATCTTATACTATACAACGTGATTCTGTAATGAGTACCATAAATGACACAGGATGTACTTATACTGTCAAAATAATACGAAAACCAAGAATAACTTTTTTTCTAAAAGTGCTTTCCTAACAAGATACAGGGTGTTAAAGGGTCGATTTGGAGAACACTTATTTGATCGTAACTTTTAACTGGGTTGAACAATTTAATTCATTTTTGGTAGACATCTACTACATAATAAGGACCGTAAACTGACAAAATTTTGTTGCATTTGAACAACCCAGTGGCGTAGAATTTGGGGTCTTGTTCTAATGGAGGACACTTTGAAAACTTACTTTAATTTTATTTTTACTAATTTTTATTTTTTTGTTAATTAAACTTTATTACCTAGATGTATTCGACTTTAAGTATTTTATTTGTTTGTTAATAAAACTTTTTCTGTGATAACTTTGCAGCCTGGTATTTCGATAGTGACACGCAAGTCAGAATATCTTGGAAACGGACTCTTCTGGGCAAATGAAACAAGTGTACCTTTTTTGTTGTATTTGAACCAATAATACTAAAAACCAAAAAAAAAATGGGAAAAACCCAACAACAACTTTTTTTGGGGGCAAAAAGTGTCACATGACCCCCAATCTACGCCACTGGGTTGTTCAAATGCAACAAAATTTTGTCCGTTTACGGTCCTTATTATGTAGTAGATGTCTACCAAAAATGAATTAAATTGTTCAACCCAGTTAAAAGATGCGATCAAATAAGTGTTCTCCAAATCGACCCTTTAACACCCTGTATCTTGTTAGGGAAGCACTTTTGAAAAAAAAGTTATTCTTGGTTTTCGTATTATTTTGACAGTAGGTACATCCTGTATCATTTATGGTACTCATTACAGAATCACGTTGTATATTAATAACGTGTTCTTGCGTATAATTATGTTTAAAAAATTAAAGAGAAATTTATTTTCAAATGTATGTATTATAAATAAATATATATATATATATTCATAATATGTCTTTGCCTATAATTATGTTTGAAAAATTAAAATATTTCAATTTTGTGTATTATCGTTTATTGCATTTCTTTCATTATCTATTATAAGAACAAAGTTGTCATGTGTCCTTTTTCAATTCACTCTCTTTCTCACTCTCATTTCACGTTTCACTAACAAATTCGATGGTGAATAATGTCACGTGAAATAGTTCACTTTTCACTTGTGTGGAAAATACACAATCGCGTGAGCAAACTCACTTGAGTGAAATCACTAAAAACGAGTTACACAATAGGTACCCGGGTGTCAGCGATACCGCTGACTTTGGTACCGATTGTAAGTATATTTATTTACAACCAAAATACTAGCTAATCTCAAAAAATTAGCCTTTACAAAATTCTTGCAATTTTTAACCACGAGCTCACTATTAACTTTCCACGCTTCTTACTTCTGGTGTTAGCGTTGTAAACACCTCTATTTATTTTATTAGATGTTTTTTTTAACAAATTGAAAAAAATAAATTTATTGGTAGTATCATTAGTAATTGATATGAGTATATGACAGTGCTTTTTGAAATTATACTATATTTATCATAAGTAAAGGATGAGTAAAAATTCATTAACTTTTCACCTTTCAATTTTGATCAAAACTTTTTAGAGTTTAAACCATGAAAACTCTGTTCCTTTCAATTTTCCGAAAAAAATGTTTTAAGTTTTGATCAAAGCTTCTTAGAATATGAAATATTGTAAATTAAAAATGAAATAAATAAATTTTATTTTTATTTATTGTAAGTTATAGACGCGTCGGCAAAGATTATTAACGTCTTGATTACATTAAATAACAACTCACTTAAAATTACATTACATCACAAAACATCCATGAGCGGAGGCGAAAATAAATAAATATACTACATTAATTGTTAAGCAGTAGGTCTAAGGACATAAATGACCTCTGTTTTCGAGCGTCTATAATCTACAATTCATTCATTCAATAGGCCTAAGAACATGTTGCGACATCTAGAGATGTCATCGCCAGATCGATGAAATTACAGCACAAATTTTATTATCTAAACATTCTAAATAATTTGCATATAATGCTGTATCACCGTGTTGAGAAAAATCCAGAAAGTCAAAGATGAAAATAGCTTGTGTTAAAAACTTAAAACCAAAAGATAATAAAATATTAAAAAAACTGGACGAAGAATTTGAAGTACTTCCCTGTATTAACAAATCATCCACTTTTGGTGATAATTACGGTTCAACGAATCAAAAATTGTCTAAGAATTTTTTTCTCTATTTCACTGTCCTGTCCGTGAGCAATAGATCTGAGACACTCTATATATGTATGTATATACATTAAAAATAAGGAGGCTATTTCCAAAACAGTTTTGTCCGTTCGAATTAAAGTTATTTACAACAAGATAAGGTTTGAAAAAAATTTGAATTGGCGGTTTTTTATAACAAAAAAATTCGACTGATGACCAGTCCTATACTTCCCACCTAGTAAATATTTGCAAAAAATAAACACTCTTTTTTTTTTTATTCTTTGACTAGGCCCAAATAACCTTAGCTGTTGGTGGTCTTTAAAACACAATTTAATTTTTATTCTTTGAAAAAAGTATAGCCCTCTTTTTTGTTTGGTGATCTAACGAATGGCTTACTTAATATAGCAAAAATCATGGTTACCTTGATTTACGTACAATTTTTATTTTTTTTAATAAAATATTTTTTTTCTCGAAAACTATACATTTTAGAGAAAAAAAATATTTACATTTTTTTCATATTATAACATCTAGAATTCATTTATATTTTTTTTTACCTATGTTAATACGTGACATTGAGGACGTTTTTTTTAATATCTCAGGATCCACTGAACCGATTTGACTCAAAATCTAATCAGATCTAAGTTAAAGGCTGATAAGCACAATAGAACAATCGGCTGCTCGTATGTTGTTTCGTTCTTAAGATATCGAAGGCGAAAAATTGACCACATACACACACACACATACATACACACACACACACACATACAGACATCAGTCAGAAAATGATCTTAAACGGTTGCTAGGGTCTCAAAACGTGAAAATCTGTTAAAATCTCGAAATATTTTTTCGGACTAAATCCATTACTTCCCTACCATAGTAAAGGTGGGAAGTAAAAACTACTGTAAAATAGTTGTAAAATGTTAACCTATATTGCAAATAGTTTTTCTACGTTAGACTGGTCTTTAATTTCTAAGGGCACCCAACGGGAAGTTAGCAGTGTGTTTTTACCCACACACCAAGTCTCTTTTTTTCATTCTATTATTAACGTCCCAGTATAATATATAGAGAAGTCATTGAAATTGGTCCGAAAATAGAAATCAAAATTTTCAACATATTACTACGTCTCAAGGTCAATACAGTATTTATACACTGTTTTTGGAAAGAAGTGTGTGTGTGCGTTCGTGGTCATTTTCTCGCACGAAATCTCGCGGAAAAAAAATGATAACGACTTTTTTAGGATGTCAGTCGAAGTGTATTAACATCTATTTATAATCCGAATTTTTCTTATCAAAATCGCACCAGCAGTTTTTTTATTTAAACATGGACAAAACTGTTTTTGAAATGAATCTCTTCACTTTGTGGATAATTGCGATAATTTTATTTTCAAAAACTCAAGTTGTCATACGTGGTAATAAATTTTCTGAACTGAAAATAGTGCTCTAAATTATAGTTATTAATAAATAAGCTTATATTTATGGAAAAAGGCCATAAGATCAATATTTTGTTCTCAATGAAATGGATAACGAATTATTTATCTTTGGTTGTTGATATAAAATACAACAGAATGTTTAATACTGCGTTAAAAATAAAAAAAATTAAAAATTGAATAAATGATAAGATACGTATTAAAGTCATAATTTTCTTTATTTCTGATGATACAATAATGATTATTAAGTTATCATCCGGCAAATAAAATAATTAAAAATAGAAGTTGAAAATATATTTCATAATTTTGAAAAATTTATTATGACTTGCAATTTCAATGTTGATTGTGTGCTTAAAATTATAAAAATAAAAGCCTTAAAGAATAACGTTTGAAAATTTTTGTAAATAAAAATCAGAAGTGTTTTTGGTGAAAGCTAAGTTCTTAGAGGACGAGAATTTAAAACAATCTTTTAACTGTAAATAAAAAAAAACTCCACGATGTCTTTTGTTATATTTTCCGGTGGTTTCCATACAATTCTCAACGTAACGGGACTGTCATTTTTTAACAAAAATGACCACAAACTAAAAAAAATATCTAGAAAACAAACGATTTATAAAATTACTTTTATATTATGTATTTTCCTTGTCGCTTTTTGTTTTGATGACACGGAATTTATAACGGATCTTATATTAGTACGAATGTCGAATTTTTATTTAATCTTTGCTTCAATTTTGCAAGTTGCTAATACGATTTTTAACAATTCCAAAATGGTTACACTTAGTCAAAATGTCGAAATGGTTGACAGAGCATTAAAACTTAACAAATACGAATTTTACGAGATGCGAAAATCAAATTTATTAAAACAATTTTTTGTGATAACTGTCTATTGTTCTACAATTGCAATATCAGCAAACTTCTCTTATTATTTATGGAAAGCATTTGTATCAAAGGATGCAATTGTTTATTGGTTGCTTCAATATCTTTCAATATTAAACATTTTTCAGTTTACACAGGTTTTGTATGAAATTGAACAACGCTTCAAATTTTTAAACAAAATACTTGAAAATAAGTTAATTTTTCCGAAAATGGATAACAAATTTATAACTGTAAGCTGTAAGATTCCGAATTTGGACTATAATACTATTTCTGGTAAGTTCTCCGATATCAAAATCTTTTCTTAAAAAAAATAATACATTATTTCGTCGTCAGGGTGAGGCACTTCTATTTGGCAATTTTTCATTCAATTTTCTTGGACTTAAATGCTTATAACTAAACAACTTCTCAAGTTATCGAAATAGGATAAAATGCATCGTTTAGACTTTAGGGCATTTAATTTCGTATGAATTTCTAGACGGATTTTATTTTTAACCGACTTCAAAAAAGGAGGTGGTTCTCAATTCGGTTGTATTTTTTTTTATGTTTGTTACCTCATATCTCAGTCATTTATAAACCGATTTTGAAATTTTTTTTTATTTGAAAGGCTATACTTTCAGATTGGTCCCATAGAAATTTCATCAAAATCGGTTCAGTAGTTCGGCTGATTTTAAAATTTAAAAGTCAGTAACGGCGTGTGATTCTTTAAGGTAAATGTCACTTTTTGACACTAAAAAGTAAAAAATAAAAAACTTTTATACAAAAAAAAAACCTCCTTCAAAAAACCACTAAAAAGAGGAAAATAATGAAATTTTGAGGTCTGTGCCAATTTAATAAAATATGAAGTTGGTTAAAAAGAAGATTTTAATCACTATAATATACTTTTTAACCAACTTCATATTTTATTAAATTGGCAGAGATCTCAAAATTTCATTATTTTCCTTTTTTTAGTGGTTTTTTGAAGGAGGTTTTTTTTTTGTTAAAAAGTTTTTTATATTCGGTATGGAAGGTAGGTACTTGTAACACGTGTTAAAAAACATCTAAAACTTTATGATGATTTCAAGTTTGACTGCCTATAACTTTTCAGTTTTTGACTCCTGACAAAAAAGAGGGGTGTTATAAGTTTGAAGCCTCTGTCTGTCTGTCTATATAACTGTCTGTGGCATTGTAGCTCCCAAACGGATGGACCGATTTCAATGCGGTTTTGATTATTTGAAAGTTAATATTTGCGAGGTGGTTCCTAGCTATGTTTGATTGAAATCGGTTCAGCCGTTTCGATGATCTTCAGCTCTTTTCAAAGTTTGTAGAGAAATCTCGGCCAATATTAGAGCCAGAAACCTCGAGTTTAAAAAGTGTGAAATAAAAGTTAAATTACAAATTTAAAAAACCCCCGACGCAAAAAAGCAAACCCTTAAAAATTGATAAAACAATAATTAGTATCTACTATGCATCGTCTATTTATTCGTTTAAATGAAATGCTTAATTCATAAATGGGACGGGGACCGCTCATGAGACATTGGTATTTTTGTCATTTTACAGTGGTCCCCGACGCATTTATGAATTAAATATTTCATCTAAACGAAGAAATAGACGATGCATCGGTCCAGATATAGTAGATATTAATTATTTTCTCTCTTTTTAAAGGTCTCCTTTTTGCGTCGGGGGTTTTTTAAATTTTTAATATAATTTTTAACTTCCCATTGGAAGTTATTGTAATGGGTCCGAAATTCGAAATCAAAACGGAGAAAAAATTTTTATGTTTCAAGGTCACTACACTATTTTTACACTATTTTTAGAAAGATGTCTCTCTCTCTCTCTCTCTCTCTCTCTGTGTGTGTGTGTACGTACGTACGTATGTGTCCATTTCTTTCTAAGACGAAATCTCGGGAATGAAAAATGATATCGACTACGTTAGGGTGCCAATCGAAGCGTATTAACGTATATATGATCTGAAAGAAAATTTTTTCAAAATCGGTTCAGCCATTATTTTTCTTAACCAAATAACCTCCAAAAAAGTAGATTTTACACAATATCTCGTGAATAAAAAATTATATCGACTTCGTAAGGGTGTCAATCGAGGCGTGTTAACGTCATTTTGATCCGACATAAATTTTATAAAAATCGGTTCAGCCGTTTTTTTAATAATAATAATAATAATAATAATAATAATAATAATTATGTTTTAATGATTAAAATGATTACTTTTCTGTGTAATATCTAATTTAATTATTATTATTAAATATTTATTAAACTGGGAAGTTCGTCGTGTGGACCTCAAGAGTCGCATTTTAGTCCTAATAAACGACCCACCTCACGGCTTGTTATTAAATATATCTATATCGATATAAAGAAATCAATTTTCAATTTTTAAAGATATCGATATGGGACAGGAAGTATGGTTTAGGGCGTTATTTTCCTTATGCGGACATACTTATGTATTTTCAATTTAAAATTCGATAAAGAACATATTAAATACGGTTATTGAAAAGGACATTATGTTATAGCCATTGGTTTCCAAGGCACCAATTAGCGCGTGATTTTCAAATTCTAAAACTCCATGAAGAACATTAAAAAAAAACTCGTGTCGCAGTGCCAAACCCTGCCGACCATATAGTGTATTTGCTAATACAGGCATTGTGGCTTTATTATGTGAACTGTTTGTTTTTGTTCCAAGTCTTCATGGTTTCCGGGCTTGTAGGCCGTGGTCCGGTAGTATTTCTACCTGACGTTTCGTCTAAAACTGCGGTAGACATTCTCAAAGGCGATGTGGCAGCGGTCGAAGTGTCCTCCTTGGCGGCTCACACTGACCTGTGAGCCGCCAAGGAGAACACTTCGACCGCTGCCACATCGCCTTTGAGAATGTCTACCGCAGTTGTAGACGAAACGTCAAGTAGAAATACCACCGGACCACGGCCTACAAGCCCGGAAACCATGAAGACTTGGAACAATGCCGGCCGTGAAAGCTTGCACACTTGTTTGTTTTTGTCTAAAATAAAAAATTTAACCCCTTAATACATCCCTTACAATAATATTTTTTTTTTAATTGCAATATTGTTACCATAATAGCATATCTGCACCAAATTAAATACACCCTTCCGTAAGGATAAAATAAGATAAGATAAAATTTTATTAACTTAAAATACAATTTTGTACATGAAAATACAACATATTAAATTAAAAAAGCGTTCCACGTGACTTGCTGTCTAACAGTAAAAGAAATAAAAAGTAAAAATAAAATAATATTGTACAATTTGGGAAAAATTACAAAAAAAAACCCAAACATCCTTCGGTAAGGAAATCCGTATCCGCAAACTAATGTTTTTATAAAAATCGTAAGTCCGGTCCTATCGGGCCGATTTTATTTAAATCTTAGCACCACGTTTTAAACTTTACTAATTGGTTAAATTTCAATTTTGAAACTATTCGGGCAATTTTTTCGGTATTTTTGGGCCCAAAAACATTTTTCAACCCCTAAAAACTACCCTTAAAATAGTCCGATCGGGTCCATTTTAAATAGGCTTCGTGCGGTGATGGATTGCAACGTGCCTACCAAATTTCGTCAAAATCAATTAACTCTTCCGAAAGTTATTGCCCGCACGCATGTGCGTAATGACATTATGACTCGTGTGACTTGTAAAACTCGTTATAACTCGTTTTAACATACTATCACTAACTCGTCAGTAATATACATCATTGCGACACTAGGTATACCGTCTACTATTATATTTTCAGTGTTAATGAGATCACATAACCAACTCTGTGACAGCATCCACTTGGTGAACTGGACTTTTGGCTTTGACATGCTACTTTTTATTATTTTCGTCACATGGAACAGCTTGATAAGCACGTATGCCCCATTGACAATGTATGCAGCTAACACCTCGTCAGAATTTCCTCTAAAAGTGATTCCTTTAATGATAATATCAATAACATGGACACTATCTTTGTTGGTAAGTATTGCTAGCCTCAATATACGAATTCGGGCAATACCCGAAAAAAATATACCTACTAAAAATTAGTCACTAATAATGTATAGACCCGTACTTCCACCATATATAGGTACACGTTCTTCCACCACCATGCGAAATCTACTTCTGATATTCTGAGTAAAAGCGCCCCCTACACACAGCGGAATGTTTGAATGTTTTGTTTGTGCTGACATGCTTGTACTACAAATAATAAAATTCGACTGATGACCAGTCCTATACTTCCCACCTAGTAAATATTTGCAAAAAATTAACACTCTTTTTTATTCTTTGAAAAAAAGCGTGGCCTTCTTTTTACTTCCCACCTCTACTATGGTAGGGAAGTAATGGATTCAGTCTGAAAACAATATTTCGAGATTTTAACAGATTTTCACGTTTTGAGACCCTAGCATTCGTTTAAGATCATTTTCTGACTGATGTCTGTATGTGTGTGTGTGTGTGTGTGTGTATGTGGTCAATTTTTCGCCTTCGATATCTTAAGAACGGAACAACATACGGGCATGCCGATTGTTCTATTGTGTTTATCAGCCTTTAACTTAGATCTGATTAGATTTTGAGTCAAATCGGTTCAGTGGATCCTGAGATATTCAAAAAAACGTCTTCAATGTCACGTATTAACATAGGTAAAAAAAAATATAAATGAATTCTAGATGTTATAATATGAAAAAAATGTAAATATTTTTTTTCTCTAAAATGTATAGTTTTCGAGAAAAAAAATATTTTACTAAAAAAATAAAAATTGTACGTAAATCAAGGTAACCATGATTTTTGCTATATTAAGTTAGCCATCAGTAGATCACCAAACAAAAAAGAGGGCCATGCTTTTTTCAAAGTAAAAATTAAATTGTATTTTAAAGACCACCAATAGCTAAGGTTATTTGGGCCTAGTCAAAGAATAAAAAAAAGAGTGTTTATTTTTTGCAAATATTTACTAGGTGGGAAGTATAGGACTGGTCATCAGTCGAATTTTTTGTTCAGTGATCTACTGATGGCTAGCTTAATATAGCAAAAATCATTGTTACCTTGATTTACGTACAATTTTTATTTTTTTTAGTAAAATATTTTTACTTCCCACCTCTACTATGGTATGGAAGTAATGGATTTAGTCCGAAAAAAATATTTCGAGATTGTAACAGATCTTCACGTTTTGAGACCCTAACAATCGTTTAAGATCATTTTCTGACTGATGTCTGTATGTGTGTGTGTGTGTATGTGGTCAATTTTTCGCCTTCGATATCGTAAAAACGGAACAACATACGGCCATGCTGATTGTTCTATTGTGTTTATCAGCCTTTAACTTAGATCTGATTAGATTTTGAGTCAAATCGGTTCAGTGGATCCTGAGATATTCAAAAAAACATTCTCAATGTCACGTATTAACATAGATAAAAAAATATAAATGAATTCTAAATGTTATAATATGAAAAAAATGTAAATATTTTTTTTCTCTAAAATGCATAGTTTTCGAGAAAAAAAAATTTTACTAAAAAAAGAAAATTGTACGTAAATCAAGGTAACCATGATTTTTGCTATATTACTAGCCATCAGTAGATCGCCAAACAAAAAATTCGACTGATGACCAGTCCTATACTTCCCACCTAGTAAATATTTGCAAAAAATAAACACTCTTTTTTTTATTCTTTGACTAGGCCCAAATAACCTTAGCTGTTGGTGGTCTTTAAAACACAATTTAATTTTTATTCTTTGAAAAAAGCATGGCCCTCTTTTTTGTTTGGTGATCTATTGATGGCTAGCTTAATATAGCAAAAATCATGGTTACCTTGATTTACGTACAATTTTTATTTTTTTTAGTAAAATATTTTTTTTCTCGAAAACTATACATTTTAGAGAAAAAAAATATTTACATTTTTTTCATATTATAACATCTAGAATTCATTTATATTTTTTTTTACCTATGTTAATACGTGACATTGAGGACGTTTTTTTGAATATCTCAGGATCCACTGAACCGATTTGACTCAAAATCTAATCAGATCTAAGTTAAAGGCTGATAAACACAATAGAACAATCGGCATGCCCGTATGTTGTTCCGTTCTTAAGATATCGAAGGCGAAAAATTGACCACATACACACACACACACATACACACATACACACACACATACAGACATCAGTCAGAAAATGATCTTAAACGATTGCTAGGGTCTCAAAACGTGAAAATCTGTTAAAATCTCGAAATATTGTTTTCGGACTGAATCCATTACTTCCCTACCATAGTAGAGGTGGGAAGTAAAAAGAGGGTCAGGCTTTTTTTCAAAGAATAAAAAAAAGTGTTTATTTTTTGCAAATATTTACTAGGTGGGAAGTATAGGACTGGTCATCAGTCGAATTTTTTTTCTCGAAAACTGTACATTTTAGAGAAAAAAAATATTTACATTTTTTTCATATTATAATATCTAGAATTCATTTATATTTTTTTACCTATGTTAACACGTGACATTGAGAACGTTTTTTTTGGAATATCTCTGGATCCACTGAACCGATTTAACTCAAAATCTAATCAGATCTAAGTTAGTTCAGGAATCTTGTGAGAAGACGGTTGACTGAGGCTGGTCTTTATAAAATGGAAGATTTTTCGTTTATGCAATGTCTTAAACTTGTTTTTATTTGACGATGTTATGCCACGTAGCTGTGGTGCTCAAACAAATATCTATCTATCTATCTATCTATCTATCTCTCTATCTATCTATCTATCTATCTATCTATCTATCTATCTAAACACAACAGAATAATCGGCATGGCCGTATGTTGTTCCGTTTTTATGATATCGAAGGCGAAAAATTTACCACATACACACACACATACATGCACACACACATACACACACACATACATACACACATACACACATACATACACACATACAGACATCAGTCAGAAAATGATCTTAAACGATTGCTAGGGTCTCAAAACGTGAAGATCTGTTAAAATCTCGAAATATTTTTTCGGACTAAATCCATTACTTCCCTACCATAGTAGAGGTGGGAAGTAAAAACTACACGTAGTGATTTGTTTGTTTGACTTGATTGTACAAACATGATGTTGGGTGTAGGAATACACTTGGTGATATTTGGTTATTCCATGTTGCTTAAAAGAATTAGCGTAGTCAATCGCCTGAATTCGCTTCCAAACTACGTAAATTAACGTAGTACATAAAATGTAAACTTTAAGAATGTATTTTTCCTCTAGGTGAAACTTTTTTTTGTATCCTTGAGCTGTCATTCTCTGATCTCTGAAGCGAATCTAACCTCAACAATAGCGGATAAACTGTTATATGAATTGCCAGCGAGTTACGAAAAAACGACCAGAGAATACCTGAAGCTCTTTTCAGACCAAGTCGTTCACAGAGACGTTAATATTTCAGTTTGTGGATTTTTCAGAATTGATTTGGGTTTAATTTTGTCGGTTTTATCAGTTGTCACGACCTATCTTATTGTGTTTTTGCAATGGAAACAAAGTTTTTAAATATAAATTGCAAAAGCAAAAATGATTAAAGAAAAGGTATGTGTCGCGGCACAATTACCGAAGTGAAACTTCTTATGTAGGGATAATTAAATAATAGACTTTTATTCTATTTTATTGGTATTATAATAGTATATTGTGTGACTAGTGTGCTAAACACATCTTTATGCGTCAGGCGAGATGTTTTCAGCACGAGTAGTAGGAGAGCGCTCACGAGCATGTGTTATATAAAGATCTTTATATAACACATGCACGCTTTTAGTGTTTTTTCGTATCAGTTTTGCGGACCTTAAATGACCGTTTATTGACGAGTGACGTCATGATCCACTATGAAACGCTTTTCGATAAATAATGGAAAAACATTTGAAAAACCCGTTATCTATTGAACACTATGTACCTCTTTTCGGTGTTATAACTGAAATATGGTTACTATGGTAACAAAGTGAATAAATATTGTATCGAGCCCAATGTTTTTATCTCGGTTTTTATTATGAGATGTACTTCTGTCAGTGACATTAAATTATTCAATTAAAGTCTAAAACCATACATGTGTTATATAAAGTATAGTGTGCAACACGTGTGCTAAATATTTATGCGTCAGGCGCGATGTTTTCAGCACTCGTATTTGGCTCGCGATGCTCACTCGCCAAGGCTCGTGAGCGCTCACCTACTACTCGTGCTGAAAACTTCGCGCCTGACGCATAAAGATGTATTTAGCACACTTGTCACACAATATACTATTTTTTAGATATTTAATAATATCTTTAATCTTTTCGTAATTAAAAATAAAAAAAACTCGGGTCGCAGTGCCAAACCCTGCCGACAATATAGTGTATTTGCTAATACAGGCATTGTGGCATTATTAAGTAAACTTAAGTTTGTTTTTTGACAAAATAAAAAATTTAACCCCTTAATACAGCCCTTAAAATAATTAAATTTTTCTAAATTTCAATATTAGACATGGATTTTATCAGTACACCCAATTAAATACACCCTTCCATATCTAAGTAAATCCGTATCAACAAACTAGTGTTTTCATAAAATTTGAAAGTCCGGTCCTGTCGGGCCGATTTTATTAAAATTTTAGCAGCACATTTTAATCTTTACTAAAGAGTTAAATTTCAATTTTGAAACGATTCTGACAAATTTTTCGGTATTTTTGGGCCCAAAAACTTTTTGGAACCCCTAAATACAACCCTGAAAATGGTCCGATCGGGCCCATTTTAAATAGGCTTCTTGCGGTGATGGGTTCCAATGTCTGTACCAAATTTCGTTTCAATCGATTAAGTCTGTCGAGAGTTATCGTGTACACACATATATATATAAATATATATATAAATATAAAATATATAAATATATATATATATATATATATATACATACATATATATATAAACATTTTCAAAAATGGTGCCAAAGTGTTCAGGAGGCTATGAAACGTCGAGAAATTTTGGTCCGACCCCTAGGTCCCGCCATCCGACCGACGCCAATAGTGTATGTGCCATATTATGGCAAATACACTAATAAATAAAACACTTTTATCTTGAATTCAAACAATTTCGTAAATAAATGTATTCTCTGTAATTATATTAGATTAATAATAAATTTTTATATTGTTATTAAAAACAACATTTAATTTTCCAGCGCAGGTAGGAAAATGTATATCAGAAAAAGCGTGATAATGTAACAAATAGTTGCTACGATACAATTGCGGTTATTTTGAATGTGGAAATTGTTATAAATTTTTATATTTAAACCACAATATTAAAACACAATAATATTATATCCAAAGCTTTATTATAAACTGTATAAAATGATTGGATCAGAATGAACCATGACTACAGTTGATTTATTTAGGGTTGTTATGGTAATTTCCCGTCACTGAATTTTTGTCACCATATTTTTGTCAAACATTTTTGTTTCATATAGTCACATGTCAGCACATTTTTGCCACACATTTTCGATTCATCTAGTCAGCATTTTACCCTTCATATCGTCATTGCAGCGCCGCCTAAAAAATTTCACATTAAAAATTTAATAGTAATACCTACTTATAATTAATATTAATTGTCATGATTTTATTTCTAAAATAAATAAAATAAATACAATTTTTAATTCTGTTCGCATCCATTATATTACTTATTGATAAATATCTAGCAAAAAAGTGGACGAAAAAACCGTTAAAACACTAGGTTTTTTCGTCCACATTCCTGATAAATATTTATTAATAACAATTTCTAATGTTTTAATCGCTTACTACAAGAATCTTAATTAAAACATAATCTTCAGGGGTTTTTCGACTACTTTATTTTCAAAATCTTCTAGATTGCGATCAACATTTTTAAAGCTTTACCCTCTAGGGGGGGGCAACTGCCTTGGTGGCGCCCTTGATGGCCAAGGGGTCGCACTTGTAGAGTCCTAATAGACGACCCACTCCATGATTTTTTTTAATATTTCAAAATATCTCTTCAAACGAACCTAGAATGAGAAAATAATGGGAAGAAATAGCAGATGATTGAAGTGGTGGATGAGATTGTAGATTATAGACGTTCGACAACTTAGGGCATTAGTGTTGAGTTCTGAATTAGGAAGTTTCCATTGGACGAAAATACTAATTATGATATTGTCACATCATTATAATAAAGATAACTTTAAAAATTCTGAAAGAATTATTTTGATATCTTGAATTTCAACGGAGATATTCAATTTCTTGTACGTGGGGTCGCAAACGAAACTGATTTTTGAATATGACGTCACGCGGTACAAGTTTGCTGTTTTTTAGCTTTGTGAGTAATTAGAACCTAAGTTACTTAGTAACTATTTTGTTGTAATGCAGACTTTTCTATTTATATTAAATTAAAATTAACTGTTAAAAATTTAGATATGTCAATATTTTCCGTCATCAACTGGTTTGTTTTTAGTGTTTCCATAACAATTTACGAGTTTAAAGAAAGAGATTTATCGGAAGTTACCATGTTAAATTACCACATATACAAACTGACAATAACTCTTAAAAATATCGTGCTGCGTGACGTGACCTGGACTGGAAACGGAATTTCTTGGAGAACTGTCAATTCAAACTTTGAGGTAGCATAACTTTGTTGTTTTTAAAGATATTTCAAAAATTCTTCCGCCATTAATTTTATAATTTTTTGAACTATGATTAGGACCAAAAAAATAAAAAAACTCGGGTCGCAGTGCCAAAACCCTGCCGACAATATAGTGTATTTGCTAATACTGGCATTGTGGCTTTATTATGTTTGTTTTTGGACAAAATAAAAAATTTAACCCCTTAATACATCCCTTAAAATTATATTTTTTTTCTTAATTTCAATATTTTTATCAATGCAACCTCGGTACCAAATTAAATACACCCTTCAGTAATCAAAGGTGGGCATTAACTCGTTAATCCGTTAAACGTTAATTAACGAAGTTAACAATCTGCTGAACGGATTAACTTTTAAGTTAACTTCAAAAAATGTTAACGCTCTTGTTAACTTCCGTTAAATTGAACTTCCGTTAACTTTAGTCCGTTACATTAGTCGTTTGTTGACATGCTGTCGTCATTTTGTTTGTTTGAATTACGCGCCATGCCACGCTCGTATGTTCGGCGACTGTCGGCAAGTCAAATGGTGAACGATATCATATATGCGAAGTGCGCGTGCGAGTGTGATGCATATATGTATAATTTATGCTAGGCATGGCGTGAGTGTAAGGAAGCAAGTCTGCTCAGTCAGTGCCACTGCCAGGTAATACGACAAATTGTAACCTAACTTTTTTGTAAGCTACTTAACTAAATTACTAATTGTGTATTTTTCAGTTTTTTTTTCATTTGTGTTGATTGGATGGTTAGTGGTGTCAGGTGTGAAACTGATCAAATTGTCGTTCACATTCATAAACTCATTACACTTACATCATGGACACTATAGTACTGAAATTAAATCAAATCCTTGGCCTCACTTAAGTGTTTTATTTACCTATTTCTCTCAGCCCAAAAGCAGTATAAGTTTTAAATGGTTAACTTTTAACGGTTAACTTTAACTTGCGTTAAATTTTCGAAAATTTAACACTCTACCTATTATCGAAGTTAACTTTTTATCTAACGAATTAACGATTAACGAAGTTAACTTTTGGATTAACTGTGCCCACCTATGTCAGTAATACCCCAAGAGCCCGCGACAGCCAGACCTTCCTCATTTTATAAAAGCTGAAAGTTTCTCTGCGCATGTACCCAACACAGGTAAGAACGATCATCGACTTATGAAGTTTGGATGGTGGTTACTTTGGCAGGTAGAGGGTAGCAAAGGTTCATAAAATAGTACCTCAAATTCGTTAAAGTATAAAGATCAGTTTTTTTTATATTTTCTTCGGAATAATATTAGAAATCACGTCGTCCATTGCCATACACTTAGTACGGTTTCAACCCCCTGCCAGACACCCCTAAACTTCAATAAATTATGATAGATTGTGACAGGATGAAATTTTCAGAGAAGGTAGTATTTAGTATGACAAAGAATAAGCGCTAGGGTTGCCTCGTCAAATCCTGGTGCGACGGCCGGGAGGAGCTCACTTCCGGTGCAAAATACACATATTTCATTAGCTCGTAATTATCTTTCGTCATTATATGACAGCATACAATTGACGCCATATTGTAGATCTCGAAGAGCTGTATTGAAATTAGGGCATGCAATTCGAATATTCGAATATTCGAATAAAGCGAATATTCGGCTGCATTTATTATTCGAATAGTAATTCCTATTATTCGAATATATTCGAATTATTTGTTAAGAATTAAAATTGTTTAAAATCGGTTTACGGCGGCGCTAAAACATCTTACAAACGCTACACTAGCTCTAAGTTCGCGCTAGGGCGTGGGAGGGGAATCGAAACGGGGCGAGGAAAGTTTTTTTTGTTAATTATTGCATGTTTATTTGATATAACTATTTACTTACGTTACGTTACGTACGTGTACTTAATTGCTTGATTTGCTCTTCGCACGTGCTAATAGACGTATTATTTATTTGTGAAGTATTTTTTTTATAGGGGAGCAATATCCCATACTTTTGTGGTACTAATTAATAAAAATGCGTCTTAGATGCTCATTTAATATTTTTGTTTGAATAGGAAAAACAGAAAGAAAGAATTTTTTTGATTACTTAAATATGTTCATTTGATCTATGGTTCTCGGAAGCTATGTGCGCTCTAATATTTAGTTGATTTGATCTGAATTTTTACATAACTAAGTAAAGTAAAAATGATTATTTGATCTCTTTTTAATTAGAAGTAAGCTGCTTTTGTTGTTAAAATATTGATTGGATTTATGGACGTGCAGTAGGCGTGTTGATTTTAAATAATTAAAAGTCATTTATTGAAGTTCCAGTGTTTTTATTATTTTTACCAATTATTCGAATATATTCGAATATATTCGAATATTGGCTAAAATTTGAGCGAATATTCGAATACCTGAAACATCCGAATATTTGCATGCCCTAATTGAAATACATAGGGTTGCCTAAGGAAATTTTGGTTAGCACATTGAAAACTTATAAATTATATTTGTTTTTTTGACATTTTTAAAGCTGTCAATTAAAATTATGTATATATGTATATGTATATATTGTAACCGTTCTGAAATGAGTTATCGGCCTTGTGTTTGGCAAACGTTCATACGCATGTCTAATTATGTATAACTTTATGTTTTCAACGCATTTGGTTTCTAACTCATATCCGTAGAATGACGCAGGAATTGCCTGAATCTGGTATTGACAATTTTCCTAAGAATTTATATATTTTAGTGTAGCAATTTTTTATTTTTATTTTTTAACGTAATTCAACGTGCACCTCTTATATAAATTAGTATACTTATTTGATGGTCGTAGTAACCTGTAATAAAAGTATACTATATTTTGGGGTATTGTTCCGAAAAGAGAAAAAAGGTTGATTTTGTTTGTGATTTTAAATTTGGTTTGACGCTAAATATTAATTGAAGCATTTGACTTTACTGAGCCTCGATTAATATTTTTTCTTGAAATTCAATTTAATCAAAATTATTAGAATTAGAAATATTATGTATGAAGGAAATCGATTCTCGGGAACAAAAGACTTTGTAATACAGTGAATTTGTTTAATACATTTTATTTGCCAAAGTTTTGACTTAAATCAAGTCTTTATCAAGGCTCTGTAACAATTAATAAATTTGTTTTTCAACCTAAAATAATCTAAAATTATATAATTTTTAGATTATTTTAGGTTAAAAAACAAATTTATTAATTGTTACAGAGCCTTGATAAAGACTTGATTTAAGTCGAAACGTTGGCAAATAAAATGTATTAAACAAATACACTGCATTACAAAGTCCCCGAGAATCGATTTCCTACATTTGAAATTTATAGACAGATCACTCAAGCAATATGTATGAAATTGGTATATGATAAAATCAATCGATTTAAAACCCCTTATATCCACACCATATTATTCACATAACAATTAGAGATGAAAATAATAAATATCTCAGACAGCTAGGCTGCCATGATTTTTGAGCTATATCTAAGAAAAAATCATGGCAGCCTAGCTGTCTGAGATATTTATTATTTTCACCTCTAATTGTTATGTGAATAATATGGTGTGGATATAAGGGGTTTTAAATCGATTGATTTTATTATATACCAATTAATTACTGTCCACAGAAACTCAAAACGTTGTTTATCTATAAGTAAAATTATGTATGAAGTTTTAACGAAAAACAATGTACCTATTGAACATTAGTTTATTAATTTTAAATAAACGCAGGTATACAAAAATATTGTTATTTATTATAAAGCTAACTAAGCGAATATAAAACCAAAATAACTATAATGATAAATGGAAAATAATAATAATTTACTATAATAAAAGAAAAAACCGGTTGATTTGTGAGTCAGAACTGTCAATCTTCACTATAGCAACTTTTCAGCAACTATTTTGTTGCCTTCTTCAGGCCTAAAATTACATTATTAGAATTATGTAATTTTAGGCCTGAAGAAGGCAACAAAATGGTTGTTGAAACATTGCCACAATAAAGATTGACAATTCTGATTCACAAATCAACCGGTTTTTTAATTTTATTATATTACATACGTGAGTGATCAACATGAGTTTCAATATAATTTACTGTAGGTACATAAAACTATTCAAAAATGTATCCGAACAAAGGCAATAACATTTTATGAATTATTATTAAATTACTTATTTTAAGTATACTTATATTAACGTGCTATTAAAATATTTATTTTTTTTTTTTACAATAATATGTAAACATTTTTAAACAAAAGGTAGTTTAAAGTAGTTGCTTTGAAAAAAAGTCAAGAAAATCATGAGATAAAAATTATATACCTATATATATTTAATAAAGATATCTCTTTATGCCAGTTAAATTAGAAAATAATTTACATCATCGAATGCGAGATATTTTTTGTTGGAAATTGAATTTTTAACTTTGAAGTTGCTATAATTAAATAGAGCAGTGTGATCCTTGAAAACAGTGTAGAAATTGTCGGAAGTGAGCACTTCCTTGGCACATAGGATCAATAAAAGCAATACTGATTAATTCAAAATTTGCATTTAATAACTAACGTTTCGGTATTCTTCATACCATCTTCAGAGTCTACAAGAAAAATTATAATGTTGATACAATGGTTGTATGTAAACGTGGGTGAGAATATTTATATGGTGAAAAACAATTATTTTGTGGAAATAAAGTTAAAATTAACAAAAATTGAAATATGTTTTTATCTTACCAAAATGCTGTCAATTTCTTTCAGTATTTTGTTTGATCGGTTAATGAACATGGTGTTGACATTGTTGGTTTTTTTTAAATAAAAACTCATAAAAATTGTTAAAAGTAAAATGTAGTTTCACTGATAAAATTGGAAATAAAATCTATGTTCACCTCTAATTAATATCCGTTATACTGAAAGTTGAGAGTAGTGAAAACGAAAAAACAGCAATTTGATAGGATTTAACAGAGACAATTATGTAAAAGGTTATAATAAATCGATTAAGTTACTATATATATGGGACAAATTCTCAATATCTGTACGTTTGTTGACGCTATTTTTAAATTTTTTAATAAATACCATTTCTAAGAATATCCGTTTGAAATAGTTGGATTCTTTAATTAATATGCTCGTATTGTTGAAATCAAACTCATGATTGTTGTTGTAACTATGTTGTACTAGCGATGTTAGATTGGAATTGGGATAAAAGTATTTTTTAAATTTTTTTAGGTTATAATTATGTTGTTTTAATCGTAAGGACAGATATTGAGAAGTTTGACCAACATA
This sequence comes from Mongoloraphidia duomilia, assembly GCA_039654895.1. Classification (NCBI taxonomy): domain Eukaryota; kingdom Metazoa; phylum Arthropoda; class Insecta; order Raphidioptera; family Raphidiidae; genus Mongoloraphidia; species Mongoloraphidia duomilia. Next base: position 331,117 of record CM077527.1, on the reverse strand, counting down.
TGTAGCATCACAATTCTTGCAATCGATTTTATAGACTAATTCCGAGTTTTGTAGTTTTTCATTTTTGTTTTTAAGTTTGGAAAAGAAGATTTTATTTATAGAGTTATGATTTTTACAAGAAATTTGAACATCCTCTGATTTGAATATATTTTTTATTTTCTCGGATAATATAGGGATGTATGGAATAGAGTAGTAGGTGTGTAGTTTATTTTTATTATTGTTAGTGTTACCATTGTTAGTGTTATTATTGTTGTTGTTGATGTTACGAATCTTAGTTTTATTAGTAATTGTATTGATTAATGAGGACGGATAGTTATTTTTTAATAGAAATTGTTTTATTGTTTCAAGGTTTTTTTTTGTGAAATTGTGGACTAGAGATGTGTGTTGATCGGTATATGAGGTTTTTTATTACATTGACTTTGTATTGAAACGGACTATCAGAGAAAAAATTCAAATATTTGCCTGAGTGGGTAGGTTTGAGGTACCAGTCTGTCAAAATAGAGTTGTCTAGTGTATGAATAACCTTTATATCTAAAAATGGAATATAATTGTTATTTTCGGTTTCAAGTGTAAACTGAATGTCTGGGTGATATGAGTTGAAGATTTTAAGAGTAACATCTAATTTATCATTAGGAATTGCTATTAGCACATCGTCTATGTATCTTTTGTATAAGATTTTGTTATAGGGTAATGTAGGAATAAGTTTTAAGATTTTAAGATTTACAAAATAAACTTATTCCTACATTACCCTATAACATAATCTTATACAAAAGATACGTAGACGATGTGCTAATAGCAATTCCTAATGATAAATTAGATGTTACTCTTAAAATCTTCAACTCATATCACCCAGACATTCAGTTTACACTTGAAACCGAAAATAACAATTATATTCCATTTTTAGATATAAAGGTTATTCATACACTAGACAACTCTATTTTGACAGACTGGTACCTCAAACCTACCCACTCAGGCAAATATTTGAATTTTTTCTCTGATAGTCCCTTTCAATACAAAGTTAATGTAATAAAAAACCTCATATACCGATCAACACACATCTCTAGTCCACAATTTCACAAAAAAAACCTTGAAACAATAAAACAATTTCTATTAAAAAATAACTATCCGTCCTCATTAATCAATACAATTACTAATAAAACTAAGATTCGTAACATCAACAACAACAATAATAACACTAACAATGGTAACACTAACAATAATAAAAATAAACTACACACCTACTACTCTATTCCATACATCCCTATATTATCCGAGAAAATAAAAAATATATTCAAATCAGAGGATGTTCAAATTTCTTGTAAAAATCATAACTCTATAAATAAAATCTTCTTTTCCAAACTTAAAAACAAAAATGAAAAACTACAAAACTCGGAATTAGTCTATAAAATCGATTGCAAGAATTGTGATGCTACATATGTTGGTCAAACTTCTCAATATCTGTCCTTACGATTAAAACAACATAATTATAACCTAAAAAAATTTAAAAAATACTTTTATCCCAATTCCAATCTAACATCGCTAGTACAACATAGTTACAACAACAATCATGAGTTTGATTTCAACAATACGAGCATATTAATTAAAGAATCCAACTATTTCAAACGGATATTCTTAGAAATGGTATTTATTAAAAAATTTAAAAATAGCGTCAACAAACGTACAGATATTGAGAATTTGTCCCATATATATAGTAACTTAATCGATTTATTATAACCTTTTACATAATTGTCTCTGTTAAATCCTATCAAATTGCTGTTTTTTCGTTTTCACTACTCTCAACTTTCAGTATAACGGATATTAATTAGAGGTGAACATAGATTTTATTTCCAATTTTATCAGTGAAACTACATTTTACTTTTAACAATTTTTATGAGTTTTTATTTAAAAAAAACCAACAATGTCAACACCATGTTCATTAACCGATCAAACAAAATACTGAAAGAAATTGACAGCATTTTGGTAAGATAAAAACATATTTCAATTTTTGTTAATTTTAACTTTATTTCCACAAAATAATTGTTTTTCACCATATAAATATTCTCACCCACGTTTACATACAACCATTGTATCAACATTATAATTTTTCTTGTAGACTCTGAAGATGGTATGAAGAATACCGAAACGTTAGTTATTAAATGCAAATTTTGAATTAATCAGTATTGCTTTTATTGATCCTATGTGCCAAGGTAGTGCTTACTTCCGACAATTTCTACACTGAATTTTTAACATTTTTAATATAGGTAAGGTTCTAAAAAATATTACATTCATAACTTTTCAATAAGAAAAAAAACAATACATAATTATCCATCTGTTTTTTTTTAATAAAAAAAACGGCATGATTACATTACGCGATGATAATGTTAGTAAAAAAACTATAATATTATTGACCACGTAGTTTCAAAATGCATTAACAAATAACATTTGGCGAAGTTCCATTCAAATGATTTTACACCCGTACCTAAAGATGTTTCACATCAAAAATTTAAATTTTTGAATATACTGATACTACTTTACAAAATGTATTACTTTTATTTTTCATGATACAGGATTTAACTATTATATTTTATCCAATTTTGAGCAGTTATTGAAAATTTATAATTTTTTCGAAATGTCATTTTCTTAAAAACTATGGTTACCATGTTGGATTAAGGGCCACTTAGTAATTTTGAGCTGTTTCAATTTATACATTTATACATATACATATAAAAATTGACATTTTGCACCGGAAGTGGCTTATCGTACCTTTGGTACCCTCTACCTGCCAAAGTAACCACCATCCAAACTTCTTAAGTCGATTATCGTTCTTACCTGTGTTGGGTACATGCGCAGAGAAACTTTCAGCTTTTATAAAATGACGAAGATCTGGCTGTCGCGGGCTCTCGCTCTATAAGTAAAGCACTATCCGTAAACTAGTGTTTTCATAAAATTTGTAAGTTCGGTTCTGTCGGGCCGATTTTATTAAAATTTTAGCAGTACATTTTAATCGCTACTAAAGGGTTAAATTTAAATTTTGAAACGATTCTGACAATTTTTTCGGCATTTTTGGGCCCAAAAACAATTTTTAACCCCTAAAAACCACCCTTAAAATGGTCCGATTGGGCCCATTTTAAATAGGCTTCGTGCGGTGATGGATTTTAACGTGCCTACCAAATTTCGTCAAAATCAATTAACTCTTTCGAAAGTTATTGCCCGCACACACACACACACACATATATATATATATATATATATATATATATATATATATATATATATATATATATATATATATATATATATATATATATATATATATATACATATATAAATAGACATTTCCAAAAATGGTGCCAAAGTGTTCAGGAGGCTATGAAACGTCGAGAAATTTTGGTCCGACCCCTAGGTCCCGCCATCCGACCGACGCCAATAGTGTATGTGCCATATGGCAAATACACTAATAAATGGAAACTTCCTAATTTTGTTGTTTAAGGGTTACCTTGGTTATTATCTTGATAGACAAAACTGTTATTCAAAATGTTGTACCTAACTGTATAAATTATGTATAGAATGACAATGATAATTATGTAATTGCTTAATGTTATGAAATTGCTTTAAGCAGAAATACATTTTTAAGTTACAAATTTTTAGTCAATAAATGAAATTAAAACAATACACACTTATTTATTGAGTATTAAATGAAGCGATCTTACGCAGACACTACACAAAATAATCGAGACAATTTTATTATTAAGTTGTCATACATGGTAATAAATTTTCAGAACTGAAAACAGTGCTCTAAATTATAGTTATTAATAATAAGTTTATATTTATGAAAAAAGACATTAAAATCAATATCTTGTTCTCTATAAAATGGTTTACGAATTATTTATCTTTGTTTGTTGACTTAAAATACAACAGAATATAGTAAAAATTAAGTAATTTATAAGATGGATAAGTTTTTGTTTAGCCTTCAGGTTTGCTTTCACAAACGAAAGTTTTAACTACGGTATCCTTATTTGTGATGATACAATAATAATTATTAATTAATTATTTCGGCTGACATATTGTTATGAAGTTATCATCCGGCAAATAAAATAATCATAAATAGAAGTTGAAATATCGTTCATAAAATTGAAAAATTCTTGTAGTTTCAATGTTTAATGTGTGTGTTAAATTATAAAAATAGAAGCCTTGAAGAATAACGTTTAAAAATTTTTATAAATAAAAATCAGAAGTATTATTGATGAAAGCTAAGTTCTTAGAGGACGAAAATTTAAAACAATCTTTTAATACTGTAAATAAAAAAAACTCCACGGTGTCTTTTGTTATATTTTCCGGTGGTTTCCAAACATTTTTCAACGTAACGGGACTGTCATTTTTTAACAAAAATGACCACAAACTAAAAAAAAATATCTGGAAAGCAAACGATTTATAAAATTTCTTTTATATTATCTATTTTTCTTATCACTCTTATTTATGATCTCATGGATTTTGTATTAGCAAAGATAATGTATTTTTATATAACCTTTGCTTCAATTTTGAAAGTTGCGAATACGATTTTTAACAGTTCCAAAATGGTTACACTTAGTCAAAATGTCGAAATGGTTGACAGAGCTTTAAAATTTAACCAAGACGAATTTTACAAAACGCGAAAGTCAAAAGTTTTGAAACAATTTTTTGTGATAACCGGCTACTTTTCTACAATTGTAATATTGAATATCTTCTTTAATTATTTAGTGCGTGGATTTGCATCAAAGACTCAAATAGTTTATTGTTTGCTTCAATATCTTTCAATTTTAACAATTTTTCAGTTCAATCAGATTTTGGATGAAATTGAACAACGCTTCAAATATTTAAACAAAATTCTTGAAAATAAGTTCATTTTTCCGAAAATGGATAACAAAATTATCACTGTAAGCAGTAACACCTCGATTTCGGAATATAATTCTATTTCCGGTAAATTCTCCGGTATAAAAGTCTTTTCTTAAAAAGACTATTTTTGTGTATATTTTTAGGGTCCACCAGAAACCCCCAAAAGTTCACCAGGAACCCCCAAAAGTCCACCAGAAACCTCCAAAAGTCCACCAGAAAACCTCAAAAGTCCACCAGAAACCCCAAAAGTCCACCCGATACCCCCAAAAGTCCACCTGAAACCCCCAAAAGTCCACCAGAAACCCCCAAAAATCCACCAGAAACTCCCAAAAGTCCACCAGAAACCCCTAAAAATCCACCAGAAACCCCCAAAAGTCCACCAGAAACCCCCAAAAGTCCACCATATACCCCCAAAAGTCCACCAGAAACCCCCAAAAGTCCACCAGAAACCCCCAAAAGTCCACCAGAAACCCCCAAAAGTCCACCAGAAACCCCCAAAAGTCCACCAGAAACCCCCAAAAGTCCACCAGAAACCCCCAAAAGTCCACCAGAAACCCCCAAAAGTCCACCAGAAACTCCCAAAAATCCACCAGAAACCCCCGAAAGTCCACCAGAAACTCCCAAAAGTCCACCAGAAACTCCCAAAAGTCCACCAGAAACCCCCAAAAGTCCACCAGAAACCCCCAAAAGTCCACCAGAAACCCTCAAAAGTCCACCAGAAACCCCCAAAAGTCCACCAGAAACCCCCAAAAACGAAACTCTTATAGAATCATTTTGTTGTCCTTCTGTCTGTCTGTATGTCAAGACGCTTCAAGTTTGACTGCCTGTAACTATTCAATTTTTAATCCCCGACAAAAAAGAGGGGTGTTATAAGTTTGAAGTCTGTGGCATTATAGCTCCCAAACGGATGGACCGATTTCAATGCGGTTTTATTTGTTTGAAATCTGGTATTTGCGAGATGGTTCTTAGTCATGTTTGATTGAAATCGGTTCAGCCGTTTCCAAGATCTTCAGCTCTCATCACAGTTTGTATAGAAATCTCGGCCAGTATTACAACTAGAAACTTCTAGTTTGAGCTTAAATATTCAGTTTTTATTGATAAGTTAGTTTAAAAAGTTTGAAATAAAAATTAAGTTAAAAATTTAAAAACCTCCGACGCAGCAAATCAAAGTGAGAAAATATTTAATATTTACTATATCTGGCCCCATGCATTGTCTATTTCTTCGTTTAGCTCAAATATTTAAATTTTAATTCATAAATGCATCAGGGACCGCGGAGACATTGGTGTTTTTGTTATTTTATAGTGATCCCCCACGCATTTATGAATTAAATATTTCATCTAAACGAAGAAATAGACGATGCATCCGGCAAGATATAGTAAAAAATACCATATACAGGGTGTTCGGTAAAGGTATTCAGAAATGCAAAGGCATGCAGTGCTCATCAAAATAAGTCAAAAAGTTCATATAAACATATGGCCTAAAACGCACCCTTAGGAAAGCAAAGGCCCTTAAAGGGGTTCAGATGAAATTGGTTTTTTTTCTATTATTTGGAGAACGGTAAAAGATAAATAGACAAATTTCTGGGCATTTAACTAATTTTTCAGGCTGAATAAGATGGGCCAGTTCATTTTTGGTTATCAAAATCTGGGGCGTCTCTTTCGGTAGGGGGGAAGGTCATTTTACCCTGTAACTTTTTTTTGTTCAATTTTTTTTCTATTTTTACCATAAATTGTCAATTATTAGATATTTCTACGTCAAAAAGGTATTTTTTGTTTAAATCGATATCGGTTACAGTTTTCGAGTAAATCGAGTTTTAACGTTCGCAGAGAATATTAATAAATTATAATTTGTAAAAGATGGCAGTTTTCAAATCCAATTTATTTAAAAACGGTTGGCGATATCGATTAAAACAAGACGTGAGGTGGGTCGTTTATTAGAACTAAAGTGCGACCCTTGAGGTCCACACGACGAACTTCCCAGTTTGATAAATATTTAATAATAATAATTAAATTAGATAATATACAGAAAAGTAATCATTTTAATCATTAAAACATAATTATTGTTTATTTTTAACAATAATTATAAAAAAAAGAAAAAAAAAACGGCTCAACCGATTTTTATAAAATTTATGTCGGATCAAAATGACGTTAACACGCCTCGATTGACACCCTTACAAAGTCGATATAATTTTTTATTCGCGAGATATTGTGTAAAATCTACTTTTTTGGAGGTTATTTGGTTAGAAAAAGAGAACGGCTGAACCGATTTTGAAAAAGTTTCTTTCAGATCATATTTACGTTAATACGCGTCGATTGGCACCCTAACGTAGTCGATATCATTTTTCATTCTCGAGATTTCGTCTTAGAAAGAATTGGACACATACGTACGTACGTACGTACATACACACACACACACATACACACACACAGAAATCTTTCTAAAAATAGTGTAAAAATAGTGTAGTGACCTTGAAACATAAATTTTTTTCTCCGTTTTGATTTCGATTTTCGGACCCATTACAATAACTTCCAATGGGAAGTTAAAAAATGTCTTTTTTACGCAAAAATGTCCACAAATTTTAAATTTATAGAAAAAAATGAAAAAAAGTTACAGGGTAAAAAAACTTTTGCTTCCCTCACCCTTAAAAGGGCCTATACTTCCCTAAGGGTTCGTTTTAGGCCATACGTTTATATGAACATTTTGGCTTATTTTGATGAGTATTATATGCCTTTGAATTTCTGAATACCTTTACCCAAACACCCTGTATATCTTTGCGTAACTCGTTTTAACATAGTGTCATTAACTCGTCAGTAATATACCTCATTACGACACTAGATATACAATCTACTATTACATTTTCAGTATTAATGAGATCACATAACCAACTCTGTGATAGCATCCACTTGGTGAACTGGACATTTGGCCTCGATTTGTTACTTTTTATTATTTTCGTCACATGGAATAGCTTGATAAACACGTATTGGCCATTGACAGCGTATGCAACTTACACCTCGTCAAAACTTCCTCTAAAAATGATCCCTTTAATGACAAATTCATTAACATGGGCACTATCTTTGTTAGTAAGTATTGATATGTTTGCTAGCCTCAATATGCTAATTCGGTTAACAGCCGAAAAAATGTACCTACTAAAAATTAGCCACTAACAAGCCGTGAGGTGGGTCGTTTATTAGGACTAAAGTGCGACCCTTGAGGTCCACACGACGAACTTCCCAGTTTGATAAATATTTAATAATAATAATTAAATTTGATATTACACAGAAAAGTAATCATTTTAATCATTTAAACATAATAATTATTATTTATTTTTAACAATAATAAAAAAACAAAACAAAATGACGTTAACACGAAGTCGATATAATTTTTTATTCGCGAGATATTGTGTAAAATCTACTTTTTTGGAGTCTATTTGGATAAGAAAAAAGAACCGCTGAACCGATTTTGAAAAAATTTCTTTCAGATCATATTTACGCTCGTATTTACGTTAATACGCGTCGATTACGTAGTCGATATCATTTTTCATTCTCGAGATTTCGTCTTAGAAAGAAATGGACACATACATACGTACGTACGTAGGAGACAGGGGCTACAATTAACAAAAATTGGAGTTTCAGTTGTAACTTTGAAATGATTCAAAATCTGAACCTGATTTTTGTGTCAGATGATGTTTTAATTATTTAAGTATCATGATATTAACATAAATCAAACATAAAAGAAATGATGTCTTAAATGGAACATGTTTTCTCAAAAAAGTCAGTTGTTAATTCTTACCTCATGTTCGGGGCTAGAATTAACAGCTCTGAGGTAAGTATTAACAGAAGGGGCAACAACGTTCCAAATCCGGGATGGTTGAAGTTGTATCTTTCTAGCACGGATCTATATTTCTCAAAAAAGATTTGCACATTGGTTCTGTTGAAGGAAATAGCTCTGCTTAAACTGGTTGCTTCAGGACTTCTTATCGCTAACCTCGGATTCCTCTTCATAAAACTCGTGAACCAATCATTACCCGCCATCTCATTATTTTTCCAAGATTCTGGTACATTTTCAATCTTGTAAAACATAGCACATTGATATGCTAATTTTTTTACATCATTGGGCAGTAATCCAAAATAAATATTAGCACACTTTAACAAATACCCTGTTATGATTGCTTCTTGTTCGGCATTGAAGACTAGTCGGGTTTTTTTGTAACCCATTTCTACTGGTGCACCCGCTTTCTTTTTTTTCACAAAATTGAAAAGTGAAACGTAGCAGATCTCAAATTCTTTTGCGACATCTCTGTAATTTCTGTTTTTCTCCATCACTTCTAGCGCAGCCAACTCGTAGACCTCTAAGGAGATGGTGCCTCGCGTAGTTTTTCGTTGATACGTGTATTGTCAAAAACAAAACACGCTAAAATAATTATACGCAAACAGTCAAGTACTCTGTTAATACTGGCCCCCACATCCGGGGTAGGTATTAACACGTTAATACTAACCCCGCCGATTTGTTAATTATAGCCCCAAAAGTACATTTTTAATATTAAGTAACATAACAAAATATTGGTTAATAGTTGCGTCAATTAAGCTATATAGCATTATTAAGTATAAAATTTGCTTCTAGGGAAACAAAAAACATAATCATAATACCGTATTATTTAAGCATAAATCAAAAAATTGCAAAGTTAAAAATGTTCGTTACCTGCATAAAAATGCCGTCCGGCACACAACTCACTAAAACGACGCGTGGAGCACAACTGACTTATCCCGAGCCACGTGGCGTGATCTAGTCGGCGTGTTTAAGCACACACTGTAGATGTCGTGTGTATACTTTTAGAGAAACTCACTTGTTAATACCCTCTGTTAATTGTAGCCCCGGCCTCCCCTACATACGTACACACACACACACACACATGCACACATGCACACGCACACACACATACACACACACAGTCATCTTTCTAAAAATAGTGTAAAAACAGTGTAGTGACCTTGAAACATAAAAATTTGTTATACATTTTGATTTCGATTTTCGGACCCATTACAATAACTTCCAATGGGAAGTTAATAATATACAGGGTGATTCATAATATGTGCGCAGGACTTCAGGATGTGATAGCTCGTTCAAAAATATGAAAAAAGTTCCTATTAACATGGGTCCGCAAAAGTACCGTTTTCGAGATACAGGGTGTTAAATTTGAAGAAAAAAATTTCGTTTTTTGCTTATATCTGAAGAACGGTTTGAGGTACAAAGTTAAGCTTCCGCACACATTTTCTACCTTAAAATTGCTTTGTTTTTTTTTACGAAAAAATTTTTTTTGTTACCAGTGGTGGAGATTTTGAAGGAATGAAGAGTATTTTTCCCCCTAACTTCTACGCCACTGGAAAAAAATTAATTTTGAAACGCGTTTTGGAACTGCCGGGATATTCTACACAAAAAAAGTACTCTTGTCTTGAAGCGGTACAGTCAATCGTTTCCGAGAAAAAGAGCATTTTAGGATTAAAAACATGATTTTTTTTAAGCACCTATACGTACTTGATTTTATAAGTTGACAAAATGTCAATAAAAAATTACACAAACAAAACAGACCACCTTCAAAATCTCCACCTCTGGTAACAAAAAAAAAAAATTTTCGTAAAAAAAACAAAGCATTTTTAAGGTAGAAAATGTGTGCGGCAGCTTAACTTTGTACCTCAAACCGTTCTTCAGATATAAGCAAAAAACGAAATTTTTTCTTCAACTTTAATACCTTGTATCTCGAAAACGGCGCTTTTGCGGACCCATGTTAATAGGAACTTTTTTTCATATTTTTGAACGAGCTATCACATCCTGAAGTCCTGCGCACATATTATGAATCACCCTGTATAGACCCGTACTTCCATCATATATACATGTTTTTCCACCACCATGCAAAATCTACTTCTGACTTTTTGAGTGAAAGCGTCCCTACACGCAGCGGAATATTTGTTTGAATGTTTTTGTTTGTAGATATTACAAATATTACAACTACACGTAACGACCCAGTTCCCGGGTACTAACTCGAGAGCTGGTAAAAGTGTTGATTGGATTTTCAATTTATTATTAAAAAAAAAATAAAAAAATAATGAATTGAAAATATGAATTGGTGCTAGGCACAGATAACCTTAGCTGTTGGTCGTCTTTAAAACACAATTTATTTTTTTTTACACGTAACGATTTTTTTTATACCACTTGTTTGTACAAACATGATGTTGGGTGTAGGAAAAAAAATTTACCATCAGAATATTCTGATAGTAAATATTATGTTTTATTCTTACACGCAACATCATGTTCGTACAAACATGTCAGTACAAACAAATCGCACAAAGGAATCACAGAAAGCAGATTTAAAAAAAGCAATATTTTGATCCTTCTGTTTGTACAAACCGAGGTATAAACAAAACGTAGCGACATTATGTCGTTGCGTGTAGTGTGTCGACATGTATGTGCATATTATAAAATGCTTAAAGTTGTTTGTACAGATTTTTATGAACGTGTAGAGACGTCTATACAAGTCGTACAAACATTCCGTTGCGTGTAGGGGTGTGTACGGTGAGTATTCCTTCAATAAATTATAATTTAAAAAATCTAAAAAACACACTTTAATGGTAAACTGAACTAAAAAGTAAAAAATAATTTTTATTGTAAAAAAGCGTGGGGTGCTCGATATCAGTTGTTATAAAGTATGAAAATATGGTACAAAGCACCCCACGTTTTTTTACAATAAAAATTATTTTTTACTTTTTAGTTCAGTTTACCATTAAAGCGTGTTTTTTAGTTTTTTAGATTATAATTTATTTTTGCTTTTTAGTCCTGGAGATCCTGGTCAGGATAATGGGACAAACTTATTGAATTATTGCATTGTCATCGGTCCTTGATAAGTGTGCAAAGTTTCAGTTCAATCTGAAGTTTTTTGCTTTTTTATTTTCTAGTCCTGGAGATCCAGTATCTCCAGGACTAAAAAACTTATTGAATTATTGTATTGTCATCAGTCCTTGATAAATGTGCAAAGTTTTAGTTCAATCTGAAGTTTTGAAGTGAGTGAAAATCGCGTTCAAAAAATCCGTTACTTACATACATACAGGTGGAACTAATATAATAAGCGTGTTAAAAATGGGGACATAATATTCTACCTGACGTTTCGTATACAACTGCGGTAGACATTTTCAAACTCAATCGAAGTGTCCTCTTTAAAGGCTCACGGGAAATAGTTTGTTGTTAAATGTTTGAAAATGTCTACCACAGCTGTAGGCGAAACGTTAGGTAGAAATACCGATGGACCACAAGCCCGAAAATCATTAATATTTGGAACAACATCTGCCGTGAAAGCTACACACTTGGTAAATTTGGTTATTCCACGTTGCTCAAAAGAAAAACGTAAATTAACGTAGTCAGTCGCTCGAATTTGCTTCCAAACTACGTAAATTAACGTAGTCAGTCGCCTGAATGCACTTCCAAACTACATAAATTAACGTAGCACATAAAATGTTAACTTTAAGAATGTATTTTTTCTAGATGATACTTTTTTTGTATCCTTGAGCTGTCATTCTCTGATCTCTGAAGCGAATCTAACCTCAACAATAGCGGATAAACTGTTATATGAATTGCAAGCGAGTTACGAAAAAACGACCAGAGAATACCTGAAGCTGTTTTTCAGACCAAGTTGTTCATAGAGACGTCAATATTTCAGCTTGTGGATTTTTCGTAATTGATTTGGGTTTAGTTTTGTCGATTTTATCAGTTGTCACAACTTATCTTGTCGTGTTATTGCAATGGAAACAAAACTTTTAAATGTAATTTCAAAATCAATAAAATATGTTTAAATAATTTGTGGCGACAGAGCTGTACAAGAAACAGTTTCGTTGGTACAGCAATTCACAAGGCCACTGGGCAAGATGCAAACGACAACCACTATTCATATAACTGAAATATGACTCATTTCACGCGCCTATGTTTTGCTGTAAAAGAAACAGTTTCACTACTACAGAAATTCACGAGGCCACTGGGCAAGGTGCAAACGACAACCACTACGCATATAACTGAAATATGACCTACCTTATTGTGTTTTTGCAATGGCAACAAAGTTTGATAAGTATCAACAACAAAAATAATTAAAGAAAAGACATGTGTGAAGTGTGGATTTTTCAGGATTCATTTGGGTTTAGTTTTGTCGGTTTTATCAGTTGTCACGACCTATCTTATTGTGTTTTTGCAATGGAAACAAAGTTTTTAAATATAAATTGCAAAAGCAAAAATGATTAAAGAAAAGGCATGTGTCGCGGCACACACGACCGAACTGAAACTTTTATGTAAGTATAATATAATAATAGACTTTAATTGTATCTTATTGGTATTATAAAGATCTTTTTTTTGTAGATATTTAATATTATCTTTGATTTTTACGTAATTAAAAATAAATAAATAAAACACTTTTATCTTGAATTCAAACAAAATAGTAAATAAATGTTTTGTCTGTAATAATATTAGATTAATAATAAATTTTTATATTGTTACTAATAACAACATTCAATTTTCCAGCGTATAGCTAGGGAAAAATAATTGGAAAAATTTTATATCAGAGAAAGCGTGATAATATAACAAATAGTTGATACACTATATTATATTGTAACAAAATCCAAGATGCTACGCTACTGTGTTCAACAGAACATTCGAGAGTGCAGCGATTGTCTGTTTGTTGTAACAATGTGTATGCGTGGCAGATACTGGAAAACAGGAGAATGTTCCAGAAAGCGTGGCGACCGTGGGGGGGTCAAACTGCTTCCGATATATATGTACAGCAGTCACACAGCGAACGACGAACAACGGACACCGGGTACGGGAAATAAATCAGTGCTATTGAGTGTTTTCAGTGTTGACTATTGAAATTGACTTTTCATTGTTAATAAAATTATTGTATATTGTTGTATACATTTTTAATTATTGAAATAAATAATTTTATTCCGCCAAATTCAAAACAGTTTTGTTACAATATGGTTATTTTAAATGTGGAAATCGTTCTAAATTTTTATATTTAAACCACAATTTTAATAACGTAATATTATAGCCAAAACTTTATTATAATCTATATAAAATGATTGGATCAGAATGAACCATGACTACAATTGATTTATTTAGGGTTGTTACGGTAATTTCCCGTCACCACATTTTTGTCACATCCGTTTTACACTTCAAATCGTCATGACAGCGCAGCCTAAGAAATATCACTTCAATCTATATAATTTTACAGGGTGTCCCAAAAAGAATAGGACATAAAGTAACAGCTGATTCCTGTCAAAATTACCATGACAACGCCGCGCCGGCGCCGTTGTTTTCAAAGCTACCTGTGTTCATTTTCAAAATTTGCCATTTAAAACCACATTGCATCGATTACTTTAAGTGCAAATATCTTGAAAAAGTTTACTCCTAGCCACTTTTACAAAGTATACCTTTTTTACGTAAAAATGACGGAAAAATCAATTTTTTAATTCGAAAAAATAGTACGAGTGCGCACAAAAAAGTTATGACTATTTGAATGAGTGAAAAGGTGTGTAAGTGGCGCCCCCTACAAGTAAGAGCCATACCAAGGTCAGATTTGAATTTCTCATGTCAAAAAATTCCCATACACCAAATTTCAATAAAATGCCTAAATTATTTTAAAAGTTATTTAAGAAAATCAAAAATAAAAATTAAACTTTGACACCTTGTATCTCTTTTAATATCAACTTTCGGAATAGACAAGTTGGGGTCTATCGCAATATTTTTTTGTAAGGAATCAGCTGTTACTTTATGTCCCATTCTTTTTGGACACCCTGTATACATAGATGAATGTTTGTTTGTTTGTCCTGTATATGCGTTCCTATATACCCTTTATCCGATTGCGAAGAAACTTTGGTGAGTTGTCGTGCTTCACTACCGGGGAGGTTTCTGTAGATTTATAAAATCTAAGCATCTCGGCTAAACCGGGCGGGACCGCTAGATTACCGTGCATGGTGGAAGTACGTGTATATATGGCGGAGGGGCGAGTGTTTAATCTTTATATATAAATTCTTAGCACCCGGGCGAAGCCAAGCGGGACCGCTAGTAATTTAATAATAATATTATAATATTTAATATGATATTATTTTAAAAAATTTTGACATTTGTGTTATAATATATTAAACATTAATAATAATCTAAATGTTGTAACTTTATGATTGTAAAATAAATTTGAAAATCAGTAAAAAAAAATTTTTAGAGAAAAGTTTTTATTGAAATGCACTCAAAAGGAAAAAAAGTGGGTGTGTGCTTATGACCACACGACAGAAGTGGAAACTTATATATATATTTTAAATTAGAAATCGTGTCCATCGTGATTATAATAAAATTAAGCAAAATCGCAGGATAGTGGACAAAATAATTTGATTTATTAAATTAAATGTACGACGTTTCGTCTATAGATTTAGACTTTTTCAAGTACAATCATAAAAATAACAATATTTATGAAAATTAATATTTATTACTAACCATAGCAATTAACATAAGATAGGGTACATAAGACAAAAACATGGTAACATGGTAACAAATTATGTTGACTATAAATTTTAACAATCAATAATAATAATAATACAAAAATTAGTATAATTTCATAATATAATTGTACTGACCACTTGAATTTTGAGTGTCTGTTCTATAATTGATTGAATTGTTTTTTCTAATAAAACACATTTCACTGATATTGCGTTTCTTCCAATTTGACTCTTTATCTAATATTTGAACTTCATTGAAAAGAAATTTATGCCCAGTGTCGAAATGATGAGATGACAACGCCGTTTTATTATCACTTAATAAGTTTATGTTTCTACAGTCCATTTTGTGCTGATAAATTCTATTTTTTAATAACTGTTTTGTTTGTCCCACATAACACTTATTACATTCACAAGGTATTTTATAAATAATATTAGATTGATGTGAGATAGGCGTCTTATCTTTAAGTCTTGTGAATAACCTATCCAATTTATTTAAGTTATAAAACACCAACTTAATATTTGTGTTCGAAAATAATCTGTTGATCTTATAAGACAAGTTCTTCATTAAACAACTCTGTTGGAATTAATACTTTTAATGACTCACTGAGTCTATGATTTACTGATCCCAGTTTTTTAATTTTCCATAGTGTTATTTTAATTTCTAGGTTTAATATCCTTCTTAAAATAACACTATGGAAAATTAAAAAACTGGGATCAGTAAATCATAGACTCAGTGAGTCATTAAAAGTATTAATTCCAACAGAGTTGTTTAATGAATGTCAAATTTTGAAGAACAGAAAGTACGAATTTGAATTTAAAAGAATAAAACAATTGAACATCAACAAGCTCAATAACTTATGTCAAGATAGATCACCTATCTTGACATAAGTTATTGAGCTTGTTGATGTTCAATTGTTTTATTCTTTTAAATTCAAATTCGTACTTTCTGTTCTTCAAAATTTGACATTCATTAAACAACTCTGTTGGAATTAATACTTTTAATGACTCACTGAGTCTATGATTTACTGATCCCAGTTTTTTAATTTTCCATAGTGTTATTTTAAGAAGGATATTAAACCTAGAAATTAAAATAACACTATGGAAAATTAAAAAACTGGGATCAGTAAATCATAGACTCAGTGAGTCATTAAAAGTATTAATTCCAACAGAGTTGTTTAATGAAGAACTTGTCTTATAAGATCAACAGATTATTTTCGAACACAAATATTAAGTTGGTGTTTTATAACTTAAATAAATTGGATAGGTTATTCACAAGACTTAAAGATAAGACGCCTATCTCACATCAATCTAATATTATTTATAAAATACCTTGTGAATGTAATAAGTGTTATGTGGGACAAACAAAACAGTTATTAAAAAATAGAATTTATCAGCACAAAATGGACTGTAGAAACATAAACTTATTAAGTGATAATAAAACGGCGTTGTCATCTCATCATTTCGACACTGGGCATAAACTTACGAACACTCATGAAAAATCTTGTATCTACAATTTTACCAATACTCAGTTACCAGAGGATGTGAAGAGGATCTTATGTCTGGAACCAAATTTTGGAATACCAATTACACACCCGTTCAAAAAAGAAGCTGAAAAACTGAGTAAGGATTTTTCAAGAAGGATATTAAACCTAGAAATTAAAATAACACTATGGAAAATTAAAAAACTGGGATCAGTAAATCATAGACTCAGTGAGTCATTAAAAGTATTAATTCCAACAGAGTTGTTTAATGAATGTCAAATTTTGAAGAACAGAAAGTACGAATTTGAATTTAAAAGAATAAAACAATTGAACATCAACAAGCTCAATAACTTATGTCAAGATAGATCACCAATACTTACGAACACTCATGAAAAATCTTGTATCTACAATTTTACCAATACTCAGTTACCAGAGGATGTGAAGAGGATCTTATGTCTGGAACCAAATTTTGGAATACCAATTACAAACAAGGAAGTTCCTTCACATGTGTTAATTAAAGATTTAGAATATGGGTTTGATTTTCTTGATATAGAAGGTGTAGAAGCATTGGCAGAAGAGAAAAATAATTTAAGATCAAGAGCCATTAATGTGATTCATAATTTTTACAAATCTAATAAGTGTGATAAAGACAACAGAAGTATCCTAAAAGACTATAAATCAACAAAAACATTTCTCAAAGACAATCAGCATTTAATTGTATCAAGATCAGATAAAGGTAATAGCACTGTAATTATGGAAAAAGATGAGTACACTACGGTAACGAAAACAATGGTAGAAGATATTTCTACATATAAATTGCTGAAAAAAGACCCTACTACTCAATTCCAAAATAGAAGTAATGTTCTAGTATCCCAGATGAAAGAAAAAAATCTCATTGACAAAGATACCGAGAAACAATTAAAAAAACACATAATGCAGTTCCACCAAAACTTTATGGCTTGAGAAAAGTTCATAAACAAGGTTGTAAACTAAGACCTGTAGTGAATTGCATTGGATCTCCTTGTTATAAATTGGCGAAATGTTTACATCAATTATTAAGTCCGCTAACTATAGACTTTAAACATAACGTGAAGAACTCATATTGCTTTGTAGAGTCTTTAAAAGGAATTAAGTTGGATCCGAATTATAATCTGGTGTCATTAGATGTAACCTCCCTTTTCACTAATATACCTAAAGAATTGGTCTTAAAAATTGTTAAAGAAAAATGGCTCACGTGGTCAAAGAAAATCAACATAACTTTTGATATGCTCATTGAACTTATTTGTTTTTGTTTTGACACAAGTTATTTTAGCTACAATAACAATTTCTACCTTCAACTTGACGGCAGCGCAATGGGAAACCCAGCAAGTCCAGTTTTAGCTAACATTGTGATGGATTACGTTGTTTCCAAAGTACTAAAAACTTTACCATATAAAATTCCGATACTAAAAGTTTACGTGGATGACACTTTCATTGCAGTTCCCGAAAATAAAATTGATGATTTATTACAAAGGTTCAACCAGTTTAATGAAAAGATTCAATTCACTATGGAGAAAGAAGTTGATAAATCAATTCCATTTTTGGACACCTTAGTAACACGCTCAGCTTCGGGAGAATTAAAAACGAATTGGTATATGAAACCTTACCATTCAGGCAGGCTTCTGAATTTTCGATCTAACCATCCAGTGCAGCAGAAAATTAGTGTTATAAAAAGCTTGTTACACAGGGTAACAAAATTAAGTCACCAAGACTACCATAAGGACAATTTTAAGAAAGTTGAAAATATCTTAAAAGCTAATAATTACCCTGTCAACTTTATACATCAATGCGTTAATAGGTTTATAGCGGACCAAAATCACCTAAATAACACGTTGGATACTGTGGATGAAAGAACTAAGTCTACCAAGATTTATGTTAGATTTCCATTTGTGAAGAACTTGTCTTATAAGATCAACAGATTATTTTCGAACACAAATATTAAGTTGGTGTTTTATAACTTAAATAAATTGGATAGGTTATTCACAAGACTTAAAGATAAGACGCCTATCTCACATCAATCTAATATTATTTATAAAATACCTTGTGAATGTAATAAGTGTTATGTGGGACAAACAAAACAGTTATTAAAAAATAGAATTTATCAGCACAAAATGGACTGTAGAAACATAAACTTATTAAGTGATAATAAAACGGCGTTGTCATCTCATCATTTCGACACTGGGCATAAATTTCTTTTCAATGAAGTTCAAATATTAGATAAAGAGTCAAATTGGAAGAAACGCAATATCAGTGAAATGTGTTTTATTAGAAAAAACAATTCAATCAATTATAGAACAGACACTCAAAATTTAAGTAGTCAGTACAATAATTATATTATGAAATTATACTAATTTTTGTATTATTATTATTATTGATTGTTAAAATTTATAGTCAACATAATTTGTTACCATGTTACCATGTTTTTGTCTTATGTACCCTATCTTATGTTAATTGCTATGGTTAGTAATTAATATTAATTTTCATAAATATTGTTATTTTTATGATTGTACTTGAAAAAGTCTAAATCTATAGACGAAACGTCGTACATTTAATTTAATAAATCAAATTATTTTGTCCACTATCCTGCGATTTTGCTTAATTTTATATATTTTAAAATTAGAAAATCAGAAGTTTTCACTTCTGTCGTGTGGTCATAAGCACACACCCACTTTTTTTATCAACATACCGCAAATACCTTTTCAATTAAGTTTTAGTGTCATCTATTAGCGCACTTGTGAACTACAAATAACTTTTTACCAACATACCACAAAATACCTTTTCAATTAAGTTTTAGTGTCATCTATAAGCGGAATTGTTAACTACAAATAACTTATTACCAACATACCACAAAATACCTTTTCAATTAAGTTTTAGTGTCATCTATTAGTGCACTTGTGAACTACAAATAACTTTTTACCAACATACCACAAAATACCTTTTCAATTAAGTTTTAGTGTCACCTATAAGCGCACTTGTGAACTACAAATAACTTATTACCAACATACCACAAAATACCTTTTCAATTAAGTTTTAGTGTCATCTATTAGCGCACTTGTGAACTACAAAGAACTAATTACTAACATACTGCAAATACCTTTTCAATTAAGTTTTAGTGTCATCTATTAGCGCACTTGTGAACTACAAATAACTTTTTACCAAAATACCACAAAATACCTTTTCAATTAAGTTCTAGTGTCATCTATTAGCGCACTTATGAACTACAAAAAACTTACTACCAACAAACTACAAATACCTTTTCAATTAAGTTTTAGTGTCATCTATTAGCGCACCTATGAACTACATACAAATATCTTTTCGTGTTTGAGCCGAGTAAACCCGATTCAGCGTCACCGACCCGAAGCGTGACGGTTCATTTTCGTTCACTACTCAAGCAAAGTGCGCCTAAGGAAGTTTTCACTTCAAAAATAATGTTTAAAAATTTATGTTCATATTTATTATATAAGCGGGGGTTGTAAACTCTGTGGTAGTATGCCTATATTAGTCGCAACCCCCGCTTTTATAATAATATGTGACCTTAATATTGTGTGATGAAAAAATTATATACTTATATAATATTTTAAAATTAGAAAATCTGAAGTTTTCATTTCTGTCGTGTGGTCATAAGCACACACCCATTTTTTACTTCCCACCCTACTATGGTAGGGAAGTAATGGATTTAGTCCGAAAAAAATATTTCGAGATTTTAACAGATCTTCACGTTTTGAGACCCTAGCAATCGTTTAAGATCATTTTCTGACTGATATCTGTATGTGTGTGTGTGTATGTGTGTGGTCAATTTTTCACCTTCGATATCTTAAGAACGGTACAACATACGGGCATGCCGATTGTTCTATTGTGTTTATCAGCCTTTAACTTAGATCTGATTAGATTTTGAGTCAAATCGGTTCAGTGGATCCTGAGATATTCAAAAAAACGTCCTCAATGTCACGTAAAAACATAGGTAAAAAAAATATAAATGAATTCTAGATGTTATAATATGAAAAAAATGTAAATATTTTTTTTCTCTAAAATGTATAGTTTTCGAAAAAAAAAATATTTTACTAAAAAAAATAAAAATTGTACGTAAATCAAGGTAACCATGATTTTTGCTATATTAAGCTAGCCATCAGTAGATCACCAAACAAAAAAGAGGGCCATGCTTTTTTCAAAGGATAAAAATTAAATTGTGTTTTAAAGACCACCAACAGCTAAGGTTATTTGGGCCTAGTAAAAGAATAAAAAAAAAAGTGTTTATTTTTTGCAAATATTTACTAGGTGGGAAGTATAGGACTGGTCATCAGTCGAATTTTTTTCTTATTGATTATTAAATATAGTAAATTGAAAAACATTAAATTACTATTTAATTTACATTAAATTAAAATTGAATTTTACTTACCACACATCGATTTTTGAAAACTATTGTGAAAATACGTTAAAAAAGTTTTGCATATGTATAATATGGTTACGGGTCACATTTCTGGTGCCGCAAGCCCGTATCAACACATCGATTTTTGAAAAAATACGTTCCAAAAAGTTTTGCACATGTAAAAATTAATAAAACGGCGGCCCGTAGGGTCGCACTGCTGCCGCTGCGCATACAAATTAAAAATTAGTCGCCAAAGAAGTACAATAAGTACATGCACCCACTTTTTACCCGACTGCAACGCAAAGGAGTGGTAATGTGTTTATCATCCTATGTATGTATGTGGGTATGTATGTTCCTTTGAAGCACTATACAGACCAAACGCCTGGGCCGATTTTTATGATTCACACGTCAATCGATTCCCCTTAGTCCGGCGAGTGTCACTAAAGACATGACGTTAGTGAAAATTCAATATGGCGACCACAGGACGCCATATTGTGAAAATGAAAAAAATGAAAGTCAACAAACTATGTCAAGTGGAGTATCGTTGAATAGGTATTTAAAAATCATTTTTAGTTTTCCCTCAACATTTTTCGATTCGACTGACCGTTTAGGATCTATATCGATTTATTTTTAATTAAAAACATTTGAAAAAAAATCACATAATTTAAACTTAAATTCCAGTGCAATTCTGATGTAGAACTGATGCTGATAGGAAATCCAATCTGGTAAATAGCTAGCTAGGTACTCATAACTAAAAATTATAAAATCAAAAAAAATAATTTAAAAAATCAAAAAACCCGACTGCGTAAAACTGAAAAGAAAAAACAAGCACTTAGATGTCCGGTGGTCAACTGAACAGTCGGGATCCATTATTCGACAGCCAATCAAATTTTTCAATGGATCCGAATGTTCAGTTGACCACCGGACATCTAAGTGCTTGTTTTTTTCTTTTAAGTTTTAGGCAGTCGGGTTTTTTGATTTTTTAAATTATTTTTTTTACAGTCCGATTGTGTCTCGGATTGTGTTATTAACTTATTAACATAGTTATTATTTTCATGGATAAAACTGTTATTAAAATGAATCTCCTCACTTTGTGGATAATTGTGATAGTTTTATTTTCAAAAACTGAAGTTGTCATACATGGTAATCATTTTCATAACTGAAAGTAGATAGTACTTATTTTAAATTATAGTTATCAATAATAACCTTATATATTATTATATGAAAAAAGGCCACAGTGGAAACATAATATCACTTTGCTTTCTATAAAATGGTTTATGAATTATTTATCTTTGTTTGTTGACTTAAAATACAACAGAATATAGTAAAAATTATAAGATAGATAAGGTTTTGTTTAACCTTCAGGTTTACTTTCACAAACGAAAGTTTTCACTATGGTATCTTTATTTGTGATGATACAATAATAATTAATTATTAAATTAAAACATATTAAAAAAACATATTATGAAGTTATCGTCCGGCAAATAAAATAATCAAAAATAGAAGTGGAAAATATCGTTCATAATATTGAAAAATTTATTATGACTTGTAATTTCAATGTTTTTAAAATTATAAAAAGCCTTGAAGAATAACGTTTAAAAATTTTTGTAAATAAAAATCAGAAGTGTTATTGATGAAAGCTAAGTTCTTAGAAGACGAGAATTTAAAACAATCTTTTATCTGTAAATAAAAAAAATTCCACGATGTCTTTTGTTATATTTTCCGGTGGTTTTCAAAAACTTTTCAACATAACGGGACTGTCATTTCTTAACAAAAATGGCAACGAACTAAAAAAAATATCTGGAAAACAAACGATTTATAAAATTACTTGTATATTATGTATTTTCCTTGCCGCTGTTTGGGCATGTTTTGAAGAAGGCTCTATGTTTGACAAGCTAACATTTCTTTATAACATCTTTGTTTCAATTTTGCAAGTTGCGATCACTATTTTTAACAGCTCCAAAATGGTCACAATTTGTCAAAATGTCGAAATAGTTGACAACGCACTAAAATTTAATAAAGACGAATTTTTCAAGACGCGAAAATCGAAAGTTTCAATTCAATTTTTTGTGATAATGGTTCATTTTTCTATAATGATAATTCTAGACAACTTTATTAGTTATACAGTGGCAGAATTTTTGTCGAAAATTATGTTTATCTATGGATTGTTTGAGTATATTTCATTTTTACCAATTTTTCAGTTCATACAGATTTTGTATGAAATTGAACAACGGTTTAAATTTTTAAACAAAATACTTAAAAATAAATTTATTTATCCGAAAATGGAAAATAATATGTTTATTGTTGTAAACAGCCAGATTCCGAATTTGGATTATAATTCATTTTGTGGTAAGTATTTCATATCGAAATCTTTTACTTTCAAAATAGAGGACAGTGTGGTGTAACGTTTAGCGTAGCGGCCTCTGGATCACACTGTCGTGGGTTCAAATCTCACCTCCGCTCATGAATGTTTTGTGATGTTATTTTAGTTTTAAGAGAATTGTTTACTTCCCATTTGAAGTTATTGTAATGGGTCCGAAAATCGAAATCAAAACTTTTAACAAATTTTTATGTTTCAAGGTCACTACACTATTTTTAAACTATTTTTGAAAAGATGTCTGTGTGTGTATGTGTGTGTACGTACGTACGTATGTGTCCATTTCTTTCTAAGGCGAAATCTCGAGAATGAAAATGATATCGACTACGTTAGGGTGCCAATCGACGCGTATTAACGTAAATATGATCTGAAAGACATTTTTTCAAAATCGGTTCAGCCGCTCTTTTTTCTTAACCAAATAGACTCTAAAAAAGTAGATTTTACACAATATATCCCGAATAAAAAATTATATCGACTTCGTAAGGATGTCAATCGAGGCGTGTTAACGTCATTTTGATCCGACATAAATTTTATAAAAATCGGTTCAACCGTTTTTTTTTTTTTTTTTTTAATTATTGTTAAAAATAAATAATAATTATGTTTTAATGATTAAAATGATTACTTTTCTGTGTAATATCTAATTTAATTATTATTATTAAATATTTATCAAACTGGGAAGTTCGTCGTGTGGACCTCAAGGGTCGCACTTTAGTTCTAATAAACGATCCACCTAACGGCTTGTTAATTATTGTATTTAAAATAATTTAATGTATTTAAGACGTTAATGACCTAAATTTTAGAATGGTTGGATAATGAAAATGGTGATAAAACCAGCCATATTATGTATTCGAATTTTGCGTCAAATACTCACGTATTTTTTTTATTCGGCAGTGTTTTTGAATTTAAGGCTATCAAATTTTTTTCGGAATTTCTAGAGATTCGGAAAGGCCTTAAAAAAATAATAAATTTGAAAATTTTTAGTCTGAATGTTCGCGCTTGAATTCTAACAGCCAATATTGTGTAAAGTCAGCAGAAGTGAAAATACACTGTAGTCTAATTTACAACTGTCAAGTACCTGTCAAGCGTCAAGAAGCGTGTTTTAGTGTTCTTGTTACTTCATACGTTCAAATATCTATATTCTATAGTGTTATTTTTACACATTATTTTCAGACGTTTTTGCTAAGAAATTAATACGGAATTCACAACGACAACACTGTTTCAGCCATATTTCGCTAGTTGAATAGCGCGAGTCTTCTGATTGGCCCTTTAACTGGCGGCAATTTTAAATTACTGTAAAATTGATATATTAAAAAAAAATAAACGCTTCAAAATTCCTACCTAAAATGGATATTGATTATACATCTAGAGTTCAATGATACCTATTCGTAAAATAAATTATAATTTAAAAAAACTAAAAAACACGCTTTAATGAACTAAAAAGTAAAAAATAATTAATTTTATTGTAAAAAAGCGTGGGGTAGTATGAAAATATGATACAAAGCACCCCACGCTTTTTTACAATAAAATTAATTATTTTTTACTTTTTAGTTCATTAAAGCGTGTTTTTTAGTTTTTTTAAATTATAATTTATTTTCACCTTGTATAGTGCGCGAGTTAAGTTGTGTTTTTACCACCAGTGATAAAAATATTATATTTTGGTTAACAAAGAATAGATTTAATTTATGAAAAGTGATAAACTGTAAAATAAATTGTGTATGAATTTGTGGAACAAAAATTAGCAACAGTGGATGACTTATACTTTGGGATTAACCCCAGAAATAATGCGATAAACTATAACCTAAAAACTAATTGTGAATAGTTTTCTATCTATGAATAAATAAGCTAAAGTAGTCTAAAGTGAGAACAATAGTGTGGAACAGTTGTATGTTAGAGAGAAACAAAACATCGATATTACCTATATGTCTTATCAGCTGATAATATAGTATTGGCGTTTAATACAGAGTGTAATAAGAAATAGTGCTAACAGGAATAAAAATAAAAATAAAATTTCGTTTTAGAATTTAATTTACTGTAATAATAAGTAATAATGGATGAGAAACTAGATTTAATTATAGCTCAAATGAAAGAGTTAAATATAAAAATAGATAAAACAGAAGAAAGAGTTATAAACCAAATGAAAGAGATAGTACATACTAATCGGCAAGAAATAGACAATTTGAAGATGGAAAATAAGGATTTAAAAGAAAAGATAGAAGACCAAGAACAGAAAATAAGGTTTTTGGAAAATAAAAGCAGAAAAAACAATATTATATTACTTGGGATAGAGGAAAAAGAAAGCAATAGTACAGAGCTAGAAAATGTAATTAAGGAATTTTTCTATAAAGAAATGGAAATTAAGATGCATGATTCTGATATTAATTTCGCTACACGCATAGGAAAAAGAGGGGAACGTGAAAGACCAGTTTTAGTTGGATTAACATCCTGGTGTTTGAAGAAGTTAATTCTAAAAAACAAATGGATGATCAAAAAGTCAAATATAATAATCAAAGAAGACCTGCCGAAAGAAGTGAGAGAAGAAAGGAAAGAGATTGGTCAAGTGATGATTCAACTGAAACAAAAGGGTATGAAAGTTGCTATGAGAGGAAACAAACTGCTGTATAATGGTAAATATTACTCAAAAGATGAAATGGATTTATTGAAAAAAGAGGAAATCAACATTAATGAAGAAGGTAAAAACAAAAGACAGAGAAGCGAAGAAGAAGTAGAAGAAAGTCAGGGAAAAAGGGAAAAACCCGACTTGAGAAAAAATACTACATATCAGGCAAATATATCAAAGGATGGTAAAGCACAAGACAAAATAACCACTTTTTTTGGAATACAGCCTCAAAGAAATGCGAGGAAGCACAGTACGTAAATTTGAATAAGGAATATAGAGGTGACGTCCGATGGAAGGCAATGGCAAACCACCATCGTATAATGCCCAGGAAGACCACGATAACGAACAAGGACAATGATTTATACCACAACAAAGGAAAAAAACCACATAAAATGCTGGAAGAAATGCGTATAGCTACATGGAATGTAAGAAGTTTATATCAAAGCGGAAAATTCGATAACTTAATTCAAGAACTGGATGAATATAATGTTGATATTGCAGGAATTAGTGAAGTGAGATGGATATCATCCGGTGAAATTCAAAGAAAGAACTATACTATCATATACTCAGGTGGCACGTCACATATTAATGGAGTCGCGGTCGTAATAAAGAATGAACTAAAGTCAAAAGTAATAGGTACAGTTTTCGATTCGGACAGAATTATTTTGGTTAAGATTGATACAAAACCAATAATCACTAATATAATCCAAATCTATGCACCCACGTCCGACAGTACTGAACAAGAATGTGAAAACTTTTATGACCGACTAGAAAATATACTCGCTTTAACTAAAAACCGGGAATGTACTATCCTGATGGGCGACTTCAATGCAAAAGTGGGAGGAAGTGAAGAAAAACCCGCCATAGGGCCTTTTGGACTCGGCAAAAGAAACATAAGAGGAGATATTCTAGCGGAATTTGTAAGTAGAAATGAACTTATTATTACTAATACGTGGTTTCAGCAGCCTGCCAGGAGATTATACACATGGAAGGCGCCGGGAGACACTACTGAGAAATTAATAAGAAACCAGATTGATTACATATTAATAAGTGGAAGATACAGGAACGCAATCAAATGGGTAAAAACATTTCCTAGTGCTGACATTAACTCTGACCATGTACTTTTAATAGCAAAATTTGGAATTAAACTAAAAATAACCACAGAAAGAAAGGAAAATAAAAGTATAAATGTAAATAGAGAAAAACTAAAAAATGAAAATATTAAGAAAAAATTCCAGGAAAAAATTGAAGAACATTATCAAAAGACAATAAACAGTTCAAAAGAAGCAAATTTGAATAATAAAACAGAAAATTTCATAAATGTCCTTAACACTGCAGCAAAAGAAGTATTAGAAAATGATGAAAATATTAAAGGAAGAAAAGAATGGATGACAGAGAAAATACTTTGCTTAATGAAGGAAAGAAAGATGCTTAAAAATAATCCAACCCAATATAAAATAAAAAATAAACAAATTATAAAAGAGATAAAAGTGGCAAAACAAGCATGGCTGGATAGAAAGTGCCAGAATATTGAAGTATATGAAAGATTAAAAGACCCAAGCAAACTACATAAAGAAATTAAAAATATGTGTGGAATAAGCCGTAAGACCATCAAAGCAAACCTAAAAAGCAAAGGAGGAAAAGTATTATCAAGTAGGTCAGAAATAATTAATAGGTGGGAGGAATATACTAAAGAATTATTTAAAGATGAATCTCGTGAAGCATTAAACGTTGAAATGAAGGAAGATTCATCTAATCTTCCTATATTACTAGAAGAAGTGGAAACAGCTTGTAAAGAAATTGCGGATCGGAAAGCATGTGGTGAAGATGGCATTTTCGGGGAGTACTTAAAAAATTTAGACCTGAACGCGACGAAAAAACTGTGGAAACTGTTGAACGAAATATATGAAACGGAAACAATTCCGAATATATTGTGCAAATCAACCTTTATCTTGATTCCCAAAAAGCCTAGCGCTAATGAGTGTTCAGACTACAGAACTATTAGTTTAATGAGCCACATTGTAAAAGTCTTATTAAGAATTATTTTAAAAAGAATGCAGACGGTAGTACAAGCGGAAATTGGACCTACTCAAATGGGGTTCAAAAAAGGAACTGGTACACGTGAAGCAATTGTGAGTTTAAATTTTTTAGTCGAACGTGCTATTGAAAATAATTTGAGAGTATATACATGTTTTATTGATTATGAAAAAGCATTCGATAATATATCTCACAACAAATTATTCAATATTCTAAACGGTCTGGATGTTGACAAAAAATTGATAAGAATTCTAAAAAACTTGTATTGGAATCAAACGGCGAAAGTCAGTACTAGCTATGGAAATACCGGTAACATAAACATCGAAAAAGGCGTAAGACAGGGATGTGTACTATCTCCCATGTTATTTAATATATACGCTGAAAAAGTGATGAACGAAGCTTTAAGTGATCTTAATATTGGTATAAAAGTTAATGGTAAATTAATAAACAATTTAAAATACGCCGATGACACAGTATTAATAACATCATGCGAATCCGATTTACAAATTATAATGGATAGAGTAACCTGTGTCAGTGAACTTTTCAATTTAAAAATTAATACCAAAAAGACTGTCTGCATGGTTTTCAGTAAAGAAGCCGTTCAACCAATACTTAATATTACATGTAAAAACACTAAACTAAAGCAAGTAAATCAAATAAATTATCTGGGTAAATTGTTTACATGTAATAATGATCATTTAAATGAAATTAAAAAACGTATTGCCGTCGCGAAAATAAATTTCGTTAAGCTTAAAACATACTTAACCAATAGAAAATTATGTTTCAAAAACCGTTTAAGGATGCTTAAAACTTACGTGTGGTCTACGCTACTCTATTCATGCGAAACCTGGGTGATCAAAAATTCTAGTGAAGTCAAACTGCATGCCTTTGAAACTTGGTGCATCAGAAAAATGTTAAAAATAAAGTGGACGGACAAATTAACAAATGAAGAGGTATTTCGCAGAGTTGGCTACAAAAGATGTTTGGTTACCACAATAAAACGAAGAATATTACAGTACTTCGGGCATATTTGTAGAGGAAAGGAATATGAACTACAAAGACTAATTATGTGTGGCAAACTGGAGGGGCATGTATCGAGAGGAAGAAAGAGGATCACGTGGACAGCGAACCTGAAATTATGGTCAAATATAAATTCTTTTAGTGATTTAAAATCTACAGCTAATGACAAAGTGCGGTGGAAAAAAGTGGTCTCCAACATCCTGTAAAGGATAGGGAACTTTATGATGATGATCCCGAATAAAAAATTATATCGACTTCGTAAGGATGTCAATCGAGGCGTGTTAACGTCATTTTGATCCGACATAAATTTTATAAAAATCGGTTCAACCGTTTTTTTTTTTTTTTTTTTAATTATTGTTAAAAATAAATAATAATTATGTTTTAATGATTAAAATGATTACTTTTCTGTGTAATATCTAATTTAATTATTATTATTAAATATTTATCAAACTGGGAAGTTCGTCGTGTGGACCTCAAGGGTCGCACTTTAGTTCTAATAAACGATCCACCTAACGGCTTGTTAATTATTGTATTTAAAATAATTTAATGTATTTAAGACGTTAATGACCTAAATTTTAGAATGGTTGGATAATGAAAATGGTGATAAAACCAGCCATATTATGTATTCGAATTTTGCGTCAAATACTCACGTATTTTTTTTATTCGGCAGTGTTTTTGAATTTAAGGCTATCAAATTTTTTTCGGAATTTCTAGAGATTCGGAAAGGCCTTAAAAAAATAATAAATTTGAAAATTTTTAGTCTGAATGTTCGCGCTTGAATTCTAACAGCCAATATTGTGTAAAGTCAGCAGAAGTGAAAATACACTGTAGTCTAATTTACAACTGTCAAGTACCTGTCAAGCGTCAAGAAGCGTGTTTTAGTGTTCTTGTTACTTCATACGTTCAAATATCTATATTCTATAGTGTTATTTTTACACATTATTTTCAGACGTTTTTGCTAAGAAATTAATACGGAATTCACAACGACAACACTGTTTCAGCCATATTTCGCTAGTTGAATAGCGCGAGTCTTCTGATTGGCCCTTTAACTGGCGGCAATTTTAAATTACTGTAAAATTGATATATTAAAAAAAAATAAACGCTTCAAAATTCCTACCTAAAATGGATATTGATTATACATCTAGAGTTCAATGATACCTATTCGTAAAATAAATTATAATTTAAAAAAACTAAAAAACACGCTTTAATGAACTAAAAAGTAAAAAATAATTAATTTTATTGTAAAAAAGCGTGGGGTAGTATGAAAATATGATACAAAGCACCCCACGCTTTTTTACAATAAAATTAATTATTTTTTACTTTTTAGTTCATTAAAGCGTGTTTTTTAGTTTTTTTAAATTATAATTTATTTTTGCTTTTTAGTCCTGGAGATCCTGGTCAGGATAATGGGACAAACTTATGGAATTATTGTATTGTAATCGGTCCTTGATAAGTGTGTAAAGTTTCAGTTCATTCTGAAGTTTTTTGCTTTTTTTTTTTAGTCCTGGAGATCCTGGTCAGGATAATGGGACAAACTTATGGAATTATTGTATTGTCGTCGGTCCTTGATAAGTCGACAAAGTTTAAACTAAATCTGACCGTTCAAAGTTGGTCAAAATCAAGTTCAAAGAAGTCGGTTACAAACTGACAAACAAGCAAGCAAGCACACAAGCACGCAAACATACAGGTGAAGCTAATATAAGCGTGTTAAAAACAGCCACTTTCAATATAGTGGGTCAACCCCTTTGGAAAAAAGTATACCGTGACGCATCAATATTGCATTTATTTTATTTATTGTAAATTATAGACAAGTCGACAACTTAGGTCATTAGCGCCTTGATTACATTAAATATCAACTCACTAAACTAAATGACATCACAAAACATCGATGAGCGAAAGCGGGATTTGAACCCACAACAGTATTATCCAGAGGCCGCGACGCTAACCACTGGACCACACTGTCCTCTATCAATTTTTTTTTTTATTCAGAAAAACTATTTTTACATTTTCAGTATTGATGAGGGCGCATAGCGAACTCTGTGACAGCATCCACTTGGTGAGCTCGACATTTGGCCTTGACTTGTTGTTTTTTATTATACGAGTATTGGTCGGTATTTTGGAAAATGTCTGGTGGCCAGTGATGTATGCGAACGAACAGTCAGCTAACGCTGATTTAAAGTTGCCTGTTGTTATTTTTGGAATTTTATGGTCACTAACTTTATTAGTAAGTGTAATTTTTAATTTACACCATAATAATATCTATTAAGTATTTATAGTTTGTGTAAAAATTATTTTTCAATTAAAATGTTCATAGGATCAAAGAATCGCAACTTATTGAATACAAATAAAATGCTTAGGTTAGCATTATAGACCGAGACAATTTTTTGGTGATATTTATTCAAGGTCTTATTTTTGTGAAGATGTTGAGGGAGATAGCGGTATGGGAGGGATGCAGACCGCCCCCAACATGTAACAAAAAAATGGTCACAATTATTATTGCTTCAAGGCTGAAATTGTTTGTATAGCTTGTCGGTCATCCAATAATGCCATTATAATATTTGCAGATCGATTGGTCAGTATTAAAGGGGTGACAGATTACCCTAAACGTGTCATGTACCCGACTAAATTTGTATTATTAATTCAAGATTCAAATTTTAATACCTATGTTGTTACGGCGACTGTTTTAAGCATATATTTCAATTTGCAGAACAAAATGTCGGTATTAACCCCCTCTCTTAGAGGGAAACTTGCTCGCCTAGGTGTTTATATCGTTCTGCAAGGGGGTTAATATCGACATTTTGTTCTCAGAATTAAAATATATGCTTAAAACAGTCGCCGTAACAACATATTAAAATTTGAACCTTGAACTAATAAAATAAATTTCGTCGGGTACATGACACGTTTAGGATGATTTGCCACCCCTTTAATACTGACCAATCAATCTGAAAATATTATAATGGCATTATTGGGTCACCGACAAGTTATACAAACAATTTCAGCTTTAAAGCAATAATAATTGTGACCATTTTTTTTACATGTTTGGGGCGGTCTGCATCCCTCCCATACCGCTATCTAGCAAAATCCCTTACTCAGGGCACTTTAATATGCCTCCCTCAACATCTTCACAAAAATAAGGCCTTGAATAAATAACACCAAAAAATTGTCACTAGCTCTCGGTCTATTAATGTTACGAACACCCATCGAATGACGTAGCGTTACAGTTCAACACTAGAAAAATTCATTTTAAATCTATGTCATCATCGGGAAGATTCGGGTTTGAGTCTCGATGGTGACATAGATTTAAAATGAATTTTTCTAGTGTTGCACTATAATTGTTTCATCAGACAAAGATCTTAAACTGACGAAGACACTGTGAAAAATAAATTTAAAAATCTGCGTTTCAGTTATTTTGAAAAATATGATCTATTTAATATCACATAACTCATCTCGTTAAAGTGAAATATTATTTTTCACTTAAACTGGTTATTTTACACATTACTTATATTTTTATTTATTGTAGATTATAGACCCGTCGACATCTAAGGTCATTAGCGTATTTCAACTACACTAAATAACAACTAACCACATTACTTATAAAAAAAATTCGACTGATGACCAGTCTTATACTTCCCACTTAGTAAATATTTGTAAAAAATAAACACTCTTTTTTAACTTCCCATTGGAAGTTATTGTAATGGGTCCGAAAATCGAAATCAAAAAGGAAAAAAAATTTTTATGTTTCAAGGTCACTGCACTATTTTTACACTACTTTTAGAAAGATGTCTGTGTGTGTCTATGTGTGTGTGTGTGTGTACGTACGTACGTACGTATGTATGTGTCCATTTCTTTCTAAGACGAAATCTCGAGAATGAAAAATGATATCGACTACGTTGGGGTGCCAATCGACGCGTATTAACGTAAATATGATCTGAAAGAAATTTTTTCAAAATCGGTTCAGCCGTTCTTTTTTCTTAACCAAATAACCTCCAAAAAAGTAGATTTTATACAATATTTCGCGAATAAAAAATTTTATAGACTTCGTAAGGGTGTCAATCGAGGCGTGTTAACGTTATTTTAGTCCGACATAAATTTTATAAAAATCGGTTCAGCGGTTTTTTTTTTTTTTTTTAATTGTTAAAAATAAATAATAATTATGTTTTAATAATTAAAATGATTACTTTTCTGTGTAATATCTAATTTAATTATTATTATTAAATATTTATCAAACTGGGAAGTTCGTCGTGTGGACCTCAAGGGTCGCACTTTAGTCCTAATAAACGACCCACCTCATGGCTTGTTTTTTATTCTTTGACTGAGCCCAAATAACCTTAGCTCGCCTTAGCTGTTGGTGGTCTTTAAAACACAATTTAATTTTTATTCTTTGAAAAAAGCATGGCCCTCTTTTTAGTTTGGTGATCTACTGATGGCTAGCTTAATATAGCAAAAATCATGGTTACCTTGATTTACGTACAATTTTTATTTTTTTTAGTAAAATATTTTTTTTCTCGAAAACTATACATTTTAGAGAAAAAAAATATTTACATTTTTTTCATATTATAACATCTAGAATTCATTTATATTTTTTTTACCTATGTTAATACGTGACATTGAGGACGTTTTTTTGAATATCTCAGGATCCACTGAACCGATTTGACTCAAAATCTAATCAGATCTAAGTTAAAGGCTGATAAATACAATAGAACAATCGGCATGCCCGTATGTTGTTCCGTTCTTAAGATATCGAAGGCGAAAAATTGACCACATACACACACATACAGAAATCAGTCAGAAAATGATATTAAACGATTGTTAGGGTCTCAAAACATGAAGATCTGTTAAAATCTCGAAATATTTTTTTCGGACTAAATCCATTACTTCCCTACCCTATAGTAGAGGTGGGAATTAATAGAGTATAGTTAATACTCGAAAAATCGTTATAACCGTGTGTGTACCGCAAAAATAAATCACTATATATTATGTAATTTGTTTATTAATGCTTTTTTCCAGATGGAAATTTATTATTTATCCTTGAGCTGTCATTCTTTGATCACTGAAGCGAATCTAACCTCAACAATAGCAGATAAACTGTTATATGAATTTCCAACGAGTTACGACAAAACGACCAGAGAATATCTGAAGCTGTTTTCAGACCAAGTTGTTCACAGAGATGTCAATATTTCAGTTTGTGGATTTTTCAGAATTCATTTGGGTTTAGTTTTGTCGATTTTATCCATTATCACAACTTATCTTATCGTGTTATTGCAATGGAAACAAAACTTTTAAATGTAATTTCAAAATCAATAAAATATGTTTAAATAATTTGTGGCGACAGAGCTGTACAAGAAACAGTTTCGTCGCTACAGCAATTCACAAGGCCACTGGGCAAGATGCAAACGACAACCACTATTCATATAACTGAAATATGACTGATTTCACGCGCTATGTTTTGCTGTACAAGAAACAGTTTCACTACTACAGAAATTCGCGAGGCCACTGGGCAAGGTGCAAACGACAACCACTACGCATATAACTGAAATATGACTCATTTCACGCGCCTATGTTTTGCTGTACAAGAAACAGTTTCGCCGCTACGGCAATTCACAAGGCTACTGGGCAAGGTGCAAACGACAACCGCTACGCATATAATTGAAATATGACTCATTTCACGTGCCTATGTTTTGCGGGACAAGAAACAGTTTCACTACTACAGAAATTCGCGAGGCCACTGGGCAAGGTGCAAACGACAACCACTACGCATATAACTGAAATATGACTCATTTCACGCGCCTATGTTTTGCTGTACAAGAAACAGTTTCGCCGCTACGGCAATTCACAAGGCTACTGGGCAAGGTGCAAACGACAACCGCTACGCATATAATTGAAATATGACTCATTTCACGTGCCTATGTTTTGCGGGACAAGAAACAGTTTCACTACTACAGAAATTCGCGAGGCCACTGGGCAAGGTGCAAACGACAACCACTACGCATATAACTGAAATATGACTCATTTCACGCGCCTATGTTTTGCTGTACAAGAAACAGTTTCGCCGCTACGGCAATTTACAAGGCTACTGGGCAAGGTGCAAACGACAACCGCTACGCATATAATTGAAATATGACTCATTTCACGTGCCTATGTTTTGCGGGACAAGAAACAGTTTCGCCGCTACGGCAATTCACAAGGCTACTGGGCAAGGTGCAAACGACAACCACTACGCATATAATTGAAATATGACTCATTTCACGCGCCTATGTTTTGCAGGACAAGAAACAAGTTTCACCGCTACAGCAAATCACAAGGCCACTTGGGCAAGGTGCAAACGACAACCACTACGCATATAATTGAAATATGACTCATTTCACGCGCCTATGTTTTGCGGGACAAGAAACAAGTTTCGCCGCTACGGCGATTCACAAGGCCACTTGGGCAAGGTGTAAACGACAACCACTACGCATATAACTGAAATATGACTCTCTTCACGCGCCTATGTTTTGTTGTACAAGAAACAGTTCCGCCGATACAGCAGTTCGCAAGGCTACTGGGCAAGGTGCAAACGACAACCACTATGCATAATGCATATAACTGAAATATGATACTTACCACACGCCTCTATATTTTACGTTATTGTACATTTGTAATTATTAATTGTTTATATAAATATCAAATCGTTCAATAAAACTCTCTGGTATTTCATTGTTAAATAATTAATTATTTCACTACAATATCAAATCAATAAAACAACTTTTTTTTTTACACTTCAATAAAACCAAATAAAATGTTAGTATGTTTTTTTAAGTTTTCGGACAATTTTACTGTCACGTTTGACGGCATTTGGTAAGTTAATCAATATTTGTTATATATTATTTTTTAAGTATTTTTCCTAACACAATTTTATAATTTTTATACAGAGCTCTGAGGATGAGAATATAATTCTCGAAACGTCAGCAATATTAACAGTATTTGCTTATTATTTTTGGATCCTTAAGCCATTTCAAATCTGTCTTCTTTCATTATCATCAGGATCACCACTTTTCTGTTTTTAATTAAAAACAGTTCTTCACATCTATTTCACTACATATTAACGTCTCCATCCATTCACAAATTTAATAAGAATTTTATATTTATGCTTAATTTTATTTTTAATTATAGGACAACTTTATTTACTTGTTGATTTACACCTTTGACTTACCACATTAATTATATTTATAATATAGGGATTCTGCTTGTTTCATAAAAAGCGTTTCATGTGTAAGTCGAAGTGAGAGGCATATACCCACGAACACAGACTTAGTCCTGCGTCAAAACAATATATTTATACCATACAGTTTTCATTTAGATAATTGCTGTAACCACTAACCGTGAAAAATTAATATTTTTGAAATAACCCACAGCTGTCATAAATCGTAATAATTTTTCTATACCTACCTTTTTATTTAATATACTTATTATTATTTTAAGCAATTACAATAACAATATTCAGTCTTATAGAAAAATTCACCTAGTTGACATCCGATAGTCCAACAAATTTTGTCAAAATTTAATAAATCGTTATTTTTAATTATCAGTGCACGTATAATTAACAAAACCGTAATCCGACAGTGTACGTCAATAGACGTTCAATTTTTTCTAAATTATACTTACACCGGTGCATGCGAGAGTTTTTATACTAATTAGTTGTTCGCTGTGAGCAGATGCATGGAGGAGATTTCAGAGTGACTGTTAGCGCGCAACAACGGATAAATAGAGAAACATTCGGTAGTACCTAACTCCCTTCTCTATGGTAACTGCTAAACATAAATAGTAAATACGTCATAGTAAATAATTATAAAATATAAAATGACCCGTGAAAATGACACTTCTTGTCGAAATAAATTAATTTAATTAATTGTGTTTTAAAGACCACCAACAGCTAAGTTTATTTGGGCTAGCACCAATTCATATTTTCAATTCATTATTTTTTTTTTAATAATAAATTGAAAATCCAATTGACACTTTTACCAGCTCTCGGATTAGAACCCGGGAACTGGGGACTTGTATTATAGAGGAACCATAGCAACGCCATGTAAACAACAGCATTGCTACACGCTCGGCTATTCTTAAGCCCTTATCGAAATAAAGTTTGCAGAAAAAATATAATATGCAAAACGTTCATTTGCTTTTAAAATTATAACATATTTTTTTTTTAGTTAGGTGTTTCATAATTATAAAATAATTTTTTGATTGTATTTTAACTACATATTTCAAATTAATGCTCTAATTTGACAGCTGAGACTTCGGTTTTGCGCGTAGATTTGAAAAAGTGTACCTACTTACCGAAATTGCTTTTCGAAACATGAAAAAGAAGGTTTTAGATTTTTATTGTTCACAGAATTTCACAAAACACACTTTTCACGTCGCTATTTTTGAATTCAACAGAATCATTGAATGATTAAATTGTAACTTTAGCACCGTCGATTTACGCTATCACTCACCAGACGGCAGGACCATATGTATCTGCTCACAGCGAAATGCGAATAGAATACCTAGACCGAACTAGCTATTTTGTGTCTGTCTGTCTGTCAAAAAAGGTCAACGCGAGCGAGTGTAAAACAAAGCGACAATTTCTAAGATCAAATAATTAATTTACAAGATACGTATTTATCTAACAGTCTAATCTCTAAGTTTATTTTTATTTATTGTAGATTATAGACGCGTCGACAACTTAGGTCATTAGCGTCTTAAATACATTAAATAACAATTCTCTTAAAATTAAACGACATCACAACACATCCATGAGCGAAGGTGGGATTCGAACCAACGACAGTGTGATCCAAAGGCCATGACTCTAACCACTGGACCACACTGTCCTCTCTCTACGTTTAATTTTATAAACGAATTAAATTTGATTTATAATTTTCACAGATTCTTCACTCGGAAATTTATAAAATATAAGTCTATACTCCTGAAGATGGACTAAGGTCCGAAACGATCGTCGAACTAGTAAAATCCGTAGAATTTTTCAACTGTTGCTTATAATTTGATAAATTTAAATTTTCCGCAATGACTTTTTTTGTATTGTCCAGTGATTTTCAAACACTTTTCAATGTAATGGGACTGTCATTATTCAATTTAAATTATAACAAAGTGGAAAAAATTTCTAAAAAACAAATCATTCACAAAATAATTTTGATATCATGCATTTTTTTACTTCCCACCTCTACTATGGTAGGGAAGTAATGGATTCAGTCCGAAAACAATATTTCGAGATTTTAACAGATTTTCACGTTTTGAGACCCTAGCAATCGTTTAAGATCATTTTCTGACTGATGTCTGTATGTGTGTGTGTATGTGTGTATGTGTGTATGTGTGTATGTGTGTGTGTATGTGGTCAATTTTTCGCCTTCGATATCTTAAGAACGGAACAACATACGGGCATGCCGATTGTTCTATTGTGTTTATCAGCCTTTAACTTAGATCTGATTAGATTTTGAGTCAAATCGGTTCAGTGGATCCTGAGATATTCAAAAAAACGTCCTCAATGTCACGTATTAACATAGGTAAAAAAAAATATAAATGAATTCTAGATGTTATAATATGAAAAAAATGTAAATATTTTTTTTCTCTAAAATGTATAGTTTTCGAGAAAAAAAATATTTTACTAAAAAAAATAAAAATTGTACGTAAATCAAGGTAACCATGATTTTTGCTATATTAAGCTAGCCATCAATAGATCACCAAACAAAAAAGAGGGCCATGCTTTTTTCAAAGAATAAAAATTAAATTGTGTTTTAAAGACCACCAACAGCTAAGGTTATTTGGGCCTAGTCAAAGAATAAAAAAAAGAGTGTTTATTTTTTGCAAATATTTACTAGGTGGGAAGTATAGGACTGGTCATCAGTCGAATTTTTGCTATATTAAGCTAGCCATCAATAGATCACCAAACAAAAAAGAGGGCCATGCTTTTTTCAAAGAATAAAAATTAAATTGTGTTTTAAAGACCACCAACAGCTAAGGTTATTTGGGCCTAGTCAAAGAATAAAAAAAAGAGTGTTTATTTTTTGCAAATATTTACTAGGTGGGAAGTATAGGACTGGTCATCAGTCGAATTTTTAATGACGGTGTGGGCTGCAAGTTTTGAAGAAGTACACATTTCTAGCATAGTCGGGATTTCTGTGGTAGGCTTCCTTGCAATTTTGGAAATAGTGCTTACGATTTTTAACAGCCCGAAAATGGTTACAGTCTGCCAAAATATTGACTTAATCGACAGTGCATTACAATTTAACAAAAAAGAATTCTTCAAGACGCGAAAAATAAAAGTTTTAATTCAATTATTTGTAATCACGGTACATCTATTTGTGATTGGTGGAACAGATACAATTTACGTCACATATTATCTGTCAGGACATGCGCCTATACTTAACCTTACTTATTGGTTACTTCAGTATATCTCGATATTAACAATTTTTCGGTTCATACAGATTTTGTATGAAATTGAACAACGGTTCAAATTATTAAATAAAATACTTGGAAATAAGTTTCTTAACCTTGAAATGACAAATAAAATATGCATTGCTGTAACCAACAAAATTCCAAGTTTTGAATATCATTCTATTTTCGGTAAGTACTTTCGATGGAATGGGGTAGTCCCGCGTTTTTTATGGCATACTCAACCTAAAATATTGTAATGGTGGGTTGTGTATCAAGATACGGAAGCTATGCGAGTGAATAAGGGGGCATATTAAACAGCTGGTGAACGGTCACCATAATCCCTATATTATTAACGAGCCAATCTTGTGTATATGTACCTATGTACTTATGTACCTATATAAATATTTTCTCGAAAACGGCTCTAACGATTTTGATCAAATTTACCGAAAAGGGGTTTCGAGGGGCAAAAAATCGATCTAGCTAGGTCTCATCCCTGGAAAAATTCGTTTTCTTATCGATTTTATCATTTTAAAAAACCGTTTTTTTAACGTTATAAAACAGTGTCGTATGATGACTAGGCTTTGGAAAAAACAAACTATTTTCATTATTTATGTCAAATTACTCTGACAGTCAATCTTTAACTTATTAAAATAATCAGTAATTATTTGAAAAGTAAAAAAATAACAACAATAAAATCTAAACAAAAATCTAATTATACTTACATAATTATGTTTAGATTTTATTGTTATTATTTTTTTAACTAATATTTAAAAAAATAGGTATAGGTATTACTTTTATATTACCTATATAAAATATGTCGGTACATACGTTATGCAGTATGACGTATACTGACGTATAATATTATTATCTACTTATAGGTATGTAATTTTTTTTTTCAAAAACGACTAACGATTTTGATGAAATGGGAACTTTAAATACTATTTTTTTTGAACTCATCGGTCATCCAGATATTATTTTTATAATTTCAGTAATAATGAGAGCACATAATCAACTCTGTGACAGCATCCACTTGGTGAACTCGACATTTGGCATCGACTTGTTAGTTGTTATTATTTACGTTATTAGTAACATGTTGGGAAACATGTATTTTCCGCTGACAAATTATGCAAAATACCACTCATTAGAAATTAGTGTAAAGATGATTTATTTAGTGGTAATAGGATTTTCATGGGCATTATTTTTGCTAGTAAGTATTGATATACAGGATGTTATTTAAGTATGTGCACAAACTTTAAGGAATTAATCAATGATGGATTTTAAGACAAAACTTTTATATAAGTCTGAGGCTACACTAGATCCGTGTCAGACCAGATCCGTGTCAGACCAGATCCGATCAGACCAGACCAGACCAGACCAGACCAAATCAGACACTTCAGACGAAGTGGCTACATAGGGAGTGGATAATATCCGACGGGTTTAAAAGTAAAATGATGCGAAACTAATTAGAGAAGACCTGAACGTTTATTTTAACAAACTGTTTATCACCTTTGTAAAATTATTATTTAAAATGAAATATGTGCAGATGTATTGTACATATTATAAACCAGGGCTCCGAATTTATTCGAATAAATGAATATTCGAATGGTCGAATACTTTCAAAACAGATTTATTCAATATTAGAATATTCGAATTTTAAATATTCAAATACATATTTGAATACTCGTTTTTTATATAAGCTCTAAATAACCGAAACAGTTTTTCTTTGTTGAACAATAATAATTTTTGATGTGCAAATTTCGAATATTTGGATATTTAAATATTTGTCATAGACTGTAGTTAGCTTCTTTCCGGATTCAAATGAAAATCAAAATGCACTGCTTTTATTATTTTTTATCGTTGTTCAACAATAACATTAATTATTATACATTTATACAACAGCTGTTCTTTGTTTTTGGCGTCCCTGAGTCCTGACCCCTGTCATGAGTATCGGCTGTCGCCAATTATTACTCATTGCTGTGTTTACGTTTTGATTTCAATATGCGATTTATGATTTTATAGATTAGCGATAGAGATAACAATTTTTTCAGAAATATAATGTAATTTTTTTTAATCATTTAACAGTTATGCTATCTGTTATGACTGCCCAGTATTGTTAGATTTAAATTTTATTGTTGGGAAACTTGTGAGGGCCGTGACTCGACAGACTTCAGGATCTTTGTCAAAAATCCAAAAAACAGCTAAATTTTAATTAATTTTAACTATTCGAATAGAAGTTTAAATGAATATTATAAACAACAAACAAAACAAACAAACTTCAACAATGCGTTGAAACCGATCAGAGTTAATTTACTTTCATTTTATGGACTACTCATAGATTAATTAATAAATAAATTATATTTTCAAATCATACCTGAAAGGAAATGTTACAATCACCACAAAACACCAAACCATAACAAACACTCTCGACGTACGTTTCGCCAACCAAGTTGGCATCATCAGGAGTTTTAATCATCTCCTGATGATGCCAACTTGGTTGGCGAAACGTACGTCGAGAGTGTTTGTTATGGTTTGGTGTTTTGTGGTGATTGTAACATTTCGTATCTTTACACCAAAGGTTCCACCATTTTTTATTATCATACCTGAAAGATTCATTTTTTCGCCAATATCTCTCCACAAAAGACCTTTCACGTCTCTGTTGTGGTATCTTTTGTCTCTTTGGTCCCAAATTGGAGGCTTTTCACGTACAAGATCAATTAAAAGTGATTTGTCCATACTCACAATTGATATTCAAACACGTTTTTAAAAAATAATACAATACAATAAGACAATCTGGTAATAATAGCTAGCATACACAACACTGTTTGTTGAAAACTGTCAAATGTACGGCCGTAGTCTGACGAAAATTTCAAACACGTTTGATATCATCCGACGGTCGGAACGTGTCTGTTGTAATCTGACATATTCTGGCGCGGTCTGGAGTGAACACTGTAGCCACTTCATAAGGTTACTGGTGTTTGTTCACATCCGACAATACGGATCTGATCTGGTCTGATCTGATCTGGTCTGAAACGGCGCCAATGTAGCCTCAGCCTAAGTATGGGTCCGCAACGGCTCGGTTTTCCAGATACAGGATGTTAAAATTTGAAAAAAAATTTGAATTAAAAATAATTTAGTACGATTTAATACTTGCAAAATGTACTCTGTGAGTATCTATATAGTGTGCGCAATGTTTTAATTAAGTAGCTGGCACTATTCAAAAAACAAGCCGTGAGGTGGTGTCGCGTGCCTGCTTTTCACCGACCGTGTTTTCCCTTTCTTAGGGGGTGAAAAACCGACTCTCGCTGGATTTCTTTCTCCCTGTTTCTCAGCTGAGTTGCTTCTCCGAAACAACTTAACCGACTAGGTTCAGAAATCAATAAATCAGGAGTTACGAACAGATTATGGGAGAAGCCTTTCTTACTGCGGGAATTTGAATGCCCGATTGTCAACGAGGTCCCACGGCCTTGTGGTTGATGGCTTGCTTAACTACCTTGCTTATTATATATTATGTCTTTTCTATTCTTTTGCGTTTGCAGTTGCTTTCCTTCCAACTCCTGGTCGACCCTTGGATTTACGCAACAGTACGATAAGAGCTCCTGCTTGAACTCCCGAGAAAATCAGAACTGTCACCACTAAATGGTCCTCCTGTAGCCGTTGACGACGAAATTCCATTGAAAATCGCTTCCGGGTTTATCTTCGTTTATATTTATTTTTATATTATTATTTTTATTTTATGTTTATTATTTTCTATTATTATTCCTTCTTTCTTTTCCGTTTGCAGTTACTTCATTCCATATTTTATTACGCTTTTAATCTAACCTAATGATTACTGGTCCCTACTTATTCTCTTTAACACTCGCCTATCTTATTTAATATTTTATTTCTGATTGAAATGCTGCGATTCTTTTTTTATTATTTATTAATTAAATAAATCAAAAAAATCGTCCTATCACGGTCGCCAACTGTCGCGTGCCTGCTTTTCACCGACCGTGTTTTCCCTTTCTTAGGGGGTGAAAAACCGAATCTCACTGGATTTCTTTCTCCCTGTTTCTCAGCTGAGTTGCTTCTCCGAAACAACTTAACCGACTAGGTTCATAAATCAATAAATCAGGAGTTACGAACAGATTGTGGGAGAAGCCTTTCTTACTGCGGGAATTTGAATGCCCGATCGTCAACGAGGTCCCACGGCCTTGTGGTTGATGGCTTGCTTAACTACCTTGCTTATTATATATTACGTCTTTTCTATTCTTTTGCAATATGCTGATAAAAGCTACACTTAGTTTGCGTTGTGAGTTTATTGGTGTGTGTCATTTCTTCAGGATAATTGGGTCTATCCGTGAACTGAATGTGTGCGTTAGATTACGTTAGCTGGGGAAACCGAATATAATTCTTTAATCCACCGGGCCTCCGCTTTCCGCGTGTGTAATAATGTATTGAATTAGGAATTTGATTACCCTAAACGCGTCTATCTGCTTTTAACAATCCTTTTGTATGTGTGTTTTAATATGTGCGTATATCGCCCTTTTCAGGATAATTGCGGTCTATCCGTGAACTAGGGTGTGTCTGATTAGATCACGTTAGCTGGGGAAACCGAATATGAATTCTTTAATCCACCGGGCCTTCGCTCTCCGCGTGTGTAATAATGTATTGGTGTTGTTTTACTCGACGGTGAAAATCTCAGGAAGCCGATTGAGCCTCCGTGAGATTCCGGTCTCAATCCCTGGGATATCGCCTCAGGGGAAAAAATCTCTCGATTCAAGATCCCCGTGAGAGCAACACCTTCAATCTTTGACCTATGCCGAGTAACGAATTTGCGTAGCGTCTAATACGTCCTCGCAATTCTTGTCTAATTGTATTTCACAAAAAACACCAGTACCTCACTTATTGACGTTGATCTAATAAATACACTTTCTGAAAAGAAAACTCAAAACTTACTACAATGACAACTCTGGACGCAATAAAATATTGTTTTGTTTCCTTTATTAATAAAAATATTCCTTTATTATTTTTTATTCGATCAGATTTTATCATCAATAGCTGAAAAGTCACTTATTATATATTTGTATTATTAATTTAATATAATACGAACATTCTCAAACCTTTTTTACTCCTGTCTCAATAATTTATTTATTTAAA
The DNA here is from genome assembly GCA_039654895.1 of Mongoloraphidia duomilia. Lineage (NCBI taxonomy): Eukaryota > Metazoa > Arthropoda > Insecta > Raphidioptera > Raphidiidae > Mongoloraphidia > Mongoloraphidia duomilia. The sequence continues at coordinate 286,241 of CM077527.1, read as the reverse complement.
ATAATATTATTCAGTTAATCGTGATATTATTGATTATTTCTATCAAAACTAAATTTCAGTAAGAAAAAATTTTAATTGTTTGGTTCAAAATTTTTTCAATCAGTTATAATGTAAATTTAATTTATTTCAAAATTTTGTCAGTTATTAATTTCAATTTAATTCTTTTATTCAGAAATATTTCAATCAGTCGTTAAATAATTTAATTATTCCTTGAGCTCACTTTTATGATGTAGCTGCTTTGAAATTTAGACCAGTAACCATGATTCCATGGCATGTCCCCTTCTTATATAGGTTTCGAGTTGCTATGTACCTTGTAACCGCCTCCGCGACTTTCAATATATTCTTAACCCAAGTTAAGTCACAAGTATGCGTGGCCTTTTCATTATTGCAACCGATTGACGTCATACGTCGTTTTTACCACCGCCGCATTTCTCAGCTATCCTGATAATTTACTACTATTTCCGTAACCATAGTTTGAAATATTTCTGTTAGTTGTTTTATTAATTATTTCTGACAGTGACAGTTTTTGTCAGTTGACTGAAGAAATATCTTATTTTTTATAATTATCAATTTTATCAGGGACTTCGCAATATTTAAAGGTATGCCAAAACCTGTTTTATTACAGTGGGTCGTTTATTAGGACTAAAGTGCGACCCTTGAGGTCCACACGACGAACTTCCCAGTTTGATAAATATTTAATAATAATAATTAAATTAGATATTACACAGAAAAGTAATCATTTTAATCATTAAAACATAATTATTATTTATTTTTAACAATAATTAAAATAAAAAAACGGCTGAACCGATTTTTTTAAAATTTATGTCGGATCAAAATGATGTTAACACGCCACGATTGACACCCTTACGAAGTCGATGTAATTTTTTATTCGCGAGATATTGTGTAAAATCTACTTTTTTGGAGTCTATTTGGTTAAGAAAAAAGAACGGTTGAACCAATTTTGAAAAAATTTCTTTCAGATAATATTTACGTTAATACGCGTCGATTGGCACTCTAACGTAGTCGATATCATTTTTCATTCTCGAGATTTCGTCTTAGAAAAAAATGGACACATACGTACGTACGTAGGTACATGCGTACACACACACATACACATACACACACATACATCTTTCTAAAAATAGTGTAGGGACCTTGAAACATAAAAATTTGTTATACATTTTGATTTCGATTTTCGGATCCATTACAATAACTTCCAATGGGAAGTTAATAAATAAAAAAGAGTTTGTATGTACTTATATACGCACATCACAAGTTATACTTCTTTGGCGTAACAAAACAAAAATAACTCCAAAAGTTTTATCCCGCGTGCCAGTACTAAACGTTTGTAAAAAAGACGATAAAATAATAAAATAAAGATATTAAATAAATTAATTTAATTTAATAAATCATTAATTTATTAAATATATTTATTTATTATATTTATATCTAATTATTTATTAAAAAAAGAAGCATGTTTGTGTTGAGATTCGAATCCGAGACCTATTGCGTACGACGCGACGGTGCTATCCGTTACGCTACGTACATCTTATTTAGCAGTGCTATAATATATAATAGGGTATTATAATCATGAACTTCCGACTAACTTCATGGTGTTAAATTTTCGTGACGCGATGCGCGCGCATCGTAAAAATTCACTCTAATCATTTTTCCATAACGCGCCAAAAGAAGTATAACTTCAAAAATCAAAATTTTTTTTCAAATTTTAATACCCTGTATCTGGAAAACAGAACCGTTGCGGACCCATGATACTTAAATGAACGTTTTTCTTAAAATCAATCATAGATTAATTCCTGAAAGTTTGTGCACATACTTAATTAATACCCTGTATAGTATATATGCGAATTCGGGAAATTTTGAAAAATTTTGTTATTTAGTTTCCTTAAAAAAATTTAATTTTATCCAATTAATATTAATGATTTTCGGGCTTGTGGGCAGTGGTTATTGGTGGTATTACTACCAGAAATTTCGTATGCAACTGCAGTAGACATTTTCAAACAATTGAAAACAAACAAGAGGACAGTGTGAACCAGTGGATAGCGTCGCGGCCTCTGGACCAGGATCTCGTGGGTTCGAATCCCGCCTCCGCTCATGAATGTTTGGTGATGTCATTTAGTTTTAAGTTAAATGTTATTTGATGTTATCAAGACGTAAATGACCTAAGCTGTCGACGTGTCTATAATTTACAATAAATAAATAAATAACAAACAATTACCCTAGAGCGTCTATTTATTAATTTATTTATTTATTGTAAATTATAGACGTGTCAACAACTTAGGTCATTAGCGTCTTGATTACATTAAATAACAACTCACTTAAAAACAAATAACATCACAAAACATCCATGAGCGGAGGCGGGATTCGAACCCACGACAGTGTAATCCAGAGGTCACTACGCTAACCACTTGAGCACACTGTCCTTCTGTAAATTATAGACGCGTCGACAAATTAGGTTATTAGCGTCTTGATTACATTAAATAACAACTCACTTAAAACTAAATGACATCACAAATCATCCATGAGCGCAGGTGGGATTCGAACCCACGACAGTCTGATCCAGAGGCCACGACGCTAACCACTGGACCACACGGTCCTCTTAGAGCCTCTAAGGAGGACACTTCGACCGCTGCTACATCGCTTTTGAAAATGTCTAGCACAGCTGTAGGCGGAACGTCATCGTAGAAATACCGCTGGACCACAAGCCCGAAAATCATTTATATTTGGAACAACGTCTGCCGTGAAAGCTTACACACTTCTTGGTTAAATTCGGTTATTCTATGTTGCTCAAAAGACAAACGTAAATTAACGTAGTCAGTCGCCTGAATTTGCTTCGAAACTACGTAAATTAACGTAGTCAGTCGCCTGAATTTGCTTCCAAACTACGTAAATTAACGTAGTCAGTCGCCTGAATTTGCTTCCAAACTACGTAAATTAACGTAGTCAGTCGCCCGAATTTGCTTCCAAACTACGTAAATTAACGTAGCATGCAAAAGTTTAAGAATGTATTTTTTCTAGATACAACTTTTTTTCGTATCATTGAGCTGTCATTCTCTGATCACTGAAGCTAATCTAACCTCAAAAATAGCAGATAAACTGTTATATGAAATGCCAGCGAGTTACGACAAAACGACTAGAGAATACCTGAAGCTGTTTTCAGACCAAGTTGTTCACAGAGACGTCAATATTTCAGCTTGTGGATTTTTCAGAATTAATTTGGGTTTATTAATGTCGATTTTATCCGTTGTCACAACTTATACCATTGTGTTATTACAATGGAAACAAATATCTTAATTAATATAAATCACAAATTACAAAGCGAAAAATGATTTTAACAGTATACTTATATTGTGCAACTAGCGTGCTAAATAGATCTTTATGCGTCACGCACGATGTTTTCAACACGTATAGTAGGCGAGCGGGCACGAGTCTTGGCGAGTGCGCCATTGCGAGCCGCATACGAGTGCTGAAAATATCGCGCTGCTAATTAGTTATCAGTGAATTTTTCTTGCACCATGTTCACACATCTATTACAACAATATACTGATATAAATTGACAGGATTTGAAACTCTGAAGATGGTACGAAGTGTACCGAAACGTCAGTAAATAAATGTAATTTTAAAACTTCAGTTTTGCTTTTCATTGAACCTCTTGCCAAGGGAGTTTTTGTTCCAACAATTTATAATTTATTATATTTACTTATCGTTTCCATGGTTACATGTTATGATTTTACTTGTAAAAATTAACCAAAGCTCTTTTTTGACAGATCAGTTATAGGTTGTGTGCACGAAGCCTACTAGCGCCGCTAGTGGGCAATAGTGCACGATTGAACTATTTTTTATTGTTGTCTTATAGACTGTGTGCAGGGGGGCGGAGTTATAAAAATATCGATGCGAGCGCTTGTAGTGTGATATATTGTAAGCTTTGAACTATAGTCCAGTGAGCATTCAGCATTGTTATTTACAAATGTCATAAAGTTTTTCGATTACAAACATAGAGAAGAGATTATTATTACAAACAAAACATGGGAAAAACTACGCGTTCTGGAAATACTTTTTGTGTTCCAGGCTGTTGTGTTAATAGCGATTCAAGTATAGAATTTTATAGATTCTCCGCGCGGAGTTATAACCTCGAAAAACGACCAAAGTGGATCAAAACGTTAATAAAAGTAAAGTAAGTAAAACCATGATATTACTTACAACTTATTTGGAAATTATTAATGTAAATCTGTAAAAGAAATTTTTCGTCTTTCTTTAGTGCTGATGCAATTAAAAGCACAAAATAGGCATTGTGATAACTTGGAATATAATACTTTACTATACGATATTCGGTTTATTTTAACATAAAATAATATTCTTTACAATTCATTCGTAAATCGTAATGACTAAAGAGTTACATAATTTATAAATTAAATAGTTATTATACTCCATATGACTAACTACTACGGGCATGAAATCATTGACATTTATTTTACATGAAAAAAAACACGTTTTATACCTACTTATTTTTCTATCATAGGTTTGCGAGAGCAATGCGGAGGAGTCAAAACTCAAACGGTTTCGAAGTGGAAAACATTAAGCTTACTAATACAAGAAAATGGAATGATATGCAAAAAGATAGTATAGTAATGCTCCGAATTTTTGCTTGTTTTCTTCTTTTTACGTAGTCGGGTTTTAGTTTTTTTACTTTTATTTTTGCAATAATGTAATGTAGATATAATTTTATTTCTTAATAATTAAATGTAAATAAATAATTATATTTTTCAATGACAAAATCACAGTAAACGTATTCTCATACAATTATTAAACTATTCAATTTGCACCAACTTTAATATAATTTATATAAATGATCAACATTATAATATATAGGTGAGGCAGACCACCCGTAACAGTCATTTTTTTTCAAAAACGGTGTCTCGGTGGCAGAAGTTTGCCGGATGCACTTTGCAATAATTCTATTCTTAACGGTGTCATCACGAAATTCTTCAATATGTTTAATATGACAGAAAGCTAATTTCTCGCCTTTCTTCAATGCAGCCTCAATAAAAGAGATCGCGTGCTTAATACTTTCAAGCCCAGTCCACAAATCACCGGCGCCATAGTTTGAGGTTATGCAGCTGTCAGTAGAAAACAAACACGATTATTTTTTTATTATACGTCAAAATTGAAGAAGAAAAAAACTTAAAATAAATAATTTTCACGTACCTTTTATGCTATGCTATTTATACTATTTGCACACAGCTAGATAAAATGGTATTCGTTTATTAAAAAATTTCCAGATATAAGACAACAATAAAAAATAGTTCAATCGTACACTATTGCCCACTAGCGGCGCTAGTAGGCTTCGTGCACACAACCTATATCGGGAAATTTTTTAATAAACGAATACCATTTTATCTAGCCGTGTGCAAATAGTATAAATAGCATAGCATAAAAGGTACGTGAAAATTATTTATTTTAAGTTTTTTTCTTCTTCAATTTTGACGTATAATAGAAAAATAATCGTGTATGTTTTATACTGACAGCTGCATAACCTCAAACTATGGCGCCGGTGATCTTGTGGACTGGGCTTGAAAGTATTAAGCACGCGATCTCTTTTATTGAGGCTGCATTGAAGAAAGGCGAGAAATTAGCTTTCTGTCATATTAAACATATTGAAGAATTTCGTGATGACACCGTTAAGAATAGAATTATTGCAAAGTGCATCCGGCAAACTTCTGTCACCGAGACACCGTTTTTGAAAAAAAAGACTGTTACGGGTGGTCTGCCTCACCTATATATTATAATGTTGATCATTTATATAAATTATATTAAAGTTGGTGCAAATTGAATAGTTTAATAATTGTATGAAAATACGTTTATTGTGATTTTGTCATTGAAAAATATAATTATTTATTTACATTTAATTATTAAGAAATAAAATTATATCTACATTACATTATTGCAAAAATAAAAGTAAAAAAACTAAAACCCGACTACGTAAAAAGAAGAAAACAAGCAAATCAAAACGTAAGACAGTATTTTTTTGTTATCAATAGTCGGAGATTCGAATACCGAATTTCTTTCTTCAACTCCCAAATAGGTTCCCGACTATTGATAACAAAAAAAACTGTCTTACGCTTTGATTAGTTTGTTTTCTTCTTTTTACTATTCGAATATCTACTTTAATTTGAAAAATTCGGAGCATTACTATACTATCTTTTTGCATATCATTCCATTTTCTTGTATTAGTAAGCTTAGTGTTTTCCACTTCGAAACCGTTTGAGTTTTGACTCCTCCGCATTGCTCTCGCAAACCTATGATAGAAAAATAAGTAGGTATAAAACGTGTTTTTTTTTTCATGTAAAATAAATGTCAATGATTTCATGCCTGTAGTAGTTAGTCATATGGAGTATAATAACTATTTAATTTATAAATTATGTAACTCTTTAGTCATTACGATTTACGAATGAATTGTAAAGAATATTATTTTATGTTAAAATAAACCGAATATCGTATAGTAAAGTATTATTTAATTCCAAGTTATCACAATGCCTATTTTGTGCTTTTAATTGCATCTGCATCAGCACTAAAGAAAGACGAAAAATTTCTTTTACAGATTTACATTAATAATTTCCAAATAAGTTGTAAGTAATATCATGGTTTTACTTACTTTACTTTTATTAACGTTTTGATCCACTTTGGTCGTTTTTCGAGGTTATAACTCCGCGCGGAGAATCTATAAAATTTTATTTTACTTGAATCGCTATTAACACAACAGCCTGGAACACAAAAAGTATTTCCAGAACGCGTAGTTTTTCCCATGTTTTGTTTGTAATAATAATCTCTTCTCTATGTTTGTAATCGAAAAACTTTATGACATTTGTAAATAACAATGCTGAATGCTCACTGGACTATAGTTCAAAGCTTACAATAGATCACACTACAAGCGCTCGCATCGATATTTTTATAACTCCGCCCCCCTGCACACAGTCTATAGGTACTTCAGAAATCAGAACAAAAGAACAGTTGATTTTTTATTTTCAAAATATTTACGAAACTATAACGTTTAGAAAAAAAAATGTTTTATAAAACTTTCTTGCAAAAATATCTCGAATAATAAACCGTTATGAAAAGTATACCATTATAAGAAATTTAAGCAACGTTATAGCACATATCTCTTCTACGCATGCGTCGATTTTCCCTAAAAACAATAGGGCTCTTATCTTTTACATGCCAAACATCCCACAAAATTTGGTTTCGATTCACTCAGCCGTTTGGCCTGTGTCGTGCTCACAGACCAACAGAAAAACAGACTTTTTCCAAAAATATGTTTTTTGGATTCCGGTGACGTCGAAACGAAAAAATATTGTAAAATTGCGAAAAGTGAATTTTAACTCAAATTAGTAGAGGAGAAGGTGGTATTATAGAACCCTGCCGGTAATATGGAACCCCTGGTTAATTAAAAATCGGTAGTGACATCTACTGTCTAGATACTTAAATATCAATTACTACTCACAAATCAAGCCGTGTAGGAAATTGCAGCGCATAGAACGCGATACAAGTTCAACAGTGTGAGATTATGTGTATAACTAAAAAACAAAACTTTATCTGTGTTATTTAATGTCAACATACAGGTGAGTTACATGTGATTCTTCGATGTTTGATAATTTTATCAGCTAAAATACTGCCTTTCTATCAAAACCTAACAGATAAAATTGCACTTATTGAACTTTTAAACAATATACTAAGCGATGTATTGCAACATGTGATTTTGTTAATATGGAACCCTCAGGAGACATATGAGGAGAAGTATGGATCCAGTGTGTAATGTGTCAATTATGTTTAATGTGTCAATATTTGTGACTACTGTCGCTAAGAATCGTATTTATTTCATTCTTAAAGGATATTTCAAGTTTAGTTGTGTTTATATTATGTTTTTGTAGCAACATATGCATTTATTTCAATATAATTTTTCATTTTTCAAGGGTTTCAGGCCGGCGCGTCAAAATATGCCGCCTAAGGCGAATACAACTTTTGCCGCCTCCCCACATATTAAAAAAATTAATAAACCGATCATATATTTTATTTATTTAACAAATAAAAAACAAATGTAATTATAATAACAATATTTACAAAAAATAATACAGGTATAGACACTTTTATAAACGTCACAACGTGAAATATATACGAACAACGTACATAGTGCACGAATAAACGCCGCCTGTAATTTGTAAATACCCCCTTTACAACTTATGGTATTTGCGCCGAGCGGCTGGGCGACATGCGACACCTTTTATCTAGTAGTAGAAGGTAGAACTAAGAATCAGTGAAAACTCGAACAATATAATCATTTTTAAAAAGTAGAATACCGCACGAAAAATTCGCTGCTACAAAAATATGCCGCCCTTACAAAAATATGCCGCCCTAAAAATATGGCGCCGTAAGGCGATCGCCTGTCCGACCAGGCGCACGTGCCGGCCCTGAAGGGGTTCCATATTACCAACACAGTTCCTCGATTCTCGAATATCCAGTTTTGATTTTTTTACAATAACTGCTTGTAACATGTAAAAATATCGCTGTATTCAATTCGTTCACAAATATGCAAACTAAATATGTCTTGACCCTAGTAATGAAAAAATCCGTAAATATTAGTAAAACCCTTACAGTTACCAAAGGAAAACAAAATGGAGTTCCATATTATCACCTTCTCCTCTACCATTCCCCACTTGTGGAGTTGGAATGGTAACAATACTTTTATAATATACAGGGTGAGTTCGACCACCTGTATCAGCCGTTTTTTTCGAAAACGGTTAGTCGTAGAGAGTTGTGTCAAAAATTTGTATTATAAAAGCCCTAATAAAGAATCGAATGATGATAATTTTTTTTCCGGGAAGGTCGGCTTCCTTATTAGTTTGCTCCAGAATGTCCAGAACTCCGGAATTATAAATGTAACGATAGGTCGAAAGTGGTATTGTTGAAAAGATCTTTAAAAAATTAGCAAGTTTTGATTGGATTTTTTTTTATTAATGCCACCCCTGTTAAGTAACATTTGTTTGAAATTAAAATGTCATAATAACGAACTTTTTAAAAGTCCGCATTTAAAATCTAGTTACCAATCTAGTATCTATCGATCATTAAACACTGAAGAAGTACACTCACAGTATAACCAGAAGAGCTCAGTAGTATGTATTAAAGAGTAAATGGAAGACAGTTTGAACACTTGTGACAATGTAAAGGTTGCTAGATTTTTAATGCCGACTTCGATCGTTATTATGAAATTTTGATTTAATAATTTCAAACGATTGCTACTTAACAGGGGTGGCAGTAATTAAAAAATGTTTCCTACGAAACTTGCCTATTTTTTAAAGAGCTTTTCAACAGTATCACTTTCAACCTATCGTGCTTTCTAAAATTCCAGAGTTTTGAACATATAATAATTTATATTTATACTTATAGAAATTTACAGGGGTTTTCTTACAAAACTCGCTTATTTTTTAAAGATCTTTTCAACAATACCACTTTCGACCTATCGTTACATTTATAATTCCAGAGTTCTGGAAATTCTGGAGCAAACTAATAGGGAAGCCGACTTTCCCGGAAAAAAAATTATAATCATTCGATTCTTTATTAGGGCTTTTATAATACAAATTTTTGACACAACTCTCTACGACTAGCCGTTTTCGAAAAAAACGACTGATACGGGTGGTCGAACTCACCCTGTATACGAAAGCACCGTCGTAATTTAGATAATTGCTGTAGATAACAATTAACAGTGAAATATTAATGTTTTTAAAATAACATACAGCTGTAAAAAATTGTAATAAATTTGCTTTACTTATATATTTGAAATTACATTTGGTTCTTCAATTAGAAAACAGTCCAGTTTTGTGGAAAAATTGACTTAGTTAACAGCAACATTAATAATTCGACGTCCATCAGATTATATCCAAATTAAATAAATACAAAAAAAAACTAAAATTCTAACTTTGTCTGCAATGTAGGACACCCTAGACCGAACTAGCGATTTTCTGTCAGTTTATTTGTTCCGTGGTAACTCAAAAACTACTGAACGGATTTTGATCGAATTTTCACTATCGAAGAATCTCCTTAGAGATTCTTTTCTGTGCGAATAGGAATCTCTAACAGATTCTTATACAACGATTTTGAGCCTCTCCCATATAACGTAACACAGCGTTATATGGGAGAGGCTCAAGAAAAAAAATGCACAGGCGGCGTTTTTTTAGTGATAACTAGACAAATATTTCAATATGGAGTTATGCAAACGCCGCCTGTGCATTTTTAGTGTATTTGCCATAATATGGCACATACACTATTGGCGTCGGTCGGATGGCGGGACCTAGGGGTCGGACCAAAATTTCTCGACGTTTCATAGCCTCCTGAACAGTTTGGCACCATTTTTGGAAATGTTTATATATATATGTATATATGTATATATATATTTATATATTTATTTATTTATATATATATATATGTGTTCGCGGCATAACTCTCGAAAGACTTAATTGATTTGAACGAAATTTGGTAGACACGTTGGCATCCATCACCGCACGGAACCTATTTAAAATGGGCCCAATCGGACTATTTTAAGGGTAGTTTTTAGGGGTTGAAAAAAGTTTTTGGGTCCAAAAATACCGAAAAAAATCTCAGAATTGTTTCAAAATTGGAATTTAACCCTTTAGTAGAGATTAAAACATGTTGCTAAAATTTTAACAAAATCGGTACGACAGGACCGGACTTACAAATTTTATGAAAAAGTGAGTTTACGGATAGTGATTTATTTGCTGACGGGTGTATTTAATTTGGTACAGAGGTTGCATTGATAATAATATTGAAATTAGGAAAAAAATATTATTTTAAGGGATGTATTAAGGGGTTAAATTTTTCATTTTGTCAAAAAACAAACTTATGTTCACATAATAATGCCACAATGCCTGTATTAGCAAATACACTATATTGTCGGCAGGGTTTGGCACTGCGACCCGAGTTTTTTTTAGTCTTGGTCTTGCTCTTGTAGCTTTATAAGCACAGAATTTCGGGGTTGGATTTCAATTCCTTGTCTGCACCGAAATTCATTTTTTTTCGACGTCTTAGGCACAGAATTTCGAGCTTGATTTCAATTCCTTGTCTGCCTCGAAATTCTGTTTTTTTTTTAAGTTGTAATCTTGAGAGTCAGTCGCCTCAAGTCTTTGTATTTAGCACAGAAACAAGTTTTCACTTCTGCGAAGTTTTTTTTAAGATAGTGTTTATACATCAGGGTACAAGATAAGGCTATATTATTATACCATCGCTATTCTAAAGGGGACTCAGTTGTAGTCAAAAAAGGGCAGCGCCAGCGAGTGCAAAATATAACTGAATTTCTCAGATCAAATAATTTACAAGATACGTATTTATTTATCACTTTAACAGGGTCTGCACTTCAAGTTACTGTTAAAAACCTTTGAAGACTCTGTCGTCGTTATAGTTGAGTAGTTCGACTACTAGCATGTAGAGGACTCTGAATGAATCTACAATCTATCTACTTAATAGCCGGTCTTTAAAAGAATTTACTGATCATTTTAAGATTTCTAATGGTTTTGTCATGGTCAGTTTTGACGTTGTAGCACTATTTAATAATGTCCATTTTGATGCTATTAGATCGGCCATTTTACGCAGATGAAGGATATTATCCCGTAAAATTAATTTACCGTTACAAGAATTTCTGGATGTGATTAAATTCATCATAAACAACAATTATTTTATATTCAATGAAAAATTTTATAGACAGGTCGTTGGTCGTGCAATGGGAAGCCCTATAAATCCGATCTTGGCTGATATAGTCATGCAAGATCTCAAAACAGACTGCCTCGCTACACACGAGAAAATGAAAGAAACATCAGCTTTATATATGCACACTAAAAATACAGGCCAGTCCATTAATTTTGATAAACAATCCAATAAGATTTTAGATGTTGAACCAATATAGTGTAACGAATCTAGGCAGGCTGGTTGCAGCCTTGATTCGTTGGCTTAATATGGATCACGCAGCCTTGAGCGCGAAGAAATATTCTGGTTGACAACAATAAGAAAACCCGCCACCATAGATATAAAATGACCAGGAAAGTTCATATAGGCAAGAGCAAGAATGAAACACCAGAGTCACGTATACATTCTCAACGAGAGCAGACGTGAAAAGTGCAACGGGAAATAAATATACCACCAGCGAGTTAAAAGTTCTTCGAGTGACCTAGTACAAATAATCTTCCAGTACCAAGTGACAAACAGTGTGGAAGATATTTGCGAGTGACAGACGAGATCTTCGAGTGATTAAGTGCAGATAATCTTCTGGTGCAAAGTGACAGACAGTGTGGAAGATATCTGCAGGTGGCAAATAAATACTACCACCACAGACATATAGTGGACCCAGTGAACAATATACGTACCACAGACATATGGTGGACACATAGTGGTCAAGCAGTGGTCAACAAAAACTGACCAACGGTCAAGCAAAACTGACCAACGGAAAATAGACAAAAAGCGAACAGTGAATATAAAGTGAGGAACAATAATTGTCCAAAGCATGTAAACGGTTGTCACTGTTGTGAAAGAATAGATAAATAAAATATTTACCAAAGTTACCAACGAGTTTTGTTACAATAGCATAAACGGTTATTTAGTGAAATGTTGTTCATAGAATTAAGAAATTTCTTAATTTTATTATAATCACGATGGACACGATTTCTAATATATTAAGTTGTTCATAGAAAATAATAATACCTTCAATAGAATTACCGACACTCAAAATTTAAGGCAAGAATTTAAAAATTATATAAAGTTGTTAATTAAATGATGTTTTTTTCATTTTTTCGTGTTTTCGCTTTTTTCGTTTTTTTCTAAGAGTTTTTTAAGTGTTTTCTAAGTTACAAGTTAAAATTTAACAATTTCCACAAGGATTCCCTTAATTTTAGTTGCATTGTTTGTAAATATTTATCGTAATTAGTATAAGTAATTAGTATAAGATATTGTTCTTCTAATGGGTTTTACGTTTATACTAATTACCTATAATAAAATTAAGAATTCGTATTATTTATAAATTAGATGAACAGTGCATAAGTCAGTAGTGCTTGAAAAGGGTCTCTTATAACAGACCGAAACGTAGTATTAAAAATAAAGTTGGACAGCTATAGCCAATTTTGTGTGTTTTATTTATTAACAATCTCTCTAACTTTTAAATTTATTTTTATAAACGAATTATATTTGAAATTTCAGATATGACTTTTTTAATATTGTCCGGTTGCTTTCAAACACTTTTCAATGTAATGGGACTGTCATTTTTCGATATAAATGACAACAAAGTGAAAAAAATCACCAGGAAGCAAATAATTTACAAAATAATTTTGATATTATGTATTTTTCTCCTCATTGTTGAAATATTAAGTTGGGAAGGGAAAGATGCCATTGCTAAGTCAGCCCTTTTTTTATTTGAATGCTTCATTGTAATTTTGGAAATTGTGTCCACAGCCTTTAATAGCCTTAAAATGGTTACACTTTGTCAAAATATCGACTTAATAGACAGTGTATTAAACTTTAACAAAAACAAATTTTTCAAGACGCGAAAATCTAAAGTTTTAATTCAGTTATTTGTAATTACGGCATATATTTTTGTAATTGCTGGGACACTTTCTTATAATATTTATAATACTATGGATAATGTTATGTTTACATGTAGTCTTATTTTCTGGCCACTTCAGTATGTTTTGATTTTAAAAATTTTCCAGTTCATACATATTTTGTATGAAATTGAACAACGGCTCAAATATTTAAATAAAATACTTGAAAGTCAGTTTGGTTGCTCTAAAATTAAAAATAAAATGTTTATTACTGTAAGTGGTAAAATTTCGAATTTGGAATATTTTTCTATTTCCCGTAAGTACTTTCGATTTAGGATTCACTTGGAATCAATTTCGTTTGTCCGCCATTTTGTTTCAAAATGGCGGCCAAAAACTGATCTACTTTTTCCACCCCCATCTCTTTCAGGTATACGGCACACTGTTAAATTTTTAGCAGATTTGGATAGATTATAAATTTTGATTTCGGCAATATGCCGTTTTTTGACATTTTCACTAACAGTTCCCGAGATATTAATTGTTAAAAGTGTTCAAAAAATTCGATATTGGGATCTGTCGAATGGGAGGGGCTTTAAAAACATGGCGGAATTAAGGGGAAAATTTCAATAGTTGCTATGGTTTTATAATTTAAAAAAATATAAATTCATAAATACAGTTGCCATGATATTAGAAAACGTAGCGGATTCCATTTTCGATAACATTTTCGATAACATTTTTGGTTATTTTACTTGTTTTATTTTTGTAATAAACAATTTCACGATAAATTTACAGTCTTAACATGTACATTTTTCCCTTATTCGAGTAAAATTTTCTACCACCAGATGTCGCATGTCCATTTGACAGATGCCGCTGGCCGCGGAATATTTAGCAGTTTCTTTGAAATAATTAATGAATAACTGGTGCACGGACTGCCAATTAATAAACATTAGTGGACACCCTGTATACTGATTCCACATAGCCAATGAAAATTTTATTATATAGAAGGACCTTAAAAATTACTATAAAAAAATAATATTTTTATACTTTTAGGATTAATGAGAGCACATAATCAGCTTTGTGACAGCATCCACTTGGTGAACTCGAAATTTGGCCTCGACTTGTTGCTTATCATTATACACGTCACAGTCAGTGTTTTGAATAATTTGCATATACTAGTGACGGTGACAACACATCCACAGAATGACTTTCTTGAAGTCAAGTCGATGTTTTTACCAATAATAGGATTTCTATGGCCGCTGTCGACGCTAGTAAGTATCTAATATCTATACATATATAACTAGCAGCCCGGTCCGGCTTCGCCCGAGTACTAAGAATATTATTAATACAGTGTTCCAAATATCATCCATAATTGTGTCTATTTTACTCTACTCACATGTACTAACTGTTGTTCTTTCTGTTAGCTGTTTTAATTAATTAATACAATAAATGAGTTTTGTTAATTATGTAGAGTGAGTCCAAAGTATTGTTACGCATTTAAATCAAGACGCCTGATGAAGATCAAATAAAATGGTCGAAACGTCGTGGAATTGATAATCTGCGTTTTTTAACAATTTGCCCACATTCCTGTTAAGGTTGTTCGGACATTAATGCACTTATAAGATTAAAAGCTAATTTTTTAATATGTTATTAATTGCTATCACATACGTCTAAAATAATTTTTTTAAACAAATCTGACGAAGGGTTATCGCGTAATTAATTATTAAAAAACGGAAATTTAACATGTAGTCTATAGAGAATGTGGACAAAATGCACATATACCGAATTATGTAGCCTCTCCTGATAAAGATGAAAAAACAAAAAACTTCTATTTTTATTAATCAAATTTCGTAGAATATGTTAAAAATAAAATAAAAATTTTCTGACGAAGGCTTTTAAAAATATCTTAACAAGAATGACAAAAAATTCACGAAAAAATCAGTCCGCCATGCTTAAAAATGAATAAGTCACGTGACTCACAAAAGTGTGGCAACGTCACGTAAAATAAAACGCGCCAACTTTGAATTGTAATGAGTTCTGTTTATTTCTATGGGTCGTTTTTTTTATGAAAAGAAATTAATTTTTTTTTAATTTATAAACTGCGGCAAAATAAAAAAATGAAACAAAAAAAATTTTAACATATAACCAGTTCCCTCACTGGTTGAACTTTTCGCCTGACGTATTCTTTCACACTTAGAACATTTCAAATGATAGACACTTGCTAGTCCACAAATATCTTCTTGTACGAGAAAACGAAGAGATAAAGGCCAATCACATGTCATACATCACATTTCCGCAGCTAATTTTTCCAAATCGACGATTCGTCGTCTACTTGGTAATTATACGTCTAAATTTTTATATTGCGTATGTAGTCCTTTCACGCTCTCACTTACATTTTTTTTCCAATTTATGATATTTTTTCTCGCAAGTGTCTAAATTGATTTGCATTACTCATTGTAATATTATAGATAAAATACAAATTACAACTGAACACTATACAGCAAGATTTACATAAACAGCTGTCAAACAAACAGCTATTAAACGCGATGTTGCCAGATCTATTTTATGTGAAAAAATACTTGAGTCAAAAGTGATTTATTTATTATTTTTGGTAATTAAGTTATTAAATTAATCCAAATAAAAATAATGATAGTTAACGTCTAAATTATAATAATGAATTTATGTATTAAAATTTTTAATTTTAGTAAAAAAAAAATTTAGATTCTATTATGACTTACGGAGTACTGTCCGAACAACCTTAACCTTATATTATTATTAATACAATTCTCACTCGCTGAGTAGTTACACTAGCGACATCAGACGGGATTGGATAGTACTATAAAGCCCCCGCCCGGATTCGAACCCAGTATCTTCCGAATGTGTCTAGAACTCTCGCCATTAGACTCAGTATTGGTATTTTGAGAGTAATTAGACACTAATATTATGCGAATTCAAGTAATACCCGAGAAAACATTTAGAGCTATAGTAAATTAGAGACGCGTCGACAACTTAGGTCATTTAGAGCATTGTGAATAAAATAATCAATATCTATTTTCAACTAGTATTGCGCATTCAATATAGATAGTTTCATATTGTAGGTTATAGATGTCCGATAACTAAATTGATTTGAGTTTATTAAAGAGTAGAATAAAACATACACGAAACAAGAGACAACTAAAAATTAGTCACTTTTGATGAAAATATAGAGATCCGTTCTCCCACCATGTATACACGTCATTCCACCACTGTTGAAAAAAAAACGATCTTTGGAAATTTTTAGTGTTAAAATCCTACTTTTAATTAATATAGTGAGTTAGGCCCGGAAAACGGCGCCAAGGCGTCAGGTAAAACATATTTCATTATTTAATTCCCATAAAAAATCTTAAATTCACTGACTCGACAAATTCGAAAAAGGCGGTACACGACACTACGAAAATTTAACTTAGTCAGTATACAAAGTGTTAATTTCAATAATGACTTTTTTCTAGACACAAATTTTTTTCGTGTCCTTGAGCTGTCATTCTGTGATCACTGAAGCGAATCTAACCTCAAAAATAGCAGATAAACTGTTATATGAATTGCCAGCGAGTTACGACAAAACGACCAGAGAATACCTGAAGCTGTTTTCAGATCAAGTCGTTCATAGAGACGTCAGTATTTCAGCTTGTGGATTTTTCAGAATTCTTTTGAGTTTAGTTTTATCGATTTTATCCACTGTCACAACTTATCTTATTGTGATGTTGCAATGGAATAATAGTTTTTAAATACTTATTATTAATAAAAAGGCAAGAAAATATTATGTTTAAATAGTTTTACATTAATTTATTGTTCTCGATTTGCAAATATTTGTAGCAATTTCGTATTTGTAAGTATTTTTCTTAGTACTAAAAATGCTGTTGTTTGGTATTCAAAAAAACTAAATAAATGTTTTAGTATTTTGTTAATAAGCTAAATGTTACCTATCAAAGTTTTTTCGGTGGTGTCATCTCACAATAATCGTTATCTGAAAATACAAAAATTAAATTAATAATTTTATTATACAGTATAAAAATCTAAAGGGTTGAAAGTTAACATATTTGTAACTCATTTGTAAATTATTATTTTCTTTTCATCAATATTAATCAGTTTTGCCGACTGCGAAATTATTCATTGATGTGTTTTTCGGCAAAGAAGAAAGTATTAATTTGCACTTGAGTTACACATCAAGTAATAGATCTGTATCTCACTTGTAAATTTAAATTTTCTAATTTCCACTCGCATCGACAGATAAAATACAACATTATAGATTTATGCTGTTTTTGATGCGACTTCTAGCTTTAAAACTAGAATTAGGAATGTATTTTTTTTCAAAATGGCGGATCTTCATTTGGATAAAAACAAATGACATTCTTACACCTAGATCTAAAGCTATTTTTTAAATAACAACTCACTTAAAACTAAATGACATCACAAACCATCCATGAGCGCAGGCGGAATTCGAACCCACGACAGTCTGATCCAGAGGCCGCGACGCTAACTACTGGACCACACGGTCCTCCTAGAGACTCTAAGGAGGACACTTCGACCGCTGCCACATCGCTTTTGAAAATGTTTACCACAGCTGTAGGCGGAACGTCATCGTAGAAACACCGCTGGACTACAAAGCTCGAAAATCATTAATATTTGGAACAACGTCTGCCCTGAAAGCTTACACACTTGGTTAAATTCGGTTATTTTATGTTGCTCAAAAGACAAACGTAAATTAACGTAGTCAGTCGCCTGAATTTACTTCCAAACTACGTAAATTAACGTAGCATACAAAAGTTTAAGAAAGTATTTTTTCTAGATACAACTTTTTTTCGTATCATTGAGCTGTCATTCTCTGATCACTGAAGCGAATCTAACCTCAAAAATAGCAGATAAACTGTTATATGAATTTCCAGCGAGCTACGACAAAACGACTAGAGAATACCTGAAGCTGTTTTCAGACCAAGTTGTTCACAGAGACGTTAATATTTCAGTTTGTGGATTTTTCAGAATTAATTTGGGTTTATTGATGTCGATTTTATCCGTTGTTACAACTTATTTCATTGTGTTATTACAATGGAAACAAATTTTTTAAATATAAATTACAATTTGTAAAGCGAAAAATGATTTCAATAGTACTTATATTGTGCAGCTAGTGTGCTAAATAAATCTTTATGCGTCAGGCACGATGTTTTCAACACGAGTAGTAGGCGAGCGTGCACGAGTCTTGGCAAGTGCGCAATTGCGAGCCGCATACGAGTGCTGAAAATATTGCGCTGCTAATTAGTTATCCGTGAATTTTTTCTGCACCATGTTCACACATCTATTACAACAATATACTGATATAAATTGACAGGATTTGAAACACTGAAGATGGCACGAAGTGTACCGAAACGTCAGTAAATAAATGTAATTTAAAAACTTCAGTTTTGCTTTTCATTGAACCTATTGCCAAGGGAGTTTTTGTTCCAACAATTTATAATTTATTATATTTACTTATCGTTTCCATGGTTACATGTTATGATTTTACTTGTAAAAATTAACCAAAGCATGCTTGTCAGCTAACTCTTTTTTGTCAGATCAGTTAGGTAGGTACTTCAGAAATCAGAACAAATGAACAGTTGAGTTTTTTATTTTCAAAATAATTACGTAACTATAAAGTTAAGAAAAAAAATGTTTTACAAAACTTTCTTGCAAAAATAAATCGAATAATAAACCGTTATGAAAAGTACACGATTACGACAAATAAAGCAACGTTATAGCACATATCTCTTCTGCACATGCGCCGATTACCCTCAAAAATGATAGGGCTCTTATTTTTTACATGCCAAACGTTCTACTAAAATTTGGTTTCGATCTGCTCAGCCGTTTGGCCTGTATCGTGCTCACAGTCCAACAGACTTTTTCCAAAAATATGTTTTTTGGACTCCGGTGACCTCGAAACGAAAAAATATTGCAAAATTGCGAAAAGTGAATTTTGACTCAAATTATTACCATTCCTCACTTGTGGAGTTGGAATGCTAACAATCTTTACATACGATAAAATGAAGTCGCTTTCCGCGTCTATCTGTCTGTCTTTTTAACCGCTAACTCCTCCTAAACCACGCAACGGATTTTGAAGCAGTTTTCACTATCAGTTAGATAATTTTTCACGGAAGGTTTATAAATAATATTATAGAGAACGAGCGAAGCGAGTGAGTAATGTAATTCTTAAACCACGCAACGGATTTTGATGCGGCTTTCACCATCAGTTAGATAATCTTTCACGGAAGGTTTATACAGGGTGGACCAAGTTATAGTAGCAATAATTCACCATTCGTTGGTCCATCGAAAAATAAGTAGACATGCATAATTTTATGTTTTTCCAAAACGCTTCCTAAGGGAGATACAGCCCTTCAAAGTCCAGTTTTAAAAATCAATACTGACAAGTGTCATAAATTATTTCAAAACCAAGTATCGCGTACTTTGTTGGTTTTTTTCATAAGTTATTTATTTGTTGTTTTTAATTTAATTAATGAATTATTTATTTAAATTCGTCAAACAGTAAAAAGTTTACAATTGTTGTACAAGATATCAGACCTATTATTTTCATAGGTGGCTATTTTAGAAGTGTTCTAAACTTTCAACTCTAATTATCTCGTAAACGAAGCCTCAAATCGAAATTTTGCAAAAGTGACTGTTTTTTTCTAAATTGAACAGGGAATTAAAAAAAAATGTTATTCTTTAAAAATATACAGTGGCGCAAGAAATAGGGCGGGAAAAGTGAAACAACCCCCCTGTATCTACGCCACCTGACGATTTTGACAAAAGTTACTTACGTCAAGTAATGAGTATCTATTGCATAAATACTTGTACCAAATTTGGTCAAAAACGCATTAATAACCTGAGAGTTAGGACAAAAAAAGAATTTTAAAACTGAACTTTGAAGGGGTGTATCTCCCTTAGGAAACGTTTTGGAAAAAAATAAAAGTATGCATGTCGACTAATTTTTCGATGGACCATCGAATGGTGAATTATTGCTACTATAACCTGATCCACCCTGCATATATAGCGAACGAGCGAAGCGAGTGAGTAGTGTATTGCACCCGAGTTTTCTGAGCACCCGGGCGAAGCCAGACGAGGCCGCTAGTACTTTTATAATATATACGAAGGCACTGTCGTAATTTAGATAATTGCTGGAACCATTAACAGTGAAATATTAATGTTTTTAAAATAACATACGGCTGTCAAAAATTGTAATAAATTTGTTATACTTATATATTTCAAATTACTTCAATTAATAGTCCAGTTTTGTGGAAAATTTCACTTAGCTAACAGCAACATTAATATTTCGACTCCATCAGATTGTATCCAAATTAAATAAATTTTGATTTTCTATAATCAGTACAAAAAAATTAAAATTCTAACTTTGTCTGCAATGTAGGACACCTTAGACCAAACTAGCGATTTTCTGTCAGTTTATTTGTTCCGGGGTAACTCAAAAACTACTGAACGGATTTTGATCGGATTTTCACTATAGTGGTTGTTATTATACAGGGCAGGATAGGCTAAATTATTATACCATCGCTATTGTACTAAAGGGGACTCAGTTGTAGTCAAAAAAGGACAGCGCCAGCGAGTGTAAAATATAACTGAATTTCTCAAATCAAATAATTTACAAGATACGTATTTATTTATCACTTTAACAGGGTCTGCACTTCAAGTTACTGTTAAAAACCTTTGGAGACTCTGTCGTCGTTATAGTTGAGTAGTTCGACTACTAGCATATAGAGGACTCTGAATGAATTGACAATCTAACTAACTTCAAAGTTTATTTTTATAAACGAATTAAATTTGAAATTTCAGCTATGACTTTTTTAATATTGTCCGGTTGTTTTCAAACACTTTTCAATGTAATGGGACTGTCATTTTTCGATATAAATGACAACAAAGTGAAAAAAATCTCCAGGAAGCAAATAATTTACAAAATAATTTTGATATTATGTATTTTTCTCCTCATTGTTGAAATAAGTTGGGAAGGAAAAGATGCCTTTGCTAAGTCAGTCCCTATTTTATTTGAAGGCTTCATTGCAGTTTTGGAAATTGTGCCTACGGCCTTGAATAGCCTTAAAATGGTTACACTTTGTAAAAATATCGACTTAGTAGACAGTGTATTAAACTTTAACAAAAACGAATTCTTCAAGACGCGAAAATCTAAAGTTTTAATTCAGTTATTTGTAATTACGGCATATATTTTTGTAATTGCTGGGACACTTTCTTATAATATTTATAATACTATGGATAATGTTATGTTTACATGTAGTGTTATTTTCTGGCCCTTTCAGTATGTCTTGATTTTAAAAATTTTCCAATTTATACATATTTTGTATGAAATTGAACAACGGCTCAAATATTTGAATAAAATACTTGAAAGTCAGTTTGGTTGCTCTAAAATTAAAAATAAAATGTTTATTACTATAAGTGGTAAAATTTCGAATTTGGAATATTATTCTATTTCCGGTAAGTACTTTCGATTTAGGATTCACTTAAAACCAATTTCTTTTGTCAGCCATTTTGTTTCAAAATGGCGGGCTGCCAATTAATAAAGATTAGTGGATATCCTGTATACTGATTCCACAAAACCAATGAAAACTTTACTATATTGAAGGACCTTAAAAATTACTATGAAAAAATAATATTTTTATACTTTTATAGAATTAATGAGAGTACACAATCAGCTCTGTGACAGCATCCACTTGGTTAACTCGACATTTGGCCTCGACTTGTTGCTTATCATTATACACGTCACATGCAGTGTTTTGTTTAATTTGCATATAATAGTGACGGTGACAACGCATCCACAGAATGACTTTATTGAAGTCACAGGACTTTGGAAGTTTTTACCAATAATAGGATTACTATGGGCACTGTCGATGCTAGTAAGTATTTATACATATATAACTAGCAGTCGGGTTCGGCTTCGTCCGGGTGCTAAGAAAACTCGGGTGCTAAGAATATTATTAATACAATTCTCACTCGCTACGCTCGTTAGCTCGAATTTTATTCATACACTGCACACTCACTCCGCTCGTTCGCTCGAAATTTGTTAATACACTACTCTCTCGCTTCTCCCGTTCGATCGAATTTTATTAATACACTACTCACTCGCTTCGCTCGTTCGCTTGAATATTATGATCACATTACTCACTCGCTTCGCTTGTTCACTACATTTCGGATCAAATTGTGACTCTAAACCATTCTCGAATCAACTTAATCACACACACAAAATTTCATCAAAATCAAAATTAAAGAGTAGAAAAAAACATACACGAAACAAGAGACAACTAAAAATTAGTCACTTTTGATGTAAAATATAGAGACCCGTTCTCCCACCACTATTGAAAAAAAAACTCGGGTCGCAGTGCCAAACCCTGCCGACAATATAGTGTATTTGCTAATACGCAGGCATTGTGGCATTATTATGTGAACTTAAGTTTATTTTTTGACAAAATAAAAAATTTAACCCCTTAATACATCCCTTAAAATAATTAAATTTTTCTAAATTTCAATATTAGACATGGATTTTATCAGTACACCAAATTAAATACACCCTTCCATAAGTAAATCCGTATCAACAAACTAGTGTTTTCATAAAATTTGAAAGTCCGGTTCTGTCGGGCCGATTTTATTAAAATTTTAGCAGCACATTTTGATCTTTACTAAAGAGTTAAATTTCAATTTTGAAACGATTCTGACAAATTTTTCGGTATTTTTGGGCCCAAAAACTTTTTGGAATCCCTAAATACAACCCTGAAAATGGTCCGATCGGGCCCATTTTAAATAGGCTTCTTGCGGTGATGGGTTCCAATGTGTGTACCAAATTTCGTTTCAATCGATTAAGTCTGTCGAGAGTTATCGTGTACACACATATATATATAAATATATATATATATATAAATATATAAATATATAAATATATAAATATATAAATATATAAATATATAAATATATAAATATATACATACATATATATATAAACATTTTCAAAAATGGTGCCAAAGTGTTCAGGAGGCTATGAAACGTCGAGAAATTTTGGTCCGACCCCTAGGTCCCGCCATCCGACCGACGCCAATAGTTTATGTGCCATATGGCAAATACACTAAAAACGATCTTTTGAAATTTTTAGTGTTAAAAAACCTACTTTTGATTAATATAGTGAGTCCGGCCCGGAAAACGGCGCCAAGGCGTCAGGTAAAACATATTTCATTATTTAATTCCCATAAAAAATCTTAAATTCACTGACTCGACAAATTCGAAAAAGGCGGTACACGACACTACGAAAATTTAACTTAGTCAGTATACAAAGTGTTAATTTCAATAATGACTTTTTTCTAGACACAAATTTTTTTCGTGTCCTTGAGCTGTCATTCTGTGATCACTGAAGCGAATCTAACCTCAAAAATAGCAGATAAACTGTTATATGAATTGCCAGCGAGTTACGACAAAACGACTAGAGAATACCTGAAGCTGTTTTCAGATCAAGTCGTTCATAGAGACGTCAATATTTCAGCTTGTGGATTTTTCAGAATTCATTTGGGTTTAGTTTTATCGATTTTATCCACTGTCACAACTTATCTTATTGTGATGTTGCAATGGAATAATACCTTTTAAATACTTATTATTAAAAAGGCAAGAAAATATTATGTTTAAATAGTTTTACATTAATTTATTGTTCTCGATATGCAAATATTTGTAGCAATTTCGTATTTGTAAGTATTTTTTTTAGTACTAAAAATTTTGTTGTTTGGTATTTAAAAAAAAAATTTTATGAACATTTGAGTGGAACTGAATAATTTTTTCAGAATTTTGTTAATAATCTGAATGTTACTTATCAAAGTTTTTTCGGTGGTGTCATCTCAGAATACCTAATCGTTATCTGAAAACACAAAAATTAAATTATTAATAATTAATAATTTTGTATAAAAATCTAAAGGGTTGTAAGTTAACATATTTGTAACTCATTTGTAAATTATTATTTTCTTTTCATCAATATAAATCAGTTTTAGAAATTGTTAGAAGTGCTCACTTCCTACAATTTTTACAATTGTTTTCAAGGATCAAATTGCTCTATTTAACAATAGCAACTTCGAATAAATCTTTTTTGCCAACTGCGAAATTGTTCATCGATGTGTTTTTCGACAGAGAAGAAAGTATTAATTTGCATTTGAGTTACGCATCAAGTAACAGATCTGTATCTCATTTGTAAAATTAATTTTTCTAATTTCTACTCGCATCGACAGGTAAAATACGAAACTATAGATTTATACTGTTTTTCATGCGACTTCTAGCTTTAAAACTAGATTTAGGACTGTAATTTTTTTGCAAAATGGCGGATCTTCATTTGGATAAAAACAAATGACATTCTTACACCTAGATCTAAAGCTATTTTTTATTGTAGATTATAGACGCGTCGACAACTTAGGTCATTAGCGTCTTAAATTACATTAAACAACAACTAACCTAAAACTAAATAACATCACAAAACTTCCATGAGCGCAGGTGGGATTCGAACCTACGACAGTCTAGTCTAGAGGCTGGTACCAAGTACGCTATCCACTAGGCTACACTGCCCTTGATTTAAAGTTGAAAGTTGTATCAGAAACCCAGCATTACACACGCCTACCTATACTTTCGTAATGTATAAAATATTGCATTATTGTACCCACGATTGTAGCCGTGCAATATACAGGGTGTCAAAAAAAGAATGGGACATAAAGTAACAGCTGGTTCCTTACAAAAAAATATTGCGATAGACCCCAACATGTCTATTCCGAAAGTTGATATTAAAAGAGATACAGGGTGTTAAAGTTTAATTTTTATTTTTATCATTATGACGCGGCATTTTAATAAGAAACATTGAATTTTTAAATAAAACTGTCAAAATTACCATGATAACGCCGCGCCAGCGTTTTCAAAGCCACCTATGTTCATTTGCCATTTAAAACCACATTGCATCGATTACTTTAAGTGCAAATATCTTGAAAAAGGTTACTCCTAGCCACTTTTACAAAGTATACCTTTTTTACGTAAAAATGAGGGAAAAATCAATTTTTTAATTCAGAAAAATAGTACGAGTGGGTACAAAAAAATTATGACTATTTGAATGAGGGAAAAGGTGCGTAAGTGGCGCCCCCTACAAGTAAGAGCCATACCAAGATCAGATTTGAATTTCTCATGTCAAAAAATCCCCATACACCAAATTTCAATAAAATGCCTAAATTATTTTAAAAGTTATTTAAGAAAATTAAAAATAAAAATTTAACTTTGACACCCTGTATCTCTTTTAATATCAACTCTCGGAATAGACAAGTTAGGGTCTATCGCAATATTTTTTTGTAAGGAATCAGCTGTTGCTTTATGTCCCATTCTTTTTGGGACACCCTGTATATTATTTTGAGCAGTCGACTAGGGGCACGAAATATGTGTTACAAAAAATATTGTATGCCACAAGTTTTCAAAATATCAGACAAACTACTTTACAAATTACCGACACATTATGACAACGCAACCAGAAAATTTTTGGAATTATTTTCACACCAAGTAACTCAAAGTAATATCAACATTACAGCATAATATTGTTTCTTTAAAATTGACCTGAGTTTAGTGAGATCAATTTTAACAAGTGTTACAACCTACTTAATAGGGTATTTGACTAAACATTTTTTTTGTGTTATATTAATAGAGCAGTAACTTCTTCATTCTGATTTCAAATAAGCTCAAAAATAATTTTTGAAATATTTATGTTAGCCCCGCCCGCTAAAAATCGTTTTTGCTCTACTGAAATATGACGTCAAAATTTCATGAACGTGCGTTTTATATTAGCTAATAATATTGAAACAGAGTGTTGAAAAATATCATTTTGTACCTATTATGTAAACAATTTAAGCTGCGTTGCTATCGATACATGTATTTTTTATTTAAAATTGACGTCACGCGGTGTTTTAAGTCACGTGTCAAATAAATTAAAAATCATGATTTTATTTGTTAATTTAATAGTACATTGTGTGACAAGTGTGCTAAATACATGTTTATGCGTCAGGCGCAATGTTTTCAGCACGAGTAGTAGGAGAGCGCTCACGAGCCTTGGCGAGTGCTGAAAACATCGCGCCTAACGCATAAATATTTAGCACACGTGTTGCACACTATACTTTATATAACACATGCATTGTTTTAGACTTTAATTGAATAATTTAATGACACTGACAGAAGTACAGGGCTTGAGAATAGCCGAGAGTGTAGCGGCGCTGTTGTTTACATGGCGTTACTATGGTTCCTCTATTACAAGTCCCCAGTTCCCGAGTTCTAGCCCGAGAGCTGGTAAAAGTGTCAATTGGATTTTCAATTTATTATTCAAAAACAAAAAAATAATAATGAATTGAAAATATGAATTGGTGCTAGGCCCAAATAACCTTAGCTGTTGGTGGTTTTTAAAATACAATTACAATACAATTGACAGAAGTACATCTCACAATAAAAACATTGGGCTCGATACAATATTTATTCACTTTGTTACCATAGTAACCATATTTCATTTATAACGCCGAAAAGAGGTACATAATGTTCATTAGATAACGGGTTTTTCAAATGTTTTTCCATTACTCATCGAAAAGCGTTTCATAATGGATCATGACGTCACTAGTCAACAAACGGTCATTGAAGGTCCGCAAAACTGATACGAAAAAACACTAAAAGCGTGCATGTGTTATATAAATATGTTTACGAAACTTAATTAATAAAAATAAAAATTCTAATAAATATTTAGAGTATAAACTTTCATTATAATAAAGTTTTATATTTTATTTTGATCACTGGCAAATACCCTATTGTGCTTTTGCAATGGAAGAAATAGATTTCTGAAAACGTTTTTAGAAAATGTCACGAGTTGAAAATTGTGTGGAGTTTTTCCTACTTTGTCTATTAATAAAGAGTTTAGTCACGTTTAACCACAATAATTTTATTAATGAATGTACATTTCAAGAGCTATGCTCCCATCTTCAGCAAATACTAAACTTTAGTTCAGTTTAGTATTTGCTGAAGATGGGAGCATAGCTCTTGAAATGTACATTCATTAATAAAATTATTGCATGGTTAGACGTGACTAAACTCTTTATTATTAAATTAAACCACAGTGCTCTTAATTATTCTTACTTTGTCTATGTTACAATTTACATTCGATAAAAAAATAAAAGAATTATCCTACTCGTATAGTATTTTCTTTATTCAAACAAAAAACAAAATGTGTTTAGGCTATTAACGCCATTAGCACTACTGCAATACGGCATATAAGTACAATATAAATACAACTTGGTTGCGTGACACTTAAGCTGCACCCTGTATAATCACTCAATTTTATTATAAAAATAATATTGACTTTACTATCGTTTGTTAAGACTAAAGCACTTCAAATCATTAAAAAAATCGTTTGGCTTCTTTTTATTGTTCGATTGATATCATCAATACTAGTGTTTTATAAACATTAAGGCGGTGTTAAACATGTGGCGTTGTGACAAATACCAAATGTTTGGCATTTGATGAACTATTTACTATAACATAGTTGTGAAACCACAAACATGTGCCTATTTGGCAAACTTGTGTTTTACAAACATTGGCCCATTTTGATGTGCCATTTTCCTGAGAGTAGTTCTTTCAATTATCCACGAGAGGCAACACTTGTGGTAGAGACAAACATTACATTTTAGTGGTATAACTTAATTATTAAATTATTATTATTATTATATTAATTAAATAATTAAGTTATACCACTCAAATGACACGACACTAATGAGGAATAAATAATGTTTGTCCCTACCACAAGTGCTGCCTCTCGTGGATAATTGAAAGAACTACTGGCTTATTTTCCAACCATAGACGGAAAACATATTTTAATATATATATATATTAATATATTTTAATATATTAATATATCCCATTAAAGGGTGTTCGAAATAATTTTCACTTTCATGTTAGGCTCTTGCTGGTACCTGGATTCACTTCATATCATAGCTATTGAATTAGCAGATATGAATTGACACTCGCATGTAGTGAAAATCTATTGATTCTGAAGCATATAAGGAGAATATACAGATTGCTAAATATTCAAAAGTATTAGGTATTTACATAGATAGCACTTTTAAATGGACTGTTCACATATCGGAAGTATGCAAAAAGTTGAACAAATATTACTAACAAATAAAGCAGTTAAAATATCTCTTTGATCAATCAAAATTAATAATAATATATAATACTTTTGTGTATTCTGCTCTTAAATATGGCGTCATAAACTGGGGCAGATCCACTGAATGTGTTCGACTGTTTGTTATACAAAAAAGAATTATACGGCTTATTTTCAATATGAAAAGATTAGACTCTTGTCGTGATGTTTTCCGTAAAAATAAAATCTTGACAATTTTTGCCATATATGCTCTCGAACTACTCAAACTAATGAACGATTCCGGATACTTCAATTCCAATCATAATAAAAACAAGCCATATAATACTAGACCAACTGAAATTGTGATACCTCATTCAACTACTTTTTATGAAAAATGTCCACTCTATACTGGATATAAAATATTTTCAAAATTACCTGAATATATAAAACGTGAACAAAATAAAAACAAACACAAAAAACGATTGAAGACCTATTTCACAGAATTAGAACCGTACAGTATTAATGATCTTTTGTAAACTTCTCTTTGTATATGACATATTATATCCTCTTTTTTTTGGGCTACGCAATAAAGATACTATTATTATTATTATGAAGGAAGAATTCCTTAAGAATTTTGCATCCATAAGCACCCTAAACTTCAGGTTCGTCACCGTCACACAAGGGATACTTGCGGAGCAAGGTGAAACTATAACCGCGTCTCAAACCATGAAATGGGCGATTACAGTGAGTTTGGGTCGTGCGCACGAAGTACACGGAGCGACCCAATAAGCACAGCCTTTTGCATGCGGCAGACTAGTGACTCAGCATTACGCTGACATGCCGGGATAGCTTTTATATTTGCCAACAGTGACGGTTTGGCTCCACCAAGAACACCAATTATAAGGACAATTAACTTAACAGAATAGTCTGGATACTGCTTCCTAACCTCAAAGAGAAGATCTTGATATTTTGTCCGCTTCTCAGTCTCCTTCGCGACTATGTTAGTTATTATATTATTAAATTAACAATCATGTCACGGTTGAGTATTGTAAGCTCATTCCGCCGCAAAGTGGAAAGGTTCAGGTTAGAATCCTGACTGTGACCATGGTCGGTAAAATGATTTTTTCCAATATGTTTCGAAACAATTACATATTTTAATGTTTAGTAAAAAGCAAACATTTGTCAATTTTTTTCAGATTTACAGCAGGTACAAGATATTTGCCAAAAACATTTGATATTTGGTATTTGACAAATGTAACATGTGTAACGCCGCCTTTATTAAATTTGTAAAATGTATTGTTATCCTAGAGCGTCTATAATTTACAATTCATTCATTATTGTCATAGTAAAAAGACATTTTATTTGAGTCTCGTGTCTTAGATTAAACAAAGCTCTTGTCTCCAGAATAAATTGAAGTAAAATTATTACTAACCAAGTCTCACTACAATTTTATAAAATTAAAAGGAAAAAACAATTCTTAATAAAAAACTGAATATTCTTAAAAAAGGAAAATTGTTAAGGAAAGAAACAGTGCGAGAAAAAATTAAAAAATTACCATTTCGAAAAGTTATAATAAAATAATTATTTTGAAATTTTTCATCATGATTTTTATTACAAAGTGTAACTTTTTTCGTGTAGTCCTGAACATAATGGGACTGGCACATTATAGCCTTTCAGCTGAAAGAAAAATTGTCAAAATAACAAAATTTCAAATTATATATAAAATTATTTTAATTTTTTTTTTGGTTGTTGCTTGGTTTTGGGTACATCAACGATTAAATAATTTTTTAGTATCTGTTTCAAAAGCCATTGATGGATTGTCCATAACACATACTTTAGAAAAATATGGAACATTTGTGAATATAAGTGTAACTATTTATAACAGAAATAACATGGATGACCTTAAGCAAAAAATCTCTGAAGTGGATGAAAAATTAAACATAAACACTGTTCAGTATTATAGAAAGCGGCACATTAAGAATATAATTCAGTTTAGCCTTGCTACTCTCAGTTTGTTTATCTTACTCGGATTTGATTTTTTTATTTGGGGCAGCATATACGGTTTTAAGGGACAAATCGTTCATTTTTTCGAAATATTTCCGCAATATTTTTCCTCACTGGTAATAATTCAGTTGATAATAATATTGGATGAAATTCAATACAGATTTAAGAGAATTAATGAAATGTTCGAAGGAAATTTAAAAAAATATTATGTGAAAATTGCACTATTTGTAACGGCAAAAACAGGCGGATTTGATTTTATATTAAGTAAGTATAAATTAATTAAAACTCGGGTCGCAGTGCCAAAACCCTGCCGACAATATAGTGTATTTGCTAATACTGGCATTGTGGCTTTATTATGTGAACGTAAGTTTGTTTTTGAACAAAATAAAAAATTTAGCCCCTTAATACATCCCTTAAAATAATATTTTTTTTTCTTAAT
Source organism: Mongoloraphidia duomilia (assembly GCA_039654895.1). NCBI lineage: Eukaryota > Metazoa > Arthropoda > Insecta > Raphidioptera > Raphidiidae > Mongoloraphidia > Mongoloraphidia duomilia. Next base: position 255,001 of record CM077527.1, on the reverse strand, counting down.
TTTAATATTTTTATCAATGCAACCTCGGTATCAAATTAAATACACCCTTCAGTAAGTAAAGCACTATCCACAAAACTAGTGTTTTCATAAAATTTGTAAGTCTGGTCCTGTCGGGCCGATTTTATTAAAATTTTAGCAGCACATTTTAATCGTTACTAAAGGGTTAAATTTCAATTTTGAAATGATTCTGAGAATTTTTTCGGCATTTTTGGGCCCAAAAACATTTTTCAACCCCTAAAAACCACCCTTAAAATGGTCCGATTAGGCCCATTTTAAGTAGGCTTCGTGCGGTGATAGATTTCAACGTGCCTACCAAATTTCGCCAAAATCAATTAACTCTTTTAAAAGTAATTACCCGCACACACACACACACACACACACACACATACATATGGTATATAAAAATAGACATTTCCAAAAATAGTGCCAAAGTGTTCAGGAGGCTATGAAACGTCGAGGAATTTTGGTCCGACCCCTAGGTCCCGCCATCCGACCGACGCCAATAGTGTATGTGCCATATGGAAAATACACTAATAAAGCAGATTATTTTAAAGGACATATCGTTTTTTTGAATTTATAATTTATTTTATTACATTTTAAATGAAGCTAAATCCCCCTATATTATTAAACGAGTAAATCTTGTATATATGTATCTATGTATATATGTATATATGTATCTATATAAATATTTTCTCGAAAACGGCTCTAACGATTTTGATCAAATTTACCGAAAAAGGGTTTCGGGGGCCAAAAAATCGATTTAGCTAGGTCTCATCCCTGGAAAAATTCGTTTTCCTATCGATTTTATCATTTTTAAAAACGGTTTTTTGACCTGTCAAAACATTGTAATATCGTGAGTAGGCTTTGGAGAAAACAAACTACTTTCATTATTTATATATGTCAAAATACTCTGACAGAATTTTTAACTTATTAAAATAATCTGTGAACTATTTGTATAGTAAAAAATAACAGAAATAAAAACTAAACATAATTATGTAAGTAGTTTTAACTAATATTTAAATAAATAGGTACCTAAGTATGTTATTTTTATATTACCTATATAAAATATGTATATTATGTACGTTAAATATAGTATGACGTATAATCTTACCTAGACTTTTTTTCTCAAAAACGAATAACGATTTTGATGAAATTTACAGAATGGGAATTTTTCGGGGCGAGAAATCGATCTAGGTAGGAATCTTGGTCCCAGAGGGGAGCAATTAAAAAAAAAGGGTTTTTTTATTTATAACTCGGTCAATTGTCAGATCGATTCGAAGCCTATTTCTACATAGATTTTGTATAATATATCACAAGGGTTAAAACTGTAAATGAACACTAATATAAGAAGTGTGTTGCACAATATGTAAATAATGACAAAGAGGCGGCCCGAAGGGGCGCACTTCTGGCACCACGAGTCTGTGTAAAAACACATCGATTTTTGAAAACTATTGTTAAGATACATACAAAAAAGTTTTGTTTAAAAATTTACACGGCGGCCCGAAGGGCCGCACTTCTAACGACGCAGGCATGCAGTATATCAAAACACATCGATTTTTAAAAACTATGGTGAAGATGCATGCAAAAAAGTTTTGCGCTGCAGGTTTATAGTCTGACGTTTGTTATTAAAAGATATAATATGAATTCTATTTCTTCGAAAATCGATTTTTGTGAGTTTTTTAGTAGGTACCTTCTATGCAAAAAAAATATTTGAAATTTACTGGAAGTTGCTAAGATGACATCACAGAGAAAAAGTACTTCGATAAAGTTGATATTGAATGTTTAAAAATGGATTATTGAGACGTCAACGGGCAAGCAGAATTTCATCTGATTCGAACATTTTTACAAGATACCTATTCAATCTATGAAAATCGGTTTTTGCGAGTTCTTCAGTCAACAAAACAATAACGGCTATAGATTTGAAAATGGCGACCTAAGTAATATTTACAGGAAAAAATTCGACTGATGACCAGTCCTATACTTCCCACCTAGTAAATATTTGCAAAAAATAAACACTCTTTTTTTTTATTCTTTGACTAGGCCCAAATAACCTTAGCTATTGGTGGTCTTTAAAACACAATTTAATTTTTATTCTTTGAAAAAAGCATGGCCCTCTTTTTTGTTTGGTGATCTACTGATGGCTAACTTAATATAGCAAAAATCATGGTTACCTTGATTTACGTACAATTTTTATTTTTTTTAGTAAAATATTTTTTTTCTCGAAAACTATACATTTTAGAGAAAAAAAATATTTACATTTTTTTCATATTATAACATCTAGAATTCATTTATATTTTTTTTTACCTATGTTAATACGTGACATTGAGGACGTTTTTTTGAATATCTCAGGATCCACTGAACCGATTTGACTCAAAATCTAATCAGATCTAAGTTAAAGGCTGATAAACACAATAGAACAATCGGCATGCCCGTATGTTGTTCCGTTCTTAAGATATCGAAGGCGAAAAATTGACCACATACACACACACACACATACATACACACATACACACACACATACACACACACATACACACACACACACACACACACATACAGACATCAGTCAGAAAATGATCTTAAACGATTGCTAGGGTCTCAAAACGTGAAAATCTCGAAATATTGTTTTCGGACTGAATCCATTACTTCCCTACCATAGTAGAGGTGGGAAGTAAAAATGCTTGATTCAAGTTGATACTTAGTTTTTACGCTTAAAAATACACATAGGTATTTAAAATATTTAACAGAAACAATTATTTAAATTATGTTTCAGAAATAAATTCGTTTCGGAATAATATTCTGAGAAAATAATATCTCACAGCATACAAGTACTATTTTTTTGAACTCATCCGAGCAAAGCTCGGCACCCAGATATTTATTACTTAACTGCATATCACATTAATATAATTAGGTACTTAAGAAGTCACAACAATATTTTATTAGTGTATTTGCCATAATATGGCACATACACTATTGGCGTCGGTCGGATGGTGGGACCTAGGGGTCGGACCAAAATTTCTCGACGTTTCATAGCCTCCTGAACAATTTGCCACCATCTTTGAAAATGTTTATATATATATGCATGTGTATATTATAGGGGGCTAATTTTAGTCGTAGTTAGGGGGGCAATTAGCCCTTTAGCACATCTAGTATATAGCGGTATAATTTTAACTTCAATGCATTTTATGTTGATATCATTACTTCTGGAGGTAAATAGGACCCCACTGTATTGATATGATGACGTCAGGGCTGATTGGCGAGCGTCTGAAAACGAACCAGGCAAACTAGAACAGAAATTAACAAGACTGGCTTGATATGATGTCTATAAGTGCGGTAGATAAAAAGATGTTTTAGCGTGGGTAAAAGAGAGAACGCAAATCGTTCTGCGAAGTAAGATACTGAATATTTGGTAGACTTTTGCATGAAGAGACTAGAGAGCGCGGCCGTTTGATACACATCGGTCTGTTAAACAATCAAAATTAAATGATTGAATATTCTGGCAAATAAAATACTTTTATTTTGGGATTTTGGATATTGATTTGTAATTTTCGTTTTGAAGCTGTATTGTTTTAGTCTTGGATTTTGGATTCGGCGTTGTTTTCTGCTTCGATTCCTGTATTGGTCGACCTTCCTAGTTTTCTTAATTCCCGAAAATTGATTTATTTTCCGTATTTCCATTGTTGGATTATTATTATTCGATTTAGTTAGCTTACCGTGCAAACAATAACCATAAAGAGGTCAAGCGCTTCTCCTCGTTTAGGGATTATAGGTTGCTGCTTTTGGATTTCCGTGTGGTTGTGTTGATTCTGGAATACGGGAATAATTTAATTTATTCCAGAAATTTTGAAGATTTTGCAATGATCCCGAAATTTTTAATATTCGCTATCATAAGTGACAATGCATAAAGTATCCCAGAATATTATCAAGTGTCTATCCCAGTGGGATAGATATGGTACTACAATATATCCCGAAAATATTAAAGGATCAAATCTAATATTTTATGAACATTTTACATTTCTGAATGTCGACCACTCTGCATAGTACTGGGTCAATTTAGATATTTACGTCAGAATTAACATGAATAATAATGCGTCGATTGTATTCCTGTAGGATTTCTTGCACTACATTGGGAATTTTAAAGAATATTTTGAATCTTATTACGAATTAAGTTTGAATTCCACGTCGCCAGTCTCTCGATTTTAAAGTGTTTATGTCTCTAGTCCTATGCTATGTATTTTCTTTTCAGGCTCAGGAATTTCCGTACAGGCACGGATTAAGTGTGAAATAATTGTTAAAAATTAATTATGTGAATTTCGTTATCGTTCCGGATCGCTTCATTATTTATGAAGATTTTATGTTGAGAATTTCGCTATCGTTAGGTTATCGTTTTGCTATCGTTCACTTATCGCTCGCTAACGTCACGCTAGCGTTTTGCGATTGATTAAGTAGGTTCTTATGAGGCTTCGAGGCCTATTGAATTAGGATTTTTGTCTTGATTGTTGGAAGTTCCGTAGGACCTGTGATTACAGGGCCGCCTTTTTATTTTTTGGTATCTCGAATACTGTGTGTCCCGATATTGTGTTCGTAATCTGTGTTTTGTTGGTAGTTTAGGTTAAGTTATCGTGTGGTTTTGGCCATCGAAATCACCTCTGATTTTTTCTGTTCATCTTGCTAAGAAAGTAACAGCGTTAGGCCTGGGATTTAATATAACTGTGATTGTGGTTCTGGACTCTGTTCCGGAATATTTTTCGGATCTCTTTTGGCCAACGTGGTTACCGTTTTCGAATTATCCCTAATTGTGACCACTCTCGCGTCTCAGCTTGGACGACCTGAGACTTACGCAGTGTGGCCCTATAAGTTCTGGCGCCCTTTGATCTCTCGGTCGGTATCTGGCCCACTAAGTAATTTTCCAACGAGGTCCGTCTCTGGTTAGGTGATACTGAGTGTAGAGGTGACTTCAAATTTAAATTGAATTATTGTGACGCACGATTTATTGTGTGCGTTCACATTTTGTGTTGTCCTAAGTGTCGAGTGGTAGGTGGTTGGGTTTTTTATTGCCCATTAAGGACTTTTCCTGTACTTAAATTTTGAGGCTGCTTTCCAAAAAACAAGAGCGATCGTATAGCTAGATAATAATTTTTGTTTTCCGACCCATGACCCCGCGCCGTCGGTAGCTAGCCGCGCAACCGATTAAATTCGGGTCTTTAGGAGCAAAAGCCATTGCTATAAATTAGCGTCCAAACGAGGGGCAATTGCTATAATATATATATATTTATGTGTGTGTGTGTGTGTGTGTGGGCAATAACTTTCGAAAGAGTTAATTCATTTTAACGAAATTTGGTAGGCACATTGGAATCCATCACCGCACGAAGCCTATTTAAAATGGGCCCGATCAGACCATTTAAAGGGTTGTATTTAGGGGTTCCAAAAAGTTTTTGGGCCCAAAAATACCGGAAAAATTGTCAGAATTGTTTCAAAATTGAAATTTAACTCTTTAGTAGAGATTAAAATGTGCTGCTAAAATTTTAATAAAATCGGCCTGACAGGACCGGACTTCCAAATTTGTTGATACGGATTTACTTATGGAAGGGTGTATTTAATTTGGTGCAGATGTTGTACTGATAAAATCCATGTCTAATATTGAAATTTATTTAAGGGATGTATTAAGGGGTTAAATTTTTTATTTTGTCAAAAAACAAACTTATGTTCACATAATAATGCCACAATGCCTGTATTAGCAAATACACTATATTGTCGACAGGGTTTGGCACTGCGACCCGAGTTTTATTATTATTATAATGTATGATTATGTTTTCAGTACAAACATTTATGCAATCTCACAATCAATTATGTGACTCTATCAATTTGATTGACAAAGTTTTTGGTTTCAATATTTTGCTAGTAATTCTCCAAGCTTCGATACTTCTTTTGGCATACACTTGTTCATCAATAATAACGCATTTTCCATTAAATGACGAAATTAACAGGAGTTATTTTTTATGTGTCTCAGTTGGATGGTTCTTTTATTTACTGGTAAGCAGCTCAAGTTATAGGTGATTTGAATTTAAACTGTTGAAATTTCAAGTGATTTTGCGAAATAGTTAATAGTATTATCCAAGAGTTTAAGCTTTCACGACCGGCGTTGTTCCAAACCTTCATAGTTTCAGGGCTTGCAGGCCGTGGTCCGATGGTATTTCTACCTGACGTATCGTCTACAACTGGAGTAGACATTTTCAGAGGCGATGTGTCATCGGTCAAAGTGGATCCTCCTTAATGGCTCACAGATAAGATACATTTTGAAACGCGATTTGTCAGCGATCAAAGTGTTCTCCTTGACGGCTCACAGGCTAAGAACATCAACGACTGGTATCCTCCTTTCTTTTATGCTAAATGCCAGTGTGTTCTCCGTTCGGTCGTAGTCGGTCTTTCTGTGATTGGTCAATTGTCTTTACCTGTGTGCCGCCAAGGAGAGACAGTTCGACCGCTACCACATCGCCTTTGAAAATGTCTACCGCAGCTGTAGACGAAACGTCAGGTAGAAATACCATCAGACCACGGCCTACAAGCCCGGAAACTATGAAGGTTTGGAATCAACAACCTGTTTCTCAGGAACTGTGCGTATGAGGACCTGTTAATAGGAACTTTCTTTCTTAGACTGTAAATATAAACTGCCCCATGTTATTAAATTTTACAAATTACTCTACCATCATTTTTTCAGATACTAATGTACACCTTATCTGCTAGCTGCCATTTTGTTTGTTCAGAAGCAAATCTAACTGCGCAAATAATAGATAAACTGATAAGTCAACTTCCTGAAGATACCAGCACTTCTACAAGAAAACTTTTGGAGCTATTTTCAGTTCAAGTGATCAACAGAGATCTGTTTTTGACAGCTTTCGGATTTTTCAAAATCGATAAGAGTTTGATTTGTTCGATTTTAACAACAATAACAACATATTTGATTGTGTTGTTGCAATGGAAGGATTAGTTCCATTCGATTATAGACTTTGAGAGTATAAAATTGGTAAAGGGATAGATGTCGTTCCGTTTGTACAAAAAAGCAGCAGCTGACCATTCAAACACGTGACAGATACTAAGAGAATTTTGGACAAGTAAATGTGAATCCGACGTTTGTGAATTCGAATTTTCGTATTACTCCAATACTTTTTAAAAAACTTGCAAATACGTTTTTTGAAGTTATACTTCTTTAGCGATGTTAGTGAATTGGCATGACCTCGAGGCAAAAATTACCGACTCAAAAATTAATGAAACGCTGACAGGGATAAAACGCCTCTACCGATTTGGATCAAATTTACTGAAAAGGGATTTCGGGGGACAACAAATAATAATAATAATAATAATATTATTAATCATTTTGACTACACAGTAGGTATATGACAAGTCAGAGAGAAAGCAGATTATATAATAATAAATTCAGATACTTTATAAAACATTTTAAGCAGTAAAAATTTCTTCACAGCATTTTTAAATTTATTTAGATTTTTAATATTTTTTATTTCTGTTGGTAGACAGTTGTAAGCTTGAGTAGCGCTAACCATAAAACCATCGTTTAATACTTTCAGCATATGCTGAGGTGTCACATAGCAATCATTATGACGCGTATTATGACTATGAATTTGGTTTAAGGTGCTTACTCCAAGCTTACTTATGTGGGTTCTGAAAAATGTTAAAATTTTTAATATATAAATACAGGCAACCGGCAGTATTTGCAGCTGTATGAATAGTTCTTTGCTGTGATGATGTTGTCCAACGCCACATATTATCCTCAACGCTCTTTTTTGCATCACGAAAATGTTATCTAGTTGAGACCTACCCCAGAAGATGATTCCATATGTGCAGTGACATAAGAAATGGGCATAATAGACCATTATAAGCGATTCCATTGTTGTTATAGGCTTGAGTCTCCGTAGTAGACAGCAAGCTTTGCTCAATTTTATATTTAGATCCGTATGTGATGATGCCAGGTGATTTTATGGTCTATCGTGGCTCCCAAAAATTTTAAAGTTTCAACTTGACGAATTGTACTGGAGTTTATGCTGAGCAGAAAGCTTTCATTATAAGTAGCATTTTTAGGTAGATAACACATAAATTGAGTTTTTGATTCATTTAGCTTAAGGTTGTTATCGTTACACCAGTTACGCATGGTGGAGATTGCTGATTGTGCATTTTTCGATCTAGCTTCTCATCACAGGATAAATTCATTTTCTTATAGATATTATAATTATAAAAATCAATTTTTTGACGTTTTAAAATAGTGTAAGCAGGCTTTGTCTGTGCATTGTATAGATGTAATGATATTCATTCTATAGGCAGACAAAAAATGCAACAACAAACACTGGAAAATGATGCTATAATTTTTAAAATAAATAAATAAAAACAAATAAAATTATTTTCATTTAATAGTGGCCTATATATAAAATTACTCAACTTTAGTATAAAATATCATTTTCGCTGTCATTTCTTGAGACAAAAAAAGCACTTAAAATGATTAATTTTTATAAATAATAGTAATTGGTAGGTCATGGGAAAGCGAACATAAATAAATAAAAACTACTAATTTATTGATCGATTGATATATCAAACGAGTTTCTGGTTAGCATAATAAAACTAGCAAAATAAAACAATTATTGTTAATTCGAGCCTCGTGGGAAAAAGACTTCCTTTGGGTGCTCGCCCCAGATTAAACGAATTAATTAATTAATTCGAATTAAAATTACGAACCACATTTCAATACAACTTAAAAAAATTAAGAGAAAAACAATTAACAAAAATTGTACTTTGTAAAATTACGAAAATTGTTAATGATAACCGAAAAAGTAATTTTTGGAATAATAAGACGAAGATTTTAAATCTAAAACTATTTTGAAATTTCATCATGATTTTTATTACAAATTGTGACTTTTTTCGTGTAATCTTGAACATACTGGGACTGGCACATTACAGTCTTTCAGCTGACAGAGAAATTGTCAAAATAACAAAAGTTCAAATAATGTATAAAATCATTTTAATTTTTTCATTGATGGTTATTTGTTTCTATGCAAATCAAAGTTTAGATCAATTGGCAGACATACATTTGAAGAAATTCGATAAATTGATCACAACAAGTCTTCTAGATAAATGTATAATATTCTTGAATTATTTGACAGCCATTTTGAATATTGGTGTAACTATTTATAATAGAAATAACATGGTTGATATCAAGAAAAAAATCACCCAAGTTGATGCAAAATTGAACATAAACAGTGATCAGTATTATAAAAAGCGGTACATTAAAAATATAATTCAGTTAGGCCTTGTTACTATCTGTTTTTCTATTTTAATCACATTCGATTTTTTAATTTGGGGCAAGGTATTTATTGCTTTAATCGTTTATTTTTTGGAAATAATTACCGAGTATTTTTCAATTGTGGTAATAATTCAATTGATAATAATGTTGGATGAAATTGAATACAGATTTAAGAGAATTAATGAAATGTTGGAAAAAAAATATCGAATATCTCATGTAAAAATTGCAATTTTTGTAACTACAAAAACAGGTGGCACTAATTTTATATCATGTAAGTAAAAAAAAAAGGGTGTGGATCTCGGGACCCCCGACAGATGTGAAACATCAAAGAAAACGTTATTGAACTCGGTGGTATTCTCTATGTAGTAGTATATATTTTTTCAAAAGCAGCAACTAACTGTTATGCTGACGTAATCCTATATACTGCACTGTAACACACGCGGTTGTTTTACCGTGCCCGAGCGCGCGGAAGCCTAAAGAGAGAGAGAGTGCTGCAGTGGTGGGGAGAACAGCAGCGAAAGAGCGGACCATAAATTTCGTTGCATATTTCCCCTCACGCGGCTGTTCACAGACCGACATAAGATGTTTCACATCAATAACAGTTTAGTCACTTGTTACCACAACAATAATTTTAATAGTGAGTGTACATTTCGAGTGCTGTATGCTTTCATCTTCGGAAAATACTAAATTGGTTTAGTTAATAGTGATGCTTTAGTCGATGATCTCGATTGTTCACACATCTCAATGACTCTTGATGGTTGTCACTTGGACTCGATTGTTGTTGTTTCATAGTTCACCGAGACCGAGTCGCATAGTACTGAATCGTACACTGTCGACAGCCACATAATATATACAATCATTCATCACTCAACAACTGTGGTCGATCGACTCGACCACAGTTGTTGAAATTAGTGATGCGCGATACGAAATGTTTTAGTCGATTGTCTCGATTGTTCAAACATCTCAATGACTCTTGATGGTTGTCACTTGGACTCGATTGTTGTTGTTTCATAGTTCACCGAGACCGAGTCGCATAGTACTGAATCGTACACTGTCGACAGCCACATAATATATACAATCATTCATCACTCAACAACTGTGGTCGATCGACTCGACCACAGTTGTTGAAATTAGTGATGCGCGATACGAAATGTTTTAGTCGATTGTCTCGATTGTTCAAACATCTCAATGACTCTTGATGGTTGTCACTTGGACTCGATTGTTGTTGTTTCATAGTTCACCGAGACCGAGTCGCATAGTACTGAATCGTACACTGTCGAGAGCCACATAATATATACAATCATTCATCACTCAACAACTGTGGTCGATCGACTCGACCACAGTTGTTGAAATTAGTGATGCGCGAACGAAATGTTTTAATCGATTGTCTCGATTGTTCAAACATCTCAATGACTCTTGATGGTTGTCACTTGGACTCGATTATTGTTGTTTCATAGTTCACCGAGATCGAGTCGCATAGTACTGAATCGTACACTGTCGAGAGCCACATAATATACAATCGTTCATCACTCAACAATTGTGGTCGAGTCGATGGTCGATTGTGCAATAATCGCGTAAATACGAATTTAACAGTGAAGGGATCACAGAGTACCGACTGAACAGTGAACAGTGAACAATCAACGAGTCGCGTGAACGTCAGTCGACTAGCATATAACCTTGAATCGCGATTGTATGTATTCTCATTCGCTGCTGCTGGGTTTCAGAAAGCGTGGTCAAAAAATCTCTCAGCGCATGAAGTACAGTTTTTTCTTCAGGCGCTAACTAATAATAATAAATCACGATTATTTTTTTTCAGCACAGATATTGATGCACTCTCATAATCAATTATGCGACACTTTAAACTTACTTAACACAGTGATTGGGTTCAATATTTTGCTATTAATTCTCCAAGCTTCGACGATTCTTATGGTCTACATTTATGGATCAATAGTTTTCTTGACGGATTTGCATTTGCTATTGGATTTTGGATTGAATACTACTTATTTTGTATGTATTTGTGTTGGGTGGTTCCTTTATTTACTGGTAAGCAACTGTCCTCAGGAAATCTCAACATTTAGGGAACAGGGTTCGGTGATTAAAATAAGTAAAAAAAATGGGTATCCAAATCTTCATGGTTTCCGGGCTTGTAGGCCGTGGTCCGGTGGTATTTCTACCTGACCACCGGACCACATACATACCCATTTTTGTGCAAGCTTTCACGGTCGGTATTATTCCAAATCTTGATGGTTTCCGGGCTTGTAGGCCGTGGTCCGGTGGTCAGGTAGAAACACCACCGGACCACGGCCTACAAGCCCGGAAACCATGAAGATTTGGAACAATGCCGGCCGTGAAAGCTTGCACAAAAATGGGTATGTTTGTATCACAGGTACAAACAGATGACGTGAATACCGTTAAACACAAATAATTGTGTAACATTTCCATGTCCATAAATTCGACCTGCCCTATAATGTATGTATGTATGGGTCAAAATTAGTGATTGAAATTTGACCCACTACCTATGTTATCCAATTGAGCTGAAATTTTGCAATATAGTATATCTAATATCGTTCTAAATCCAAAATGGCGGACATCCCAAGATGGCGCGGCTTACCATTTTCTTTACAACCCCCGTAAAATGGGTATCAAATGAAAGGGTTTCATTAGTAGAATATGATAAGCTACGAAAAGTCATTCTAAATTTAAAATGGCGAATGCCCCAAGATGGCGGATTACCTTTAATGTATACCTTACTGGTTTACATACAGTATATTACATGTCAATCACTTTCCCTGTTTCCGTTACAACTAATATTTCTAAAATTCCACCCCAGTATGAGAAATTAGACGTTATTAACGTCAAAAAATAATTATTTATGATAGAAAATAAAGGTTTACCCCACTGATGCATTGTAAATAGCAATTTCTCCGTATTTATTAATTGTAGATTATAGACACGTCGACAACTTAGGTCATTAGCATCTTAAATTACATTAAATAACAACTAACTTAAAACTAAATAACATCACAAAACATACACATGAGCGCAAGTGGGATTTCAACCCTCGACAGTCTAGTCTAGAGGCTGGTACCAAGCGCGCTATCCACTAGGCTATACTACCCTCGCAATTTCTCCGTAACGATTGAGAATCGGACGTTTATAGTAATTTTTTTGTTTATTTTAATCACCGAAACCAACTCCCCAAATATTGATGTTCCCTCCCCAGTATATCCAAAGTATATCCAAAGTATATCCAAAGTACGTAATCTTATTAAATTTCACAAATTACTCTTTTTTCAGATATTAATGTACACCTTATCTGCTAGCTGCCATTTTGTTTGTTCAGAAGCTAATCTGACTGCACAAATAATAGACAAACTGATCAGCCAACTTCCTGAAAACATCAGCCCTTCTACAAGAAAACTTTTGGAGTTATTTTCAGTTCAAGTAGTCAACAGAGATTTATTTTTGACAGCTTGCGGATTTTTCAAAATCGATAGAAGTTTGATTTGTTCGATTTTAACAACATTAACAACATATTTGATTGTGTTGGTGCAATGGAAGAACTAACTCGATCCGATTAGAGTAAATTTCTGGAGTGTATAACTGGGAGGAGAGGTCAAGATGTCGCTTTGTTTGTTACAAGGACTAGTAACCGTGTCCCTCAGGAGGAACATTGGAATGTAGTTGTTCTCGCAATTGCATTCCAATGTTCTTTGGGAATTGGCGTTCCCAGGACCTCGAGCTCGTACCAGTCGGTTTGTGTATCCCGGCTGGCAACAAATGGATTATTAATTGTTGTGTTGAAGACGCTAATCTACAATAATAATAAAATACTCGGGTCGCAGTGCCAAACCCTGCCGACAATATAGTGTATTTGCTAATACAGGCATTGTGGCTTTATTATGTGAACTTAAGTTTGAACTGTTTGTTTTTGTGTAAAATAAAAAATTTAACCCCTTAATACATCCCTTACAATAATATTTTTTTCTTAATTGCAATATTGTTATGATAACAGCATCTGCACCAAATTAAATGCACCCTTCGGTAAGGAAATCCGTATCCGCAAACTAATGTTTTTATAAAAATCGTAAGTCCGGCCCTATCGGGCCGATTTCATTTAAATTTTAGCACCACGTTTTAATCTTTACTAAAGGGTTAAATTTCAATTTTGAAACGATTCGGACAATTTTTTTGGTAATTTTGGGCCCAAAAACATTTTTCAGCCCCTAAAAACTACCCTTAAAATAGTCCGATCGGGTCCATTTTCAATAGGCTTCGTGCGGTGATGGAATGCAACGTGCCTACCAAATTTCGCCAAAAGCAATTAACTCTTTCAAAAGTAATTGCCCGCACACACACACACACACATACATATATATATATATAAAAATAAACATTTCCAAAAATGGTGCCAAAATGTTCAGGAGGCTATGAAACGTCGAGAAATTTTGGTCCGACCCCTAGGTCCCGCCATCCGACCGACGCCAATAGTGTATGTGCCATATTATGGCAAATACACTAATAATAGTAACCGTCAACCCGACGCTGGTAAATTCGAAGCGATTGGTTTTACAATAGCATTATTCTACAGGCAAGGCCACAATTTGCCTTCTAACTTTCATATTATACAGTGTGTCCACGAACTCATTCTCAACATGGGGATCTTATGGAATCTCCGCTATTATGAGAGATAGAGATTTGGTAAAATGAGATGAAGTATTCCTTAGGTAAAGTTGTATCAAATCACATAAATAAAGTTTAAATATTTTCCGTAGTTTAGGCGCTATATTAAGAAAAAAGTAAATTTTCGAATTTTTTATTTTTGCCGATGACTGATTTATTTTAACACATAGTCAAATTTAGTTTGCACTTTCATAAGTCAGTTTTTTAATACCAATTTCGTGGTGTATTCAGAACTACGCAAAATATTTAAACTGTAGATATTTATGTGATTTAATACAACTTTACCTAAGGATTAATTCATCTTATTTAAGCAAATCTCTATCTCTCATAATAACGGAAATTCCCAAAGATCCCCATGTTGGGAATGAGTTTGACGTTTGTGGACACGGTGTACAAAATAAGTATATTTAAAAAAATATCCAAACTTACGTATTTTTTAATTACTTTTTGCTTGTAAGTTATTTTCAAAGTCCACTTATAATAATAATAAAAATAACGAAAATAACGAAAAATAATAATAATAATAGAAAAACAGAAAAAAGAGTCAAACATTTTAAAATAAATAAAGTTATCTATAAGGTACTTAGGTAAGGAATCTAATCATGTTGATTAATTATTAGGTAATAATTTTCATTGTTAGTATAATAATACCGTAATTTCTCATTTATCTTTATTCCATATTATACTATAGATATTAGATATAATTACTCAAGTTTATACTATTTTTCTTTCTCTTTTTTTATGTCGCTTAAAAATAATCGAAAGCTTTTAAAATAATTAAAAATTAATTGACTTCATTTAATTGAGCAATTGACAATGCTAGTTTTCTGTTAGCATTAGTAAAGTAAAATGAGATAATTATAATTTAAACTTTTCCTTTGAGTGTCTTGTTTTAGATTAAACGAATCAATTATATTCTTCGGAATAAATTGAATTAAAATTGTGAACACTTTTAAAATGATTAAAAAAAATGATCTCTTTTTATTGACTAATAGACAATGCTAGTTTTTTGTTAGCATTAGTAAAATGAAATAATTATAAATTGTTTTAGATTAAACGAGTCAACTGTTTTCTTCCGAAAAAGTTTCTATTAAAATTGTAAACCAAATTTCAATACAATTTTTGGTATAAAATTTAGAGAAAAAACAATTAAAAAAGGTCGAATAATGTTGTAAATTATTATCGGAAATTGTAATTGAAAAATAAAAAAAAAATCAGCCTTAAATAATATAAAGACAGACCTTCAATAAAAAAACAACCGAGAGTTATTTTTGGAAAAAACATCATAGTAAAAACTTTGTGGATCTATTTTGAAATTTCATCATGATTTTTATTACAAAGTGTAACTTTTTTCGTATAATCGTGAACATAATGGGACTGGCACATTATAGCCTTACAGCTGAAAGAAAAATTGTCAAAATAACAAAATTTCAAATAATGTATAAAATTATTTTAATTTTTTCTTTAATGGTTGTTGGGTTTTGCATAAGTCAAAGAATGTACTATTCGGACGACATAAACTTGACGGAATTCGATGAAGTGTCCATGTCAGATATTTTTTATAATTGTACACTCATCATGAACTATTTGGCAGCCATTTTAATTATCAGTGTAACTATTTATAATAGAAATAGCATGGTTGATATCAAGGAAAAAATCACCGAAGTTGATGCAAAATTGAAAATAAACTCTGTTCAGTATTATAAAAAACGGCACATTAAGAATATAATTCAGTTAGTTCTTGCTACTGTTTGTTTGTTTACCCTCATCGGATCTGATTTTTTAATATGGGGCAACATGTTCGGTTTTAGCACACAAATCGCTTATTTTTTGGAAATGTTTCCCCAATCTTTTTCCACTCTAGTAATAATTCAGTTGATAATAATGTTGGATGAAATTCAATATAGATTTAAGAGAATTAGTGAAATGTTGGAAAAAAAATATAAAAAACCTTATTTAAATCACGCAATTTTTATAACTACAAAAACAGGTGGACCTAATTTTACATCAAGTAAGTATTTAATAATGTTTTTTGTTATTATTCATAGCTAATTCGACGTAAAATATATACTGACAATTTTTTCTTCAAACGGTAGATGAGGACAGTATGGCTCAGTTAGTAGCGTCGCGGCCTCTGAATCGGACTGTCGTGGGTTCGAGTCCCGCCTCTGCTCATGGATGTTTTGTGATGTTATTTAGTTTTAAGTGATATTTATGTACATTTGTTGTATTTAAGACGCTAATGACCATAATAACGCGCCTACAAAGTCCACATCATGAGAGAGTCATGTTTTTAATGATTTATACAGAAGTTAATAACTTTAATAAAAATAAACTAAATCGTAACTTAGTCTGTAATTGTAAAGTTCTAAGGACTAGAAAAGCGAATTTTTCGTTTTCATAATTTTTTTCCTGTTTTTCAAATTTCAATCTACCTATATATATTTGTTTGGTTGTACGCGCTAATCTCAGGAACTACTGGTTCGAATTGAAAAATTATTTTTGTGTTGGATAGTCCATTTATCGAGGAAGGCTATAGGCTATATAATATCACGCTACGACCAATAAGAGCGGAGCATCAACGAAAAATGTTGCAAAAACGGGAAAAAAATTTCCTTTTGAGAGCTTCCGTTGCGTGCGCTGCGTAAACGGTTAAAGTTACGCAAAAATCATGTATGACGGAATTGCTCCCGGAAGGTTTATATATATAGCGAACGAGCGAAGCGAGTGAGTAATGTAATTATAATATTCAAGCAAACGAGCGAAGCGAGTGAGTAGTGTATTTATAATATTTAAGCGAACGAGCGAAGCGAGTGAGTAGTGTATTGCACTCGGGCTTCCTTAGCACCCGGGCGAAGCCGGACGGGGCCGCTAGTGCGTATATAAAAGGGTTCCTGGTGTCACATAGCGGGGGGATATCAAAGCTATATGACATGTGCGGGGGGATATCAAAGCTATACGACATGTGCATGCGGGGGGGATATCAAAGCTTAATGACATGTGCGGGAGGGCAGTATAGCCTAGTGGTTAGCGTGCTTAGTGCCGCAACCTTTGGACTGGACTGCCGTGGGTTCAAATCCCACCTGCGCTCATGGATGTTTTTTTTGATGTTATTTAGTTTTAAGATAGTTGTTATTTAGTGTAGTTGAAAGACGCTAATGACCTGAGATGTCGACGCGTCTATAATCTACAATAGACATGTGCGGCGGATATCAAATATTTTTTCACTTGGTATTGGACGATCAGGAAAACGAATGCGATATAACTGTCTAGCTCTTCTATTTTTTAACCACTCACCGTAAATAATAATCATATCAACGTATTTTTCCGTTGTAAATAAATTTGGCATTTCGCAAAACCAGTACCTATAAGAAAAAAAACTCGGGTCGCAGTGCCAAAACCCTGCCGACAATATAGTGTATTTGCTAATACAGGCATTGTGCTGTTATTTTGTTTTTGGACAAAATAAAAAATTTAACTCCTTAATACATCCCTTAAAATAATATTTTTTTTCTTAATTTCAATATTATTATCAATGCAACCTCTGTATCAAATTAAATACACCCTTCAGTAAGTAAATCACTATCCGCAAACTAGTGTTTTCATAAAATTTGTAAGTCCGGACCTGTCGGGGCGATTTTATTAAAATTTTAGCAGCACATTTCAATCTTCACTAAAGGGTTAAATTTCAATTTTGAAACAATTCTGAGAATTTTTTCAGTATTTATGGGCCCAAAAACATTTTTCAACCCCTAAAAACCACCCTTAAAATGGTCCGATTGGGCCCATTTTAAATAGGCTTCGTGCGGTGATGGATTGCAACGTGCCTACCCAATTTCGTCAAAATCAATTAACTCTTTCGAAAGTTATAGCCAGTACACATATATATATCTATATATATATATATATAGGATGCCGAGCTGAACCGACTCACTTAAGTAGGCTATAGTTGACAACGACGACAAACAAACAGACAGTTGACGACGGACCGACTCAGTGTAAAGACGTGTTGACATTGTGTTAAATACTATTATTTTTGCTAGTTCTGTAACCATTTAAAATATGTAAGCTTCAATTTATTAAAACCATTAATTAATAAGATGTATTAATTATTATCATCAACGCCCACACATATATATATATATATATATATATATATATATATATATATATATATATTATATATATACACAGACATTTCCAAAAATGGTCCAAAGTGTTCAGGAGGCTATGAAACGTCGAGAAATTTTGGTCCGACCCCTAGGTCCCGCCATCCGACCGACGCCAATAGTGTATGTGCCATATGGCAAATACACTAATAAGGAAACCTAACTTACACTGTTTAATTCTGGGTTTCCTGTACAATTTTAACAGGCTGTTTTCTTTAATCACGCTTATAAGTGACAGTTGTTATGGTAACTGACGATGAAAACGTTTTTTTTTTTGTTTTCCCGAGTCATGGCTAGCTTGATTTAAAGTGTTAAAATGTCCATTTTCTCAGTTATTTATTAACCGATTTTCAATTGGAAAAAACGATTGAATAGAGAATTGAAAATCCTACAAGAAAATATAAAAAATATACATAATGTCATTTAACATTTTAAAGTTAAGGGTTGATTTTTTAAGAGTGGCTTTTTTATAAGCATTGTTTTCACTATTATTTTAAAGTAGGTATAGTTATGATGTATTGTCTTTGTCCCACTCAAATATCTCAAACAGTTTAGGAACTAGAGCCTGGGTAAATCGTCGTGGGACACCCTGTATATAGTAAATATTATTTTTTACTTTTTAGTCTTTAGAATAACGTCACATATATTATCGTATTTTATCCGTCAAACCCTTTCATTTGATACCCATATCAAGAGGATTGTAAAGAAAAGGTAATCCACCATCTTGGGGCATTCGCTATATTGGGTTAAGATTGTTAAGAATGACGTCACGTAGCTCATCGTATTCTATTCGTAAAGCCCTTTCATTTGATAGCCATATTAAGGCGGTTGTGAAGCAAAACGTATTCCGTCATCTTAAGGGGTAATCCGCCATATTAGATTTAGAACGATATTAGATATGCTATATTGCATTGTCACCAGACTTGTACACGTGTGAAAAATTTCAAAGCTCTAGCTCACCGAGATGTTAGTTTAAAATCGATTGCAAAATTTGTACCGAACAGACAAATAGACAAGAAAAGAAAGCGAGTTAATAAAAACGTGGAAAGCGGCTAGTAAAGATTACAGGAAAACTAGAGCAAAAGATTTACGGAACCCTCAACGCATGAAGTACGGTTTTTTCTTCACGGGGTCCACTAATAAAAATAAAATTATGATTTTTTTTCAGCACAGACATTGATGCAATCTCATAATCAATTATGCGACACTTTAAACTTACTTAACGCAGTGATTGGGTTCAATATTTTGGTAGTAATTCTCCAAACTTCGATGATTCTTCTAGCATACATTTATGGATCAATAATTTCCATGACGAATTCGTATTTGCAGTCGATTTTTGGATCAAACACGAATTATTATTTTCTTTGTAAATCTGTTGGATGGTTCTTTTATTTATTGGTAAGCAACAGTCTGTCCTTAGGGAAGAAATCCCAATATTTGGGGAATAGGTTCCGTTTATTAAAACAAACATTGTACTCCCCAAATATTGATGTTCCCCTCAGTTACCATGCATTTTACAAATTACTCTATCATAGTATCACCCTTTTTTCAGATATTAATGTACACCTTATCTGCTAGCTGCCATTTTGTTTGTTCAGAAGCAAATCTAACTGCACAAATAATATACAAACTGATCAGCCGACTTCCTGAAAACACCAGCCCTTCTACAAGAAAACTTTTGGAGTTATTTTCAGTTCAAGTGATCAACAGAGATTTATTTTTGACAGCTTGCGGATTTTTCAAAATCGATAGGAGTTTGATTTGTTCGATTTTAACAACATTAACAACATATGTGATCGTGTTGTTGCAATGGAAGAAATAGTTCCATCCGAATAGACTATAAAATTGGGAAAGGCCAAGACGTCGCTTCGTTTGTACAACAAAGCAAAAGCTGACCATTCAAGCACGTGACAGATACTAACAGAATACAGTAACTAGTAATCGTAAAGTCGACGTTGATAAATTCGAAACGATAGGTCTTACTATTGCATTATTGTACAGACAAGGCCACAATTTGCCTTCCAACTTTCATATTATTATCTATACCTACATATAATAAAATCGTAAACGCTTTTTAGTCTGTTTGTCTGTGCGTTTGTTCACGCTAATCGCAACAATGGCTGAACCAATTTGGATGTGGTTTTCAGTGACGTAATGAGATAAGCTTGGGCTAACATTTAGTGTTTGTTTCATTTGAATCGGTTGACAAATAAAAAAGATATATCAATTTTAAAATGCGTCTCGCGCGCGTTAAAACGTAGGGTTAAACATATAAACTGTTTATTTATGTTACACCGTTAATTCAGATGTCAAAACGTAGGGTTAAACATAATATAAACTGTTTATTTATGTGATACCGTTAATGCAAATGTCAAAACGTAGGGTTAAACATATAAACTGTTTATTTATGTAACACCGTTAATTCAAACTATTTCCAAGTGATTTTAAGCCCGACTTCGCTTTGCCACAGGTGACTGCTATAAATCATAAATTCATAGCACCCGAGCGAAGCCGGAAGGGCACCGCTAGTATGAAAGATATTTAAAAAAAACATCCAAACTTACGTATTTTTTAATTACGTATTGCTTTTAAATAATAAAGGGATAATTCCTGTGGGATAGTAACAAAACGTAACTTTGAAATTCTTTTGCATTTTAGCGTATTGGCGGAATCCTACTAATATTATAAACACCACCAGCCCGACTTCGCTTCGCAGGGAGAGAATTTCTCGCGGGGGGTGATAATAAATTATAAATTCTTGGCATCCGTGGGAAGCCGGACGGGACGCATGGGATGCATATTCGTAAATACCTGACGCGTTAGATGACCGAAGTTGCTTCGTAAATAGCAGACGTGTTAGACTAACACGTCAGTTATTTACATGCCTCGAAGTTCTTTTTAAACAGCAGACGCATCCGACTAACGTGTCAGTTATCTTGTTAACACAATGATGGAACTAAATTAAAAGTGGAAAATAAAAGAAAATACAAAGGAGACAGATGAATAATATGTTTATTTGAATAAAAGAATAGGTATTTACGAATATGCAACTATCATAATATTATATGACCTACAAACCAAAAAAATATGTATGATGCAGAACGAATTTTATCTGTTCGATATTTAATTAAATGTGGAATAAATTGTGAAAAAAGTAATAATGGTGTGACAGCTATTAACGCGCTATATTTACAAACGTAAAACAAGGAAGAAAAACCCCATGAAATAAATATTATAATCTTAGGGTGGAAAAATAATTCTAATAATTTGTTCTTGTAAAGCAGAGAAAAATATAAATATATGTATATTTAATCACAATTGTTTTATATGCGTAGCCTTCTTAAATCACGCATTTTTCACCTTTTTGAAATGAATCATACAACAGTTAGAAGTTGCAAACAATGCTGAAAAATCGATCACAACAATAATTTAGGAGTTGCAATTTGTAAGCAATGCAGATTGACGTGTTGTAAATACCAGACGAGTTGTCACGACACGTCAGGTATATACGAGCGCCCGAGCGGCTGCCGAAACTTCCCGAGTGGTATTTACGAATATGCGGACGGGACCGCTAGTTATACTATATAATTTTTCAAGTTTATAATAAACTAGCCGTCACCCGTGGCTTCGCCCACGTATATTTCGATTTGATTTATTATCCCTCCCCCCCCCTCGAGAAATTCTCCTCCTGGGAAGCGAAGCCTGGCTGTTGGTGTTTATTCACTCGAATTTTATTAATACATAACTCACTCGCTTCGCTCGTTCGCTCGAGTTTTATTAATACATTACTCACTCGCTTCGTTCGTTCGCTTGAATATTATTAATATATTACTCACTCGCTTCGCTCGTTCGCTCGAATTTTATTAATACATTACTCACTCGCTCATTCGCTCGTATTTCGTTAATACAGTACTCACTCGCTTCGCTCGTTCGCTCGAATATTAATAATACATTGCTGACTCGCTTCGCTCGTTCGCTCGAATTTTATTGATACATTTTTGCTCACCTACGTTATATAAGGAACTCCTGTGCAAAATGTCATGCTTCTGGCTTCAAAAATGACTAACTTTCATACATACTTTCTCCCCTATTGAACCCCATTGAACCCCCTTTGGGGATGAATTTTCAAAAATACTTTCTTATTGCTCACCTACGTTATATAAGGAACTCCTGTGCAAAATTTCATGCTTCTAACTTCAAAAATGACGAACTTCCATACAAACTTTCATCCCATTTTTAACCTCCTTAGGGGATGAATTTTCAAAAAAACATTTCTTAGTGCTCACCTACGTTATATAAGAAACTCCTGTGCAAAATTTCATGCTTCTAGCTTCAACAATGAAAAACACCCTTTTATTATCTATTTAACCCCCTTAATTGACGAATTTTCAAAAATCCTCTCTTAGTGAGTGCCTACGTCACAAAAGGAATCTACTGTCCAAATTTCAAGTTTATATCTTCAGCGGTTTGACCTGGGCGTTGTCTGTCAGTCAGTCAGTAACGGAACTGTTTTATATATATAGATAACCTTCTCTTTTTTGATGTCGCTTAAAAATAATCGAACACTTTTAAAATGATTAAAAAAAATGATCTCTTTTTATTGACTAATAGACAATGCTAGTTTTTTGTTAGCATTAGTAAAATGAAATAATTATAAATTGTTTTAGATTAAACGAGTCAACTGTTTTCTTCCGAAAAAGTTTCTATTAAAATTGTAAACCAAATTTTAATATAATTTTTGGTACAAAATTTAGAGAAAAAACAATTAAAAAAGGCCGAATAATTTTGTAAATTATTATCGGAAATTGTAATTGAAAAATAAAAAAAAATTGGCCTTAAATAATATAAAGACAGACTGCTTCAATAAAAAACACAACCGAGTTATTTTTGGAAAAAACATCATAGTAAAAACTTCGTGGATCTATTTTGAAATGTCATTATGATTTTTATTACAAAGTGTAACTTTTTTCGTATAATCGTGAACATAATGGGACTGGCACATTATAGCCTTTCAGCTGAACGAGAAATTGTCAAAATAAGCAAATTTCAAATAATGTATAAAATTATTTTAATTTTTTCTTTAATGGTTCTTGGGTTTTGCATAAGTCAAAGATTGAAATATTCCAAAGACTCAAAATGGACGGAATTCGATGAATTGTCAATATCAGATATTTTATATAAATGTACACTATTCATGAACTATTTGGCAGCCATTTTAAATATCAGTGTAACTATTTATAATAGAAATAGCATGGTTGATATCAAGGAAAAAATCACCGAAGTGGATGTAAAATTGAACATAAACAGTGTCCAGTATTATAAAAAGCGGCACATTAAGAATATAATTCAATTAGTCCTTGCTACTGTTTGTTTGTTTACTCTCATCGGATCTGATTTTTTAATGTGGGGCAACGTATTGGGTTTTAGTATGCAATTCGTTTATTTTTTTGTAATAGTTACTCAATTATTTTCCACTGTAGTAATAATTCAGTTGATAATAATGTTGGATGAAATTCAATATAGATTTAAGAGAATTAATGAAATTGTAACTGCAAAAACAGAAGGATCTAATTTTATATCAAGTAAGTATTTATTAATGTTTTTTGTTAATGCTCTTAGCTAATTATTTAATAAAATCTAAAATTAAAAAAAATTATTAATTAATAAAAATTACAGAAAAACTAGAGCGAATGATGTGCGGAACCCTCAGTGTATGAAGTACGTTTTTTTCTTCACGGGGTCCACTAGTAATAATAAAATCATGATCTTTTTTTTCAGTACAGACATTGATGCAATCTCATAATGAAGTATGCGACACTTTAAACTTATTTAACACAGTGATTGGGTTCAATATTTTGATAGTAATTCTTCAAACTTCGGCGATTCTTCTGGCATACATTTATGGATCAATAATTTCCACGATGAATTCGTTTTTGCAATCGATTTTTGGATTGAACACAAATTATTATTTTTTATGTATTTGTGCTGGATGGTTCTTTTATTTATCGGTAAGCAACAGTCTGTTCTTAGGGAGGAAATCCCAATATTTGGGGAACAGGTTCCGTTTATTAAAATAAACATTGTACTCCCCGAATATTGATGTTACCTTCAGATACCATGCATTTTGCATATTACTCTATCACCATTTTTTCAGATATTAATGTACACCTTATCTGCTAGCTGCCATTTTGTTTGTTCAGAAGCAAATCTGACGGCACAAATAATAGACAAACTGATCGGCCAACTTCCTGAAAACACCAGTCCTTCTACAAGAAAACTTTTGGAGCTATTTTCAGTTCAAGTAGTCAACAGAGATTTATTTTTGACAGTTTGCGGATTTTTCAAAATCGATAGAAGTTTGATTTGTTCGATTTTAACAACATTAACAACATATGTGATCGTGTTGTTGCAATGGAAAAAATAGTGCGTTTGTGCACGTTAATCTCAACAGTGGTTGAACCAATTTGGATGTGGTTTTCAGTGATGTATTGTGGTAAGCTTCGGCTAACATTTAGTGTTCGTTTCTTTTAAATCGATTGACAAATAAAATATTCACAGATTTCGCAATCCTTGCAACCATCGAGGACATTGGAAATGATAACAGCATATATGAAACATAATTAACTGTTTATTATACACACAATATTTATCAATGCACTGTTTAGTTTTGTCAGGAATAACCCTATTATTCTTCTGTTATCTACGCGTTCACTTTTGCTTGATTACTTAACTTTTAAATGGATTTTTCTACAGTATTTTGTTACGGAAATTATTTATACCATTTATTATGGCCGTAAAATACTCTTATATTAGCTACGCAATTATACACGTCTGTGTCGCTTGAACGCCGATCGCCGGATGCCCTCAAACCAACCCCTCCTTCCGCCGGGAGACCATTCACAATGTGCCACGTTGTCACAATTAGTTCTCGCCGGTGTCGCCAGGCTAATACATATACCTTGTTGTCATTGTCTATGGTTGTGGTAATTGTCTATGGTTATACGCCAGTGAACCTAAATCGGTAGTACAATAGTCATCAGCCGAACCGGAGCGCCACTGCTCTTAATGCGTGTAACAATCGGCCATTCTGCAACAATTAATGTCCCCATTAATCTTACCTTCGCAGTGTACACCTATCCACTGAGCAAACCATTCAAGTTCAGTCGTCCAGTCACCTACGTTGCTGTCATACGAGTCATTATTAGACGCATCGCTTGCGATCACCGCACCGCTCTTCGATACCGTCTAAGCTCGTCCGCCGTCTTCACTGTCTAAATTCGCTTATAACCTAATACGCTTTAAATTGAAATAATTTCATACCTATCGATGTTCACCGTACCTATTCGTCACCATACGATTGATACCTTTTTATCACCCTAGCAGTAGCTATCTGGCATTATAGCACTGAGTCATCGCCTCGAATTTGATTGAAGCCACCTGCATCGATGAAGTCATTTACATTGATTCGGTTCCTATTCGCATTCAGTTACAGTCTTATGTCGTTTATCGTATCTCGCCTTCGCTCGTTTGTCTGACGCCGGTTCTTTTGTATACAAACGCCGTTGGCCCGCCGTAGCAAAATCATCACCGAGATCCGCTACCCGTCCAGCGCGATAGGAGAACGACAAGCCTGTAGGCGTCCCCACAGAATCGTTCATCCCACCGGGCACGTCCGACTCACGCGCCGTAGTCGTTTCAATTTGTGCGCTTCGATCCGCCGTATCGATCACCTGGGGCATTTGATATATGCCTACTCCCTGTTCCGGGAGCTAGTAGATACCATGCTAGTGACGCCAAGCCTTGATCAGAGGCTATTCACCTTGGGTACCCAATTCGCCAGCCATCTATCGTAGGTTCGCAATTGTCACGCCTGAACCAGCGCCTCACACATGCCGAAGCTTGCAATCACCGCGACGTACAGTCTACCGTCGTCTGACGTCACATGTCATAAACATTTTGCCTTACCAGCCCCGCCGGGTATCGGTGCCCTAACAATCGTCTGCTCCTTCTCGTTCAACATCTGTGCAGTCAGAAACCAGCCAGTTTCATTCGTGTCGATATTCACCGTTGTTGGTTACGACAAAAGCATGCTCGTGTTGTATCGTATCGCTGAGTCAAAACTTGCTTTCTAGGTTGTGGTCTTGAATCGTGAGCCACCAGTGCTGTACGAGGACCAGGTACCATGACCAGTGTTGACTATACTGCCTTGCAGTCCGTGTCCATCTTGAAGTGTATGCTCACCAGTCATACTTTGAAACGACATACGGGTCCTATCATCGTCAACGTTTCCAACCGTGGTACATCGACTCCGCTGCACACTGACTCTGCCGTAGTCATCGTTCTACTGGAATATGAGAGTGGTAATAATTCGCCGTTACGTTGATTCATGTAGTGCGGTTTTGGTTAGACGTCCAGCCCACTGCTGTGTTTTGTCCCGCCGTCAGTTGCCAACACTGTTTACTGGGAGTTACGTAAGCGGCCGCGCCAGGGTCGCAAAGTTCCTGATGAACCTTCGGAAACAGTTCGTTGGTCCTTCCTTTACCGTTGTCAAGGGAGTCAGCAAGTCGTCTATGTGCGCTAGAATCTGATTGTGCTGTACGCCGTTCAACATTGTTGTTCAACATGCCTCTCTGGACACCGTCGGAGAGTTTGCCAAGCCGAATGGCACTGGGATGTACTCGTATCGCTTGTCGGATGTTGTGTTTGCAGTTGTATGGATGAATTGGGATTCATCAGCACCTGGTAATATTCCTGTGTCACACTCAGCACCGTGAAGCACCGTTTACCGGCTAGGCTCTCCAGTTGGTTTGAAGTCTAAGGTAGAACGCACCTGTTTGCCATGATAATTCCGTTCAGCCCTGAAATCAGTACACAATTAAATGTCGATGTCTTTCTAAGAGCGATTGGACTCACGCAGTCTGATGACGCCGTCACTTGACAGGGTGTTCAACATATCCCTCATCTTAGATCTGTTCGCAATAGAAAGTCTTGTACTATGTAACACCAGAACATTGTTAGTTAGTTTAGTTTTCACCTCATCTGGACGCGTCAGTCCCGTTGCTGTTGCCTGATACCATGCCCGCATAGCACCAGTAGATCCAGTAGGCTCATCTTACAATTGGGGTCAAGTCGATTATCATCAGTAAAGTTAAGGAAGTTGTAGTACTCACCATGGCCGCCGTGCCCGTTCAGATGTCAGTTACCTGCTCCTGGTGCCGTCACGCACCTACCCTGGTTAGATGTCCTGAACCTAAGTTTGACAGTCAAATCCGGTTGTCGTCGCGTTGACGTAGAACATCGCTGGGCAATGCCACTAAGCATCGCTCGTTGTTGACTCGAGGTTGATATTCTTGAGCAGATCTTCTATGTTGCCATCTCCGCCGAAGACCGTCTTGTCACTCTTCTTTATCGGTGAGATTCCATCATTTGTTAGCGCTGGTTGCCACCTGGGTGTCGTCTGCTCGATATTGTCACAACGCATTGCTCACCGTCGAATCGCTGGTCACGCATGTACACTTCATTGCCGCGCATAGTGTCTGATGATAACGTTTGCCCGCCGCACTTTATCAGGTTCAATGGTCAGATCTTTGTTCAGGATGATCTGTCGCTGTGGTTCATCTTCACCGCGAATTATACTCCAGAGCAGGTTGTCTACATTAGCATCTTTCACATCTTTGGTGAAGACTGCCTTTCTGCTCCTCACGACTAGTTAAACGCAGTCAGTAGCTATTGCCAGTTGTCCATGCAGTCTGTACGTTCACAGGCCTCGAAGCCTCGAAGAAGCACCATTTCTAATGTTGTCGTCAGCTTTTGACACCTGCTGCAATCGCCGTCGTCCGGTTGTGCTGGAAGTCAGTGTCTGCGCATGCCTTCGCCCGGTCATCGGTTATCACGTCGCCCTTGTGCGCCTCCATTTCTTGGCAGTTGAAACACCTGATCCGGTCCGTTCATTCTGACGCGCATGTCATCTGTCGCATCGCTGCCATCGGTGATAGGCTTGGTTGCCTTGTCCTCGCTCCGGAGGTTGATGTCTCGCTTTTCTTTGCCACCGCGGTCGCCACGGGAGATCGATTTTCTAGCACCATCAATAATTTTGAATACAACGCCTCTGGGATCTTACGGTCGTATGCGTACGTGTTCGCCCGAAGCTCTTCGGGTAGCCTCTTTCGATACGAACCAGTTTTGCATGATAGTAATACGTCATCGCCTCGTCAGTTTGTTTGCGTCAGTCAATTAATTCCTCGATACACACAGTCGGGTTACGCTGTCTGGGGAACGCCTGCTACGAGCACCTTAAATTTCGTCCAAATCAAATCATATGGGTTACGCCTGTGAGACCACTTCTTGGCCTCGCCGTGCAGCTTGGTTGCATGAAATTGACAGTCACCTGAGCACATTCGCGTCGCGTCTTCAGAATCGAATTCTTTCACCGGGCCGCTCAACGCGTTCATTCCGCCGCGCACTCTACCCGCGGGTTGCCTAAACCGACCCTTCAACTATTCGCGCCTGTAGTACACGGTTCACCGCTTACTCTGATCTCACTGTCGCCACACGCGTTCGTTGTCACTTCACTAATATCCGCACTTGGTGTAACTTTATTAACACGCTTTTCTATTTTGTCGATGCTTTGTGCTATTCGATGGTTCACCATGTCGTATGTTCGATTTGCCAGCTGTGTTTCGAATAACCGCAACACAATTGTTGCCGCTGTATCACCACGCTTAACCTTCGCTGCTGTTTCCTGTAGGATCCTCTCCGTGATTCACTTTAGCATTTTCTTCGCCTCCGTAGTGAATTTTAATTTCGACATCTCTTCACTCACTGGTTTAGTATCACTGGTTTTCTTTGGTGACGCCATCATGGCACATTGTTGTGATCAACAGGTCATCGCGTTTCACACTTTTATGACGTCTACAATTTATGCAATTCACCTATGCACAATTCGCAATCGATTCCATTAAACCATCACCACGGTTCATATTTTCGACCGATACTTTCTAGTGAGCTCATTTCAACATCAATATCACTTTACTTAATCCACTTGTTTGAAACCACTGGAATAGTTTTGACATTTGTCGACCGCCATCTTGCCATGACTGATGACACATGTGAAGATTGAACAAAGAACACCGCTTTATACTTGCTCGCTACGCATTTACAATATTTCGCATTAAAACTATTAACTGCATTCACCGGTTTAATCATTACATTAATGAATAATTATGATAACGCCACAACACCATTTTCACACAACAATACGTCACATGGTCGCATATTTCACATCACTTGTATTTTCACTATTTACACCAAGATCACTTCACGATCTAGCACCGGGGTCTATCCCACTTCTGAATTGTTACGGAAATTATTTACACCGTTTATTATGGCCGTAAAATACTCTTTTATTAGCTACGCAATTATACACGTCTGTGTCGCTTGAACGCCGATCGCCGGATGCCCTCAAACCAACCCCTCCTTCCGCCGGGAGACCATTCACAATGTGCCACGTTGTCACAATTAGTTCTCGCCGGTGTCGCCAGGCTAATACATATACCTTGTTGTCATTGTCTATGGTTGTGGCAATTGTCTATGGTTATACGCCAGTGAACCTAAATCGGTAGTACAATAGTCATCAGCCGAACCGGAGCGCCACTGCTCTTAATGCGTGTAACAATTTATTAACATTTGCTCAAAAATAACACCGCATATCGTCGCAAATACCTCTCTATTAACTAGACATGATATAAAACACATTTCGAAAAAATTGCACTTGTTCAATTTTGCATGATTGCTCCTCACTTGATCGCGACACCGTTGTCTTTTGGCCTTGAACGAAAACTCGTAACTCTGCCCCCATATACGAACATAAACATTTCCAATGTTAAAAGATATGTCATTTTAAAATGCGTCTTGCGCGCATTGTGATACCGTTAATGCAAATGTCAAAACGTAGGGTTATACATATACTAAACTGTTATGTGACACCGTTAATTCAAACTATTTCCAAGTGGTTTTAAGCCCGACTTCGCTTTACCACGGGTGACCGCTATAAATCATAAATTCATAGCACCCGAGCGAAGCAGGACGGGCACCGCTGGTATGAAAAATATTTTAAAAAAACATCCAAACTTACGTATTTTTAATTACGTATTGCTTGTAAATAATAAAGGGATTGTGACGCACTCGTACAGACTATGGCAAAGATGTTTAGTTGTGGAAGATTGAGTGCTAAATTTTGATCACAAAATGTACCAGCGGACACACAGACTGAATTAAACAACCATGTTAAATATTGCAAGAAAACTTTAATAAACTCTGTTCAGTCGATTTTTAAATACAATTGATTTTAAATTGTATTGTGTCGTCTTGTTATAGATTCTATAGCTGCTTAGCTTTCTTCATAATATTTTGCTCTCGTTCGCGTGGCACTGTCCGGTTAATTGTGGATAATTTGGGGAATGATCCCTCGCCACAATTCGGACTGCCCGTTAAGAAGGTGTTGTCAGACAACTTATTTTATAGTCCAAACTATACTGTACTGAATATTATTTTTGAATTGAAATATTTTTACGAACGAAATCTGGCGTACAAGGCGACACAACGACAACGGCTTGTTACATAAAATAATTGTTACATTATAAACTATTATGAAATTATAGTCAGAGGCGGCGAATAAGGAAATAAAATTTTAATATTATTACAAATTTAACACAAGTAACAACTGAGTTGTTACAGGATAATTCCTGTGGGATAGTTACAAAACGTAACTTTGACATTATTTTGCATTTTAGCGTATATTGTCGGAATCCTACTACTTAATATTATAAACACCAGCAGCCCGACTTCGTTTCGCGAGGGGAGAATTTCTAGCGGCGGGGATAATAGACACCCGTGGGAAGACGGATGGGCCCGCTAGTTATACTATATAATTATTCAAGTTTATAATAATTAATAACCTTCTCTTTTTTGATGTCGCTTAAAAATGATCGAACGCTTTTAAAATTGGTATATGATAAAATCAATGGATTTTTAAACCCCCTTATATCCACACAGTATTATTCACATAACAATTAGTGGTGAAAATACTAAATATATCAGGCAGCAAGGCTGCCATGATTTGTAAGCTCTATCTAAGAAAAAATCAAAGGACCACTGTCGGGACTTGCACCCGAAACCCCCAGTTTCCGGTCAGGTGAGTTACCGATTTCTGCACAGTGCCCGAGAATGGAGACTGACTTATCTTATATATAGCAATTCCAAGTTGAAAACTCACTACATGATGATGATGAATTCCATATCCCCTAGAGGACGTTGGAGACCACTTCTTTCCATTTAACCCTGTCCTGGACAGTACGGATGAGTCTATTGAAGTTTAATCCCGTCCATTCTGTGATGTTATCTAACCACGATATTCTTTTTCTACCTCTGGGTCTTTTCTGTTCTAATTTGCCCATTAGTATCACTTGCTGGAGGTTATATTTTTGTGACCGCATTATATGACCAAAATATGAACACTGTCTCTTTTTGACAACATTTACTAAACTTTTCTGTTCTTGCATTATTTTCATCACTTTATCATTAGTCACATAATCCGTCCATTTAATATTTAACATTCTCCGATAACACCACATTTCAAACGCGTTTAACTTTTTAATCACCTCATCTTTTAATGTCCAAGTTTCACAGGCATATAGTAATATGGACCACACATACGATTTTAAAAATCGCACTCTTAGTTTTTTATTTATTTTATTGTTGCACAGTAGCTTTTTAAGATCGTAAAACGCTGTTTTTGCTTGGCCTATTTTTGATTTGATTTCTAATGTTATGTTATTGTCACTGTTGAAATTTACACCAAGATATTTATACGTGTTCACTTGTTTAATTGAAGTTGTGTTCTTATATTTTATATTCATTTTATTAATTATTTTTTTTCTTGTACATATCATCACTACTGTTTTGTTCGTATTTATTTTCAACCCCGCATCTTCACTATATTTAACAACACTGTTTAACATTTTTTGCAGACCCTCCTCTGTTTCAGCGATTAAAACTGTATCATCTGCGTATCTTAAATTATTGATGATTTGTCCATTTACTTTTATACCTTCGGTTGAATTCTCCAGTGCTTCGTTCATAATTTGTTCACTATACAAATTATACAGTAGTGGTGATAATACACAGCCTTGTCTAACTCCTTTTTTTACTGATACCCACCTAGTTTTTCCAGATTTTGTTTTCACAGCTGCTTCTTGATTTTCATATATATTTTTGATTATATTTATCAACTTCCTATCTATTCCTACATTATACATGTTCTCAATTAGTATGTCATGTTTCAAGTTATCAAAAGCTTTCTGGTAGTCAATGAAGCACACATATATATCTTGATTACTTTCTCTTGATCTTTCAAGTATTGTCTTAAAACACAAAATAGCCTCTCTTGTACCTATACCGGCCTTGAAACCCATTTGTAAATCGCTTATATTCTGCAACACTTTTTTTTGTATTCTATTCAAAATTATTTTTGACGTGTGACTTGTTATACTTATTGTACGGTAGTCATCACATTCCTGTGAGGTACTTTTTTTCGGAATAGGGTAATATATCGATCTTATATAATCTTGCGGGAGCTCACCTGTTTCGTAGATTTTGTTGAACAATTTTAAGAGTTCTGCCATATTAGTTTCGTTTAACGATTTTATGAATTCCGCCGGTACTTTGTCATCTCCCACAGTTTTCCTGTTCCCTACATATTTCACCGCTTGTTGAAGTTCGCTCATCGTTATCGGAATTCTTTCTTCTTCCGAATTTAGTTGTTCACTTTTTTCCTCATCCAGTATCCGTCTGTCATCATGGTAAAGCTCTGTAATATACTCCGCCCATCTTTCTTTTTCTTCTTCCTGATCTCTAATTATTTTTTTATTTTTGTCTACGATATTTCGTATTACATTCTTTTTTTTTAAATTTTCCACACATTTCTTTAACCTTTTGATGCATTTTTCTATCCTGGTGCAAATTTGCTAGTGCTTCAATATCTTCAGATTGTTCTTTCATCCAGTTTTCTTTTGCAGTTTTTATTTCACTACATGCGAGAGTCGATTATTCAAATAAGCTGCAAAGCATATTGCAACTATTAAACAGTCGAATCAGTGTGCATGCGAGAGCTAACATTTTTTTAAATTTTATCAACTTAATTAACTCGTTTTGGCTGAGAAGCCGTAGGTTTTACCCAGTGGCGGCGCGTGAACATTTTAAATGAGTGTTCTGCAGAGTCAACCTGGAGACTGGAATAGCCCACCCCCCTTATGCGGGGACCTCGAAAAAAAAATTCAAAAATACATTTTATGCAATTTTTAAGTGTATTTGTTGTTCTGAATAATTTGTCTATACAATGATGTCGCTAGCGCTCAAGTCGTAATTAATAAAGTGATTTTTATAACAATATTTATTATTGTTATAATATATTTTTTTGTTGAATTGCCGCTTATAACTTTTTTCACGGCTAGAGCACTGTTTTTCAATGAAAATATCAAGCAAAAAGCGACCTTGTGCCTTCAATTTTAGTTTTTCTTCAAATGTGTAATTTGAAAAACGTTTCACACGCATGAGGTTATCTATTTACATTCATTGTTTGAAATTTGAATTACAATTGAAAACGAATTATATCGCCATCAACACAAACATAATATTAGACTGTATGCACCAGCCAGTGTGTGTGTGCGCCAACAGATAGATATCACCAGTCACTATGTGACAAGAGCGTTTTCAGTTTGGAATAACATTAATAAGCTATGCTATATAAACGTTCGGATATGCCGCTTTTATTAAATTAGAGTTCGTACTACGTACGTTCTGCGCACCCAGATAAGCTTTTAACACGTACAAATCTGTCTCATTTTTTACTGTTTTTTCTCTCTTTAACACATTGATTTTGGTGCAAAATATAATGTAGAACGTGTCACGTGCGTAGTGAATTTACTACGGCTGAGGACGGTTTATAGAATATAGGCCCTGCGGCATGCCGTCATTTATAATAATGCTATGTGATGGCTTCATAATTAGGCTTCATAATTATGAAATTAAAACATATTATGCAGATTTATAATACAAATTTTTTCGATTTATAATACAATTTTTTTTAAATTGTGCGTTATTTTCTGGCAGTGTGGCAGCTCCGCAGCTCTCATAGAGGAGTTGCCACTGGTTTTACCTATAGATAAACAAAGGTTTTGAATTCAATGGACAGTAAATAATTGGTAGGTATATGATTTTATCATTCGATTTTAAACTGTGTGGATATAAGGGGGTTTAAAAATCGGGTGATTTTATCATATACCAATCATTTACTGTCCACAGAAGCTTTTAAAATGATTAAAAAAAATGATCTCTTTTTATTGACTAATAGACAATGCTAGTTTTCTGTTAGCATTAGTAAA
Source organism: Mongoloraphidia duomilia (assembly GCA_039654895.1). Lineage (NCBI taxonomy): Eukaryota > Metazoa > Arthropoda > Insecta > Raphidioptera > Raphidiidae > Mongoloraphidia > Mongoloraphidia duomilia. The sequence goes on along the minus strand of CM077527.1, from coordinate 220,403 downwards.
ATGAAATAATTATAAATTGTTTTAGATTAAACGAGTTAACTGTTTTCTTCGGAAAATATTTCTATTAAAATTGTAAACCAAATTTCAATACAATTTTTGGTATAAAATTTAGAGAAAAAACAATTAAAAAAGGCCGAGTAATATTGTACATTATTATCGGAAATTGTTAATGAGAAACAAAAAAAAATCAAACTTCAATAATATAAAGACAGGCTGCTTCAATAAAAAACAACCGAGTGTTATTTTTGGAAAAATCATCATAGTAAAAATTAGTGGATCTATTTTGAAATTTAATCATGATTTTTATTACAAAGTGTAACTTTTTTCGTATAATCTTGAACATAATGGGACTGGCACATTATAGCCTTTCAGCTGAACGAGAAATTGTCAAAATAAGCAAATTTCAAATAATGTATAAAATTATTTTAATTTTTTCTTTAATGGTTTTTGGGTTTTGCACAAGTCAAAGATTGAATTATTCGAAAGACATAAACTTCACGGAATTCTATAAATTGTCCATATCAAATATTTTATATACATGTACACTATTCATGAACTATTTGGCAGCCATTTTGAATATTAGTGTAACTATTTATAATAGAAATAGCATGGTTGATATCAAGGAAAAAATCACCGAAGTGGATGAAAAATTGAACATAAATAGTGTTCAGTATTATAAAAAGCGGCACATTAAGAATATAATTCAGTTAGTCCTTTCTACTGTTTGTTTTTTTACCCTCACCGGATCAGATTTTTTAATGTGGGGCAACGTATTCAATTTTAGTAAACAATTCGTTTATTTTCTTGAAATATTTCCCCAATTATTTTCCACTGTAGTAATAATTCAGTTGATAATAATGTTGGATGAAATTCAATATAGATTTAAGAGAATTAATGAAATTGTAACTGCAAAAACAGAAGGACCTAATTTTATATCAAGTAAGTATTTATTAATGTTTTTTGTTAATGTTCTCAACTAATTATTTTATAAAATCTAAATTAAAAAAAAATGGGTGTGTGTTTATGACCATACGACAAAAGTGAAAACTTCAGATTTTTTTAATTTTTGCTGTCTTATATTATAGCGCATTTTTGAACTAAAAATAATTTATTACTAAAATACTAAAATTGTATTTTTAATTAATTCCACTTTGGTTTCAAAAAAATTACAATTATTGTCAAAGAAAGAATATAACAAAAATAAAAAAATACAGGTACAAATAAATATCATGTAGAATTTAGAAAAAAAAAATACGTCAAAAATTCTACGATGTCATCAGGTTTCGAACCGAGTTCTCTATGCATACAACACGAATACGCTACTAACTGAGCTATTGACAGAACTGTCTTGCTTGCCGTTTTTATGTTATAAGTATGTCAGCCGCGTCACATTTCCAGCGAACACTTCACTTTTTTTAACTACCCAGGCAAAGAGTGCCTAACGCGCCGGAAGTTTTCACTTCAAAAATCACGCTTATTATAAAGATTACAGGAAAATTAGAGCAAATGATGTACGAAACCCTCAGTGTATGAAGTACGGTTTTTTATTTACAGGCTCCACTAATAATAATAAAATCACGATCATTTCTTTTTCAGTACAAACATTGATGCAATCTCATAATCAATTATGCGACACTTTAAACTTATTTAACACAGTGATTGGGTTCAATATTTTGATAGTAATTCTTCAAACTTCGGCGATTTTTCTAGCATACATTTATGGATCAATAATAATTTCCACGACTCATTCGAATTTGCAAGCGATTTTTGGATTGAACACGAATTATTATTTTCTTTGTCTTTGTGTTGGATGGTTCTTTTATTTATTGGTAAGCAACAGTCTGTCCTTAGGGAGGAAATCCCAATATTTGGGGAACACGTTCGGTTTATTAAAATAAACCTTGTACTCCCCAAATATTGTTCCTCTCAGTTACCATGCATTTTACAAATTACTCTATCACCATTTTTTTCTTCAGATATTAATTTACACCTTATCTGCTAGCTGCCATTTTGTTTGTTCAGAAGCAAATCTGACGGCACAGATAATAGACAAACTGATCAGCCAACTTCCTGAAAACACCAGCCCTTCTACAAGAAAACTTTTGGAGTTATTTTCAGTTCAAGTAGTCAACAGAGATTTATTTTTGACAGTTTGCGGATTTTTCAAAATCGATAGAAGTTTGATTTGTTCGATTTTAACAACATTAACAACATATGTGATCGTGTTTTTGCAATGGAAGAAATAGTTCTATCCGATTAGACTTTTAGAATGAATGAATGAATGAATTATAGATTATAGACGCTCGACAACAGAGCTAGACTTTTAGACTAGACATACAATTTATTATTTCATATTCAATATTCGCACTGTTAAAAATTAGAGCTACGCCACTGCTCTCTGATAAATAATTTATGATATAATATTTTTTGACTTAGATATTAGATAATTGTATTTTAATTTCATTGTATACACAAATTTTTTGTTTCATAATGCGCCCCCTACACGCAGCCAAATGTATTGTTTGTGCTGACAAATAGTACAACTATACACGTAGCGATTCGCTTGTACGACTTGTTTGTACTGACATGTTTGTACAAACATGACTTTGCTTGTAGGGATAAAACATATTCACTATCTGAATATTCTGATTGTACCTAAATATGTTTTATCCCTGCACGCAACATCATGTTTGTACAAACAAATCGTACAAAGATATTATAGGAAGGAATCATTGTTTCGATCCTTCTGTTTGTAGTCCAGTAATTTTAGATTTCCACTGCAGAAAAATTCCCAGTTAGCTGATTTTTTTTTATTTACCTTCGTTATGGTGTTTTAAAAAACGTGTAAAAAGTCGCCATCGATATCGTGCCGACGTTGCCAGATATTCGAGGTTCAAGTTCACGATAGACGGTTTTTTGCGAATTTCTCGGTTCCGTTCTATTTTTTGTAAAAAAAGGTAATCGTCAATCTTGTAGAGGACGAAATTATCCACAACTTTTGTATAAACATTTTTTGACTACGATTTATAGTTTTTCTTATTAAACTACCCGCGGCTTCCTCCCTCTCGATTTTACATAACGGGATTATGCTGCTTCCCGAGGGCCTAACTTAATGATTTGTACCATTATTTTAAGTTGAACTTAAAGCTAACGATTAATTATAATTTTATCGAAATTAATGCAGTAGTTCTCTACTTATAAGCAACCAAACATACAAATCGACAGCGCTCAAACAGACAGACAGACAGACAGACAGACAGACAATTTTTTTTTCGAAAATACGATATTTATACTTGACATCAATAATAATTTATAAAGACCATTCCTAAAGTAATTTTGTAAAAAAAATTTACAAGGGTTGAGAGAGTGCGGATAAAGTACGAGTATGCATTTGCATACCGTATAACGCACTCTACTAAGAATAGCTCGGAGTAGCCATACTTTTAATTTTTTTTTCAAAATTCCTTTACGAATACTCATTATAATTGTTATAAAGACTATTCGTAAAGGATTTTTGTAAAAAAAATTAAAAATGTGGCTACTATTACTAGAGTGCGTTATACGGTATGCAAATGCATACTCGTACTTTATCCGCACTCTCTCAACCCTTGTAAATTTTTTTTACAAAATTACTTTACGAATGGTCTTTATAATGTCAATAATAGAATGTCAAGTATAAATATCATATTTTCGAAAAAAAATTGTCTATCTGTCTGTTTGAGCGCTGTCGATTTGTATGTTTGGTTGCTTATAAGTAGAGAACTACTGCATTAATTTCAATAAAAATTATAGTTAATCGTTAGCTTAAAGTTCAACTTAAAATAAAGCTACAAATCATTTTGTTAGGCCCTCAAGAAGCAACATAATCCCGTTATGTAAACTCGAGGGGGAGGAAGCCGCGGGTTCTTAAATAAGAAAAACTATAAATCGTAGACAAAAAATGCTTATACAAAAGTTGTAGATAATTTCGTCCTCTACAAGATTGATGATAACCATTTTTTACAAAAAATGGAACGGAACCGAGAAATTCTCAAAAAACCGTCTATCGTGAACTTGAACCTCGAATATCTGGCAACGCCGGCACGATTTCGATGGGGACTTTTTACACGTTTTTTAAAACACCATAACAAAGGTAAATAAAAAAAATCAGCTAACTGGGAATTTTTCTGCAGGTGGGTCATTTTAATATCTAAAATTACTGGAGTATTGTACAAACAAAACGTAGCGACCTTATATCGTTGCGTGTAGTTTGTCGACATGACGTATGTGCGTACAAAATGCTGAAAGTTATTTGTATAGATTTGTTTGAACGTGTATAGTAATGAAACATATTATTTCTAAATATTGTACGTGCATACAAGTCGTACAAACATTCCGCTGCGTGTAGGGGGCGCTTTAGAAAAAAATAATTTATTACGTTCCAATATAATTTTATATAAAGCATACTATGAATCATTCATAAATAATGTACCCATTCCTTATTATAATTTACAGTCCATTTATACGAATAGAAAACGATTAGGTGAATTTAATGAGCGAAAATAAAAACCGGTCAAGCTCGCGCACCGAGGGTACCGTACAATAATAAAAATAAGGAGTTAGGTAGGGGTAAAAAATTAAAATTTATATAAGCTTATTTAACTGTCATTGTGACATAATCGAAAATAGTGTACCTACACCAACAAAAATATAGCTTTAATATAGTTTTTTACCTATAGATAAGCAACGTTTTGAGTTTCTGTGGACAGTAATTAATTGGTATATGATAAAATCAATCGATTTAAAACCCCTTATATCCACACCATATTATTCACATAACGATTGATTGATTTTATCATATACCAATTAATTACTGTCCACAGAAACTCAAAACGTTGTTTATCTATAGGTAAAACCTAAGGCTTCCCGGCCTAACGAGTTTATTAAGTTGATAAAACTTATAAAATGTTAACTCTCGCATGTATAATGATTCGACTGTTTAATAGCTGTACTATGCTTTGCAGTTTATTTAAAAAGGCGACTCTCGCATGTAGTGTGTTTTCAACGTGAAATTGCTATATATAAGAAGAGATCGGTTTCCACTCTCGGGAACTGTTGAGAAATCGGTAACTCACCTAGCCGGAAACTGGGGGTTTCGTGTTCAAGTCCCGACAGTGGTCATTTGATTTTTTCTTAGATATAGCTCAAAAATCATGGCAGCCTAGCTGTCTGAGATATTTATTATTTTCACATCTAATTGTTATGTGAATAATATGGTGTGGATATAAGGGGTTTTAAATTGATTGATTTTATCATATACCAATTAATTTTAATATAGTTGAAAAAATAAATGCTCAAACTATTAAAATCTTACATTCATATAGCATCCGGGCAAAGCCGGACCGGATCACGAATTTTTTATAAATACTGGATTAATATATTAATCAATCCATTTTTTTACAAAACATAATATTATTTTTATACTGTCATTTCTTAAAACACTTAACACGATTAATTTTTTTTGATTGATTATCATTTTAATAACATATTTCTAAACAATACCCTGGCATTTTTGTTCTTTGCTTAAACCTGGAATAGATACATTAAAACGTAGTGCTTGTCGAGCGTCTATAATTTACAATTCATTCATTTTAAAACGTAGTGAATTGATTATTTAAAGATACCACTCGGAGGTTTAAATTGGCGGCATTAACAACTTTTTCCACCTATTAAATTTCTTTTTGAAGTGAAAACTTTTTTAGGCGCACTTTGTGTTCTTTCTGAATAGTGAACGAAAGTGAACCGTCACGCTCGGGTCGGTGACACTGAATCAGGTTTACTCGGCTCTCCTCGACATCAAGCGCGCTCGGGTCGGTGACCACGTTTACTGTCTAACAAGGAGTGCATCGTTTCAAGAATTACGTTTTTATTATCATTTATTATAATAATAAAATAATATTATAATATCATATATGTTTTGCATATAATCAAGTTTTCACTTGTGTCGTGTTGTCATGAGCACACACCCACATTTTTTTTTTAAATGTGTCTATAATTAAACTTTTATTAAATTTATTTGTATTTTATTGTAAATTTTGATTACTAATTCGTTTTTTTTAACGAAACAAATTATAGAAAATGGACATTATTAAGTTTAAAAATAATTCTTTACTAATTTAAAAGTGACTAGAATAATTTTCTTCTTTTGTGGAGTGTTTGAGTGAAACCTTATTTAAAAAATTTAACATTATAACATTTCATTTTGAATTTTAAATTCGTAAAATTACAAAATGGCGATTACTGTTAATAAAGTTTTACAAACACAACTCAACATTTTAGGATTATCATATTTTAGCTTATCAAAACATGATGAAATAAAAAAACTGACCAAAATCCAGATAATTAATAAAATAATTATATTTCTATTTTTGGTTATTTATCTGTTATGGACAGCATATGTATATATTATTAAAAATAAGTCTGATTCAGTCAGTGTCATATTTTTTACAAATATAGTTGCGTTGTTAGTTAGTTTTGTCGTCGCAATGTTGACAGTACTTTTGTCTAAATCTAACAGCACAAGAATGATCAATTTAAGAGACCAAATCAAAGATGTAGATGAACTCCTGGATGTAAATAAAAATAATTATTATGAAAAAGAACAGAAAAAAACAACAATCAGATTATGGATTTTTATAGTTGTATTCCATGCCACTGGAGTTTTGAGTGCTGCAGCCATTTATGCCGCTTGGGGGGACATTAGTTTGGCGCTATACGATTTTCTAACAGCTTGGGTACAATATTTTTCAGCTATAATCATATTTCAGTTTATAAATATCCTGAAAGAAATTGATAACAGATTTGGAATAATTAATAACATTTTGGATGAAAACTTTGGCAACTTAAAATCAAGAAATGATTGCGGAGAAAATAATATTTCCGGTAAGTTAAAATAGGGTCAACGCAAACGTGGTATTTTGTATCGAAAACGCGCGATTTAGCAATTTCATGGATAGTGCATCGCGATTTGGCGGATACTCAGCTACTCAAAATTTCTCATTTGACAACAGGGTGATGTATCGTTAATGAGATATTAATTCGTTATGATAATTAATTAATTAATTATCACCAATAAGTGGATGGTAGGCGTGGTTTATTAATATTATTTAATGTTATTAATATATTTTAATATCAGAAACAGTTGTCTAAAAACCATGCTAATAACAACATCTTTCAAATAATGTTCACAAATCATACATTCACTATAAAATGTAAGTATTTTGAATCTAATTCATTAATTTATTCATCTTTATTTTCAATTACTGTATTATAACTTGTTCATTTAATATTTATATGTATAACATTTCAGAATACAGTCAAACCTGGGTAAGTGAGAACTGGATAAGTGAGAAAACTCTATAAGTGAGAGTAATAGGCAGGACCCGTCATTTTAAGCTCCCAAAACCTCTATTAGCGAGAAACCTCTGTAAGAGAGAGTCGTTTTTCCCTCATGGACCTCCGTAAGTGAGACTGCGACTTATCTATACCTCTATAAGCGACAATATAGCTACAATAAAAATACATACATACATAAAATATACACACATACAGTAACAAATGACAAAACAAATTACAAATTTAACATCGTGGAACTTCCTACCATTGTTTTTGTATTGTTTTCTGGTCAATATTGTACCGCTGGAGAACAAACCGACGACGATATCGTTAAGAATTGCTTGCGTACCTCTATAAGAGAGAAACGCTACCCATGTACCTGCATTAGCGAGAAACTCGGGTTAGTGAGAAACCTCTGTAAGCGAGAATGAGATTGTGCTCCCTTGAACTCTCGCTTATCCGGGTTTGACTGTATTACAGATGATGCCTAAAAAAAGGCGAAACGTTTATAAATAAAACTTTTGCAATATAAATAAATTTGGCTGCAATAAAATTCCAAAAAACCCTATTAGTATTATTGTGTATTCCGGTCAACTTATTGGTGATAATATCTCCTTATCGGTACATCTGCTTAGAATTGTTTTCTTTATTTAATTGTACTGTCCGTAGTTGTTCAATCTGAGACATCCTGTATATATAAACTGTATAGAAAGCATATATGTTGAAAATAGATTTAGGCCTAAATAAAGAATAAATAATATAAAAAAATTACTTGAAAAACATCCTTTATCAAAGCCACGTAAAAATACAAATCTTTGAAAAAATTGTTAAATTGTGTTTTAAAGACCACCAACAGCTAAGGTTATTTGGGCCTAGCACCAATTCATTATTTTTTTAATAATAAATTGAAGATCCAATTGACACTTTTGCCAGCTCTCGGGGTAGAACCCGGGAACTGGGAACTTGTAATAGAGGAACCATATAGCAACGTCATGTAAAAAACAGCATTGCTACACGCTCGGCTATTCTCAAGTTACAAATTCTTTGATATGAATGATTATTATTTGTCTGTTTTTTTTTCAGTGGAAACTTTGATGAAAGCTCACCATGATCTCTGCAACATTTTAAATTTGTCAAATAACATTTTTGGTATCAACGTTTTGCTAACAATTTTTCAATTAACACTGACTGCTTTAATTTTCCTGTTTACACCGACTGTATATATATCAGATGAAGATAATTTATACGCTGTGATGGCCTATCCTGCAACACTGTACTCAATGATATGCTATCTCATCGCATCGGGAATTTGGACTATCTTCTTTTTTGTAAGTACTGTTAAAGGTTACAAATAAACACAAAAAAAATCCAAGTGTGTAAGCTTTCACGGCCGGCATTGTTCCAAGTCTTTATGGTTTCCGGGCTTGTAGGCCGTGGTCCGGTGGTATTTCTACCTGACGTTTCGTCTACAACTGCGGTAGATATTCTCAAAGGCGATGTGGCAGCGGTCGAAGTGTCTTCCTTGGCGGTTCACAAGAAAGTGTGTCAACGACTGGTGTCCTCCCTTCTTTTATGCCAAGTGCCAGTGTTGTTCTCTGCTCGGTCGTAGTCCTACTACGACCGAGCAGAGAACAACACCGGCACTTAGCATAAAAGAAGGAAAGACACCAGTCGTTGACAGACTTACCTGTGAGCCGCCAAGGAGGATACTTTGTCCGCTGCCACATCGCCTTTGAAAATGTCTACCGCAGTTGTAGACGAAACGTCAGGTAGAAATATCACCGGACCACGGCCTACAAGCCCGGAATCCATGAAGACTTGGAACAAATAAAAATATTGGAAATTATACAATATGATCCACTGGACCGTTTAATAATTAATTTGTAAGAAAAAGATCAATAACATATAACCTTCACCATTCAACTGACTCAGTCTGCCCGTTAGCAACGGCACATACCATCCACTTCCTCTTATCTTAATGACTGGCTCAGCTATGCCTCTCATGGTACATATGCAGTACGCACACACACATACCCATACGCATTTAACAGTAGTCAGTACCTATAATAATCGCGGATTAGAGCTAAACTAGCTATCAAAAAACCGGCCAAATGCGAGAGAGTCTCGCGCACCAAGGGTTTCGTCCAATCATAAAAAAGAGGCTTGGTGTGTAGGCAAAATCACGCTGCTAACTTCCCATTGGGTACCCTTAGAGATTAGAGATCAGTCTACCGTAGAGAAATTATTTGCAATACAGGTTAACATTTTTTTTGTTATAAAAAAATCGCTAATTCAAATTTGTTGCAAACCTTATCAGGTGTTCATTATGCAATTATGCGTCGAATGAAATTGGTTCGGAGTCGGTATCATTATTTGTTCTTGAGATATGCGAGCCTAAAAAAACGGACGACGCTCCACATGTTTAAATTCGTTTTAATCCACAGATATTTACGAGTTTAATTGTGCCGACATACTAACACACACGTAAAGTAGTAAGTGTGTAGTGTAGTGCGTCGGAAAGAGCCGACAAAACGCGATGCTGGCCGAATGGCACGACGCAACGTGCCATCAAAACGTTTTCACTTCCATCCAAGCGCGCCATTAAATGTTTCACAGCAAAAGTTTTTTTTTTCAAAAACTTTACAGTTTCATAGATCTTTTGTAAAGAAAAAGCTAATATAAAATTAGCTCTATTTAATTTCTAGTTGCAAGTATACATGCTGTCGATGAGCTGTCAGTCAGTTTGCTCAAAGGCGAAACTGGCATCCACTGTGTCCGACCGACTTTTGTACGAACTGCCTACGAATTTCGACAAGACGACGAGAGAGTTGTTGGAGTTGTTCTCGCAACAAGTTGCTCACAGGGATGTAGTTATAACTGCCCATGGTTTTTTTAAAATCGATTCAAGTTTGTTGAGTTCCATGTTTACTAGCATTATAACATATCTTATTGTCATGTTACAATGGAATAAATAGAGGAAGTTTTTTCGAAGTAAGATTGAAAAAAGAAAATTATTATTAAAAATGTTTTCGTTAGAAAGCAGCCAATTATATAACTGAAAAAAATCATTTTACCAACCATAGTCACAGTCAGGACTCTAACCTGAATGTTAGATTAGTAACCTTGTCACGGTTGAGTAAATGTAAGCTCATTCCGCCGCGAAAGTGGAAAGGTTCAGGTTAGAGTCCTAACTGTGACTATGGTTGATAAAATGTTTTTTTCCAGTATGTTTCGAATCAATTATATAATTGGCTGCTTTCCAACGAAAAAATTTTTTCAAAAAATTCAGCCGTATAAATCTATTAATTTATCTTAAAACTTTTTTTGCGGCGGGCGTGATTTCAGCACGATTTTGACCTACCAGCAAGATTTGTATGTCAATAATTGTTTGGACTAACTTTAGCACATAATAGTGAAAAATGTTTTTTTCCATACCCGCTACAAAATAGCTACTTTCGATGCATTGTAGCAATTTACTATTGCGAGCCCCTAAAAATAAAAACTATTTCGAGCCTATGGAGTATTAATTCGTTTAGACGATTTTAACATGTAGACATTGGCGATGATATGATGACGTCAGGTTGACTGGCGATCGTCTTAAAACGAACTAGAACAGAAATTAACACGACTGGGACATATGATGTCTATGAGTGCAAGACGATACGTACTATTTTTATTGTGTGTGTAAGGGAGAACGCCTAAGAAAGATACAGATGATTCGTGATAGCGTTTGTACGTCGACAGACTAGAGAGCGCGGTCGTGGGATAAACATCGAGCTGTTAAACAATCAAAATTAATGATTGAATATTCTGGCAAATAAAATACTTTTTATTTTGGGATTTTGGATTTTGATTTTTACTTTTCGTTTTGGAGCTGTAATGATTTAATCTTGGATTTTGGATTCGGCGTTTTTTTCTGCTTCGATTCCTGTATTGGTCGACCTTCCTAGTTTTCCTAATTCCCGAAAATTGATTTATTTTCCGTATTTCCATTGTTGGCTCGTTGTTATTGGATATAGTTAGCTTACCGTGCAAACAATAAACCATAAAGAAACCAATCGGTTTCTCCTTGTTTAGGGATTATAGGTTGCTGCTTTTGGATTTCCGTGTGGTTGTGTTGATTCTGGAATACGGGAATAATTTAATTTATTCCAGAAATTTTGAAGATTTTGCAATTATTCCGAAATTTTTAATATTCGCTATCATAAGTGACGACGCATCAAGTATCCCAGAATATTATCAAGTGTCTAGCCCAGTGGGATAGATATGGTACTACAAGATATCCCGAAAATATTAAGGGATAACATCTAAGATTTTATGAACATTTTACATTTCTGAATGTCGACCACTTTGCGTGGTACTGGGTCAATTTAGATATTTACGTGATAAATGATAAATAGTGCGTCGATTGTATTCCTGTAGGATTTCTTGCACTACCTTGGGAATTTTCCAGAATATTTTGGAATCTTATTATGAATTAAGTGTAGATTCCACGTCGACAGTTTCGCCGATTTTAAAATATTTATGTCCCGAATCCTATGCAATGTATTTTTTTCAGGCACATGAATTTCCGTACAGGCACGGATTAAGTGTGAAATAAATGTGTTGAGAATTATGAAGATGTGTTGAGAATTATGAAGATTTTGTGTGGAGAATTCCGCTTAGCGTTTTGCGATGGAATAAGTAGGTTGTTGTGAGGCTTCGAGGCCTGTTGAATTGGGATTTTTGTCTCGATTGTTGGAAGTTTCGTGGGGCCTGTGATGGCAGTGCCGCTTTTATTTTTTGGTATCTCGAATACTGTGTGTCCCGATATTGTGTTCGGAATCTGATGTTTTTGGCCTTTTGGGTTGAGTTGTCGTGTGGTATTGGCCTTTGAAATCGCCTAGGATTTTTTCTGTTTGTCTTGCTTGGGAGGTAACAGCGTTGGGCCTGGGATTAATATAACTGTGATTATCCAAGTGTGCAAGCTTTCACGGCCGGCATTGTTCCAAATCTTCATGGTTTCCGGGCTTGTAGGCCGTGGTCCGGTGGTATTTCTACCTGACGTTTCGTCTACAACTGCGGTAGACATTCTCAAAGGCGATGTGGCAGCGGTCGAAGTGTCCTCCTTGGCGGCTCACAGCACACTGATCTGTGAGCCGCCAAGGAGGACACTTCGACCGCTGCCACATCGCCTTTGAGAATGTCTACCGCAGTTGTAGACGAAACGTCAGGTAGAAATACCACCGGACCACGGCCTACAAGCCCGGAAACCATGAAGATTTGGAATAACTGTGATTGTGCTTCTGGACTCTGTTCCGGAATATTTTTCGGATCTTTATCGGCCAACGTGGTCTGTCTCAGTTTGGACAACCTGAGACTTACACAGTGTGGCCCTATAAGTTCTGGCGCCCTTCGATCTCTCGGTCGGTATGTGGCCCACTAATTTAGTATCAGTCGAGTGTTCGGCTATAGTTAGGTGATCCTGAGTGTAGAGGTGAATTCAAATTTAATTAAATTATTATGGGGCACGATTCATTGTGTGCATTCACATTTTGTGTTGTCCTAAGTGTCGAGTGGTAGGTGGTTGGGTTTTTTATTGCCCATTAAGGGCTTTTCTTGTGTTTGAATTTTGAGGCTGCGTCCCAAAAACAAGTGAGATTATTTAACAAGATAGTAATTTTTGTTTTCCGACCCATGACCCAGCGCCGTCGGTAGCTAGCCGCGCAACCGATTAAATTCGGGTCAGGTTGAGGAATAGCATAGGCTACAGCATGTATACCGACCTGTATTGGGTCATTTAACATTTTACTTACCGCACTAGAGTGATAAGTAAATGGTTGCCATAGTTACTTATTTGTATTCGCTCTATCCGCCTGCGATTACATACTCTCACAGCTGCTCACAGCTTACTGTTTAATGTAAAGATGGCGACGCAAATGAACGGTCAACATTTTTTTAAGATACTGAAAATGAAGTGAAAAGTAGGTATTTTGTAGGGGGTATATAGATAGGTACCATTATAACTCTCGTGCGTATAAGAATAATAAGACTCGTGTGACTGTAAAAACTCGCTATCACTCCTTTTAACATACTGTCACAACTCGTCAGTAATAAACTCCATTACGACACTAGAAAAACAATCTACTAAAATATTTGCTATTGTGAATTATTGTGGTGTAACTTCACGAAACTGTAAATACGAAATTTTTATTTATATTGATAAAAGTGTAAAAAATATATTTTACTTACAATAATAATAATAATTTTTAGTTTTGTATTTTGTGTGTTATAAATAAAAAAGCCGCATATTTAAAAATCTATAAATCGTTTATTATTTTAAAAATATTTCATAGCCCATTTGTACTCGTATAACGAATGTCGCACTCGTCGAAAATCGTTTTAATTACGCCCTTGATACACAATCTACATTATTGTTTACCTGTTAAAGTCCCGCGCCGCGTCTGCCTGTCTGTCTGTCCCCGATTTTCCCCGTAACTACTGAACGAATTTTGTTCCGGTTTTCACGATTGGATTATTGATTCACGAGGAAGGTTTAGAACTTTAGATGTATAATTGAAACTGGCCGACCCGGCTTCGCCCGGGTGAATATCAAGGATGATGTCAGAAGACCGATTTCAAATTTTTGTTCACTGTTCGATAAATGATATTTCACAGTAATGTATTACTAAATCATAAATTCATAGCATCTGGGCGATGCCGGACCGGACCGCTAGATAAAGTATAAAGTAAGGTTTAGACGATACCATTCGGCCGTATTCATAGTTAACCCTTAAGTAGTAAGGGACACTTACTCATACTCTCAAATCGAATATGCGTTTCACAGTCAAAATTGACGCCATCATCCTCACCTTAAGGGTGGACAGTATGTTCCTTAAGTGTCGAAAAAGTAAAAACGGTAAAAACACATGAAAAACACGCATTTATATCAAAAATGACAACTAAACATAATCGGTCTGCAGTATGACCAACTGTTCTAAAGGAACAAATCATGGAGGTTTATTATAATTCTTTCCTCACTCAAGGAAATGACTATGAAACGCTCCTTTGAATAAGGTGCCCTCAGCACTTAAGTGACCTTCAGCGAAGGGACCCTTATCACTTACCTTAAGGATTAACTAGGAATATGGGCAATAGTTACCTACAGTAGGTAACTATGGTTGGATTCAGTAGCTGGATCGAGTTACTGAGAATAATAGAATTCTAATGTTGGCCTTGTTTACACATTTCCCGTTACTAGAGCCGTTTCCAGATGCATTAATTTCAAGTAAAAATTAGGGGTGGGAATGCCCACTAGAATAGGGTTTTTGATTTTTAGAGATTTATTCATATTTTAATAAATTATTGTATTTCAACGAATCATTCATTGTTTCTCAGATTTAAAGTTGTGTTCCGATTGACGTATATTTTCGTGCTACGAAATAAAAATGAGATAAAAAAAATCATGCATTTACCCCATAAAAACGACTGCCTATATTTACTTTTTTTTGCGGAGGAGGAAATGCATTTACGTACACCCAGGGTAGTGTGGGACTCGGGGACAGCACTTAAGATGATTAATTTTTATTTGGTTCTCTTTAATCGATATTACTAACAAAAAACAACAGTAAACCGTAAACTGTAAAAGACGTACCTAGCGAATTTAAATGATTACTTAAAATTTTCTCTCAACGAGTTAAATCGAAAATTTTAATTTACTTTTTTCACAATTATTTAAAACCTTTTTTGTTAAATGTGGATGATTTTTTAAAAACCTTTATTAAACTTATTGGATATTTTATTATAAAAATAATTAATATCTACTAATTTTAAAAATAAGTTTGTAAATCTCTCAAAGTGATTAATTATTTTCTTTTGTGAAATATTTGAGTAAACATTATCTGAATAAATAAATATGAAACATTTCATTATTACATCAGAATATAAAATTACAAAATATATACATATCCAGTGTCTATTTTTATTTATTGTAGATTATAGACGCGTCGACATCTCAGGTCATTAGCGTCTTTCAACTACACTAAATACCAACTTTAATAAAACTAAATAACATCACAAAACAGCCATGAGCGCAGGTGGGATTTGAACCCATGATAGTCTAGTCTAGAGGCTGCGGTACCAAATAAACTATCCACTAGGCTACACTGCCCTCCATATCCAGTGTCATAACGTCTGACGACGTTTCCGGCTTTCAATTTCCAGTTGAGTCTGTTGTCCCACTCTCCATCTTCCATTTCTTGGCTTTCCATTGCCTCTGTAACACCGGCATTCCAATTTCCAACTTTTACGCGGTCTACCTCTCCTTCTCCGTTCCTCCGGTATCCATTCCAGCATTGCTTTTGGCAACCTTTCGTCATCCATTCTTTTTAAAAATTACAAAATGGCGACTATTAATAAACCTTTACAAACACAACTCAACATTTTGGGATTATCATACTTCAGTTTATCAAAAGACGACGAAATAAAAAAACTCACTAAAACCCAGACACTTTATAAAATAATAATAATTGTGTCCTTGCTTATTTATCAGTTATGGTCAATAAATATATATATTTCAAAAAATGCTCTCTCAGATTTTGCTTTTATCACAAATATGTCTGCATTGATTATTAATTTTGTCACTGCAATGTTGGCAATAATTTTGTCTAAATTTAACAGCACGAGAATGATCGATTTAAGAAAACAAATGAAGGATGTAGATGAACTCCTTGACGTAAAGAAAAATAATTGTTATAAAAAAGAACAGAAAAAAATGACGATCAGATTATGGATTTTTATAGTTGTATTTCATGCAACTGGTATTTTGAATATTACATTCATATATTTGTGTTTTACGAATTTCTTCTGGTCACTATATGATTTTCTAGCATGTTGGGTACAATACTTTTCAGCTGTAATCATCTTTCAATTTATAAATATCCTGAAGGAAATTGATAACAAGTTTGGAATAATTAATAACATTTTGGAAGAAAAATTTAGAAACTTAAAAGTAGGAAATGATCGCGGAGCAATTTAGCAAATAATATTACAAGTAAGTTGAAAAATGCAGAATTGGTTCGCAAATATTTGTTACCCCTAGCTTTTACTGTCATTTTTTTGGCAATTGCTCAACCCCTTTTGTAAATTTAATTCGTATTTTAGTAGAATTTTCTATATGGATTTAAACAATAATTGTTGATTAATTGATTATTTTTTATTGTTTTTCAGTGGAAACTTTGATGAAAGCTCACAACGACCTCTGCAACATTTTGAATTTGACAAATAAAGTTTTTAGTGTCAACCTCTTGCTGACAATTATTCAAATAACACTGACCATTTTATTCTTTTTGTTTTCACCAATGGCATTTATGTCAGGTGATGACATTAAGAACCATTATTATACTAATAATACACAATCATTGCTGTACTATCTCATTGCAATGGGATTTTGGGTTGTCTTCTTACTTATAAGTATAATAATCGCGAATTAATACCCACTACACCAAAGGCAATTACCAATTTTACTAGGGATTTTGGTCCAATATTGCCCAGTGTAAATATAAGTGGGAATCGAAAGATCTTGTCACAAACATAGCATCAAAATTATTTATCATAAATGAACAGAAATAATGATGGTAATAAGTAAGTAGGCAGTACAGAACCCTTCGGACACAATTGCATGTTTGTTGGTCAAATTTTCGAACTCTTCGAACTTGATTCTAGCAGTTCTAGGCTCCCAAAACTTCTAGAAGCTTAGAGTTACTAGAACCAGGTTCAAACGGTCCGTAGAGGTCGAAGAATTTTATCAACAAACACGCAGTTGTGTCCGAAGCAGAACCCTTCGGACACAACTGCATGTTTGTTGGTCAAATTTTCGAACTCTTCGAACTTGATTCTAGCAGTTCTAGGCTCCCAGAACTTCTAGAAGCTTAGAGTTACTAGAACCAAGTTCAAACAATCTGAAGAGTTCGAAGAATTTGACCAACAAACACGCAGTTGTGTCCGAAAAGTTCAGTACTACCGGCAGACACTTTGGGATTCTCGGTTTCTTCGAATTTGGTTCAAGGAGCCTAGAAGCTTAGAGTTGCTAGAATCAGTTCAAACAATCCGAAGAATTAGACCAACAATCAATCAGTTGTGTCCGAAGAGTTATGTACTGCTGACAGACGTTTTGGGAGTTCAGAACCAATTCAGAACTTACCAACACACATCTATAGTATGAGGTTTTTCTCGGTATCAGTGTTTTCTATTTTTAGTTGGAAGTATACGTGTTGTCGATGAGCTGTCAGTCAGTTTGCTCAGAAGCTAAACTGGCATCCACTGTGTCCGATCGACTTTTGTACGAACTGCCTACGAACTACGACAAAACGACAAGGAAGTTGCTGGAGTTGTTCTCGCAACAAGTTGCTCACAGGGAGGTAGTTATAACTGCCCATGGCTTTTTCAAAATCGATTCAGGTTTGCTGAGTTCCATGTTGGCCAGCATTACAACATATCTTATTGTATTATTGCAATGGAAGAAATAGGAAGTTTTTTTACAATAAGAATGAAAGATGAAAATTACAACCTAGCTATAATTAATAACACTCGCATGTAGTGGAAACCAATTGATTCCTTTGCATGTATGGAGAATGTTAGATTGATAATCATGTCACGGTTGAGTATTGTAAGCTCATTCCACCGCGATAGTAGAAAAGTTCAGGTTAGATTCCTGAATGTAACTATGGTTGTTAAAATGATTTTTTCCGATATTTGCAGGAATCAATTATGTAATTGGCTGCTTTTCCAATAAAAATTTTCAATTGCAAAATAGCCGTATATATCTATTTAATATAAAAAATTATTGAAGTAATTTTTACTTCCCACCTCTACTATGGTAGGGAAGTAATGGATTTAGTCCGAAAAAAATATTTCGAGATTTTAACAGATCTTCACGTTTTGAGACCCTAGCAATCGTTTAAAATCATTTTCTGACTGATGTCTGTATGTGTCTGTGTATGTATGTATGTGTGTGTATGTGTGTGTGTATGTGGTCAATTTTTCGCCTTAGATATCGTAAAAACGGAACAATATACGGCCATATCGATTGTTCTATTGTGTTTATCAGCCTTTAACTTAGATCTGATTAGATTTTGAGTCAAATTGGTTCAGTGAAGCCTGAGATATTAAAAAAAACGTTCTCAATCTCACGTATTAACATAGGTAAAAAAAATATAAATGAATTCTAGATGTTATAATATGAAAAAATGTAAGTATTTTTTTTTCTCTAAAATGTACAGTTTTCGAGAAAAAAAATATTTTACTAAAAAAAATAAAAATTATACGTAAATCAAGGTAACCATGATTTTTGATATATTAAGCTAGCCATCAGTAGATCACCAAACAAAAAAGAGGGCCATGCTTTTTTCAAAGAATAAAAATTAAATTGTGTTTTAAAGACCACCAACAGCTAAGGTTATTTGGGTCTAGTCAGAGAATTAAAAAAAATTTTTTGCAAATATTTACTAGGTGGGAAGTATAGGACTGGTCATCAGTCGAATTTTTTAATAAACAATCAACTGTGCCATGCACTTTCCTTATTTAGAATTCGGATGTTGAGTTGTAGAAAGCATTGTCAAAAAATCTTATTTCACAATGGCCTTAGATGAAAATTCATTCAGTAGTTTTTGAGTTAAAATAAAGTAGCTATTTCATGGTGGGTATGGCAAAAAATATATAAATTAACGTGTTGTCAATAGCTGTAATCCAATCAATTATGATAGTTTTACTGTAAACTGTCATCTTCATAGTACTTAATAATATTAATAATACACATCAAAATAATAAATTACTTATAACGATTATACATTTATTTATTCCTCTATATAGTTAGTTTATTGTATTATGTTTTAATACATTAATATTTACAACTTAACGATTTTAGTTCAAACAGTAAATTCGATGAAGACAGTGTTGATTGATCACCAATATTAAGAATCAATAAAAACAAAAAAAATAGTGTGACTTGCTATGTCTTTCCGTAGGGATCTAGGAGTTCTTATAAGTCCATTCCTTCATTACTCTATCAATTTCTGTAGTTTTTTCCTTTCCCCAGTAACGCAGACAATTAGTCAAAGTAGACGTTTATATGAAATATTTTTTATTCACTGTTTCATCAGTGTTTTTACAAGTTCCATTCCTCCTTTACTTATCCATTTCTTCTCTCCAACGTATGTTTAACTTTCTTCCCTGTTGCGCAGGACTGCAGATAACAATTTGTTCAAGGATAAATGTATCTAAAATCTTCTGAATCAACTGTTTCAACAGTGTCCTCACAAATTCCATTTGTCCGTTACTTATTCACTTCTCATCTTCAACTCTCCTTAGCCTCCGCAAAACTGCAGATCACAATTGTGTCTGAAATCTTCTACATTCTTTGTTTAACCAATATCCTGACAAGTTCCATTTCCGCGTTACTCTACCCATTTCTCCTCTCCAGCGCTCCTTACGCCTTCTTCACTGCTTCAATGCATATCATAAATTATTTAAGGAGACAGATGTCTCTGCATTCTCTGGTTTAACAGTGTCTTCCAAGTAGTTTTCATCCATCAATTACTATATCATCATAGTTTGTTTAAAGAAACATTCGTCTGCTATTACTTTAATGAATCCATACTATTTAAGTTGTATCATGTCGATATAATATAACGTGATAACTGTTGCATGTGCTTACATCTGTTGACGAAAGTCCAAATAGGTTGAGAGCCAGGCGTAAATTTATATAGCTCATTTGTGACAGGATGAAATTTTCAGGGAAAATAGTATTTAGTATGACAAAGAATAAGCGCTAGGGTTGCCTCGTCAAATCCTGGTGCGACGGTCGGGAGGAGCTCACTTCCGGTGCAAAATACACATATTTCATTAGCTCATAATTATCTTTCCTCATTATATGACAGCATACAATTGACGCCATATTGTAGATCTCAAAGAGCTGTATTGAAATACATAGGGTTGCCTAAGGAAATTTTGGTTAACACATTGAAAACTTATAAATTATATTTGTTTTTTGACATTTTTAAAGCTGTCAATTAAAATTATGTATATATGTATATGTATAGATAGATAGATAGATATATTTGTCAATAAGAAAAAAACATTTCATGACATGTCAAATACAAATAAAAGTACAAATTGAGTATAAAATATAAAATTAAAATTTAAAATCAATTACTGAATATAAACAAAGAGAAATCAAACGTTTCTTTAATAAAGATTTAAATTTAAAATAAGGCAGTATAGTTACCTGTGCTGGTAATGTGTTGTAAAGTCGCAGTGCTGAAAATTCCGGGCTATTATAAAATAAGGACAGATTACATTTAGGTAGAATAATTTTATTGTTGTGACGAGTTTGATAATGATGTTGAGAATCAAGGAGAGAATATCTATGTTTATATTTATGTATATAACATAAGGAGAAGTAAATGTACATTGATGGAATAGTTAAGATATTGTGTTTAGGAAAGTACTCTTTACAGCTGTCATGAAAACCAAGATTAAATATTATTCTAATAGCTTTTTTTTGAAGCAGAAAGATTCTATGGAGTCCAGCAGTACTACAACCCCAAAACATAATACCATATTTGGCGTGCTGAAAGAAATAAGCATAGTAAACAGTCAAGTCTAAATTAATATCATTGCAGCTTTGATGTATTTTCCGAAGTGCAAATAAAGAATGAGCTAGCTTAGTGCTCAAATTAGAAACATGCTGCGTCCAGTTTAGAGTGTCGGAAATAATAATACCTAAAAAGTTAGAGGAATGAGTAATTTCTAACTGACTATTGTTAGACATTAAAATAAGATTGGTATCATTATGGTTCCCTTGAGATGTATGAAAAACCATGTACTGAGTCTTATTAGCATTTAAGCATAAGGAGTTATCATGACACCAAGATGAAAATTCATCAATAGATGATTGCACTTTATTTTGAAGTTCAAATGGGTTATTAGCAGCAGATATAAAACAAGTATCATCGGCATACATCACTACACGATCACAGGTCACAGAAGAGGGCAGATCATTGACATATAAAATAAATAGTAATGGGCCTAAAACCGACCCTTGGGGAACACCAATTTTTATACATTCGGGCTTAGATTTAGAACTAGCAACGCAGACAAGTTGCTCACGATCACTGAGATAGGATGAGATCCAATTTAAAGCATTACCACGTATTCCAAGATGTTGAATTTTAGTTAATAACCGGTTATGGTCAACTGTGTCAAACGCCTTGCTTAGATCAAAAAAAACGGCTGACACATATTTTTTATTGTTTAAGCTTTCCGATATAAATTGGATTAGCGCCTGGATTCCATCCTCAGTACATTTGTTTTTACAAAAGCCATTTTGAGCAGAACAGATTAAATTGTTTTTTTGCAAAAACGAATTCATTCTCTTGCAGAAGGCAAATTCAAAAAGCTTAGAGAAAGTCGGTAGTACAGATATAGGACGAAAGTTAGTCATATCAGATTTTTCTCCTTTTTTAAAAACGGGGATGGTTTTCGCTAATTTTAAAAGCGATGGAAAAGCACCATTAGAAAAGGAGATATTGATAAGATGAGTAAAAGGCTTAAGTAAAAAATCACAGTTTTTTATCAACAAGTTCGGTATCTCATCTACGCCACTAGACTTATCATTTTTTAATTTATTTAGAGGTAATTTTGTTTCATCAACAGAAAATGGTGACAGAAATATAGACACAGCACTGCTATGGACAGGATTATAGATATCATTTGCAGGTGGTAAATAAAGAACATTGGGAATATTTATAAAGTATGTATTAAAAGCATCAGCTATTTTTTTACAGTCAGAAATAAGAGATCCATTTATGGAAATAGATAGCTGAGTAGATTTCCGAGCAGATGCCTCTTTTATTTCAGAATTAACAGACCACATAGTCTTGCCCTTATTAATAGCGTTATTGATTTTATTTTTGTAATAATTTGACTTTGTTGATTTTAAAAGTTGTTTATATTCAGCTTTAAGTACAGTAAAAACATTGATAAAAATTGGAAAACATTTACTTAAAACGTAAAAGTCGTCTAAAATATTTTTTAATACTATAATATCTTTAGTCAACCACATGTTTATTCTTTTTCGTTCTTTAAGATTAACCTTTTTTAGAGGAAACGCACAATTAAAATAGTGTAAAAAAGTTTCATAAAATAAATTAAAAGACTTATCAATATCACTGCAGGATAAGACGTCAATCCAGGACTCATTGCTAAGTAAAAAGGAAAAATATTGTTTGTTCAATGCGGTGAAAAATCTTCGATAATATATAGAAGGCGGTTTAATATTATTTGTAATAGAAATTGGAAAATTAATAACCTGTGCATAATGGTCAGAAATGTAAGTTTCAATATTATGAGCACTTGTATATTCAAAATTAATTGCAATATTATCAATTACAGTTTCAGAATAATTTGTAACACGGGTGGCTGATGTAATAGTTATTTCTAAATTAAGACTCTTAAGTAAATCACACAATAAGTTTTTGTTACGACTGTCAATTGAGAAATCAACATTGAAATCACCAGTAATTATTAAATGGACATTATTTTTATCTAGTTTAATTAAAACTTGATTCAAAAGGGCAATGAAGTCAAGAATCGATTCAAGGGGCGATCTATAAATTGTGAGCACAATATATTTAACGGAGTTTAAAGAAAATTCCACACCACAGCATTCAAAAACTTGCTCAACACATATATCCTCAATAAATTTTATCTTTTGGAATTTAAGAGTATTACGTACAAATATAATTACACCACCGTGAATTTTTACAGTTCTACAAAAGGAACTAGCAAGACAAAAATTGTTTAGATGTATTGTATCAATTTCTGCAGGATAAAGCCAACTTTCAGAAATACAAACAATGTCAGATTTTACATCAGATAATAGTAGATTGAGTTCCTCAATCTTGTCTCTTATGGAGCATATATTCAAATGGAAAATAGTAAACACAGTAGGCGTAACAGAACAACACAAGTTAATTTTGGCGGTTTCTGAAACGCAGAAAAAACCGCTTAATAACAATTCCAGTCGGCCAAATGTCTTTAGAATTTAGCTGGTCATTTAATCGATAATCAGCACCAACTTTAAAACACTTGTTTATACCTTTATTAGGCACTTCTTCACAAATAAAAGACTCATCGGGAAAACGCGTTTGCAGATAAGAGATGATATCATCAGCAGATGTATCCGGATGGACCCGACTTACATGAAGCCAGATGCGCTTATTACCAGCAACAAAGCCGATATTATCAGGAGAACCTTTTTCCGCTGTTCCGATTACAAACTTATTTCGTCTTCGTTTTACTTCAGTAAAACTATCTTTACCATCATTCGATTCAGATTTTTTTTTCGATCAAATTTGAAGCAGACGGTACAATAATATCGTTGTCAGATAACAACGCACTATTGGCTTCATGAGATGTGGTTGCTGGAGATTCAGAAGAACTTCCTATTCGGTTTTTGACTTTTGCGCCTGAGGCTTCGGCAACCAGTAGTGCATTAAACTTTTCCGATTGCATTTTTAAAGCTGCAGAATATTGGCGGGTACGAATACTACGTGACCGGTCGATATTTACAACATCACTATTATCACTTATTGGTATTACAGGTTTCTGTACTGTTACATTTTGTTTACTATAACTGAATTCATTAACTTTCAGCATTATATTATCAATTATTTTTTGTTGATTTTCAATTTTAGAGTTTAATGAGGCTATTACAGCAGTGTTTTCCTTAATTATGCCAGACAAATCAATAATTTTAGAGACCAAAATTTTTTGAATGTCAGCATTAACAAGTTTGGGGTTAAGTATCTCATCACAATCAACACAAAACCATTTTGCACCATCAATTTTAGAGAAAGCTTTGTAATCAGCAGCTTTTACATTTAAGCAGTCAACATGATAATTACGATCACAGATACCACAACATTTCAGTAATTTAGATAAGTTATCAATTGTTTTATGACACGAATCACAGACGCAAACGTCTGCATCCGCCATCTTTTCACTCATATTATATATTGTAACCGTTCTGAAATGAGTTATCGGCCTTGTGTTTGGCAAACATTCATACGCATGTCTAATTATGTACAACTTTATGTTTTCAACGCATTTGGTTTCTAACTCATATCCGTAGAATGACGCAGGAATTGCCTGAATCTGGAATTGACAATTTCCCCAAGAATTTATATATTTTAGTGTAGCAATTTTTTATTTTTATTTTTCAACGTAGTTCAACGTGCGCCTCTTATATAAATTAGTATATTTACTTGAAAGTCGTAGTAACCTGTAATAAAAGTTTTAAAAAAGGTGGTTTGGGGTTTGTTTCGAAAAGAGAAAAAAGCTTGATTTTTGTTTGTGATTATAAATTTGGTTTGACGCTAAAAATTAATTGAAGCATTTGACTTTACTGAACCTCGATTAATTTTTTTTCTTAAAATTCAACTGAATGAAAATTATTAGAATTAGAAATATTTTGTATGAAGTTTTAACGAAAAACAATGTACCTATTGAACATTAATTTATTAATTTTAAATAAACGCAGGTATACAAAAATATTATTATTTATTATAAAGTTAACTAAGCGAATATAAAACCAAAATAACTATAATGAAAAAATGGAAAATAATAATAATTTACTATAATAAAAGAAAAAACCGGTTGATTTGTAAGTCAGAACTGCCAATCTTTACTATGGCAACTTTTCAGCTACTATTTTGTTGCCTTCTTCAGGCCTAAAATTACATTATTATAATTATGTAATTTTAGGCCTGAAGAAGGCAACAAAATGGTTGTTGAAACATTCCCATAATAAAGATTGACAATTTTGATTCACAAATCAACCGGTTTTTTAATTTTATCATATTACATACGTGAGTGATCAACATGAGTTTCAATATAATTTACTATAAGGTACATAAACTATTCAAAAATGTATCCGAACAAAGACAAAAACATTTTATGAATTATTATTAAATTACTTATTCTAAGTATACTTATATTAACGTGCTATTAAAATAATATTTTTTTTTACAATAATATGTAAACATATTTAAACAAAAGGTAGTTTAAAGTAGTTGCTTTGAAAAAAAAGTCAAGAAAATCATGACATAAAAATTATATATACAGGGTGTCCTCAAAGACACTTAACACATGCCTACCACATGTTCCTGAGACCAAAATAAGCCGATTTAAGCAAACTTACCTTCTTACAAAATTGCTTAGTTTAGGCGCTATACGGCCCTGAAGTTACAATTTTGAAATCATTTTTTTGTTATAAATTTAAAACGGCTTGTGCAATTTTGCTAAAATTTGACACGTTAACATAGTTTTATGGAACAAAATAACCCATATCAAAATTATGATTAATATTAATCCATAGGCGTAGAACTCGGGTTTTTTAATATTTGAACGTTTCAAATTTCTACGCCAATAATAATAATAAAATGGGTTTAAGTATAAAATTTAGATTCAGTGACTTATTTGCTACAGAAAAGCTACTCTTAATAAGACTCAATTACTCTCATGGTTTTTGAGAAATTTGTATTTTAATAATTCGCAGTAATTTTTACAAAATTAAGTAAAGTTACTAAAACATGAATAGAAATAAAAAAATATGTCATAAAAAGTGGTCCAAGTGTCCACCATTTTCACGCAAACAAAGATTTATACGACGAAGAAAATAAATTTACTCTTTGCATAACTTCTTCATTATCTCCAGTTTTATTCTTAGAAAAAATCATGGCCATCTTTTTTGTTTATTGATCAATTTATTATTATCAACGTATTATTATTGATCAACTTATTATTAAAATAAAAATTTCTCAAAAACCATGAGAGTAATCGAGTCTTATTAAGAGTAGCTTTTTTGTAGCAAATAAGTTACTGAATCTAAATTTTATACTTAAACCCATTTTATTATTATTATTGGCGTAGAAATTTGAAACGTTCAAATATTAAAAAACCTGAGTTTTACGCCTATAGATTAATATTAATCATAATTTTGATATGGGTTTTTTTGTTCCATAAAACTATGTTAACGTGCCAAATTTTAGCAAAATTGCACAAGCCGTTTTAAATTTATAACAAAAAAATGACTTCAAAATTGTAACTTCAGGGCCGTATAGCGCCCAAACTAAGTAATTTTCTAAGAAGGTAAGTTTGCTTAAATCGGCATATTTTAGTCTCAGGAACATGTGGTAGACGTATGTTAAGAATCTTTGAGGACACCCTGTATATTTTTTAATAAAGGTATCTCTTTATGCCAGTTAAATTAGAAAATAATTTACATCGTCGAATGCAAAATATTTTTTGTTGGAAATTGAATTTTTAACATTTTTAATATAGGTAAGGTTCTAAAAAATATCACATTAATAATTTTTCAATAAGAAAAAAAAACAATACATAATAATCCATCTGTTTAAAAAAAAACAAAAACAGCATGATACATTACGCGCTGATAATATTAGTAAAAAAACTATAATTATTGACCACGTAGTTTCAAAATGCAATAACAAATAACATTTGGCGAAGTTCCATTCAAACGATTTTACACCCGTACCTAGAGATGTTTCACGTCAAAAATTTAAATTTTTGAATATACTGATACTACTTTACAAAATGTATAACTTTTCTTTTTCACGATACAGTATTTAACTATTATATTTTATCCAATTTTGAGCAGTTATTAACAATTTATAATTTTCGAAATGTCATTTTCTTAAAAACTATGGTTACCATGTTGGACTAAGGACCACTTCGTAATTTTGACCTGTTTCAATTTATACATATATACATATATATTATATTAATCGCTTTTGCTCCTAAAGACCCGAATTTAATCGGTTGCGCGACTAGCTACCGACGGCGCGGGGTCATGGGTCGGAGAACAAAAATTATTATCTAGCTATACGATCGCTCTTGTTTTTTGGAAAGCAGCCCTAAAATTTAAGTACAGGAAAAGCCCTTAATGAGCAATAAAAAAACCCAACCACCTACCACTCGACACTTAGGACAACACAAAAAGTGAACGCACACATGAATCGTGCGTCAAAATAATTCAATTAAATTTAAAATCACCTCTACACTCAGTATCACCTAACCAGAGAAGAACCTCGTTGGAAAATTACTTAGTGGGCCAGATACCGACCGAGAGATCAAAGGGCGCCAGAACTTATAGGGCCACACTGCGAAGTCTCAGGTCGTCCAAACTGAGACGCGAGAGTGGTCACAGTTAGGGATAATTCGAACAGGATAACCACATTGGCCAAAAGAGATCCGAAAAATATTCCGGAACAGAGTCCAGAACCACAATCACAGTTATATTAAATCCCAGGCCTAACGCTGTTACTTTCTTAGCAAGATAAACAGAAAAAATCAGAGGTGATTTCGATGGCCAAAACCACACGATAACTTAACCTAAACTACCAACAAAACACAGATTACGAACACAATATCGGGACACACAGTATTCCCGTATTCCAGAATCAACACAACCACAAGGAAATCCAACAGCAGCAATCTATAATCCCTGACGAGGAGAAGCGCTTGGCCTCTTTATGGTTATTGTTTGCACGGTAAGCTAACTAAATCGAATAACAATAATCCAACAATGGAAATACGGAAAATAAATCAATTTTCGAGAATTAGGAAAACTAGGAAGGTCGACCAATACAGGAATCGAAGCAGAAAACAACGCCGAATCCAAAATCCAAGACTAAAACACTACAGCTTCAAAACGAAAAGTACAAATCAAAATCCAAAATCCCAAAATAAAAGTATTTTATTTGCCAGAATATTCAATAATTTAATTTTGATTGTTTATTCCACGGCCGCCGTATCTAGTCTGTCGACATGCCAACGCTTACCAAAGTATTCCGTATTTTTCCTCAGCGTTCTCCCTTACACACACAATAAAAATAGTACGTATCGTCTTGCACTCATAGACATCATATGTCCCAGTCGTGTTCATTTATGTTCTCGTTTGTACATCGCTGTCAGACGCTCGCCAGCCTGCCTTGACGTCATC
This sequence comes from Mongoloraphidia duomilia, assembly GCA_039654895.1. Lineage (NCBI taxonomy): Eukaryota > Metazoa > Arthropoda > Insecta > Raphidioptera > Raphidiidae > Mongoloraphidia > Mongoloraphidia duomilia. The sequence goes on along the minus strand of CM077527.1, from coordinate 191,968 downwards.
ATATCATACAGTGGGGTCCCAAAGTAATGATATCAACATAAAATGCTTTGAAGTTAAAATTGTACCGCTATCTACTGGATGTGCCAGAGGGCTAATTGCCCCCCTAACTACGACTAAAATTAGCCCAATATAATATATAAACATTTTCAAAAATGGTGCCAATTTGTTCAGGAGGTTATGAAACGTCGAGAAATTTTGGTCCGACCCCTAGGTCCCGCCATCCGACCGACGCCAATAGTGTATGTGCCATATGGCAAATACACTAATAAGATATGTCGTAATACTGGCTAGCATAGCACTCAGCAAAGTTGAATCGATTTTGAAGAAGCCGTACGCCGTAATAACTAATTCCCGATGGGCGACTTGTTGCGAGAACAACTCCAAGAATTTTCTCGTTGGTTTATTCAAATGCTTAGGTAGTTCATACACCAATTTATCGGATACAGCGGCTGTTCTCTTTGCTTCTGAACAAACGGACTGACATTTTAATGACATCAGGTATATTTGCCACTGGAAATAAGACTAATATTAAGACTTTCGTCAACAGATGTAAGCACATGCAACAGTTATCACGTTATATTATATCGACATGATACAACTTAAATAGTATGGATTCATTAAAGTAATAGCAATTCTAAATATTAGTGATCAATCAACACTGTCTTCATCGAATTTACTGTTTGAACTAAAATCGTTAAGATGTAAATATTAATGTATTAAAACATAATACAATAAACTAACTATATAGAGGAATAAATAAATGTATAGTTGTTATAAGTAATTTATTATTTTAATGTGTATTATTAAGGTGGTGTGAAGTTAGCCCCGCAACTTTCGAAAAAATGATTTTTTTTCGGAGTTCTGGATTCGTTTCCATGAGTTCTGGAGTTCCTTGTAGGTTTAAACAATAGTTCTGGCATTTATCTAGCGATTATTCGAACTTGAAAATATGAGGGGCTAGGTTCACGCTGCCCCCCAAAGTTGAAAAAATTCAATTTTTTTAGGAGTTCTGAGTAGCCCTCCAATAGTTCTGGAGTTCATTATAGTTTTGAGCAATAGTTCCGTTCGTTAAAACGTACAAATTGAAAATTTAAAAGTTCATTTAAAAAAAAAAAAATTGCCCAGCATTCCTCTAATTTTGCTCGGATCAAAAAAAGTCATATGAAGTATCGCTAGAACTCTTGGAGGGCTACCCAGAACTCTGAAGAAAAAAATCGAAACAAAAAAAAAATTTTTGTCATCGAGCTAGGTACCTAGCCCCTCAAAGTTGAAAACATTAAATTTTTTTGGAGTTCTGAGTAGCCCTACAATAGTTCTGGAGTTCTTTATAGTTTTTAGCAATAGTTCCGTTCGTTAAAACGGACAAATTGAAAATTGAAAATTTCATTTTGAAAAAAAAATTGCCCAGCATTCCTCTAATTTTGCTCGGATCAGAAAAAGTCATTTGAAGTATCGCTAGAACTCTTAGAGGGCTACCCAGAACTCTGAAGAAAAAACCGAAACAAAAAAAAAAATTTTGTCATCGAGCTAGGTACCTAGCCCCTCAAAGTGGAAAACATTCAATTTTTTTTGGAGTTCTGAGTAGCCCTACAATAGTTCTGGAGTTCTTTATAGTTTTTAGCAATAGTTCCGTTCGTTAAAACGAACAAATTGAAAATTGAAAATTTCATTTTGAGAAAAAAAATTGCCCAGCATTCCTCTAATTTTGCTCGGATCAAAAAAAGTCATTTGAAGTATCGCTAGAACTCTTAGAGGGCTACCCAGAACTCTCAAGAGAAAAATCGAAACAAAAAAAAATTTTTTTTTGTCATCGAGCTAGGTACCTAGCCCCTCAAAGTTGAAAACATTCAATTTTTTTTGGAGTTCTGAGTAGCCCTACAATAGTTCGGGAGTTCTTTATCGTTTTTAGCAATAGTTCCGTTCGTTAAAATGGACAAATTGAAAATTTCATTTTGAAAAAAAAAATTGCCCAGCATTCATCTAATTTTGCTCGGATCAAAAAAAGTCATTTGAAGTATCGCTAGAACTCTTGGAGGGCTACCCAGAACTCTAAAGAAAGGAATCGAAACAAAAAAAAATTTTTTTTTGTCATCGAGCCAGGTACCTAGCCTCTCAAAGTTGAAAACATTCAATTTTTTTTGGAGTTCTGAGTAGCCCTACAATAGTTCTGGAGTTCTTTATCGTTTTTAGCAATAGTTCCGTTCGTTAAAATGGACAAATTGAAAATTTCATTTTGAAAAAAAAAAATTGCCCAGCATTCCTCTAATTTTGCTCGGATCAAAAAAAGTCATTTGAAGTATCGCTAGAACTCTTAGAGGGCTACCCAGAACTCTGAAGAAAAAAATCGAAACAAAAAAAAATTTTTTTTTGTCATCGAGCTAGGTACCTAGTCCCTCAAAGTTGAAAACATTCAATTTTTTTTTGGAGTTCTAAGTAGCCCTACAATAGTTTTGGAGTTCTTTATAGTTTTTAGCAATAGTTCCGTTCGTTAAAAGGGACATAGGTATTGAAAATTTCACTTTGAAAAAAAAAATTGCCCAGCATTCCTCTAATTTTGCTCGGATCAAAAAAAGTCATTAGAAGTATCGCTAGAACCCTTGAAGGGCTACCCAGAACTCTAAAGAAAGAAATCGAAACAAAAAAAAAATTTTTTTTGTCATCGAGCTAGGTACCTAGCCCTTTAAAGTTGAAAACATTCAATTTTTTTTGGAGTTCTGAGTAGCCCTACAATAGCTCTGGAGTTCTTTATAGTTTTTAGCAATAGTTCCGTTCGTTAAAATGGACAAATTGAAAATTTCATTTTGAAAAAAAAAATTGCCCAGCATTCCTCTAATTTTGCTCGGATCAGAAAAAGTTATTTGAAGTATCGCTATAACTCTTGGAGGGCTACCCAGAACTCTGAAGAAAAAAATCGAAACAAAAAAAAAAATTTTTGTCATCGAGCTAGGTACCTAGCCCCTCAAAGTTGAAAACATTTAATTTTTTTTTGAGTTCTGAGTAGCCCTACAATAGTTCTGGAGTTCTTTATAGTTTTTAGCAATAGTTCCGTTCGTTAAAACGTACAAATTAAAAATTGAAAATTTCATTTTGAAAAAAAAAATTGCCCAGCATTCCTCTTATTTAGCTTGGATCGAAAAAAGTCATTTGAAGTTTCGCTTGAACTATTAGAGGCCCACCCAGAACTCTTAAAACAAAAACAAAAAAAAAAAATAAAAAAAATAAAACAAAATTTTGTAGATCGACTTTCTGGAAATTAAAATAATTTGCTCAGCATTCTTCCAATTCAGCTTTCGGATCGCAAATAGTCAGTTGAAATATCACTGGAACTATTGGGGGGCTTCCAGGAAAAAAAATCTATACATTTCTTTAAAAAAATTTTTATTCATTTTTCTAAATGCTAACAAATAAATTTATGAAAATATTTTTATAGCCCGGTCAATTTAATCCTAAAAATAGTAGTAAAGATACAAAAATTAGCGGAGAGCTAAAAATTTTGGAGCATACAAGTAATTCAAGAATTACAAGGCGCGATATTCATGTAGGTATTGTGTGTAAACGGTTTTACCGAACATAGGGAAAATAACACTAAGAAGATCAACTTTGTAGTAGGCTATGGCCATAAGACCTAATGTAAATATGTATTGGATTACATAGAAAAAATAGTGCAGTGAATTTTTTAAACAATTTTCCATAGCAACGGTTGACTATTAAGCGAAACTCGGAACCTGCTAAATAAAAAAAGTCATGAGGTGTCGTAAGATACCCGACAGAAGCTATGTTTCTTACGCATCGTATATAAAACCGAATTTATCAAAGATATAAACAATACAATTAAAAAGTTATTATTTGACTGCCATTTTGAAATCTGACGCCATTTTATTTTTTTGTGTCTTATTAAACTCTCAAATATCAATTTTCAAAAGGATCGGATAATTTTTACAAAGAAGTATATACCTATGGCCGCCATTTTAAAATATGACGTCATTTTATTTTTTTGCGTTTTATAAAACTCGTCAATATCTATTTTCAAAAAGATCGGATAATTTTTACACAAAAAGTACATATTGCCGCCATTTTGAAATCTGACGTCATTTTATTTTTTTGTGTCCTATGAAACTCTCAAATACCGATTTTCAAAAGAATCGGATAATTTTTACAAAAAAGTACATACGGCCGCCATTTTTAAATCTGATGTCATTTTATTTTTTTATGTCCTATATGAAACTCTCAAATACCGATTTTCAAAACAATCGGATAATTTTTACAAAAAAGTACATTTGGCCGCCATTTTTAAATCTGACGTCATTTCATTTTTTTGTGTTCTATGAAACCCTCAAATATCAATTTTCAAAAGGATCGGATAATTTTTACAAAAATGTACATACGGCCGCCATTTTGAAATCTGACGTAATTTTATTTTTTTGTGTCTTATGAAACTCTAAAATATCAATTTTCAAAAGGATCGTATAATTTTTAGAAAGGAGTACTACATATTTCCGCCATTTTGAAATCTGACGTTATTTTATTTTTTTGTGTCCCATAAAACTCGCAAATATCTATTTTCAAAAAGATCGGATAATTTTTACAAAAAAGTATATATAATGGCCGCCATTTTGAAATCTGACGTCATTTTATTTTTTTGTGTCCTATGAAACTCTCAAATATCAATTTTCAAAAGGATCTGATAATTCTTACAAAAAAGTACATATGGCCGCCATTTTGAAAAATCTGACATCATTTTATTTTTTTGTGTCCTATGAAACTCTCAAATATCAATTTTCAAAACGATCGGATGATTTTTACAACAGAGTACATGTGGCCGCCATTTTGAAAAATCTGTCGTCATTTTATTTTTTGATATCCTATGAAACTCTCAAATATCAATTTTCAAAAGGATCGGATAATTTTTACAAAACAGTTCATATGGCCGCCATTTTGAAAAATCTGACGTCATTTTATTTTTTTGTGTCCTATAAAACTCTCAAATATTAATTTTCAAAAGAATCGGATAATTTTTACAAAAAAGTACATATGGCCGCCATTTTGAAATCTGACGCCATTTTATTTTTTTGTGTCCTATAAAACTCTCAAATATTAATTTTCAAAAGGATCGGATAATTTTTACAAAAGTGACGTTACACTACTTCGTGACGTGACGTTTCACTTTTTATTATTCTGAAACGTGCGTTAAGAAGCATAGCTTCATAAAAAATAGGTAAAAAAACTGTTTTAAAAAAAGTTTTAAAAAGAAAAAAATAATATTTAATTTAGGTTCATAAGTATAAAAGCGTGGGTCGTAAACTCTATGATAATTTATTACAGTCACGACCCACGCTTTTATACTTATGAACCTAAATTAAATTTTATTTTTTTCTTTTTAGTATATTTATAAAACCGTTTAAATTAAAAGTTTTTTATCTATTTTTATTTTTAATTTTTTAGTGTGCTTTATTTCCTTAGTCTGATTTTATAACATTTATCCGATCCACTGAAACGTTACCGCAGAAAGACCTTTTGCCTGTGAAAATTCAAAAGTACGATTTGCACCCGGACGAAAGCCGGGGTCGGTCAGCTAGTTATCATAATATTGTATTGTCACCGGAGTTACACATGTGTGCAAAATTTCAACTCAATCGGATCACGGGAAGTGGGTGAAAATTCAAAAGTACGATTTACACCGGGACGAAGCCGGGCCGGTCAGCTAGTTACCATAAATTGTATTGTCACCGGAGCTACACATGTGTGCAAAATTTCAACTCAATCGGATCATAGGAAGTGGGTGAAAATTCAAAAGTACGATTTGCACCCGGACGAAAGCCGGGCCGGTCAGCTAGTTATCATAATATTGTATTGTCACCGGAGCTACACATGTGTGCAAAATTTCAACTCAATCGGATCACGGGAAGTGGGTGAAAATTCAAAAGTACGATTTACACCCGGACAAAACCGGGCCGGTCAGCTAGTTACCATAATATTGTATTGTCACCGGAGCTACAGATGTGTGCAAAATTTCAACTCAATCGGATCATAGGAAGTGGGTGAAAGTTCCAAAGTACGATTTACGCCCGGACGAACCGGGCCGGTCAGTTAGTTACCATAATATTGTTTTGTCACCGGAGCTACACATGTGTGCAAAATTTTAACTCAGTCGGTCGCAAGATTTGTAACAAATATACGGGATCAAGCTAAATAAAACCACCGTTTAAAAAACAAAGCATCTACTACCTACTTACTTTTGCGTGATGCCAAAATATTTTAAAACTCGCAGTCGCATAAGAAGTTATTTACTTGAAAAAAAAATCATGTAAATTGGATCAGTGGTTCTCGAGTTATAAGCGTACAAAGAGACATACAGACAGAGAAAGTCAAATTGTTCGGGAAGGTATGAACGTCGAGAAATTTTGGTCCGATCCCTAGGTCTCGCCATCCGATCGACGTCAATAATTAGTTACACGTCATTTTAACTCAGTAGGCCAGGGTTTTTAAACTTAAATTCAAACATCAGCAGTCAAAAAATTGAATAACTATATTAAAATAATGCAATATAAGACAGGGCATACGCTATCTTCCAATATCCATATCACACTGTGCAACAGACAAGGACAACCGAAACAAGTTCGCGATTTATTAGATAAAGTCGCATTTATTTCGTTTAATAATCATATAAATCTGTATAAAAAAACTGTTTTGACACAATATTATACATGAAATCTATCTAAAATTTTCTGCTCTTTCGTTTAAGACAGGTTTCGAATCGATCTGACTTAAATTGAGCAAACTATAAGCAAAAAACACCGTTTTTTCTAATTTGCTCCCCTCTGGGGCCAAAATTCAAAAATCGGGCGACGTTAGGATCAAATAGACCCCGAGAGGAATCGAACAAAAAAAAGTTTTTTAAAATCGGTTAATCCGTTTGGGCTGTACGACTGATACAAAAAATCCGTTACAGATTCACAGATTCACAGATTCACAGAATCACAGATTCACAGACAAAGCGAGTGTATATAGGCGCTTCTAGCTTCGCTAAGATCGCGCCTAAAAATTGGTATGAATGTTCGGAACACCATTATAAATGAGTGTTGAAAAGTCCCCATCGATCCCGTACCTGGAAAAAATTTTATTCAAGTTCAAAGGTCGCAAATATCGGTTTTTTGCATTTTTCTCGTAAACGGTAAGTGTTATCATAAAAATAGCTTATACAATCTTGTAGAGGATACAATTCTCTACAACTTTTGTATAAACATTTTTTGTCTACGATTCAGAGTTTTACTTATTTAAGTACCCGCGGCTTCCTCCCACTCGATTTTACATAACGGAATTATGCTGCTTTCCGATGGCTTAACATAATGATTTGTACGTTAATTTTAAGTTGGACTTTAAGTTAACGATTAATAATAATTAAATTTAAATTAGAGCAGTAGTTCTCTAATTATAAGCAACCAAACATACAAATCGACAGCAGTGAAACAGACAGACAGATATTTTTTTTTCGAAAATACGATATTTTTACTTGACATCAATTACAAAGACCATTCGTAAAAAAAATTCACAAGGGTTGAGAGAATGCGGATTAAGAATGAGTAGGCATTCGTATATACCTTATAACGCACTCTACTAAGAGTATCCCCGGAGTAGTCACACTTTTAATTTTTTTTTTCAAAGTTCCTTTACGAATAGTCATTACAATTGTTATAAAAACTATTCGTAAAGAAGTTTTGTAAAAAAAAATTAAAAATGTGGCTACTATTACTAGAATGCGTTATACGGTATGCAAATGCATACAGCTCGTACTTAATTCGCACTCTCTCAACCCTTGTGATATTTTTTTACAAAATTACTTTACGAATGGTCTTTATAATTGATGTCAAGTAAAAATATCGTATTTTCGAAAAAAAATTGTCTGTCTATCTGCCTGTTTCACTGCTGTCAATTTGTATGTTTGGTTGCTTAAAACTAGAGAACTACTGCTCTAATTTCGATTAGATTATTATTAATCGTTAATGTAAAGTTCAACTTAAAATTAACGTACAAATCATTATCGCGGGGTTAGAATAACAAGGTTCTAACTGCACTTTTTAAAAAAACAAAAATTATTGTGGAATAAGGTTCTATCTGTCATTACGTTTGATGTATAACCTTCACAAAATTCATTTTTGGCGCCTTAAGCGAGATTCTGAAAGTATAAGGTGTGGTAACTGTACGGGTGTGATCGAACTGTTTGAGGTACGGAGTTCTATTAGCAGGTCTTGGAACCGCGGAAGCATTCGAAAACGTGAAGGTGCGCAGATAGAACCTTATACTTTGGTTTAGCTGCAGTTAGAATTTTTTTCTTTCATTATTTAGACGTTATATTATGTTCATTATTGTAAGTTGTCAGAAATTTTCTTTTGTGGTGAATTATTATGAAAATGCCTCAAACAACTACTAATTCATTAAAATAAAAATTATGTAACTTGTCTTGGTCCTAATGAATTTATACTTAATACAGTTTCAAGCAACAAGATAGAACCATATCATCTTTGTTTAAACTGAAAAACTAGGGGAATAAGGTTCTATATGCACTTTTTTATCTCAAAAACTTAAAAACTAACCCAAAATGTGTACATTGTTTATTAAACAATTGTAGTTTGTGCTCTAGATTGATCAGTTACATAATTATTACAATAAGGGTATTTCAATTTAATTATTTATTGCCCATCTAACATTGATCACCCATTTTCTCGCAATCATGCTTGATGCAGATAGAACCTTGTTATTCTAACCCCGCGTTATGTTAAGCCATCGGAAAGCAGCATAATTCCGTTATGTAAAATCGAGTGGGAGGAAGCCGCGGGTACTTAAATAAGTAAAATAAAACTCTGAACCGTAGACAAAAAATGTTTATACAAAAGTTGTAGAGAATTGTATCCTCTACAAGATTGTATAAGCTATTTTTATGATAACACTTACCGTTTACGAGAAAAATGCAAAAAACCGATATTTGCGACCTTTGACCTTGAATAAAATTTTTTAAAGGTACGGGATCGATGGGGACTTTTCAACACTCATTTATAATGGTGTTCCGAACATTCATACCAATTTTTAGCTCTCCGCTAATTTTTGTATCTTTACTACTATTTTTAGGGCTAAATTGACCGGGCTATAAAAATATTTTCATAAATTTATTTGTTAGCATTTTTAAAATGAATAAAAGTTTTTTTAAAGAAATACCTATATAGATTTTTTTTCCTGGAGGCCCCCCAATAGTTCCAGCGATATTTCAACTGACTATTTGCGATCCAAAAGCTGAATTAGACGAATGCTGAGCAAATTATTTTAATTTCCAGAAAGTCGATCTACAAAATTTTGTTTTATTTATTTATTTATTTATTTTTTTTTTGTTTTTAGAGTTCTAAGAGTTCTAGCGATACTTCAAATGACTTTTTTTGATCCGAACAAAATTAGAGGAATGCTGGGCAATTTTTTTTTTCAAAATGAAATTTTCAATTTGTCCGTTTTAACGAACGGAACTATTGCTAAAAACTATAAAGAACTCCAGAACTATTGTAGGGCTACTCAGAACTCAAAAAAAAATTGAATGTTTTCAACTTTGAGGGGCTAGGTACCTAGCTCAATGACAAACATTATTTTTTTTTGTTTCGATTTTTTTCTTCAGAGTTCTGGGTAGCCCTCCAAGAGTTCAGCGATACTTTAAATGACTTTTTTTGATCCGAGCAAAATTAGAGGAATGCTGGGCAATTTTTTTTTTCAAAATGAAATTTTCAATTTGTCCATTTTAACGAACGGAACTATTGCTAAAAACTATTAAGAACTCCAGAACTATTGTAGGGTTACTCAGAACTCAAAAAAAAATTGAAAGTTTTCAAGTTTGAGAGGCTAGGTACCTAGCTCGATGACATAAAAGTTTTTTTTTGTTTCGATTTTTTTCTTCAGAGTTCTGGGTAGTCCTCCAAGAGTTCTAGCGATACTTCAAATGACTTTTTTTGATCCGAGCAAAATTAGAGGAATGCTGGGCAATTTTTTTTTTCAAAATGAAATTTTCAATTTTCAATTTGTCCGTTTTAACGAACGGAACTATTGCTAAAAACTATAAAGAACTCCAGAACTATGGTAGTGCTACTCAGAACTCCAAAAAAAATTGAATGTTTTCAACTTTGAGGGGCTAGGTACCTAGCTCGATGACAAATTTTTTTTTTTTGTTTCGATTTCTTTCTTCAGAGTTCTGGGTAGCCCTCCAAAAGTTCTAGCGATACTTAAAATGACTTTTTTTGATCCAAGCAAAATTAGAGGAACGCTGGGCAATTTTTTTTTTTAATGAATTTTTCAATTTTCAATTTGTACATTTTAACGAACGGAACTATTGCTAAAAACTATAAAAAACTCCAGAACTATTGTAGGGCTACTCAGAACTCCAAAAAAAATTGAATGTTTTCAACTTTGAGGGGCTAGGTACCTAGCTCGATGACAAATTTTTTTTTTTTGTTTCGATTTTTTTCTTCAGAGTTCTGGGTAGCCCTCCAAGAGTTCTAGCGATACTTAAAATGACTTTTTTTGATCCGAGCAAAATTAGAGGAATGCTGGGCAATTTTTTTTTTCAAAATGAAATTTTCAATTTGTCCATTTTAACGAACGGAACTATTGCTAAAAACTATAAAGAACTCCAGAACTATTGCAGGGCTACCGTCAACTGGGGTAACATTGACCCACTTTTTCATGTTTTTGTACTATTTAAGCACAATTACGTGAAAACTGCATTCAAAAATTGTTTATAATAATTTTTTTATAATTCGGCATGGATAGAGGAACATTTACATATGCAATTTAAATGGTTTTACCTACTTTATCTATTAAAAAAAAATTTTTTTTTAAATGGGCCAAAGTTACCTGCACTTGGGGTAACTTTGTCTCATGTGTTTAAACTCTATGATACACATGCAATTCATGGCTTAGGTTAATGTTAGACTGAACAGTAATGATTTACTGTATAATCTAATATAAAATCTGCATTGTTGTAATATTGTTGGTGAGATAAATGAGCAAAAATGTCAAAAAAATGAAAAGGTTCAACTTTTATTAATTTTTCAGACAAATACATATGAATTAATACGATTTTTTACATTTACAAATTAATTAAATATCATTTTCAAGTTCAGAAACTATACAAACTGGTTCGCTTAGACATTAATTTGGGTGGATTAATTTTAGCTAAGACGTCCTCCCAGTCATAGATAATAGCGTCTTTTCTTTCTGGCCACCGTCAAAACTTCAAACCTTTCTTCATGCAGCTGACTGGTCCTTCTTGAAAAATGCTATCAATTTGCCCAGGATATTTTTTTCCATCAAATAGCACAATAACAAAATCATCAACTACATATTCCTCCGCTCTTAACTTTCGTAAGTTTTTTATGTAATCGTTTGCGTTTGTTGAACACTCCTCTACGTCAGAAAATGTTTCAGTGAGTTCATGTGATTCTAATGGCACTTCATAATACTTATCATCACAGGACGAGCTCGAAGAAGAAATTTTTTTTGTCTCTTTGAAAGAGTCTTAGATTTTGAAGGACCAGGAATTGGCCCAACTGCTTTAAAATCTTCAAGAGAAAATATTTTCCCAGCAGCCACTTGTAATTTTTTTCTCATTTTCCTAGGGCCACTGGATCCAACAAAATCAGTTCTTTTTTTGTCTAATTGTTCTAGAAAAGTCTCTCCTACAAAGTTTTTATCAACTTATGTTACATTTTCCGGTAGACGATCGAGCAGTATTTGTTTGTTCATAGGAAAAATCCCACATTTTTTAAACCCAGAGATAAGATTTTACTCTTGATTTTGTTTTAAATTATTGACCAATTCTTTGAGCAATGATGGAAACACATCTTTAGGGATTGTGGAATACTTGGAGCCTGACTTTGATTCTTTAAATCTGGTAAGAAGTCCTCGCCACAGTTTTTTCATGGGCCCAAAGAACGCAACGTCTAACAAAATTTTTTCTGAGGTAACTTTGACCCGGGTCAAAGTTAGCTGAAATCCTGGAACAAAGTTACCCCAAAACGAAAACAAGTAACCAGGACAATTAAAAACAAAGAAATTTAATTGTGGCGCTCAGATCCTCTTTCTATATTGATGTAAAAATAATAAATTACACTTACCAAAATTCTGTAGTAATCCTTTACTAACACACAAATAAAAGTTTGCAATTTACAATTGTTGTCTATTCACAAGCGCATATCTTGAAAATCATCTGAAGCGGGGGTGGACGCATAAAAAATCACAGTAACGGTCGAATAATGAAGTTAGTGCTGCTACCTACCGTTTGACACCGGAATCGTCGAATTTGGTTTATTTTTTGAGCATTTATACAACAAACCATCTTTTTTTTGTAAGTGGGCCAAAGTTCCCTTCAAAGGGCCAATGTTACCCCAGTTGACGGTACTCAGAACTCCAAAAAAAATTGAATGTTTTCAACTTTGAGGGGCTAGGTACCTAGCTCGATGACAAAATTTTTTTTTTTTGTTTCGATTTTTTTCTTTAGAGTTATGGGTAGCCCTCCAAGAGTTCTAGCCATACTTCAAATGACTTTTTTTAATCCGAGCAAAATTAGAGGAATGCTGGGCAATTTTTTTTTCAAAATGAAATTTTCAATTTTCAATTTGTCCGTTTTAACGAACGGAACTATTGCTAAAAACTATAAAGAACTCCAGAACTATGGTAGTGCTACTCAGAACTCCAAAAAAAATTGAATGTTTTCAACTTTGAGGGGCTAGGTACCTAGCTCGATGACAAAAATTTTTTTTTTGTTTCGATTTTTTTCCTCAGAGTTCTGGGTAGCTCTCTAAGAGTTCTAGCCATACTTCAAATGACTTTTTTTGATCCAAGCAAAATTAGAGGAATGCTGGGCAATTTTTTTTTTCAAAATGAAATTTTCAATTTGTCCATTTTAACGAACGGAACTATTGCTAAAAACTATAAAGAACTCCAGAACTATTGTAGGGCTACTCAGAACTCCAAAAAAAATTGAATGTTTTCAACTTTGAGGGGCTAGGTACCTAGCTCGATGACAAATTTTTTTTTTTTTGTTTCGATTTTTTTCTTCAGAGTTCTGGGTAGCCCTCCAAGAGTTCTAGCCATACTTCAAAAGACTTTTTTTGATCCGAGCAAAATTAGAGGAATGCTGGGCAATTTTTTTTTCAAAATGAAATTTTCAATTTTCAATTTGTCCGTTTTAACGAACGGAACTATTGCTAAAAACTATAAAAAAACTCCAGGACTATGGTAGTGCTACTCAGAACTCCAAAAAAACTTGAATGTTTTCAACTTTGAGAGACTAGGTACCTTGTTCGATGACAAAAATTTTTTTTTTTTTGTTTCGATTTTTTTGTTCAGAGTTCTGGGTAGCCCTCCAAGAGTTCTAGCGATACTTTAAATGACTTTTTTTGATCCGAGAAAAATTAGAAGAATGCTATGCAATTTTTTTTTCCAAATTGAAATTTTCATTTTTCAATTTGTCCATTTTAACGAACGGAACTATTGCTAAAAATCATAAAGAACTCCAGAACTATTGTAGGGCTACTCAGAAATCCAAAAAAAATTGAATGTTTTCAACTTTGAGGGGCTAGGTACCTAGGTCGATGACAAAATTTTTTTTTTTTTTGTTTCGATTTTTTCTTCAGAGTTCTGGGTAGCCCTCCAAGAGTTCTAGCCATACTTCAAATGACTTTTTTTGATCCAAGCAAAATTAGAGGAATGCTGGGCAATTTTTTTTTTCAAAATGAAATTTTCAATTTGTCCGTTTTAACGAACGGAACTATTGCTAAAAACTATAAAGAACTCCAGAACTATTGTAGGGCTACTCAGAACTCCAAAAAAAATTGAATGTTTTCAACTTTGAGGGGCTAGGTACCTAGCTCGATGACAAAATTTTTTTTTTTGTTTCGATTTTTTTCTTTAGAGTTATGGGTAGCCCTCCAAGAGTTCTAGCCATACTTCAAATGACTTTTTTTGATCCGAGCAAAATTAGAGGAATGTGTGCAGAGACGACCTATTCGTGGATCAATTTGAGTCATATACGTTCCTTCGTGGAGTAATCGTAATAAAAACTATTGTAATGAAATAACAACAATACGGTACCTAATTTAAATAAAGGTCATTGAACCGGCATATCGACAATAGTGAAACATTGTTTAAAATTGTAAATAAAATATGACAAGGTCATCAGCCGAAATAGAATCAGATGTTGGTGTAGTAACAAACATAGCGGTGTCAAGGACAATATAAAATCGGTTACCATAACAACGGGAGAGAAGTGTAGATACAGATAATAAGGGGGGGACAAACGGTAGCTCCTGACGGACGAAAATCGCTTGACTCGACGTGAACTCTAGACAGACACCGTGAGAATAGACAAGACCAACGGGTAATTTTCGATATGTAAATAATTTCAGACAAGTCAATTGACAATCAGGACAAGTGACTCAGTCTGTTGTATTATACGGCCATCAGCACACAATAGGTTTGAAATGTTAAATGTTTGAACGTAGGTAAATAACAGTCACAATTAACGGGCTGATGTAGGGTTAGAAAGTAGCGCCAACGTCGCTTCGACGCGACGTACACTAGCTGACTCGACGTCACGTGAGTTGGCTAGTCAAATTGCCGGGAAAACCGACCCTATAAAAAGGGCAAAAACGCTCATAATTATTCATTAGCTCCGGAAACTTGACAGAATAAACAACTCTAAAATATAGATTGATGAGCTCCTGAAACTTGACAGAGTAAACAATTCTAAATACAGAGTATCGGACTAATCCCCGTACGGCTATTCAGCTTATAAAGTATGTGGTATTTTTAGATTAAGATAATATTTTTATCAGTTAATAAAATTAACTCCAATAATTGGATGCAATGAAATTGATTTAGGCATCGCGAAATGTAAATGAATCTATGTTGAGTTAGCAACGATAATAATTGCATTATAATAATAATAAATCAAAATAAAAGCCAAAGCGCTTAAAAGTATGATAATACAGATTAAATAAAGGTACGCTAAATATTGATTGAATAAATAAATAAATAATATTAATATGATAATTTAAATGATTTTACAATTAGAAAATCTAATTCAAACCAGCGGTTTTAAACTAGCTAGAGATAAAATGTTGATTATAGGTTAAACGTTTATTAGAAACTTTAAGTCTAAAACTTATCGAACCTTGTAGTTTTTTATACTATAGTTATTTAGTTCATGAAGTTTTTCAATTCAGGTATAAATTGACAATTATACGATAACTGTAAAATTCGTTTTGTTACTGAATAAATTATATTAGAACGTTGTTTGAATTGAACTTACTTGTTTTGATGAGTTGCCTTACTTATTTCAGCCACACAAACACACACCTTACACTACGTCAACACGTACTACACTTTCCCACATACGAATTGCTGGGCGGTTCGCCAATACTGAGCAACCATTTTGGTGTGGCAGTCCAGTAATCCGGCACACATCTAGTACACTTCACTCGATTGTAATCCATCTGGATCATAGTTCCGGCCTTGTGTCTGGTGGGTTACACTCATACACAACCAATAGGGGTGTAGACACTTTTTTGAAAATGCTTTTATTTTGTAGTTTTATGTATATCATACCTAAAAAAATATATTTCATAATTTTATATTCCCATTTGAATTTAAAAAATGTGTTTTGTAATCATTACTTTCAAATTTCCCACTAAAACGTTCATAAGCTGTCATGGTGTCAAGATGACGTCACTCCCTGGTAAACGTGGACATTTTTCTTCTGTGGTAGGGTGTTTTTTCGTATAAAATTAAAGTACAAATTATTAAGCATAAATACACAAGTGTTGTGCTGTGTCCATGTGTCCAAATACTTCTGCAAAAACACCTCAGAAACTATTTATGCACGTACCAGAGGATAAAAAATGCGTAAAAAGTGGTTTCGGCTTGCTAAAAGAGATAAACCACTAACATCCAAAAATTCTCTGTACTGTGATCCAAAACAACCTGTTTTTGTGAAGATCACTTTGACGTAAATGCTATTTTATTACATTTCTATGGTATTTGATGGTACCTATATAGTTAGTTTAGAAGTAAATATTATATTAATGTGATTGCAACCATACATTTTTAGGTTATGTCATCAGTGGACTTTATTATATTACTCTTCTCTATGCTTTATTATTTCAGATTAGTGTTGGGCGATACGTATCGATCTTTTGGAATCCGATACGCGATATTTTGTATCGATACTTGTCCTTCCGAAGTATCGGCGGATCGATCCAAAAGTAGTAG
Source organism: Mongoloraphidia duomilia (assembly GCA_039654895.1). Taxonomy (NCBI): domain Eukaryota; kingdom Metazoa; phylum Arthropoda; class Insecta; order Raphidioptera; family Raphidiidae; genus Mongoloraphidia; species Mongoloraphidia duomilia. Next base: position 175,666 of record CM077527.1, on the reverse strand, counting down.
GTATCGAATAAACGGTATCAAAAAAACGCCCAAGCTAAACAAAATTAAATGCGATACGCAATCTCTTATAAAATATAAAAACCGGCACAATAATAATTATTGTTACAAAAGTTAATAATAAAATTGTTGTTCAATTATTCAGTTTTGAAAATTTTTTTTTTTTTGCGTGTAGACCACCAGAATATTATGTTTTCGCTAGTAATTTATTTCTTATCACTAGTACTTATCACTTTCTTATCACTAGTACACCCTTCCAAGATCTATAAGATCAATAAAAACGTTTTCTTTATTTAAAAAGTCAGTGTTTAATTTTTTGATAGATGCTGAGTTTTACTCGTTAAATGAATATTTCTTATATGTTTAAACTGTATTATTGTAAATTACTTGTTACATACATCACTGTCACTGTAACTAATAAATATTCTATCTATCTATCTATATTTTGCTTTCGTTCATATGTGTTAAACACAACCTAAATCTAATTTATTATTTAATTTATATTGAAAATGCCAGTTGCATTTCAACAAAACAAGAAAGTAAATCTGATTATTATTAAAATACATCTACTAAATATAAGCTAACAATTAACCCGTTGATTTAAATATTCAACAATTAACCTTAAAAGTAAATATTAAAATGCCAATATCACAGAATCTATAGTTTTATGTTTCTGGATAGATATTGTGTGATATTAGTTCATAGTCCATAGATTAATACAAAGAATTCTTAATAATAAATTATTTTAATCTATAGGTCAATTGTTGGCAAATTTGAACTGCTTCCTTTAATAAATCCGGGCTCCATTGTTATATAATAATATATTCCTTGAAATAACGCAGGTTAATCAAAGAACCTGCCTTCTGTTCAGTTCGTAAAAAATACCGCAATGCTATATTGCATTGATATATCTGATGTTGATGTGTCAAACGTCAGAACAGAATGTTTGCAGGGTCACCAGGGAGTGACGTCACGCGCTGTGATTGGTGTTTGAGTTCACGTGACAACAAGAAGGAATTATTAATTTTTTATTTATTTATTATAAAAATATGTTGAATATATAAATAAAAATTATATGATTTTCAGTGTTTAGATATCATAGACTATCGAAAAAAAATTAAAATGTATTTGTTTTCTTTTAGTGTCTACAACCCTATTAGGGGTAGTAAATGGGATCTTGACCCTTGGCTCTGAGCAACCAAGCGAAGGCACAGATTCTGTTTGCTATCTAACACGACACCATTCACCACAACGACACCGTACGCCCTACAATTAGCGAAGTGAGTAAAAGTAAGAATAAGTGAGTAAAAGTAGCAATAAGTGGACACTTAGTTGTCCTGGCATCCTGAAATCAATCAATTAGAGGTGTGGTGAAAGCCCATGTCCGGTCGAACACGACCGTAATTTCACTGCAGTGGCGTGCTGCCGGGCCCAAGGGGTAAGTTGATAAGACGCCGACACGGTTGTTCAAATCACCGTCAGGCGTTCCGGCAGGTAACAGCTGAGGGGACAAGCTGAACGCGATCACAAATGCTGGGCAATTTTTTTTTCAAAATGAAATTTTCAATTTTCAATTTGCCCGTTTTAACGAACGGAACTATTGCTAAAGACTATAAAGAACTCCAGAACTATGGTAGTGCTACTCAGAACTCTAAAAAAAATTGAATGTTTTCAACTTTGAGGGGCTAGGTACCTAGCTCGATGACAAATTTTTTTTTTTTTGTTTCGATTTTTTTCTTCAGAGTTCTGGGTAGCCCTCTAAGAGTTCTAGCCATACTTCAAATGACTTTTTTTGATCCGAGTAAAATTAGAGGAATGCTGGGCAATTTTTTTTTTCTAAATGAACTTTTAAATTTTCAATTTGTACGTTTTAACGAACGGAACTATTGCTCAAAACTATAAAGAACTCCAGAACTATTGGAGGGCTACTCAGAACTCCTAAAAAAATTGAATTTTTTCAACTTTGGGGGGCAGCGTGAACCTAGCCCCTCATATTTTCAAGTTCGAATAATCGCTAGATAAATGCCAGAACTATTGTTTAAACCTACAAAGAACTCCAGAACCCATGAAAACGAATCCAGAACTCCGAAAAAAAATCATTTTTTCGAAAGTTGCGGGGCTAACTTCACACCACCGTATTTAAGTACTATGATGATGACAGCTTTTAAAAATATTGAAAGAGGTCGTCTTAATTAATAAATTACTTGTCTTATAAATGAAAGTAATAATTATTTCATAATATTATACTTGTTTACTTTTATGAAATATGTAAATAATAAAACTATCTTTATTGATAGAACTACAACTATAGATAACTCGTTAATTTATATATTTTTTTGTCATACCCACCATGAAATAGCTACTTTACATATGTGTATGTTTGTATGCCGAATGGATCAGTTAACAGACAGGTGTGTTGAAAGTGTTTTAAAAACACACTAGTGTGGTGAGTAAACAGAGATGTACAAAATGGTTTTAAAAAAGCATTTAAATACAAAATGCGAAATACTTTTCAGATTTGCTATTTCAAATGCAAAATACCAAATAGTTTTGCGTTTTGTATTTCAAATGCTAAATGCAAAATAGGTATTTTGAAAATACTTTTTCAAAATAAAATACCTTTTTACCAAATTTCAGATATTTTTATTTATTTTAGGTATTTATCATGAGAAATAGAGACACAATGCCGAGCCGAACAAAAACGTCTAATAACATGGTATCTTATGCATGACAATTTGGTCATATTTATCAGTACGCGTATCAATAAATTCTGTTATGTTATTAATAATAATAATAACACTCACTTAAAGTCACATAAGGCGCGCACTCTGACCAAAGAAGAAAAAAGGGCGCGCATGGCTAGCAGGCGCCTCTATCGGTCAAATTCGGCAATACAAGCGTCATTCGTTCATTTCATTTTGTTTGACTGGTGATGTTGGCTAAACTTAATCACAAAGTATTTTGCATTTTGAAATGAATATTAAAAATGCAAAATACATCTCGAAAGATATTTCAAATAAAATACAAAATGTTTTTTACTAAAAGGCATTTAAATGCAAAATACAAAATAGGTATTTTGCATTTTGTATTTGCATTTTAAATAGAAGTATTTCAAATAAATCGCATCTCTGTGAGTAAATATAGTTTACATAGTGATTTATATTTTTTACTATGCATACACACTGCGATAGCTACTCAGGACCAACAAAAAAATAAAGTTATCGATGCAAATGAACTATCAAAAAATTTTGAAAATACTGTAAATAAAGTGAAAAGTAGCTATTGTATATTTTGCCACACCCACTGTGTGGCAAAATATACCATATATTTCTCGTGCGTAATGATATTACGACTCGTGTAACTGTGAAAGCCCGCTAAATCGATCTTTTTAAACTACTCGTCAGTAATATAGATACCTCATTACAACACTAGAAGTACAAGCTACTATAAAACACAATCCGTTTTCTTTCGACAATCCGCCAGCGGTCTATTCAATTGATTTGCTTTTTTTTGTTTCCTTTTTGATTGACGATATTGTTCCCAGATATGTCATTGTCATCAGTTTTTTTTTATACGTACTATTACTATTATTGTTTATATGTTAAATAGCGGATACCCGTGGGTGTATACTCATATACAGGGTGGTGAATAGCGTGACCTGCTCAGGTGTATATAGGGATTTAATATGTAAAATAATAAATATGCAATTTCCTGCTCTCCCGACTTTTTTAGAGCAAAAGTTCATTAAATTAAAAATGATCACTGTTAAATTATCTACACCAGCGGTTTCCGACGCATGGGATGCGGTTCATTTGTGGGCCGCTGGTAGCGTGGTACTGGGCTGTGGACGCTGTTCGAGAGTTTAAGCCAAGATAAATATTATCGGAGCTTCAGGGGTCGAGATGGGTTAACAATCGAGTATATAAGTGTCTATTTGTGTTTGTGTAGTTTTTATTTGTATATTTAGTTAGTGGGCCTCAATTTTTTTTACAAAATTAGTGTTCCGCACAACTAAAATGATTGAAAACCACCTATCTACACAATAGATCACTTAGTTATAACGAAAATAATTTGTATACAAAAAATGCATATTATTCCAAATTATTCTTGATAGATTGTTTATGCTCTAAAACCTAATATGAGATAATTAGAATCGATATAGTTCTTCTCGTGTACGGGGATTTATTTTTATTGTAGATTATAGACGCGTCGACATCTCAGGTCATTATATCTTCTTTCAACTACACTAAATAACAACTCGTGTACTGGGAGGATCTGAAAGTTTGATTTGGTTCAAATATAAAGAGGTAACTATAATTTGTGCTTTAATTTACTTTTATTCACTTTATTGTTTTTATGGATTTTCTTTTAGGTTTTTTGATTATATTAGAAGCAGTAGTCAAGTCATTTCCAGGAAGTTGATGAGACGAGTGATGCTGTCTGGATAATCTTGAAGTATTTCTTCGATGGAGCCAGTAAGTTGGAGTTTATTCTTTCGTTACGTTCGTTAGATAAGCGCCTGAGATCTTATTATTGTTGTTAGTACTACTATTTTCGTTCATTTATGAACCCTCTTTTGTCGTTGCGTAATAATATGTAACCAATGCCACGCTGAATGAAGTAGGGTTATAAACAGTCAAAGAGTTTTTCAAATCGGTTCAATAGTTTGGATAACAACATTTTATTTTTATATATTGTTAGTGCATTGATATTGATTTAGTGTGTTTAGTTACAAATCAGATGCCAACTATTCAAAAACCAATTAGATCTTAGTTGAATTTCATAAGATATTCTTCCACTGCAACAAAAAAAAAAAAGTCGGGTCGCAGTGCCAAAACCCTGCCGACAATATAGTGTATTTGCTAATACAGGCATAGTGCTAATATTATGTGAACATAAGTTTTCTTAATTTCAATATTATTATCATTGCAACCTCTGTACCAAATTAAGTACACCCTTCAGTAAGTAAATCACTATCCGCAAGCTGGTGTTTTTATAAAATTTGTAAGTCCGGTTTTGTCGGGCCGATTTTATTAGTGTATTTGCCATAATATGGCACATACACTATTGGCGTCGGTCGGATGGCGGGACCTAGGGGTCGGACCAAAATTTCTCGACATTTCATAACCTCCTGAACACTTCGGCACCATTTTAAAAAATGTTTATATATATATATATTATAGCAATGGCTTTTGCTTCAAAAGACCCGAATTGAATCGGTTGCGCGGCTAGCTACCGACGGCGCGGGGTCATGGGTCGAAAAACAAAAATTATTATCTAGTTACGATCGCACTTGTTTTGGGAAGCAGCCTTTAAAATTTAAATACAGGAAAAGCCCTTAATGGGCAATAAAAAACCCAACCACCTACCACTCGACACTTAGGACAACACAAAAAGTGAACGCACACAATGAATCGTGCGTCAAAATAATTTAATTTAAATTTAAAGTCACCTCTACACTAGTATCACCTAACCAGAGACGGACCTCGTTGGAAGATTACTTAGTGGGCCAGATACCGACCGAGAGATCAAAGGGCGCCAGAACTTATAGGGCCACACTGCGTAAGTCTCAGGTCGTCCAAGCTGAGACGCGAGAGTGGTCACAGTTAGGGATAATTCAAAAAAGGATAACCACGTTGGCCAAAAGAGATCCGAAAAATATTCCGGAACAGAATCCAGAACCACAATCACAGTTATATTAAATCCCAGGCCTAACGCTGTTACTTTCTTAGCAAGATAAACAGAAAAAAATCAGAGGTGATTTCAAAGGCCGAAACCATACGATAACTTAACATAAAATACTAACAAAACGATAGATTCCGAACACAATATCGGGACACACAGTATTCGAGATACAAAAAAAAATAAAAGCGGCACTGTAATCACAGGCCTCACGGAACTTCCAACAATCGAGACAAAAATCCTAATTCAATAGGCCTCGAAGCCTCACAACAACCTACTTATTCAATCGCAAAACGTAGCGTGACGTTAGCGAGCGATAGTGAAACGATAACCTAACAATAGCGAAATTCTCAACAAAAACTCTTCATAAATAATGAATCGATACGGAACGATAACGAATTTCACATAATTAATTTTTAACAATTATTTCACACTTAATCCGGGCCTGTACAGAAATTCCGGAGCCTGAAAAGAAAATACATAGCATACGAGAGACATAAACACTTTAAAATCGCGAGACCGGCGACGTGGAATTCAAACTTAATTCATAATAAGATTCAAAATATTCCATAAAATTCCCAATGTAGTGCAAGAAATCCTACAGGAATACAATCGACGCAACATTAATCATTTTAATTCTGACGTAAATATCTAAAATTTACCCAGTACTACTCAAAGTGGTCGACATTCAGAAATGTAAAATGTTCATAAAATATTAGATTTGATCCTTTAATATTTTCGGGATATATTGTAGTACCATATCTATCCCACCGGGATAAACACTTGATAATATTCTGGGATACTTTATGCGTCGTCACTTATGAGAGCGAATATTAAAAATTTCGGAATAATTGCACAATCTTCAAAATTTCTGGAATAAATTAAATTATTCCCGTATTCCAGAGTCAACACAACCACACGGAAATCCAAAAGCAGCAACTTATAATCCCTACTAGGAGAAGCGCTTGGCTCCTTTATGGTTAATGTTTTCACGGTAAGCTAACTAAATCGAATACAATAATCCAACAATGGAAATACGGAAAATAAATCAATTTTCGGGAATTAGGAAAACTAGGAAGGTCGATCAATACAGGAATCGAAGCAGGAAACAACGCCAAATCCAAAATCCAAGACTAAACAAATACAGCTCCAAAACGAAAGGTACTAATCCAAATCCAAAATCCCAAAATAAAAAGTATTTTATTCGCCAGCATAATCAATCATTTTAATTTTATTGTTTAACAGCACGATCTGTATGCCACGATCGCCAGACCTCGTCTGTCTATTTGCGAGTTTTATCAGTCCGCCGACGAACCACAACATCAACGAGCTCACTTTATCCACACTAAAAACATCTATTCGTCTACCGCACTTATAGAGATCATATCAAGCCGTCCTGTTAAATTTGGTTTCGTTTTGCACACCTTGCTTTTAGACGGTCGCCACTCAGCCCTGACGTCATAATATCAATACAGTGGTGTCCCACTTACCTCTCGAATTAATGATCAAATATAAAATACATTGAAGTTCAAAAAAATTGCCGCTATATACTAGATGTACCAAAGGGCTAATTGCCCCCCCTATCTACGACTAAAATTAGCCCCCTACAATATATATATATATATTATATTGGGCTAATTTTAGTCGTAATCAGGGGGGCAGTTGGCCCTTTGACACATCCAGTAGATAGCGGTACAATTTTAACATCAAAGCATTTTATGTTGACATCATTACTTCGGGACCCCACTGTATTGATATGATGACGTCAAGGCAGACTGCCCAGCGGATGCGATCTGAAAAGGCTCGCTTGCAACATGTATTGCGAGATATCATCTCTATAAGTGCGGTAGATAAGAGTATTTTTTCTGATGTATGGAAGAGAGAACGCTGACGTTATGCGACGCTCTGGACATGAAAAGTTTCGTACAAGTCAGTCGGACTGAGATCACAGCTCTAGTCAGACGGTTGGCGATTTGACGGCTGAAAAGAATTGAATTTTAAGAGAGATTGATAACAACGCTTGATAACAACAGTTAGATCGAAGCTGTAGTGTTCTAGTTTTTTAATTCTGGATGTAGGATTTTTTTGTCTACATACCCCGCTAATTCCCGATTTTCCTGAGTTATCGATTTCCCGATAATATTTATATTTTCCGTTTTCCGATTGTTGAACCATTGTTTCCGTATAAAAGTTACCTTACCGTGTTGTCGAATAACAAAAAAAAAAAAAATATATGTTTCTGGATTAGGCGTTGTTCAGCAGTACAGTTTTCGTTGGAATTTAGTGTCGATGATCAGCTGGAAGCCTGGAATAAAGGATTAATTATTCCAGAAAATTTTAACGTTTTGTATCCCGAAGGACTTGGTGGTTAATTAGAACAATACCGTATAGCGTGAACGTTCTGGTGGAATGTATTAAGTCATTCAGTCATCCCTAAGGAACATTCCTGGAAAATCAAAGTTTCCGTTTGATTAGAGTTTTTTTAATCTAATTAAATTATTACGCCGACGTTCTACTGTGTAACGCTGCCTGAATTATGAATGCAACACCTAAAGTTTTTTTCAGGTAACCATAAACATTTGCCCCAAGGAGGTACTAAGCACTGAAAGTCTAACGTTGATTTGTATATGTTCCCGCCATAGTTTTAACGATTTTGTTGCCGACTTTTCTGAGGTTTCGGCTAGACTATCGACCTGATTTTTTGATTATTGCCGAATTGAAGGTCCCGACTGACGTTATAAACAGGTCCCGACTTATTGGAATATGCCGTCCCTATTATAAGTCCCGACTGACGTTTTAGAGATTCCGCAACATTTTTGAACCGTCTTGATTACGCTTGGTCAAACCTTTTAGAACATTCGCTGTGCCGTCTCGATACGGTTTTGTGTGTAGGATTACATTATCTTTGTTGTTCATGTTTTGTGTTAATCTAAGTGGTTATTTTGTTATGGTTGTATTTGTTGTGTTGGGTTTTCAGCTGGGAGCACTCATTAGGATTGTGGTTCCGGACCTTGGTTCGGAGTGGTATTTCCTCTCTCGATTGGCTACTGACATTCTCTGCTCCAAACTATACCTTGACTGAGTGGTCGACTCTGGATCTCAGTTTGGACTGCCTGAGTTGACGTCGTGTGTCCATTAAAGTCCTGGCGCCCATTGATCTTTCGGTCGGTTTTTTTTTTCCAGGGCACATTCGATTATTTTCTATCAAGGGTCTCCTTACAGTCAAGAGGTTTATAATTTATTTAAACTAAGCGTGTTATTTTTGTTTTTTCTGGCCCAGTAGGGTGTGGTGATTGTGTCTTGTCCTTTGTGTCGAGTGGTAGGTGGTTGGGTTTTTATTTGCTCTTTATGGGCTTTTCTTGTAAACAAGAATTGGGTGGCTACGTCGAAGAATTGTGATTTTCTAATCCAATTGTAGATAATTCTTTCGTGTCGACCCCGACTCGCGCCGAACTGATGCTAGCCGCGTGAACGATTAAGTTCGAAAAAAAAAACTGTTATAATATATATATATATATATATGTATATGTATATATATATATATATATATGTGTGTGTACACGATAACTCTCGACAGACTTAATCGATTGAAACGAAATTTGGTACGCACATTGGAACCCATCACCGCAAGAAGCCTATTTAAAATGGGTCCAATCGGACCATTTTCAGGGTTGCATTTAGGGGTTCTAAAAAAATGTTTTTGGGCCCAAAAATACCGAAAAATTTGTCAGAATCGTTTCAAAATTGAAATTTAACTCTCTAATAAAGATTAAAAAGTGCTGCTAAAATTTTAATAAAATCGGCCCGACAGGACCGGACTTTCAAATTTTATGAAAACACTAGTTTGTTGATACGGATTTACTTATGGAAGGGTGTATTTAATTGGGTGTACTGATAAAATCCATGCCTAATATTGAAATATAGAAAAATTTAATTATTTTAAGGGATGTATTAAGGGGTTAAATTTTTTATTTTGTCAAAAAACAAACTTAAGTTCACATAATAATGCCACAATGCCTGTATTAGCAAATACACTATATTGTCGGCAGGGTTTGGCACTGCGACCCGAGTTTTTTAAAATTTTAGCAGCACATTTTGATCTTTACTAAAAGGTTAAATTTCAGTTTTGAAACAATTCTGAAATTTTTTTCGGTATTTTCGAGCCCAAAAACTTTTTTCAACCCCTAAAAACCACCCTTAAAATAGTCCGATTTGGCCCATCTTAAATAGGTTCCGTGCGGTGATGGATTCCAACGTGCGTACCAAATTTTGTTCAAATCAATTAAGTCTTTCGAGAGTTATGCTGTGAACACACACACACACACACGTATATATATACATTTCCAAAAATGGTGCCCAATTGTTCAGGAGGCTATGAAACGTCGAGAAATTTTGGTCCGACCCCTAGGTCCCGCCATCCGACCGACGCCAATAGTGTATGTGCCATATGGCAAATACACTAATAAGATATGTCGTAATACTGGCCACCATGGCACTCAGCAAAGTTGAATCGATTTTGAAGAAGCCGTACGCCGTAATAACTAATTCCCGATGGGCGACTTGTTGCGAGAGCAACTCCAAGAATTTACTCGTTGGTTTATTCAAATGCTTAGGTAGTTCATACACCAATTTATCGGATACAGCGGCTGTTCTCTTTGCTTCTGAACAAACGGACTGACATTTTAATGACATCATGTATATTTGCCACTGGAAATAAGACTAATATTATAGACCAAGAGCCGGGCGTTAATATATGAAGCTCATTTGTGATGAGTGTAGGGAATTTTTCTTGGATGTGTGTTGGGAATTGGCAATTGTCGTATAACATACAGTTTTTACTGTGCAGTGAATTTAATTCCTAACCTATCTAACCAAAATTCCCGATTATAAACCGCTGCTTTCCTGGATTTTGGTTCGTTGCTGTGGACTTGTTAGGCACTTCGCTAGCTGATTAGTTTAGGAAGGATTGTTGCAAGGAATAATGAAGGATTATTACCTAATTTATCGTTTCGCCAAGTGATGGTTAATTTCAATAGAGATGCGTTTATAATAAGCTTATGTAACGTATCCGTCTCGAATTCTGGTTTTGTCCAGACTTTATTTTCACGTCTCGAAATATAATGTACCGATTTATGGTTTTAACGTACTGATATTTCCTCCGTGTTTTTATGTTTTTTGGTACCGATTTATTGTTTAATTACCGAAAATTGAACGTATCGATTTAGTGGCGTCAACAAAAATCATTAAAGCTTGCCTTTTGTGTTTCGATTTGTGAAACTTTTGTTACGAGATCTCCCGTTCTCAAACTTTTTAGCTGTTATGTTTAAGTGTGAAATAATTGCTATGTCGCATTACGCCCTGTTACGAGTGTCTAATATAATGATGTGTCGTCCCGATTTTAGTGTTTTGTTTTTTTGGCAATACCGTTCTCTTTGAGCTAACGTTTTGATTTTTGTATTTTCTTTTTAGCGTTCCGTGATCGATCTACGTTGTATGTTTTTTTGTTGTGTATGTTTTACGTTTACTTTTGGACTGCTGGTTCTGGCTGGGTTTACTTTCCGGATATTGTTTCTGGATTTTGATCCGGAAGAAATCTTCCTTAATACTAGTCTCAGTAGTCCACGGCTTTTAGGCCTTGTGGATATTTTATTGCTTATTTCCAAAGGGTCGGACGACCTGTGAGTACGTGTGTGTCCAGTTGTCCTGGCGCCCTTTCCAACTTTGTAGTCGGTTTAGTTCTGGATACTGCCAATAGTTTCCAAGTGATTTTAATATCCAAAGGTTTAGTGTATTTCTTTGTCTTTAAGTTACCGTTTAAGTTACCGTTTAAATTGAGGGTTACGAAATTAACGGCTCATGTTTTTGAGTGTACGGTTATTTTGCAATTTACGTAACTTTTTGTGTTTGTTTACGTGTCGAGTGGTAGGTGGTGGATTTTTTTAAAGACAAAATATTTTGGTATTGAGTGGTCGGTGGTCGGATTTTTAAGCCCAATCTGGGGCATTTTTAATATAACCTCTTTTCAAATGGTGAACCGTTGACTCACGTCCCAGCGCCGCATGAGCTAGTCGCGCACTGATTAAATTCAGAAAAAATAAATAACCGGTCACCAAAAGAGTTTTAAAACTCAAGACAGGAATAGTAAAGTTATAATATATATATATATATGTGTGTTAGAACGATAACTCTCGAAAGACTCAATCGATTTTAACTAAATTTGGTACACACGTTGGAATCCATCACCGCACGGAACCTATTTAAAATGGGTCCAATCGAACAATTTTAAGGGTGCGTTTTAGGGGTTGAAAAATGTTTTTGGGCCCAAAAATACCAAAAAAATTCTCAAAAATGTTTCAAAATTGAAATTTTACCTTTTTGTGAAGTTAAAAATGTGCTGCTAAAATTTTAATTAAATCGGCCCGACAGGACCGGACTTACAAATTTTATGAAAACACTAGTTTGCGGATAGTGCTTTACTTACTGATGGGCGTATTTAATTTGGTACAGAGGTTGCATTGATAATAAAATTGAAATTAAAAAAAAAAATATTATTTTAAGAGATGTATTAAGGGGTTAAATTTTTTAATTTGTCCAAAAACAAACCTAAGTTCACGTATTAAAGCCACAAGGCCTGTATTAGCAAATACACTATATTGTCGGCAGGGTTTTGGCACTGCGACCCGAGTTTTTATTTTTGTTACAGTGGAAGAAATAATATTTTATGAAATTCAGCTAACATATAATTAGTTGTTTTTTGAATAGTTGGCATCTGATTTGTAACTAAACGCACTAAATGAATATCAATGTACTAAAAATATATAAAAATAAAGTGATTTTTCTATGTTGTTATCCAAACTATTGAACCGATTTGAACAATTCTTGGCTGTTTATAACCCTACTTCTTTCAGCGTGGCATTGGTTACATATTATTACGCAACGACAAAAGAGGGATGATCAATGAACGAAAATAGTATTACTAACAACAAATAAGATCTCAGGCGCTTATCTAAGGATTGTAACGAAAGAATTAGTGATGCGCGATGCGATGTTTTAGGTTTGTCCTATTAAATAAAACAGATCATAAAAATCGGTCGTGTACATCGTGCACATACATACCTACATACTAGGGAAAAACAGAACCTTCCTTTTTTTTGAGGTCTGTTAAAAATATGTTTTTTTCTGTTATAGTCACTGGAGGGTACTTATTAGTTATGTACGAAGTTTCTGTAAAATTGATGGTGCTCAATGCTTCTATCAACTAAAAAAGGCTTACTTATACTTCTTACAGGGCTATCTGTCTTTACAGAAGCCGCGAATTTTGCGGATGATGAAGTAAAACAAATTGCTGTTAGAGCAAGAGCACGAGCGAAAACAGTAGCCGGGGTAACCGACCAATCCTAAACGAGGATGACGCCTATCCCTAGTCGAATGTATCTGATCGTCCTCACACTACAAAACCCAGGATGTGCGCGCATTTAAAGTAATCCACTCGGTTAATCTAGACTCTTGAAAAAATCTAGAGTCTTGATATTAGACAAGACAAGAATTTTTTAATCTAGACTTAGACTTAGTGAAGTCTTGATATTTCAAGACAAGGCTTAAGTGAACTCTTGTCTTGATATTTCAAGACAAGACAAGACTTTGAAAATCTTGTTTTGTCTTGTTTAAACGGCAACACTAATTAAGTGACCTATAATGTAGATAATTTAACAGTGATCATTTTTAATTTAATGAACTTTTCTTCTAAGAAAATTGGGAGAGCAGGAAATTGCATATTTATTATTTTACATGTTAAATCCCTATATACACCTGAGCAGTTCACGGTGGTCACCACCCTGTATATGATTACAATTATTCTAAAAATATGTTTCTTAATTTTAATAAGTAGACCTTAAATATTGCGTGCGTTAATTGTGAAGGATGGATAAACTTGTGTGTGAAAAATGGAAAAAGAAATGATCGAAAATTAAAATAACTAAATAAGAGCTCAAATAAAGAATACTTTACTGTGATTAGAAACTATAAAAATAAAAATCGGTCAAGTGCGAGTCGGACTCGCGTGGAGAGGTTTCCGTACTATTCCGTTTCCCGTAGGAATTTAAAGACTTCGGATTTTCATTTAGGTTTTCCTGTAAACCATGAGTAAGGACCTATATACCCTATTTTTTCAAAATTTTAGACTCAGTAGTTTCGGAGATAGGGGAGGGGGTTATGCTTGATTTTCGTATATTTTCTTTAATCTTTTAAAGGCTTAAATTTATAATAAAAAAAATATATTTGTTAATAATAGTTTTTTTATACGGCTGTATGCAATTGAAAGATTTTTTCGTTGGAGAGCAGCCAATTATATAATTGTTTCGAAACATATAGGAAAAAATCATTTCACCAACCAGTGGTCACAGTCAGGATTCAAACCTGAACCTTTCCAATTTCGCGTCGGAATGAGCTTACAATACTCAACTGCGACATGATTGCTAAATTAATAATCCCCTTATATGCTTCAGAATCAATAGATTTTCACTACATGCGAGCAGATGTGAATTGACACTCGCATGTAGTGAAAATTTATTGATTCTGAAGCATATAAGGAGAATATTAGTTTAGCAATCATGTCACAGTTGAGTACTGTAAGCTCATTCCGACGCGAAATTGGAAAGGTTCAGGTTAGAATCCTGACTGTGATCACTGGTTGGTAAAATGATTTTTTCCTATATGTTTCGAAACAATTATATAATTGGCTGCTCTCCAACGAAAAAATCTTTCAAAATATATTTGTATTTCTCATAACGTCACATGATGCACTTATATTTTTTTTTAACTTCCCATTGGAAGTTATTGTAATGGGTCCGAAAATCGAAATCAAAATGTATGACAAATTTTTATGTTTCAAGGTCATTACACTATTTTTACACTATTTTTAGAAAGATGTCTGTGTGTGTGTATGTATGTGTGTGTATGTACGCATGTGTCTATTTCTTTCTAAGACGAAATCTCGAGAATGAAAAATGATATCGACTACGTTAGGGTGCCAATCGACGCGTATGATCGTAAATATTACCTGAAAGAAATTTTTTCAAAGTCGGTTCAGCCGTTCTTTTTTCTTTACCAAATAGACTCCAAAAAAGTAGATTTTACACAATATCTCGCGAATAAAAAATTATATCGACTTCGTAAGGGTGTCAATCGAAGCGTGTTAACGTCATTTTGATCCGACATAAATTTTATAAAAATCGGTTCAGCCGTTTTTTTTTTTAATTATTGTTAAAAATAAATAATAATTATGTTTTAATGATTACTTTTCTGTGTAATATCTAATTTAATTATTATTATTAAATATTTATCAAACTGGGAAGTTCGTCGTGTGGACCTCAAGGGTCGCACTTTAGTCCTAATAAACGACCCACCTCACGGCTTGTTAATTTTCTAATTTGCCCCCCAAAATTAAAATTCGTTTATTTACGTTATACGTGAATTTGTTACCTAACTCTATAGAATATGTAGGTACCAAGTTTCAACGTTTTTTGTCTAGTAGGTTCGGAGAAAATAAACTGTGACAGACAGGCAGACAGACACGAGAGTGATTCTATAAGGGTTCCGTATTTTCATCGGATGTACGGAACCTTAAAAAGTAAAGTTTTCATCCCTAATGACTAAAAGCTATTTACATCACGCTGTAACGAAATCTATAACCTCTATGATTATAGATTTATTTGATTTTGATTTAGAACCGATCTTTTTACAGATCGGGGTAGCGTGCCACCAACCGAGCAGTAGTTTCCCCAAAATAATGGGTTCTTGTCAGAAGCAGCTGTTCGGTGTTCAACTTCTGACAGTTCTTTGAATTTGTGCTGATCAAAACTTTTTTACTCTTTATTTATTAAATAATAAAACACTAACATGTTAAATGTAAAAAATATATTTAGATAAAATAAAATATAAGACAAATATGCCGCTTGCTTTAAAAAACTTAAAATCTATACAATTTTTCTACCGTTCTTAAGATTAACTCTTTAAAAGAAAATATCTCTTTCTAACCTTTTTTATCTTCTTCTGTATTCGGTTTTAGTTGATCTCTCTGTTCCAGGCAATCCTTAGCAATGACCTTTTTTGTGCTGATTCGATTGTAATCCTTTTTCACCTCACTAAATTTTCTTTCTATTTCACTATCACTAAAACTAACTTGTCTATTTTTCACTATAATTCATCCCATACTTAAATTTGTTAATGACTTCTGACTAACTTCTTAATTACACAGATAATCAGTGAACTGCCCTGACTATTCACTGTTCGACTTCTATATCAACTTCTAATGACTGACATCTCTGGTCAACCAGCCAAAAGGCCGGTTGACCTAACTTTTCAACTGTTTTTCACTAACTTTTCACTTTGATTCCATTAATAACCACAACGACCAAAAAGGCCCTATCTTTAAACAACCACAAGCAACCGCCTTGAGCAGCCACCTTCAAAAAGTCAAGTCCCGTTCAGTTAAGTTAAGTTCCCTACTAACTGTCCGTCACTTCTATTTATAATAACCCCTTCTACTTAGCGTTTCAAAGCGTTCTTTACCAGTCTTCTAGAACATATTCCCCTATTGAACCGTTTAAATCTGGGTTTTTTCCGTCTTAAAGTATCTTTTCTCATAAGTCATAAAACATTAAAATTTGATATTATTAATTCTCGTAATTATGTTTTCAATTTGATAAAAGGGAATCAAACACTTATTACTCAGATTTCTCAATCAGGTCTGTAACTGCATTATTCCCAGAAAGTCATAACATCACCTGATAAAGAATTGTATTCCGTGATTATAACACCGGTAAACACATTCCAGATCATTGGCGTCCATAACTTTCCAATAACCAGTGACGTACTGAATTGATATAACCCATTTTCTTACAACGCCATTAGCTAGTTTATGTTATGTTATCTACCTAAATTATTTATGCTTTTTGTAAACAACGATAATTTGATGTCAAGTGCTATAAAACTATCATTTATAACTTCAAACCTATTATAATTTTCACTTTCAAAGGACAACAATCCAAGCTAATGTTTGAAAGCGGAAGAGTTTGTGTGTTTGTTTGTTTGTCACGAGTTACCGCAAGAACTACTGAACCGATTTAAAAATTTCTTTCGTTGTTTTAAAACCCACTTCTTCCCGAGAGACTTAGGCTAGATATTATTACGCTAAGATAAAAAGGGACAATCGAGCGTAAATGTGAAGCGAAAAAGTGTTGTAATTATTGATACGCGTAATAAAGAATAAATTTTTAAATATGGTTTCTGTAATCGATAAACATGTTCAAATCATTTTAAATATAATTGGACTGTCTTATCTTAAAATAACTAAAAATAATGAAATCTTTACAATTACAAAAAGTCATATAGTCTATAAAATATTGATTATAATTTGTATGTTGTCTTACGGTGCTTGGCTATTTATTTTATTTAATCTATTGGGAGAGAATTATGAAAGATACAATCATTACAAAATTAATATAATGTTTGATACTGTAACACTATTTTCAGATTTCACTGTCGCTACTTTGGAAGTATTTCTTTCCATTATTAATAGTCAAAAAATGGTAACTGTTAAAAAACAAATCGAAGAACTTGACAAAATTTTGTTGATAGATAAATCTGATTTTTATGATAAACGACATCGCAAAGTTTCATTTCAACTGTTTTTTGTGAATTTATTTCTGCACGGAATTTTTATTTCGGAGTTTATAATTTGGTTCAATGTCTTTGGATTTGAAGACGCAATGTATGAATACATTGCAACTTTTCCTCAGTATATGATATTAATGAATATGTTTTATTTTGTAACTATTTTGACAGAAATTAAAGAAAGGTTTCGTACAATTAACACAATTTTAGATGAAAAATTCAAAAATATACTAGCTGGAAATATTAGCACACACAAAGTTGTATTTGGTAAGTTGAAAACAAGGAAAAATCAACCATTAATGCTCAAAGTCTTCATAGTTTCTGGGCTTGTAGGCCGTGGTCCGGTGGTATTTCTACCTGACGTTTCGTCTACAACTGCGGTAGACATTCTCAGAGGTGATGTGGCAGCGGTCAAAGTGTCCTCCTTGGCGGCTCACAGGTCAGTGTGTCAGTGACTGGTGTCCTCCCTTCTTTTATGCCTAGTACCAGTGTGTTCTCTGTTCGGTCGTAATCCGTCTCTCTGTAATTGGTCAACTGCGCAGTGTGTAGTGGTGGGGCTGAGTTCTCTACTCGGTCGTATTCCGTCCTTGTACGATTGGTCATTGGTTTCGTATGTCGGAGTGCTGGTGTCCAGGTTTTACTGAGATTGATGCCTTCATCTTTTCGGTTGAAATTCTGTGTGTGTTTTTGTATTTGTGAGCCGCCAAGGAGGACTCTTCGACCGCTGCCACATCGCTTTTGAGAATGTCTACAGTAGTTGTAGACGAAACGTCAGGTAGAAATACCACCGGACCACGGCCTACAAGCCCGGAAACCATGAAGACTTGGAATAATGCTGGCCGTGAAAGCTTGCACACCTGGACATTAATGCTCGGTTGCACAAAGCATTGTCAGAAAATTTCTTTGACATTGGTCTTAGATTGCGATAGTAAATTACAGGCTTTTTACATGGCAGGAGCAGGCCAATATCGTTGTGAAACTCCCTGTCATGTAGAACCTTGGATTGTACTCACACAAAAACAAATGATTGATCTACATAGAAAAAGATAGCTTTTCAAGCTAAATTTTGATCGAAATGCGTAGAAAAATGTTGTTTGAAGTGTAAATTATACAAAAAACTATTGAGTTTTATTGGATGAGCAGCCACATTATATAATTGAATCCTGCAATATCGGAAAGAATCATTTTAACAACCATAGTCACAGTCAGGAATCTAACCTAAACCTTTCCACTATCGCGGCAGAATGAGCTTACAGTACTCAACCGTGACATGATTACCAATCTAACATTCTCCTTATATGTATCGCGGCAGAATGAGCTTACAGTACTCAACCGTGATATGATTACCAATCTAACATTCTCCTTATATGTAAGGAATCAATTGATTTTCACTACATGCGAGTGTTAAATAAAGCTAGGTTGTAGATATGAATCATCGGTATAGCGAGAGCTAATCATGTAGGTATCGATGATTCATATATTCTACAACCTAGCTTTATTTAACACTCGCATGTAGTGAAAATCAAATGATTCCTTACATATAAGGAGATTGTTAGATTGGTAATCATGTCACGGTTGAGTAACGTAAGCTCATTCTGTCGCGATAGTGGAAAGGTTCAGGTTAGATTCCTTACTGTGACTATGGTTAGTAAAATGATTTTTTTCGGTATTGCGTGACTATGGTTAGTAAAACGATTTTTTTCGGTATTGCAGGAATTAATTATATAATTTGGCTGCACATCCAATAAAACTCTCAATTGCTTTAAATTGCCGTTAAAAAAATCTATTAATACAAAAAACTATGTTAAATACATGTATACAGTTTAAAAAAACTCGGGTCGCAGTGCCAAAACCCTGCCGACAATATAGTGTATTTGCTAATAATTGTGTCTTTATTATGTGAACTTAAGTTTGTTTTTGAACAAAAAAAAAAATTTAACCCCTTAATACATCCCTTAAAATAATATTTTTTTTCTTAATTTCAATATTTTTATCAATGCACCTCGGTACCAAATTAAATACATCCATCAGTAAGTAAAGCACTTTCCGCAAACTAGTGTTTTCATAAAATTTGTAAGTCCGGTCCTGTCGGGCCGATTTTATTAAAATTTTAGCAGCACATTTTAATCGTTACTAAAGGGTTAAATTTCAATTTTGAAACGATTCTGAGAATTTTTTCGGCATTTTTAGGCCCAAAAACATTTTTCAACCCTTAAAAACCACCCTTAATATGGTCCGATTGGGCCCATTTTAAATAGGCTTCGTGCGGTGATGGATTTCAACGTGCCTACCAAATTTCGTCAAAATCAATTAACTCTTTCGAAAGTTATAGCCCGTACACACACACACACACACACATATATATTATAGCAATGGCTTTTGCTTCATAAGACCCGAATTGAATCGGTTGCGCGGCTAGCTACCGACGGCGCGGGGTCATGGGTCGGAAAACAAAAATTATTATATAGTTACGATCGCACTTGTTTTGGGAAGCAGCCTCTAAAATTTAAATACAGGAAAAGCCCTTAATGGGCAATAAAAAACCCAACCACCTACCACTCGACACTTAGGACAACACAAATGTGAACGCACACAATAAATCGTGCGTCACAATAATTTAGTTTAATCTAAAGTCACCTCTACACTCCGTACCACCTAACCAGAGACGGACCTCGATGGAAAATTACTTAGTGGGCCAGATACCGACCGAGAGATCAAAGGGCGCCAGAACTTATAGGGCCACACTGCGTAAGTCTCAGGTCGTCCAAACTGAGACGTAGAGAGTGGTCACAGTTAGGGATAATTCAAAAAAGGATAACCACGTTGGCCAAAAGAGATCCGAAAAATATTCCGGAACAGAATCCAGAACCACAATCACAGTTATATTAAATCCCAGGCCTAACGCCTGTACTTTCTTAGCAAGATAAACAGAAAAAAATCAGAGGTGATTTCAATGGCCAAAACCACACGATAACTTAACATAAAATACTAACAAAACAATAGATTCCGAACACAATATCGGGACACACGGTATTCGAGATACAAAAAAATAAAAGCGGCACTGTAATCACAGGCCTCACGGAACTTCCAACAATCGAGACAAAATTCCTAATTCAATAGGCCTCGAAGCCTCACAACAACCTACTTATTCAATCGCAAAACGTAGCGTGACGTTAGCGAGCGATAGTGAAACGATAACCTAACAATAGCGAAATTCTCAACAAAAACTCTTCATAAATAATGAATCGATACGGAACGATAACGAATTTCACATAATTAATTTTTAACCATTATTTCACACTTAATCCGGGCCTGTACAGAAATTCCGGAGCCTGAAAAGAAAATACATAGCATACGAGAGACATAAACACTTTAAAATCGCGAGACTAGCGACGTGGAATTCAAACTTAATTCGTAATAAGATTCAAAATATTCCATAAAATTCCCAATGTAGTGCAAGAAATCCTACAGGAATACAATCGACGCAACATTAATCATTTTAATTCTGACGTAAATATCTAAAATTTACCCAGTACTACTCAAAGTGGTCGACATTCAGAAATGTAAAATGTTCATAAAATATTAGATTTGATCCTTTAATATTTTCGGGATATATTGTAGTACCATATCTATCACACTGGGATAAACACTTGATAATATTCTGGGATACTTTATGCGTCGTCATTTATGATAGCGAATATTAAAAATTTCGGAATAATTGCACAATCTTCAAAATTTCTGGAATAAATTAAATTATTCCCGCATTCCAGAATCAACACAACCACACGGAAATCCAAAAGCAGCAACTTATAATCCCTACTAGGAGAAGCGCTTGGCGCCTTTATGGTTAATGTTTGCACGGTAAACTAACTAAATCGAATACAATAATCCAACAATGGAAATACGGAAAATAAATCAATTTTCGGGAATTAGGAAAACTAGGAAGGTCGATCAATACAGGAATCGAAGCAGGAAACAACGCAGAATCCAAACTCCAAACCAAAAACAATATAGCTCCAAAACGAAAAGCACAAATCCAACTCCAAAATCCCAAAATAAAAAGTATTTTATTCGCCAGATATTCAATCAGTTTATTTTAATTGTTTTACAGACCGATGTGCCTGATACGGTCGCCAGACCTCGTCTGTCTGACTTGCAAAAGTTTACACGAATAATCTGTATTTTTCTTAGGCGTTCTCTCTTTTACCCACGTTAAAAACATGTATTCGTCTACCGCACTTATAGAGATGATAGGCCGCCAGTCATGTATATTTTGGTTTCGTTTTGCACACCTTGCTTTTAGACGGTCACCAGTCAACCTGACGTCATCATAACATGCCAATGTCTACAAGTTAAAATCGTCTCAATGAATTCATAATAAAACATAAAATGCATTGAACTTAAAATTGTACCGCTATCTACTGGATGTACAAAAGGGCTAATTGCCCCCCTAAATACGACTAAAATTAGCCCCCTATACACCCCCTTTTCCTCCAAAAGAAAAGGACGAAGGCCTTTTCTTATAATCTGCACTAAAAAATACACTGAACATAATCATGAAGTTCGCAAGCAACAGATGGTCTCAACAATAAACGAAAACTAGAGTCAAATAACAATAAACGAAAACTAGAGTCAAAAGCGATAAGCGAAAAGAAAATGCAACCATACAATATCTCAGACGGTAACAATGCACATTGTCAATCGCGCGGCTACAGCAATAAGCGGAACTCCAAAGTCCCAAACGATAAACGAAACGATAATGTGGCCCTGCAACATACTCGACGGCAACACTGCACTTTGTCGATCGCACAGCCACAACGATAAACGGAACACCAAAGTCCCTAACCCTAACCAAAACTATAACGCAACCATGCAACATACTCGACGGCAACACTGCACTATGTCGATCGCACGGTTACAACAGAAACGGAACACCAGTCCCAAACCCTAACCTAAACTATAATGCAGCCCTGCAACATACTTGACCTCACATTGTACCTAATCGATAAAGCACAGTCACAACGATACACAACTAAAACGCTACAATACTTCCCAAATTTGCCAAAAAACAAATCCAGAACGCGGTTGCAATGCATTGAAACTTAATTTGCTTTAGCTTCACTAGAAGTTCGAAATAGACGAGCTATTCCAGCAAGTAACACCTAACGAGGAACTGAGTATAAATCCCTCACGGACTCAAGAACCACAATTAGAGTCAAATGCCGAACCACACGAAAACGACGAATTCATGATTCACTAGGTGTTATAAAAGTACGAACCACAGCAAACAGCTCATGACGCAAAAATAAACATTTGAGCATAAATCCCAATACGGACTCAAAAATTTCAACGGATGGCCTAAGTATGATTCGACTCAAATGAACTATAGACAAACGACCCATTAACAAAAATAATTTTTATGCGAATCACTATACACGGACTCAAAAAAGATTTTCAAAAATGCACAGACTATAGTAAGTACAGCCCTAGCACACACTTGGCGAACATATTCGAATTATATCCCAACAAAGCTGGATCAAAAATTCACTAGTGATGCCCTGTACTATGTTCATTGATTCACCACATCATCAACCTACAACTGATATGTTGACAAAAGGAAGCATTGAAGAAAATGGACGCTGACTCATAAAAAACTTGAACATGCGAAACTTCATGTAGACGGGGGTCTTTAACAACGGGAATTTCTAAAAACACGCTAAGTCGAGGCTAAAAGTCGAATAAAAAAACAAAAGCTAAAATCGAGGCTAAAAACAAAGGCTCAAAACATAACATCAAAAATACACAATCGTTAAAAACAACATTTGTCAAAAAAATATAACAACGGCTAACAACATAACAAACGCCAAAATAAAAACGAATGCCAAAAAATAAAAACGAAAGTCCATTAAAACGAAAAAAGATAGCGGACGTTAGCGGAATGGAAGCGGAACATAAGCGGAACGAAGGCGGAACGGAAGCGGGACAGAAGCGGAACGGTAGCGGAACGGAGGCGGAACGGAAGCGGGATGAAAGCGGAATGGAAGCGGAACATAAGCGGAACGGAATCGTTAAAAATTCAAAAAAGGAAAAACAAAATCCAAACATTATAGGTCGGAAGTCAACTAAAGCTAACGTCAAAAAGGAACTTTCAAAAAAACTTTGGCCACTGAGCACGAATAGCCCAAAACAAGAACGACAGCCAAAAACAAAAAGGTTGGCCAAAAACAAGAAGGGTGGCTCCACACGTTGGGCGCCAATTTATAGCAATGGCTTTTGCTTCATAAGACCCGAATTGAATCGGTTGCGCGGCTAGCTACCGACGGCGCGGGGTCATGGGTCGGAAAACAAAAATTAATTATCTAGTTACGATCGCACTTGTTTTGGGAAGCAGCCTCAAAATTTAAATACAGGAAAAGCCCTTAATGGGCAATAAAAAACCCAACCACCCACCACTCGATACTTAGGACAACACAAAAATGTGAACGCACACAATAAATCGTGCGTCACAATAATTCAAATTAATTTAAAGTCACCTCTACACTCCGTACCACCTAACCAGAGACGGACCTCGATGGAAAATTACTTAGTGGGCCAGATACCGACCGAGAGATCAAAGGGCGCCAGAACTTATAGGGCCACACTGCGTAAGTCTCAGGTCGTCCAAACTGAGACGTAGAGAGTGGTCACAGTTAGGGATAATTCAAAAAAGGATAAACACGTTGGCCAAAAGAGATCCGAAAAATATTCCGGAACAGAATCCAGAACCACAATCACAGTTATATTAAATCCCAGGCCTAACGCCTGTACTTTCTTAGCAAGATAAACAGAAAAAAATCAGAGGTGATTTCAATGGCCAAAACCACACGATAACTTAACATAAAATACTAACAAAACAATAGATTCCGAACACAATATCGGGACACACGGTATTCGAGATACAAAAAAATAAAAGCGGCACTGTAATCACAGGCCTCACGGAACTTCCAACAATCGAGACAAAATTCCTAATTCAATAGGCCTCGAAGCCTCACAACAACCTACTTATTCAATCGCAAAACGTAGCGTGACGTTAGCGAGCGATAGTGAAACGATAACCTAACAATAGCGAAATTCTCAACAAAAACTCTTCATAAATAATGAATCGATACGGAACGATAACGAATTTCACATAATTAATTTTTAACCATTATTTCACACTTAATCCGGGCCTGTACAGAAATTCCGGAGCCTGAAAAGAAAATACATAGCATACGAGAGACATAAACACTTTAAAATCGCGAGACTAGCGACGTGGAATTCAAACTTAATTCGTAATAAGATTCAAAATATTCCATAAAATTCCCAATGTAGTGCAAGAAATCCTACAGGAATACAATCGACGCAACATTAATCATTTTAATTCTGACGTAAATATCTAAAATTTACCCAGTACTACTCAAAGTGGTCGACATTCAGAAATGTAAAATGTTCATAAAATATTAGATTTGATCCTTTAATATTTTCGGGATATATTGTAGTACCATATCTATCACACTGGGATAAACACTTGATAATATTCTGGGATACTTTATGCGTCGTCATTTATGATAGCGAATATTAAAAATTTCGGAATAATTGCACAATCTTCAAAATTTCTGGAATAAATTAAATTATTCCCGTATTCCAGAATCAACACAACCACACGGAAATCCAAAAGCAGCAACTTATAATCCCTACTAGGAGAAGCGCTTGGCGCCTTTATGGTTAATGTTTGCACGGTAAACTAACTAAATCGAATACAATAATCCAACAATGGAAATACGGAAAATAAATCAATTTTCGGGAATTAGGAAAACTAGGAAGGTCGATCAATACAGGAATCGAAGCAGGAAACAACGCAGAATCCAAACTCCAAACCAAAAACAATATAGCTCCAAAACGAAAAGCACAAATCCAACTCCAAAATCCCAAAATAAAAAGTATTTTATTCGCCAGATATTCAATCAGTTTATTTTAATTGTTTTACAGACCGATGTGCCTGATACGGTCGCCAGACCTCGTCTGTCTGACTTGCAAAAGTTTACACGAATAATCTGTATTTTTCTTAGGCGTTCTCTCTTTTACCCACGTTAAAAACATGTATTCGTCTACCGCACTTATAGAGATGATAGGCCGCCAGTCATGTATATTTTGGTTTCGTTTTGCACACCTTGCTTTTAGACGGTCACCAGTCAACCTGACGTCATCATAACATGCCAATGTCTACAAGTTAAAATCGTCTCAATGAATTCATAATAAAACATTAAATGCATTGAACTTAAAATTGTACCGCTATCTACTGGATGTACAAAAGGGCTAATTGCCCCCCTAAATACGACTAAAATTAGCCCCCTATAATATATATATATATATATATATATATATATATACAGGGTGTGTTCGACCACCCGTATCAGTCGTTTTTTTCGAAAACGGTTAGTCGTAGAGAGTTGTGTCAAAAATTTGTATTATAAAAGCCCTAATAAAGAATCGAATGGTGATAATTTTTTTTTCCGGGAAGGTCGGCTTCCCTATTAGTTTGCTCCAGAATGTCCAGAACTCCGTAATTATAAATGTAACGATAGGTCGAAAGTGGTATTGTTGAAAAGATCTTTAAAAAATAAGCAAGTTTTGTAGGAAATTTTTTTTTATTACTGCCACCCCTGTAAATTTCTATAAGTATAAATATAAATTATTATATGTTCAAAACTCCGGAATTTTAGAAAGCACGATAGGTTGAAAGTGGTGCTGTTGAAAAGCTCTTTAAAAATAGGCAAGTTTTGTAGGAAAAATTATTTAATTACTGCCACCCCTGTTAAGTAACAATCGTTTGAAATTATTAAATCAAAATTTCATAATAACGATCGAAGTCGGCATTAAAAATCTAGCAACCTTAGACATTGTCACAAGTGTTCAAACTGTCTTCCATTTACTCTTTAATACATACTACTGAGCTCTTCTGGTTATACCGTGAGTGTACTTTTTCAGTGTTTAATGATCGATAGATAGGTAACTAGATTTTAAATGCGGACTTTTAAAAAGTTCGTTATTATGACATTTTAATTTAGTAATTTCAAACAAATATTACTGAACAGGGGTGGCAGTAATAAAAAAAAAATCCGTACAAAACTTGCTAATTTTTTAAAGATCTTTTCAACAATACCACTTTCGACCTATCGTTACATTTATAATTCCGGAGTTCTGGACATTCTGGAGCAAACTAATAGGGAAGCCGACCTTCCCGGAAAAAAAAATTATCACCATTCGATTCTTTATTAGGGCTTTTATAATACAAATTTTTGACACAACTCTCTACGACTAACCGTTTTCGAAAAAAACGACTGATACGGGTGGTCGAACTCACCCTGACGTCTCCCAGAAGGAGTGGATTTAGGAGGAATCTAAGTGTGTATATTGACTTCTGCAGTTATTTTTGACCCCCCTGTCTACTTTTTATGTTTGTATTCTAAAAAATAGAAAATACATTTTTTTATTTATAGCCATATTTTGCGTCTTTATAAAGTATAGTCTTTATGACTCCGGGCTGTATATTTTAGTTTCATATTTAGCACTATTTTGCATTTATAAAAAAATATATATTTTATCTTGCTATTTTTTTTACTTCCAACCGTGTTGCCAGATGAAAACCGGTTTTTTTAGGCAAAGAATTAATCATAGATGACAATATTTTGATTCTACTTGTATATATAACCGCTATGCCTAAATAATAAATCTATCCGATTAAAATTAATTATGGTTGCCATTATTGTAAATATCAAATTAATAGTTATAATGGTGTAATTATTTGTTCTTATAAAAAAATATTACTAATAGCAACGGATTTACCGATACTCTTAGTACGCTGATGCGTAGAGCCCCGTGCAGTAGGCACCCCCCAGAGGCTCTCCTATATTAATTTTTTATCAATAAAAATGTGCGTTAGTGTTTTATCATATATAAAAAAAGATTTTTACCAACAGTTTACATTACGAAGATGATACAAAGGGAATTTTTAGATATTAAAATAAAAATAAAGAAATTAATACATTTTTCCCAATGGTTTTCTTTTCAACTGAAAAAATAAATTATTCTCTACTTTTTCAATGGTTTTATCAAGTTCGACATGACGTATATATATTTAGATCGAATTTAATTATTGAAATTTGACCCACTACCCGTTATCCAATTGAGTTGAAATTTTGCACACGTGTATGAGTCCGGTGACAATGCAATATAGTATATCTAAAATCGTTCTAAATCCAAAATGGCGGACGTCCCAAGATGGCGGCTCACCTTTTTTTTGCAACCCCCTTGACATGGGTATCAAATGAAAGGGTTTCATGAGTAGAATACGATAAGCTACGTGACGCCATTCTAAATTCAAAATGGCGGACGCCCCAAAATGGCGGCTCACCTTTTTTTTTGCAACCCCCTTGACATGGGTATCAAATGAAAGGGTTTCATGAGCAGAATACGATAAGCTACGTGACTCCATTCTAAATTCAAAATGGCGGGCGCCCCAAGATGACGGCTTTCCTTTTTATTTACAACCCCCGACGTATCAAATGAAAGGGTTTCATGAGTAGAATAAGATAAGCTACATAATCGTCATTCTAAATTCAAAATGGCGAACGCCCCAAGATGGCGACCCAATTTTAATTTAAATTTTAAAAAGTTAGATAACTGGGTTAGCTGATTAATATAAAATTGAAAATTTAGGACTTAAATTTTACATTTTTGTAAAATGAGGAATTTATATATTTTTCTATTGTATAGAATTAAAATAATTAAAGACCAAAAAGTAACAAATAAATAACTTTAAAAAAAACTTTTTAAAAAACAATGGTTTTATTTTGAAACAAAATTGCACTGAAAAGTAGAAAATAATTTTTTTTAGTGATTATAAGTTGATCAGAATAGTTTTCAACATTTGTTAAAAGAAAACCATTGGGCGTTAAAACATCATAACAGTATCAGTATTTAATATTTTATGAGCGCCCAATGGTTTTCTTTTAACAAATGTTGAAAACTAAGTATTCTGATATTCTGATCAACTTATAATCACTAAAAAAAATTATTTACTACTTTTTAGTGCAATTTTGTTTCAAAATAAAACCATTGTTTTTTAAAAAGTTTTTTTTTTATGTTATTTATTAGTGCATTTTGATTTAAAAGAAAACCATTGATTTAAAAAAAGAATTTTAATTAATTTATTTTTTACTTTTTAGTCTTTAATAATTATTTTAATTTCATACAATCGGGAAATATATTAATTTTTATTTAATTTAATTTAATTTAATTAGGTACTGTAAAAAATAGAGTAAATTGTATAAACTTTACCAATATATTTCAGCTAATGGATAGGGTACATCAGAATAAATAATCAATTCAATTTTTAGTGCTTTATTTTGAAACGAAACAAATAATTATTCTGAGATAAGACTAGTAAAAATAATAAGTATTTCACTTATATATTTTAATTAATAAATTTTAATTGGGACCTTCTCTTCCTGGTCTTGTGGTGTAAGGAATCAAAATGTTGCGTAATACGTAAAATTATATACATCACGAGTTTTCACTATTACGTTAGGTATATGGAATCAATATAATGCGTAGTTGTGCGTTGTTTAGAAAAAATATTTTAACATTGGAAATGTTTATGTTCGTATATGGGGGCAGAGTTACGAGTTTTCGTTCAAGGCCAAAAGACAACGGTGTCGCGATCAAGTGAGGAGCAATCATGCAAAATTGAACAAGTGCAATTTTTTCGAAATGTGTTTTATATCATGTCTAGTTAATTGAGAGGTATTTGCGACGATCTGCGGTGTTATTTTTGAGCAAATGTTAATAAATACTGTAGAAAAATCCATTTAAAAGTTAAGTAATCAAGCAAAAGTGAACGCGTATATAACAGAAGAATAATAGGGTTATTCCTGACAAAACTAAACAGTGCATTGATAAATATTGTGTGTATAATAAACAGTTAATGTTTCATATATGCTGTTATCATTTCCAATGTCCTCGATGGTTGCAAGGATTGCGAAATCTGTGAATTTTTTTTAAATACGATAGAAAATAATGAATTTAATTTATTATTTATAATTGTTTAGTTTTTAATTATAAATTTAAATTAGAAATAAAATACTGTGCTTTACAATTTAAACAAATTAATAATGTTTTTATTTTTTTTACCTTTTAATTGATTTTACAAAGTTTGATACGTCGGGGGTTGTAAAGAAAAAGGAAAGCCGCCAACTTGGGGCGTCCGCCATTTTTATTTAGAATGATGTCATGTAGCTTATCGTATTCTACTCCTCAAACCATTTAATTTGATACCCATGTCATGGAAGTTGTAAAGGAAAAGGTAACCCGCCATCTTGGGGCGTCCGCCATTTTGAATTTAGAATGGCGTCACGTAGCTTATCGTATTCTGCTCACGAATCCCTTTCGTTTGATACCCATGTCAAGGGGGTTGCAAAGAAAAAGATAAACCGCCATCTTGGGGCGTCCGCCATTTTGAATTTAGAATGGCGTCACGTAGCTTATCGTATTCTGTTCATGAAACCCTTTTATTTGATACCCATGTCAAGGGGGTTGTAAAGAAAAAGGTAAGCCGCCATCTTAGAACGTCCGCCATTTTGAATTTAGAATGACGTCACGTAGCTTATCGTATTCTACTCATGAAACCCTTTCATTTGATACCTATGTCAAGGGGGTTGCAAAAAAAAAGGTGAGCCGCCATCTTGGGACGTCCGCCATTTTGGATCTAGAACGATATTAGATATACTATATTACATTGTCACTGGACTTATACACGTGTGCAAAATTTCAACTCAATTAGATAACGGGTAGTGGGTCAAATTTCAATAATTAAATTTGATCTAAATATACGTCATGTCGAACTTATTAAAACCATTGAAAAAGTCTGACACTACTAACTTGAAAATCAGCATTTAGGGCAAATTTAATGTATTATAAATGGTTATAAGGTCTATATTGATCCAAAATGCCATTTAAAGGTACCGTCCCTGGAGGTAATAGCAGGTTGCCATTTTTTTTCGAATCCAGAAGACCCATTTACTTACCTGTACCAAATTTTAACTTTTTAAGAAGAGAGAGAAAAACATTTTTTTAAGTCTCTCCTGAGGATGCTAATATAGCGAAACGCGCATCGAGTGTGTAAAAACTAATTCTGTCAAAAATTCCAATCAATATAACGCAAAAATGAAATGAAACTACAATGTACTTAAAAGAATCAAAATAGTGCCAAGTATTGAAATCTATATACTCTGACAGCAAAATGCCAAAATGAGTTACTGCACAATATTGAAAAGAATCAAAATAGTGCCTAGTACTGATATCTGTATATTCTTACACTGTTGCCGTGGTACATTTAATAGAGGAGTCAAATAACGGCCCAATGTAAACGCCTTATATACAAAACTGTATATTAATAGCGCCACAATAAAAAAAGTTGCGGAATTATCGTGAACTAAAATTTAATATACATCTTTCATAAATCACAATAAATTGATTCCGCTTGCGGCTGAACGGGGGCAAGTAGGGTAATTTCAATAGCGGAGGCAAAAAGATACGCGAATAAAAGTCCGAAAGCTCCAGGGTCGGCGCTTCTGACTTCGATATTAAAGAAGTTACATGGCGAAACTTTTTTGCTTCCGATATACGGACGTAAAATCGTCAAGGAAGCAATTTGATATGTGCTGCGGTATAAGAGGGACGCAAAATAGTGCGTTGGATGTATATATATATATATATATATATATATATATATATATATATATATATATATATATAGACATTTCCAAAAATGGTGCCAAAGTGTTCAGGAGGCTATGAAACGTCGAGAAATTTTGGTCCGACCCCTAGGTCCCGCCATCCGACCGACGCCAATAGTGTATGTGCCATATGGCAAATACACTAAAAAATCGTTTCAATCGATCAATATTATTTTTCTAACAGGATCGATTTAAAATTCTACAATATTTTTCTTATGAAGAAATATGTATGATGGTTATTGTCAAACTAGATTTTCTGTTAATGCTCTCTTGTACAAAAGACGTCGTAGGATCTTGGATTAACATAATTTATTCGTTTTCAGTTCAAACATTGATGGAATCCCACAGCACGCTTTGTGACATACTAGATTTGGTTAACTCCATTTTTGGTTTTAACATATTGCTAACCGTAATTCAAGTGTCTGTAACCGTGTTGAATTACGTTTACATAACAATATCCCGTTTCACAGACATAAAACTCATGGATTATGAAGGTCTCGAAGATAACCCTTTACTATTTTTCATAATTTTGGAAACGATTATAAGTTCCTATTTATTGGTAAGTACACACAATGTGGGGTTGTCCCACATTTTTTGGGTTCAGTAGCACTAGACTCGCATTGGGGAGGTACTGGGTTCGAATCCCGGCGGGGGCAGATGTGGCTAGGACTTTTTCCTACTGCCTCACGCTGAGAAACAGTAATTCCTGTACCGGCCATCTTGTTTGAGGTTTTCCATGGTTTCCCTCAATAATTCCAGATGAATATCGAGATGGTTCCTTATTCAAGGCCATGGCCGATGACCTGTCAAACTCCTATGCTCCCAAAGTTACCTACCTTATCCTAATGTCCTATAATTCCTCAAAAAAAAAAAAAAAAATAATGAATTGAAAATATGAATTGGTGCTAGGCTCAAATAACCTTAGCTGTTGGTGGTCTTTAAAATACAATACAATATAATTCCTCCATTCACACATTGCTATTAAATGAGTTGTATAATAAAAATGTATAAAACGGGAAGTGGTAAAAATGGAAAATAGTAATGGTGCGAATGGCGTCTGTTATGACATAATGTCGAGAAACGGACGTTAAACGCATTATTATTATTATTATTATTTTTTGGGTTCAGTAGCCAAATGGCAAAAACGCAATCCTTAAAATTTCGTCCCATGTTCGTCGCCAGCCAATGGGCCAGGGAGGGACAAGATGATAGGAGGATATAATCGTATACAATTTGTAAAGTTTTAATCGTTTTTTTAAGCTTTACCTCTCTAGGGGGCAGCTGTCCCCCCTTGACGTCGCTCTTGTTTCATCCTGTCCGTCTATCCGTCCGTTCGTATGTCACAACCATTTTACTCGGAGACCATTGGCACTATGTAGATGAAATTTGGAAGGGAGGTGTCTTCTATGAACCGCTATATTACGAAAAAAATTAGGGGTGGCACTCCATACATGTAACTGAGGGATGAAAAAAAAAATCCAAAACACATAAGTGAAGTATCGTTAGATAGGTCCTAAAAAATTATATAGATATTTAAAAATAGCTTTTTTATTTAAGTCAATAGTTGGTGACATATGAGCTTCTAAAGTTGCAAAAAGTGTGTCACCCCCTTTAGGCCACTAACTCGTCAGTAATATCCCATTACGTATCAAGATGTACGATTACTATTAAGTACAACATATCTCCTAGGCCCGTATTCACCAAACACTGTTACAAGATAGAAGTTACTGATCTTAGAATAAATTTATTCCTTGGAATAAAATTAACTTTCAATTCACCAAGCAATTCATTCGATAGAATAGTAACTTCAGGTACAAATTAACTTTATACCATACATCTTGGACATTTTGTCAAATATTTTGATTCTAAAGCACGTTTACCAAAGATCCGACCGATGGCACATCGATCGAAAATGTAAATTTATTTTATTTTACTACAAAAGCCTTTACCTGAAAGATATGGAATTAATATTTACCTGAAAAGGTCGCCAGGTCATAAAGTAATTTGTGCATTTCGTGGCCATCCTATTTTACTAGGCGAATAAATATTAATTATTCGCGTCTGACATTAAGGTCGAAGCCCTCTATTGGGCTTAGTCGCGAACTACCCGAGGAGGTCGTAGCAACGGAACAAAGCGTTGAATGAAGGTAAAAGTGCACAAAATATATGTTTTTCACGAATGACAGTTTACAAAGGTAAGCATAATGCTAAAAGATATTGTTCAGTTTTCACTTCAAGTTTTGTAATAAATAATTCTGTCGCAATACGACTTTTAACCGTTGTTTGTTTACATTAGCTTACATGTGATTTGTATTAAATAGTTTCAGAAATGCCTTACATGTGTTCAAATCCTTGTTGCCGAAATACTTCGACAGCATTTTCCTATCACAAATTTCCTGAAAATAGTGAATTGAGGAAGCTATAGATGGGTTTAACTGGAATAAGACTTATGACAGAAAGCACTCTTTTGTACAGTGATCATTCAGATGCTAATGACCTCTGTTGTCGATCGTCTATAATTTACAGGATGGATGGATTGTGGATTGTAGACGCTCGACAACAGAGGTCATTAGCGTCTGACTATAATTTACAATTCATTCATTCATGCAGTGATCATTTTAACGGCAATGATTTTTTTCCGCGTCGTAAGTTCCTATTGCAACATTTGTGCTGACATAACAAAACATTTTTAGTGAAATTTAATTTCGATATTTTCAGCCAGACGCTAATGACCTCTGTTGTCGAGCGTCTATAATTCACAATTCATTCAAAAGTCGTATTACGACAGAATTATTTATTACAAAACTTCAAGTGAACACTGAACAGTATCTTTTTGCAATATGCTTACATTTGTATACTGTCATTCGTGAAAAACATATATTTTGTGCACTTTTACCTTCACTCAACGCTTTGTTCCGTTGCTACGACCTCCTCGGGTAGTTCGCGACTAAGCCCAATAGAGGGCTTCGACCTTAATGTCAGACGCGAATACCCTTGAAATTTAACAGAATAGTTATTTTTACGATTTATACCTGCAGTAAACTTAACTACATTTGGTGAATTGAATTATCGCTATTTATTCCGAGTAATAGTTACCAGGGGAATAAATTAACGGAATAAATAGCTAACTAGGCTCGGTGAATACGGGCCCTAATAATCTTTAAATGATTTCCTTTCAGATCGAAGTCTACTTTCTATCAATAAATTCTCAATCGGTTTGTTTTGAAGCTAAATCGACGGCTATAGTATCAGACATGTTGCTTTACAAGTTGCCTTTAAATTTCGATGAACAGTTAAGAAAGTTGCTGGAGTTATTCTCGCAACAAGTTGTCCACAGGGAGTTAGCTATCACGGCTCATGGCTTTTTCAAAATCGATACAACTTTGCTGGGCTCCATGTTGGGAAGCTTAACAACGTATCTCATAGTCATTTTGCAGTGGAAGAAATAATTGTAATATTTAAGAGCCATTTTCCATGCAAGTCGTCCATTGCATGCGAGTTGCGACCGACGAATGATCAGTATTCGGCCGAATAATAAAAATAAAACATATATAAAAATATGTATAAAAAATATATAAAACATATATATAGTACAGGGTGTCCAAAAAGTGCGTTCTAGGTCGATATATTATTTTTTGGTGAAATAGAAAAAAAAGTTTAAATACAAAAGCTGTATGAATTTTAATGATGTATAACCTAAAAATATTTTTGTTTATACAGTGTGTTCCATAGAAAAGTGGTGTTGTTATTTTAATTGGAACATCATGTACTTATATTGTTTAATTTTTGGATTGTATTGATACATATCTTTTATACATGCGTTTTTATGACACATAATACCTGAAAATGTAATTTTTTAGACAAAATGACAAATATCTGACAAACCGTTAGGTTTAGGTGTAGATAATAGCATAGGTGTACACAGTTTTTGGTCTAGGGGGGGCATATTAGGAATTTCCTGTAGGTAAATAATTTATATTTAAGTTTTTGGTCTAGGGGGGGCATATTAGGAATTTCCTGTAGGTAAATAATTTATATTTAAGGTGACTGCACACGCAGATTGCAAAAAATGATCTCGGCAAATTTTTTAGATCAAATATTATACAACAATCTGGCTCAAAGTCATATGGGAAGAAAGATACACACTTCTAGTTTATTTTGAAAGCATTACCATCAAAGTTTGATTAAGGTTTTTCATAGAAATTAGAGATTTTCGAAATAGTTTTTCACAGGGGTTGTATTATACTGAAAAGTCAATGATGTCGTTAGCAGACTTGAATCGAACGATGTTTCACAATACTTTACAGAAACAAATATATTATACATCACACTTCCAGTGTGAACTCGTGAGTCGGGTCGCAGTGATAAATAAAAATAAACATTTTCAATCACAATAACCATTTATTGGATTCTAATGTAGTCATTCAATTTTTGGACAGATTTTATGATTTTAATAATTTATTATGACCTGCTGGGTTAGAACGACTGGTAACTTATTGACGTCGGTCGGATGGCGAAATTTAGTGATCGGATCAAAATTTTTTGACTTTTCATACCCTCCTGAACAATCTGACTCTGTCTGTTGGTCCGTTTGTACGCTTGTAACTCGAGAACCACTGATCCGATTTACATGATTTTTTTTGACATGAATAACTTTTTATGCGATTCTATGCGCGTTTTAAATTATTTCTAGTTGTGATACATCTTACACTTCAGTCAGGCGCTATATTCAGAAAGTTAGCGTCACGAAAATTGCAGCGAAACATGCGACGGAAGCCATAATTTCGACGCCGTTGGGTTCAGAATGTTTACGGATTGATATTTGAGAGTTTTACAGGACACATAAAAATAAAATGGCGTCTGATTTCAAAATGGCGGCCATATGTACTTTCATAGAAATTATCGGATCCTTTTAAAAATTGATATTTGAGAGTTTTATAAGATGCAAAAAAATAAAATAGCGTCGAATTTCAAAATGGCGGCCATTATGTACTTTTGTAAAAATTATCCGATCCTTTTGAAAATTGATATTTGAGAGTTTCATAGAACACAAAAAAATAAAATGACGTCAGATTTCAAAATGGCAGCCATATGTACTTTTTTGTAAAAATTATCCGATCCTTTTGAAAATCGGTATTTGAAAGTTTCATAGGACACAAAAAAATAAAATGATGTCAGATTTCAAAATGGCGGCCGTATGTACTTTTCTGTAAAAATTATCCGATACTTTCGAAAATTGATATTTGAGAGTTTCATAGAACACAAAAAAATAAAATTACGTCAGATTTCAAAATGGCGGCCATATGTACTTTTTTGTAAAAATTATCCGATTCTTTTGAAAATCGGTATTTGAAAGTTTCATAGGACACAAAAAAATAAAATGATGTCAGATTTCAAAATGGCGGCCGTATGTACTTTTCTGTAAAAATTATCCGATCCTTTTGAAAATTGATATTTGAGAGTTTCATAGAGCACAAAAAAATAAAATGACGTCAGATTTCAAAATGGCGGCTATATGTACCTTTTTGCAAAAATGATCCGATCTTTTTGAAAATCGGTATTTGAGTTTCATAGGACACAAAAAAATAAAATGACGTCATATTTTAAAATGGAGGCCATATGTAGGTCCTTTTTTGCTAAAATTATCCGATCTTTTTGAAAATTAATATTTGCAAGTTTTATAGGACGCAAAAAAATAAAATGACGTCATATTTCAAAATAGCGGTCATAAGTATATACTTCTTTGTAAAAATTATCCGATCCTTTTGAAAATTGATATTTGAGAATTTAATAAGAAATAAAAAAAATAAAATGGCGTCAGATTTCAAAATGGCGATCAAATAATAACTTTTTAATTGTATTATTTATATCTTTGTTAAGTTCGGTTTTATATACAATGCGTAAGAAGCATAGATTCTGTCGGGTGTCTTACGACACATCATGACTTTTTTTATTTAGCCGGTTACGAATTACGCTTAATAGTCAACCGTTGCTACGGAAAGTTGTTTAAAAAATTCACTGTACCTACTATTTTTTCTATGTAATCCAATACATAATACATATTTATATTAGGTCTTATGGCTCATAACCTACTACAAAATTATAAATCTTCTCAGTGTTATTTTCCCTATGTTCGTTAAAGCCGTTTACACACAGTATACCTACATGGATATCGCGCCTTGTAATTCTTGAATTACTTGTATGCTCCAAAATTTTTTATAAATACCTATATTAGAAATTCGGAGTATTTGAAATGTATTTTCAAATTCAAATATAATTTATAAAAATAAAGCAATTTGAATACAAAATATAATAAATACTTATTGTCTGGTACATTGTTTGCAAATTAGTAAAGAACGCCTACGCCACTGGAATTTCATCTTTGCAAGCAAGGTTTTAACACGAAATCAAGAACTCCGCCGTAGATGGTCGTGTCATTAAAATCAATCAAGTAAATGATCCGATCATTCACGAATCAGTTTTCGTATTCAGTGTACTTTCTCCGACACATACATTCAAATGCCTATAAGATAGACCTCTGCGGGTGAATAACGGGGCATGTACAGAAATGCATACAGATATTTTATTTGGCTATTCAATAACCTTAACTTATATTTTTTATAAACAATAAACTAGTGCTTTTTTCCTTGAAAATCCGCGAAAAAATTATCAGAGGCCGCCATTTTGTTTATTTTCAAAAACAAACTTCGATCAGGCAAGAGATTAACTGTTAAACTAATGTAAAATGTTTTTTTTTTGTTTGATTGATTTTAAATGAGCCAGTAAAATGTTATGATGTTCACCGCTAGCACGACTTGTGAGTAACATAGTTACATATTAGTCCAAGTCTAGGGGGGGCAGCTGCCCCCCCTCGGTACGTCCATGGATAATAGTGTATAAAAGACGTGTAAACTCAAATCAATCAAAAAAATGAAATAATATACAGGGTGTTCCAATTAAAATAACAAAGGGGCCGAGAACGCACTATTTTGAAAAAAAATAATTACCTACTTAAAAAAAAGGTTTTGTAATTAAATTGGCACCGACCTCAACATTTAATTATTTTTCTCTTTCTAATAGCTTTTTTGAAGGCGGTTCCATTTTTTGTATAAAAAGTTTTATATTGATTTATTACTGTCAATATAAAGACAGCTTATAAAGTTGAAAAAAATTACTTAATCTAAAAAGTTCACTCTATGTAATTACTTAAATGTGAATTATTATTTTTAATGCATTATTGTTTACCCTTCTTAATAAATTGTTCATTGCGTTTTTGAAACGTTTTGTGTTGGCACGAATTTACATAAACGTTATTTTGTTTGTTAAAAAAACCAAAATCTAACGGTGTTAAGAAATTCTTGACATATTAAAGTTAAGTATTATAGGACGTATAAACAAATAAACTTCTGTCTGTAATATTTTTAACGAAATTTTGACTCTTACATACCTAGATCGAATTAACAGTTTTCAGAATTTTTGTTTGTTATATTAAACTGTACGGATTTTTCGCAAAGTAACAACATCTGTCTGAAAATTGATGTTTTTTTACTTCTTTTGAGGAATTTATATATTGATTATATTTGCACGTGCAGAATCTAAAGTTTAATAAAATTTCAAAATGACTTTATTTATTGCTAAACTTTTACAAATATTTTTAAAAATAATGGGATTGTCGCACATAAATGTGACAAAAAACCAAAAAATAACCAAAGTCACTAAAATGCAAATCATTTATAAAACGTTTATAATATCTTGCAACGTACTTCTTACTTATTGTGTTTACAAACTAGTTGATGACGCTGCGTCAGAAAGTACCGAAAAGAATAGAAGGGGAGTTAAATCTAATGAAGTCATAATTATAACAAACAGTTGTGCTATTATTTTGGAAATACTCTCAACTGTTTTCTACAGCAACAAAATGGTGGATCTGAGAAGCAAAATTGATGATATAGATAAAATACTAAACTTGAATGAAAGTGATTATAAAAAACGATCGAAAATTATAACTTTTCAATTCATTTTTATAATAACCAAAATATATTTGCTATACATAGTGTTATTTTGTGGTTGGATACTAGAATATGGTTTATATGTAGCCGCAATTTATTGCTTTTTAATGTGGTCAGAAATCTATCCAACAATGACAATTTTATATGTAACAATACTTGTAAATGAAATAAAATGGCGGTTTGAAAAAATCAATAATGTTTTGAACGAAAAATTCCAATTTCCGATCATCGAACTATCGAACTAATATTATAAATGTGAAAGTTTGGATGGATGTATGGATGGATGTTCGTTACTCAATCACGCCAGAACGCCTGAACGGATATGGATGAAATTTGGCACAGAGATAGATTATAGTCTGGAATAGCACATAGGCTACTTTTTATCCCGGAAAAATGTACGGTTCCCGTGGGATAGTTTTGTTTTTGTTTTTCACAGAGCAAGGGATTGACATGATTTTTTGCATAGTGGTAGTTTAGGGGTCAGATAATGTTATAGGCTACTTTTTATCCCGGAAAAATGTACGGTTCCCGTGGGATAGATTTGTTTTTGTTTTATCTTTGGAACTACTAAACTGATTTTAAAATTTTTTTCACTAATAGAAAGCTACGCAGGGGGGGGGGAGATTCTCGCGGGGTGGGTAACAAATTAGGGGGATGATTCACGCGGGAGATAACAAATTAGGGGGGAAGATTCTAGCGGGGGGATAACAAATTAGAGGAAGGTTCACGCGGGGGATAACAAATTTAGGGGGGAGAATCTCGCGGGGGGATAACAAATGTAATGTATTAATAAAATTCGAGCGAACGAGCGAAGCGCGTAAGTATTGTATTATTAATATTCAAACGAACGAGCAAAGCGAGTGAGTCATGTATAAATAAAATTCGAGCGAACGAGCGAAGCGGGTGAGTTTTGTATTAATAATAATTAAGCGAACGAGCGAAGAAGGAATTAATAATATTCAAACGAACGAACGAAGCGAGTAAGTAATGTAGGTATTAATAAAATTCGAGTAAACGAGCGAAGCGAGTGAGTAATATAAGTATTAATAATATTCAAGCGAACGAGCGAAGCGAGTGAGTAAT
Source organism: Mongoloraphidia duomilia (assembly GCA_039654895.1). Taxonomy (NCBI): domain Eukaryota; kingdom Metazoa; phylum Arthropoda; class Insecta; order Raphidioptera; family Raphidiidae; genus Mongoloraphidia; species Mongoloraphidia duomilia. The sequence goes on along the minus strand of CM077527.1, from coordinate 135,408 downwards.
GTATTAATAAAATCCGAGCGAACGAGCGAAGCGAGTGATTTATGTATTATAAAATTCGAGCAAATAAACACTACCAGCCCGGCTTCGCTTCGCAGGAGGAGAATTTTTCGCGGGGGGGATAATAAATTGTAATCGTAAAATACGTGGGCGAAGCCCCGGGTAACGGCTAGTGAATAATAATTTTGTTATTTCGAACAGTAATATTATTAGCAGAGGACATATTTCAAGTAAGAATCTTTTTAATGTCATATTTTGATAATTTGTATTTACCTAATAATAATTTTCTATCTACTACGATGATTCACATCTACAAACTAGCTATAATTAATAACACTCGCATGTAGTAGAAATCAACTGATGCCTTTGCATATATGGAGAATGTTAGATTGGTAATCATGTCACGGTTGAGTACTGTAAGCTCATTCCGCCGCGATAGTGGAAAAGTTCAGGTTAGATTCCTGACTGTGACTATGGTTGTTAAAATGATTTTTTCCGATATTTGCAGAAATCAATTATGTAATTGGCTGCTCTTCAAATAAAAATTTTTACTAAATAATAATTATTTATTTTGGTTAGAATCACGAATTTTAAATCATTTTTTTTTCCAGTACCAACTATAATGAAAATGCACCGATACATTTGACTTGATTAATTCAATTTTTGGATTAGATATATTTTTGAGCATCGTGCAAAGCACTTTTTTGCTCATAAACTATACTATTTCACCGATCATTTATTTAACGAGCTCATCTACAGTTATAAATGAGAATTGGATAAAATATATTATTACTGCGTGTGTATTTTGGACAACTTTGGAACTAGTAAAATTTCGACTATTTTTTGACTAGTGATGCGCGAAACGAGATGTTTTAGTCGATTGTCTCGATTGTTTAAACATCTCGATGACTCTCGATGTTTGTCACTTGGATTCGATTGTTGTTGTTTCATAGTTCACCGAGACCGAGTCGCATAGTATTGAATCGTACACAGTCGAGAGCCACATAATATACAATCGTTCATCACTCAACAACTGTGGTCGAGTCGATGGTCGATTGTGCAGTAATCGCGTAAACGAATTCAATAGTGAAGAGATCACAGAGTACCGACTGAACAGTGAACAATAACGAGTCGCGTGAACGTCAGTCGACTAACATATAACCTTGAATAGCGATTATAATATATTGTATTCTCATTCGCTGCTATTGCTATAACCTATGTGGCAAATAATCGACTTGAACAATCGAACATTTCGATTGTAAATTCCATTTTTAAACTGGCTTTAAGTAACATTTTTACCAACTCAAAATGGTAATTGTTTTTTAAACGCAATTATATATGCTGTCGATGAATTGTCAAGCAGTTTATTAAGACGCCAAACTGACATCCACTTTGTGCAACCGACTTTTACACGAACTGCCTACAAACTACTATAAGACTACGAGAAAGTTGCTGGAGTTGTTCTCGCAACAAGTCGCCAACAGGGATGTAGTTATAACTGCCCATGGCTTTTTCAAAATCGATTCAACATTGTTGAGTTCCGTTTTGGCCAGCATAGCAACGTATCTCATAGTCATTTTGCAGTGGAGTTAATAATAATAATAATATAAATAAATAGATTTTATACGGCTGATTTGCAATTGAAAATTTTGTTGGAAAGCAGCCAATTATGTAATTGATTCCAAACATATCGGAAAAAATCATTTTACCAACCATAGTCACAGTCAGGATTCTAACCTGAACCTTTCCACTTTCGCGGCGGAATGAGCTTAAATTACTCAACCGTAACATGATTACTTATCTAACATTCTCCTTATATGCTTCGGAATCAATTGATTTTCACTACATGCGAGTGTTAATTCATTATAGCTAGGTTGTAGATGTGAATCTTCGTACTAGCGAGAGCTCATCATGAATCAATTGGCTGATTTCCAACAAAATTTTCAATAATAATAATAATTTAAGATTATACTGCAGTTACGGAACTCAAAATTTTGGGCAATCAGTGAAAAAAAAGCAGTTCGAGCTACCTACTCAAATTTTGGTAATATTATAGCAAAAAAATTGGATTTATATAGATTTGTATATTTTATTTATATATATAAAACAAGGTACCTCCAACTCGTTTATTACCAAAATTTAGACTCAACGCCTACTTGCACACGACCCCCATGTCGAGCGCACTGTTGAAGTGAAACGTCTTAGTCAACTATGCGAATTTAAATAAATAAATTAATAATTATATTTACTATTAATTAATTAAATCCTAAGAAGACTACCCACATCTACACCCATGGTTGAATTAAAAATAATTTAATACTTGCAAATAGTGATGAGCAAAGCAAGACCAAGACCAAGACTTGGACAGTCTTGGTCTTGGTCTTGCTCAAATATGTCTGGTATTGGTCTTGGTCTTGCTGATTCGGTCTTGGTCTTGTTCAAATATGTCTGGTCTTGGTCTTGGTCTTGCGTATCAAGTCTTGGTATTGCTCATTTTATCCGTCTTTTTTTTAGTTTTTTACTTCTGAAGATCATCATAGTTATAAATTAAAAATAATTCACAATCTATTATTAACTAACAAAATACTTTATTTTATTATAATATTAAAAAATATCAAAATTACATCATTTTTAACATGCTTGTTCATTCAGTCTTGGTCTTGGTCTTGCTAGTCTAATGATAGTCTTGGTCTTGCTTTTTCACAAGACCAAGACCAATTTTGCTCATCACTACTTGTAAAATGTACTCCCTGACTATTAGTGTGTGCAAAGTTTTAATTATGTAGCACTATTAAAAAAATAAATTAAAAAATCTTAAATTTTTTTCAATTTTTAACACCCTGTATCTGAGGGTTTTTATAATATTCGTTTGATTTATTACTGCCAATATACACTCAGTTACATAAAAAGTGGATCACCTAAAAGTATTATGTAATTTCGATTCGTTGTATTTTCAAAATTAATAAGCCGATTTTGAAAATTCTTTTTTTGTTTGATAGAGCAGAGTTTTAGGAACATTTTTATGTATGAATTTTGAATTTCAATCAAGGCTTGATTACAGTGGAGATGGAAGAATAAGACAATGTTTTTTTAGTCAAGTTTGAAGAATCCTACGGAAAGTAGCAGCAGCAGTAGAATTTTTTCCTTAATTGAATCTTGTTCCTTGGCCTTTTTTGTATCGGTTCGTTTTTGTTTTCAGTAATTATCTCAAATAACACCCGAGTTATAAAGAAAAATTAAAAAAACTGCATTTATTCTTTATTAATATCGTGGCCATAAGTAGGCTGCGTACATCATTAGTCAATGCCATTATGATTGCAACTTGTTCAGGAGTTATTTGTTGCACCATTATTTATCCACATAAATGAAAAACTTAACAATAAACAATAATAACCATCAATAAATTCGGACTGTCAAAGAAATTATTCATTTGTTTTGTTCCTAAACACCGTTACATTCCCAGCCTACTTATGGCCACGACATTAATAAAGAATAAATGCAGTTTTTTGAATTTTTCTTTATAGCTCGGGTATTATTTGAGATAATTATTGAAAACAAAAACGAACCGATACAAAAAAGGCCAAGGAACAAGATGCAATTAAGGAAAAAATTCTACTGCTGCTGCTACTTTCCGTAGGATTCTTCAAACTTGACAAAAAAAACATTGTCTTATTCTTCCGTCTCCACTGTAATCAAGCCTTGATTGAAATTCAAAATTCATACATAAAAATAATCATAAAACTCTGCTCTATCAAACAAAAAAAGAATTTTCAAAATCGACTTATTAATTTTGAAAATACAACGAATCGAAATTACATATACTTTTAGGTGATCCACTTTTTATGTAACTGAGTGTATGACAACTTATAAGCTGAAAATAATTAATCTAAAAAGTGCTACTCACTCATGTAATTACTTAAATGTAAACTATTATTTTTAATGTATTGTTTACCTTCAAACTTCATACATTTTTGTTCATTGCGTTTTTGAAACGTTTTGTGTTGGCACGAATTTTCATATTATAGCTTCATTTGTTTGTTAAAAAATCTAAAATTATAATTATCTTTTATTTTTTATTTATTGTAAATTATAGACGCGTCGACATATAATTATCACGATATTATAAGAAATTATTGGCATTTAAAACTAAACATGTATCCAATCAGTAAAAATAAATAAAATTGTAACTTTGTCTGTAATAATATAAGTTTAAGTTTATAAATTAAATTAATCGAATTAACCATTTTCAGAAGTTTTGTCCATCTGTTTGTTTACATAAACTGTACAGATTTTTCAGTGTGCATTACCTAAGTATACGTAATATAATATTATATTTATTATATTTGAAAGTGAAGCTAAGTTTCATAAGATTTAAAAATGGCGTTACTTGTCAATAAAGTTCTACAAATATATTTTAAAATATTGGGAATGTCGCACTTAAATGTGACAAAAAACCAGAAAATAACACAAGGCACTAAAATGCAAATTATTTACAAAATATTTGTAATATTTTTCATCGTATTTTTGAGCTATCGTGTAATCCTTCAGTTTCTTAGAGCTAAACAAAATAGTAACGAAATGTATATAAGGGCAGTAATATCTCATCAAATCGCATTTATAATAAACATTTGTGTTATTATTTTGAAAATATTCTCAACTGTTTTCAATGGCAACAAAATGGTAGATCTGAGAAACAAAATTGATCGTGTAGATAAAATACTAAACTTAAATGAAAATGATTTCAAAAAACAATCGAAAATTGTAACTTTTCAATTCATTTTTGTAATATCTACATTTCATTTGATCGGTTTAGCAGATTTCTCTAGTTGGATGCTTCAATCTTGGCTAACGGAATCTAATTTTTATGATGCCATAAATTATTCATTTAAAAACTGGTCAATAATCTATCCAACAATAACAATTTTACATGTAACAAAACAGTAAATGAAATAAAATGGCGGTTTGAAAAGATCAATAATGTTTTGAACGAAAAATTCGAATTCCCAACCATGAAGAATAATTTTGTTGTTTCGAACAATAATATTATTAGTAGTAACGGGGATGTTTCAAGTAAGAATCTTTTAATGTTATATTTTGAAAAAATATTTCAATCTGGAATTCCACGACTGGTGTACCTAGTTGACAAATATTTATTTATTTGTGAATTACTTACCACGTCATGGAAATTAATGTGTTTGCACTTGTCCAGTAGTGATGGGCGTTTACGAGATATTTTTACAATCGAAACAATTATTGTAATCGTTTATAATAACAATCAAATCCACAATTGACTCGGAGTTTGATTTTACAATCGAAATGTTCGATTGTTCAAGTCGATTATTTGCCACATAGGTTATAGCAATAGCAGCGAATGAGAATACATATAATCGCGATTCACGGTTAAATGCTAGTCGACTGACGTTCACGCGACTCGTTGATTGTTCACTGTTCACACTGTTCAGTCGGTACTCACTACTCTGTGATCTCTTCACTATTGAATTCGTATTACGCGATTACTGCACAATCGACCATCGACTCGACCACAGTTGTTGAGTGATGAACGATTATGTATTACGTGGCTCTCGATAGTGTACGATTCAGTATTATGCGACTCGGTCTCGGTGAACTATGAAACATCAACAATCGAGTCCAAGTGACAACCATCGAGAATCATCGAGATGTTTAAACAATTAAGACAATCGATTAAAACATCTCGTATCGCGCATCACTATTGTCCAGTGTTTTTTTTGTTTGAATCGCGGATTTCAAAATACTTTTATAATTTTTTTTAGTACCAACTCTAATGAAAATGCACGATACATTAAGAGATACGATTGACCTGATTAACTCAATTTTTGGATTCGACATTTTTCTGACTATCGTGCAGAGCAGCTTTTTGCTTATAAACTATACTTTTGCGCCAATCATTTTTTCAACGAGTATTTCAAATTTAATGATGGATTACTGGATAATTTTGTGTACCTACCGTAATTGTATCTGTATTTTGGACAATTTTAGAATTGGTATAATTTTTTTTAAACTATTGCCATTCCAACTCCACAGGGCTTGAGAATAGCCGAGCGTGTAGCAATGCTGTTGTTTACATGGCGTTGCTATGGTTCCTCTATTACAAGTCCCCAGTTCCCGGGTTCTAGCCCGAGAGCTGGTAAAAGTGTCAACTGGATTTTCAGTTTATTATTAAAAAAAAATAATGAATTAAAAATAAGAATTGGTGCTAGGCCCAAATAACCTTAGCTGTTGATGGTCTTTAAAACACGCAATTTCCAACTCCACAAGGAAGAAATGCTGATACTAATTTTGATAAAAATGACTTATTTGTGCATTTGCCTCGTTGATCGCAGTGGTCATGTGGCGGGAAGGTGTTTTGAGATACATTTTTTCATTGAAAAAAAGAAGAACTGGATTATTATCGATGACGAATGATAATATACATAAATATTTTGACACACAAATTCTAAGCAAAATTTAAATCACAATTGGCTTTACAGACTCAAAATAAAAATTATTTTTCAGATGAAAATATACATGTTGTCGATGAGCTGCCAGGCAGTTTATTCAGAAGCCAATCTGGCATCGGCTGTGTCCGATCGACTTTTATACGAACTGCCTACGGACTTCAACCAGACTACGAGGAAGTTGCTGGAGTTGTTCTCGCAACAAGTTGCTCACAGGGAGTTGGCAATAACTGCCCATGGCTTCTTCAAAATCGATTCAACTTTGTTGAGTTCAATGTTAGCCAGCATAGCAACATATCTCATAGTCTTTTTACAATGGAAGCAATAATAATATTATTATGTTATCTACAGGATGTCCAAGATTAAGTCTGCAGCATTGCTAAATAATGCACTGGAACATGTCCAGCTTTATTTTCGGTCTCAAAAAATGCAAAAATATACAGGGCGTTCCATAAAAAAAGTTATTTTTGCGAATGATTCTAAAACCCAATGCTCAATTGTACCCTGTGTATATTCTCGATTGTTTCAAATAAAAAAGTTTTTTTTCACAGTGCATATAAAACTTCGATACACTAATAAATTATATTATTTTTGAACATTAATAATATTCACATAATATGCTTTGTATTATTGAGATTTTATGCTTAAGGTAGTTGTCGTGCTACAATAACATCCAAAAGTTTCGTTCATAATACGCTGTAAAACAATAAATAAGTATAGTGTTAAATGTAAAAAAATTTTGTTAGAGATTGTACCTAAACTGTTGTTCACATAGTAACACATATTTCACTTAGTTTGTATGCTTGGATTATATAAAAATGTCAATCTTTTCTCATAAATTGTTGAACTTTGCGTTATTATATCTCAACAATAAAAAGGTCAATAATTTTTGGATTTTCTTTTTTAAACTCAGAACAAAAACATCAATGAACAGTTAGTTTTTTGAAAATTTCTGACTGTTACTTTTTTTTTTTAAATTAAAAAACTTGTCAAAAACACAACCTTTCCTATGCTCTCCGTGTTAATTATCCGAACTTTAATTAAGTTTATCTCGAGTTAGAGATGGTCAATCAACTTCAAATTTTAATAGTATTTGTATTATAGTATCCTTAATGAGTATACGAAAATTTAGAATTTTCTGACACTATGCCCATAGCACGACAAGTACCTTAATAATTATAAATGAAAAAAAAAAACAAACATTTTAACCTGTTGTCTAATTATCTGTCTGTTTGTTATTAGTGTCCATTATCGTCGAATAATTTGTTTAAAACTAACAGCGAGGACTGTCTGAACCGACGCATACATTTTAATTAACTAGTCTTTACCCGTGTCTTCGCTCGCGTTAGTATCAGTTCTAGAGTTGCGTAACTCAAAATGAAAAAACGGAACCCTTATAGGATCACATATCCGTCTGTCTGTCTGTCCGTCAAGACCCTTTTTCTCAGGAACAGCTAGATGTATCAAGTTGAAATTAATATCAGATACTAAGGTATATAACCTCATAATCCAATAAAAAATTCAAGCTTCTAGCTCGATGCAATAAAAAGATGAAAAAATGTATTTTTTTTTGATAACTCATTCATCAAAACCTATAGGGTACTGTAACCCGGTCTCTCAGATTAGGTGAAGGCCTCGGCTTCGCTAGCAGCGGTTGAAATGGTCGGGGTTGATCTGAACGTGGGGGGAGGGGTCGAATCTTCTACCGTTCTTTAGTTAGTAGAAATGAGAGGTGTTCTGGCGTTCTCCCTATTGAGCATGAATAATTTCAAAATCCGGAGGGTGCCAGGAACCGGGATTGAACACTCTCGCGTCACGGCAATCGTTGGCTCCAAACGTTGCTGAAACTTAAAATACGGTAGGGATTGCAGGGGAGAAATGCGACACATGCAGCAATTAACATGTAATAATTTAATTAAATAATGGAATTGCTGTTAAAAAAATTTTGGAGCATACAAGTAATTCAAGAATTACAAGGCGCGATATTCATGTAGGTATTGTGTGTAAACGGTTTTACCGAACATAGGGAAAATAACACTAAGAAGATCAATTTTGTAGTAGGCTATGGCCATAAGACCTAATGTAAATATGTATTGGATTACATAGAAAAAATAGTGCAGTGAATTTTTTAAACAATTTTCCATAGCAACGGTTGACTATTAAGCGAAACTCGGAACCTGCTAAATAAAAAAAGTCATGAGGTGTCGTAAGATACCCGACAGAAGCTATGTTTCTTACGCCTTGTATATAAAACCGAATTTATCAAAGATATAAACAATACAATTAAAAAGTTATTATAATTATTAATTAGACAATATTAGCCAAACCACAAATAAATACTTTTCTTATCTTAACGTAATCAGTCGGCGAACATGCCATCGTGATGTTAATCGTCAAACAATTAAGATATACAAGGAAAAAATCAAAGACCACTGTCAGGACTTGAACCCGAAATTCCCAGTTTCCGGCTGGTTGAGTTACCTTACTCACACAGTGCCCCGAGAGTGGGATCTGTTCTCTTCCTAAAAGTTATTATTTGACTGCCATTTTGAAATCTGACGCCATTTTATTTTTTTGTGTCTTATTAAACTCCCAAATATCAATTTTCAAAAGGATCGGATAATTTTTACAAAGAAGTATATACCTATGGCCGCCATTTTAAAATATGACGTCATTTTATTTTTTTGCGTTCTATAAAACTCGTCAATATCTATTTTCTAAAAGATCGGATAATTTTTACACAAAAAGTACATATTGCCGCCATTTTGAAATCTGACGTCATTTTATTTTTTTGTGTCCTATGAAACTCTCAAATACCGATTTTCAAAAGAATCGGATAATTTTTACAAAAAAGTACATACGGCCGCCATTTTTAAATCTGATGTCATTTTATTTTTTTGTGTCCTATGAAACTCTCAAATACCGATTTTCAAAAGAATCGGATAATTTTTACAAAAAAGTACATTTGGCCGCCATTTTTAAATCTGACGTCATTTCATTTCTTTGTATCTTATGAAACTCTCAAATATCAGTTTTCAAAAGGATCGTATAATTTTTAGAAAGGAGTGCTACATATTTCCGCCATTTTGAAATCTGACGTTATTTTATTTTTTTGTGTCCTATAAAACTCGCAAATATCAATTTTCAAAAGGATCGGATAATTTTTACCAAAAAGGTATATATAATGGCCGCCATTTTGAAATCTGACGTCATTTTATTTTTTTGTGACCTATGAAACTCTCAAATATCAATTTTCAAAAGGATCTGATAATTCTTACAAAAAAGCACATATGGCCGCCATTTTGAAATCTGGCACCATTTAATTTTTTTGTGTCCTATGAAACTCTCAAATATCAATTTTCAAAAGGATCGGATAATTTTTACAAAAAAGTACATATGGCCGCCATTTTGAAAAATCTGATATCATTTTATTTTTTTGTGTCCTATGAAACTCTCAAATATCAATTTTCAAAAGGATCAGATGATTTTTACAACAGAGTACATGTGGCCGCCATTTTGAAAAATCTGACGTCATTTTATTTTTTGGTGTCCTATGAAACTCTCAAATATCAATTTTCAAAATGATCGGATAATTTTTACAAAACAGTTCATATGGCCGCCATTTTGAAAAATCTGACGTCATTTTATTTTTTTGTGTCCTATAAAACTCTGAAATATTAATTTTCAAGAGAATCGGATAATTTTTACAAAAAAGTATATATAGCCGCCATTTTGAAATATGACGCCATTTTATTTTTTGTGTCCTATAAAACTCTCAATTATTAATTTTCCAAAGGATCGGATAATTTTTACAAAAGTGACGTTACACTACTTCGTGACGTGACGTTTCACTTTTTATTATTTAGGTCCCCATCTGAAACGTGCGTTAAGAAGCATAGCTTCAAATAAAAATAGGTAAAAAAACTTTTAAGTTAAACGGTTTTATAAATGTTTTAAAAAGAAAAAAATAATATTTAATTTAGGTTCGTAAGTATAAAAGCGTGGGTCGTGAACTCTATGATAATTTATTATAGTCACGACCCACGCTTTTATACGTATGAACCTAAATTAAAATTTTATTTTTTTCTTTTTAGTACATTTATAAAACCGTTTAAATTAAAAGTTTTTTATCTATTTTTACTTTTAATTTTTTAGTGTGCTTTATTTCCTTAGTCTGATTTTATTTATCCGATCCACTGAAACGTTACCGGAGAAAGACCTTTTGCCTGTGAAAATTCAAAGGTACGATTTGCACCCGGACGAAAGCCGGGCCGGTCAGCTAGTTATCATAATATTGTATTGTCACCGGGGCTACACATGTGTGCAAAATTTCAACTCAATCGGATCACGGGAAGTGGGTGAAAATTCAAAAGTACGATTTGCACCCGGACGAAAGCCGGGCCGGTCAGCTAGTTATCATAATATTGTATTGTCACCGGAGCTACACATGTGTGCAAAATTTCAACTCAATCGGATCATAGGAAGTGGGTGAAAGTTCAAAAGTACGATTTACGCCCGGACGAACCGGGCCGGTCAGTTAGTTACCATAATATTGTTTTGTCACCGGAGCTACACATGTGTGCAAAATTTCAACTCAGTCGGTCGCAAGATTTGTAACAAATATACGGGATCAAGCTAAATAAAACCACCGTTTAAAAAACAAAGCATCTACTACCTACTTACTTTTGCGTGATGCCAGAACATACGTTTTTATTTGAGAATCAGTTCGGTTGCTTTTGCGTGATGCCAGAATATTTTAAAACTCGCAGTCGCATAAGAAGTTATTTACTTAAAAAAAATCATGTAAATCGGATCAGTGGTTCTCGAGTTACAAGCGTACAAAGGGACATACAGACAAAGAAAGTCAAATTGTTCGGGAAGGTATGAACGTCGAGAAATTTTGGTCCGATCCCTAGGTCTCGCCATCCGATCGACGTCAATAATTAGTTACACGTCATTTTAACTCAGTAGGCCAGGGTTTTTAAATTTAAATTCAAACATCAGCAGTCAAAAAATTGAATAACTATATTAACATAATGCAATATAAGACAGAGCATACGCTATCTTCCAATATCCATATCACACTGTGCAACAGACAAGGACAACCGAAACAAGTTCGCGATTTATTAGATAAAGTCGCATTTATTTAGTTTAATAATCATATAAATCTGTATAAAAAACTGTTTTGACACAATATTATACATGAAATCTATCTAAAATTTTCTGCTCTTTCGTTTAAGACAGGTTTCGAATCGATCTGACTTAAATTGAGCAAACTATTATCAAAAAACACCGTTTTTTCTAATTTGCTCTCCTCTGGGGCCAAAATTAAAAAATCGGGCGACGTTAGGATCAAATAGACCCCGAGAGGAATCGAACAAAAAAAAGTTTTTAATAATCGGTTAACCCGTTCGGGCTGTACGACTGATACAAAAAATCCGTTACAGATTCACAGATTGACAGATTCACAGACGTACAGACAAAGCGAGTGTATATAGGCGCTTCTAGCTTCGCTAAGATCGCGCCTAAAAATAGAATATCGCAAACAGTATGAAAGAAAAAAATATAATAATAGAAAAACAGTGTTTACCATGCAAGCTGACTGTAAGCTGACGTATGCCACTAGATTTAGCGGTGTTGGCCAACACACCTGATCAATTCAAAACACTCTTGTTTTAGCAACAGTTTAAAAGAAATCTAAAAAATACAAATTAATAAGATTGACGTCGTGGATCATAATACATACGGCGTTATCGCTACTTCGCTAATAAAACTGAAGACTTAGATAATACGAACCCGTGGTTCTTAAGTTAAGTAGTTGACATGACACCAGAATTCCGACAATTTTTCTCCGTGCCCTGCCAAACCATCAATATTCCCGTTTCAGATCCACGGCATCAACGCTAAGGCTAAAATCTATGGTAGCAACTATTAAACGTATGGTAAATCAATAAAATTGGAAAAGTAAATAAGCAAATTCACCGATACTACACAAATAGCAATACTTCTAAAAGTTACTTCACAAACCACAAACTCCGACTATTAAGTGTATGGATAAATCAATAAAATTGGAAAAGTAAATAAGCAACTTTACCACTACTGAACAAATAGCAATACTTCTAAAAGTTACTTCACAAAACACAAACTCCGTGCTGATGGCACCGGACAAAATTCGATTAAAATAGTATAAAATTCAAAATGTTAACCTGCGATAAGCGGATTTACCAGGACAGGCACATATGCTCCGGTGGAGTTCCTGAAGGATAGCCAATGATGGTTGCCGTAACGCGGTCGTACTCGCAACCGCAGGAGCGGCTGGACTGTACCTCACTCGCCAACGTCGAACACCCAAAACCTCCAACACAGGGAACAAACGGTGGTGCGCCGCTCTATAGTGTAGAACCGAGGAACACTGCAGTTATGGTTAATTTAACCACTGACTCCTTCGAAGGATTGCAGGACGAATTCAATATAAAAAAAAACTTCACGTTGCCGAACAAAATGGCGTCTGCTACGGCGATCCAAGATCACAGCACGTGCTCGAGACGCGACAATCACAAAACTCTTACCTTAAAATAATACAATGCATCGATACAATAAACTGGTGCGGAAGGGATGAATCTCCAATTTCAGGACAAAAATTTCGGCACACGTCCCAGTATCCTCCTCGACACACTCAAAAACAAAAAACACACTGAAAAAAACGTGTCGTCAACCGACCTTTTTTTCTCATCACCACAGTCAAGAACCAAGTATTATCGGTTCACTGTACTTGTTTCGCCTACTCGACGTCAGATGGTAGTTACAACTTAAATTACTTTTGGGACCGTAGCTTAAAACCACGACCAGCTGGTTACAGTACCTACTACTCGTTGACTTAAATTTTGAAATTTGGCACGAAGGAAGGTCTTGTAGCATAAGTAAAGGAAAAAATCCGAAAATCATTAATTTATAATTCTGTGTGGAATTATCCCGTGACAAACTTAATTTTTAGGGTTTCGTCAAGACCCGTTTTCTCAGGATCTTCTAGAGTTATCAAGTTGAAATTAATATCAAATACTAAGGTTTATAATTCAACAATCCTGTAAAAAATTCAAGCTTCTAAACTCAACGCAAAAAGGAAACGGCCTTTCAAGAATGAAGAAATCATTTCGATTCTAACTCACAAGAATGTAGACTCTAGATGACAAGTTAAAAACATAATAGCTATTATGACGTACTCATTTTTTTTGTTCTTATATACTTACTTACTCTTAATTGCAAATAAGAATTAAGAAATATATATTTTTTAAGTACGCTATTATTAATGACGACCTTAAATTTCATTTTCTAGGTTAGGTATAACTGTATAATATTTCTGATGATGCATATATTTTATTCGTTTGATTTATTAAACTGTCAATATAATATGACAACTTATAAGCTGAATATAATTATTAATCTAAAAAAAAGTTCACTCTATGTAATTACTTAAATATGAATTATTATTTTTAATGTATTATTGTTTACCTTTAAACTTAATAAATGTTTGTTTATTGCGTTTTTGAAACGTCTTGTGTTGGCACGAATTTATATAAACCTTCATTTGTTTGTTAAAAAATCTAAAATTATAATTATCACGATATTATAAGAAATTATTGGTATAGTTGAGCATTTTCAATCTCTAAAAATAAAAAAAATAGTAAATTTTTCTGTAAAAAAAAATTTTTAAAAAAACAAAAAACCCGACTGCGTAAAAATCGAACATAAAAGATGAAAAAAGATCAAATGATAACATGCAGTCGGAGGCATAGTAGTAACATCAGGTATTTCTGTTCAATTTGTTACTGCTATTATGCCTCCGACTGCATGTTGTTACTACTATGCCTCCGACTGCATGTTATCATTTGATCTTGTTTTCATCTTTTATGTTCGATTTTTACGCAGTCGGGTTTTTTGTTTTTTTAATAATTTTTTTATTTTATACTTTTTAGTTATGAGTACCTAGCTATTTACCAGACTGGATTTCCTATCAGCATCAGTACTACATCACAATTGCACTGGAATTTAAGTTTAAATTATGTGATTTTTTCAAATGTTTTTAATTAAAAATAAATCGATATAGATCCTAAACGGTCAGTGGAATCGAAAAATGTTGAGGGAAAACTAAAAATGATTTTTAAATACCTATTCAACGATACCCTACTTGACATAGTTTGTTGACTTCCATTTTTTTCATTTTCACAATATGGCGTCCTGTAGTCGCCATATTGAATTTTCACTAACGTCATGTCTTTAGTGACACTCGCCGGACTAAGGGGAGTCGATTGACGTGTGAATAATAAAAATCGGCCCAGGCGTTTAGTCTGTATAGTGCTTCAAAGGAACATTTCATTTTTTTCATTTTCACAATATTATGACGTCCTGTAGTCGCCATATTGAATGTTCACTAACGTCATGTCTTTAGTGACACTCGCCGGACTAAGGGGAGTCGATTGACGTGTGAATCATAAAAATCGGCGCAGGAGTTTGGTCTGTATAGTGCTTCAAAGGAACATACAAACATACATACATACATACATACATACATACATACATACATACATACATACATACATACATACATACATACATACAAACATACATACATACATACATACATACATACATAGGCTATTAAACACATTACCACTCCTTTGCGTGCGCAGTCGGGTAAAAATAAGTTAAACGACTTGATGTACCTACAGTTCATAGAATAAATTAATCCTATTAACCATTTTCAGAATTTTTGTCCGTCTGTTTGTTAAATTAAACTGTACAGATTTTTCAGTGTGCACCTATACGTAATATATATTTAACTAGCCGTTACCCGTGGCTTCGCCCACGTATTTTTCGATTTATGATTTATTATTCCCCCCCGCGAGAAATTCTTCTCCTGCGAAGCGAAGCCGGGCTGGTGGTGTTTATTCGCTTGGATTTTATTAATACATTATTCACTCGCTTCGCTCGTTCGCTCGAATGTTAATAATACATTACTCACTCGCTTCGCTCGTTCGCTCGAATTTTATTAATACATTATTGCTCACCTACGTAATATAAGGAACTCCTGTGCAAAATGTCATGCTTCTAACTTCAAAAATGACGAACTTCCATACAAACTTTCATCCCCTTTTTAGCCCCCTTAGGGGATGAATTTTCAAAAAAACTTTCTTAGTGCTCACCTACGTTATATAAGAAACTACTGTGCAAAATTTCATGCTTTTAACTTCAAAAATGACGAATTTCCATTCAAACTTTCATCCCCTATTTAACCCCCTTAGGGGTTGAATTTCGAAAAATCCTTTCTTAGTGGGTACCTACGTCACAAAAGGAAACTACTGTCTAAATTTCAAGTTTATATCTTCAGCGGTTTGACCTGGGCGTTGTCTGTCAGTCAGTAACGGAACTGTTTTATATATTAATAGGAATCGCCCCTCGTTTGGACGCTAATTTATAGCAATTGCTTTTACTCCTAAAGACCCGAATTTAATCGGTTGCGCGGCTAGCTACCGACGGCGCGGGGTCATGGGTCGAAGAACAAAAATTATTATCTAGCTATACGATCGCTCTTGTTTTTAGGAAAGCAGCCCTAAAATTTAAATACAAGAACAGCCCTTAATGGGCAATAAAAAACCCAACCACCTACCACTCGACACTTAGGACAACACAAAAAGTGAACGCACACAATGAATCGTGCGTCAAAATAATTCAGTTTAAATTTAAAGTCACCTCGACACTCAGTATCACCTAACCAGTGACGGACCTCGATGGAAAATTACTTAGTGGGCCAGATACCGACCGAGAGATCAAAGGGCGCCAGAACTTATAGGGCCACACTGCGTAAGTCTCAGGTCGTCCAAGCTGAGACGCGAGAGTGGTCACAGTTAGGGATAATTCGAAAAGGATAACTACGTTGACCAAAAGAGATCCGAAAAATATTCCGGAACAGAGTCCAGAACCACAATCACAGTTATATTAAATCCCAGGCCTAACGCTGTTACTTTCTTAGCAAGATAAACAGAAACAAATCCGAGGTGATTTCAAAGGCCAAAACCACACGATAACTTAACCTAAACTACCAACAAAACACAGATTACGAACACAATATCGGGACACACAGTATTCGAGATGCCAAAAAATAAAAAGGCGGCCCTGTAATCACAGGTCCTACGGAACTTCCAACAATCGAGACAAAAATCCTAATTTAATAGGCCTCGAAGCCTCACAACAACCTACTTATTCAATCGCAAAACGTAGCGTGACGTAAGCGAGCGATAGCGAAACCATAACCTAACGATAGCGAAATTCTCAACATAAAATCTTCATAAATAATGAAGCGATACGGAACGATAACAAAATTCACATAATTAATTTTTAACCATTATTTCACACTTAATCCGGGCCTGTACAGAAATTTCGGAGCCTGAAAAGAAAATACATAGCATACGAGAGACATAAACACTTTAAAATCGCGAGACTGGCGACGTGGAATTCAAACTTAATTCGTAATAAGATTCAAAATATTCCAGAAAATTCCCAATGTAGTGCAAGAAAGCCTACAGGAATACAATCGACGCAACATTAATCATTTTAATTCTGACGTAAATATCTAAAATTTACCCAGTACTACTCAAAGTGGTCGACATTCAGAAATGTAAAATGTTCATAAAATATTAGATTTGATCCTTTAATATTTTCGGGATATATTGTAGTACCATATCTATCCCACTGGGATAAACACTTGATAATATTCTGGGATACTTTATGCGTCGTCACTTATGATAGCGAATATTAAAAATTTCGGAATAATTGCACAATCTTCAAAATTTCTGGAATAAATTAAATTATTCCCGTATTCCAGAATCAACACAACCTTTTTTTTTTTTTTTAATAATGCCGCTATTTACTGGATGTGCCAGATCGCTAATTGCCCCCCTAACTACGTCTAAAATTAGCCCCCTATAATATATATAGATTGAAGCGACTACATATATTTTTCTCAAATATTATTATACATTTTGTAAATTTATGTATTTAAATTTAATGTGTTTAATTTCTTTGCTTAAAACTCCTGTCAGGCAGCAACCAGTATTACATGGCTACTAGCTGTGGTCTGACAGAGATCAATTCGGTAAATTATTTCAATTATATAATTGGACATAAGGGCGTTTCTCATCTATAAATACCGGCTAAGAGCCATTTTTCAGAGAGAGATCCGCCGTCCGTAGTCCGTTAAAAATTCCTTTCTTTTCTTATTTCGTTTTTTTTTAATTGTCATTTTCAAATTTTGATTTTTGTCAAATCCAAAAATCAATTTAAATATTGTGTTTAAAATAAATTCCCTTAGAATTTTTTCGTATAAATATTCATCTATTTGTGCTATTTTCATTTACGTTTTGATTGAACTTATTATTGTGTTTTTACGTTTATAGTGTTTTAATTAAATACAGTTGATTATTAAATTACTTTGTCTGCTTTCTTTAAATATACAATTTAAGGAGTTATTGGAGTATAATCTCCATATAAAAAGATCTAGCCAGTTTTTTCACTGGGTTTGTGACAGTGTGCGTTTCTTGGAAACTAATTGAAAAAACTCTGTGTCACCACCATTTTGCTCAAGAAACCACACTACGTTACAAGATAGATTATATTTGAAAGTGAAGCTAAGTCTCATAAGATTTCAAAATGGCGTTACTAGTTATTAAAATTCTACAAACGTGTTGTAAAATATTGGGAATATCGCACTTAAATGTGACAAAAAACCAGAAAATAATACAAGCCACTAAAATGCAAATTATTTATAAAATATTTGTAATATTTTTGATCGTATTTTTGAGCTATCGCGTATTCCTTCAGTTTCTTAAATATGACTATGCCGAAGGTCACGAACTATATGAGAGGGAACGAATATCTTATCAATTCGCATTTATATTAAACATTTGTGTTATTATTTTGAAAATACTGTCAACTATTTTCAATGGCAACAAAATGGTGGATTTAAGAAACAAAATTGATCATGTAGATAAAATACTAAACTTAAATGAAACTGATTACAAAAAGCAATCAAAAATTGTAACTTTTCAATTCATTTTTGTAATAACTACATTTCATTTGATCGGTATAGCAGATTTATACATATAGTTACATACTGGAAACGGATTTTTATGGGGCCATACATTATTCATTCAAAGACTGATCATTATTCTATCTAACAATAACAATTTTACATGTGACAATAACAGTAAATGAAATAAAATGGCGGTTTGAAAAGATCAATAATGTTTTAAACGAAAAATTCAAATTCCCGATCATGAAGAATAATTTTCTTATTTCAAACAATAATATTATTAGCAGAGGGGATGTTACAACAGAAATGAAGTAAAAACACCAAGTAACTACTGAATGACCGTTTAACTAATGGCACATAGACCCTTGTTCCCTACAATAATATGCGGACTTAGACCTAGCGTCATCTATTCGTAGTAATGGTGAATGTTTTAACTGTTGTTGGCACATAGACCCTTTATGATAGTATCGGGGTTCACACATATAACCTTTTTATGCAATAAACTCAAAATCGGTGGATGTGCCACTTAGACTCTTTGTAACTTATGGTCTTCAATTATTAAAATTTTTAAAATTTTTAACATGATTTTTTCAACGTTTTAGGATGTTTTAAGACCGTAAAAATTTTTAAATTTTTAGGATTATTTTTTAAAATTTTTTCTAAGTTTTAAAAATTCATATATCAATTCAAGTTTTTTCAATGCCAATTTACATGTCAAACGTAAAAATCATTTTTTTCCGTATTTAAACGTAATTTGCTGTAAATAACTTCGAAAAAAGATTTTATTATTGAACCTCACTTAAAGGTGAAAAAATGCTTCAAAGTTGAATTTCTTAGTGTAAATCGATTAAAAAATGCAAAATAAAGCCGATTTAATAAAAAAAAAAAATTTTTGCAAGTCAAATAAAAATTTTAATTTTAAAAATTATTTTTTAAAATTTTATAATTATTAAAATTTTTAACATGATTTTCTCAACGTTTTAGGATGTTTTAAGACTTTTTAAAAAAAAAATTAAATTTTTAAAATTATTTTTTAAAAATTTTAATGTCTTAAAAATTTATAAAAAATTTTAAAATTTTTAACATGATTTTCTCAAAGTTTTAGTATGTTTTAAGACTTTTTAAAAAATTTTAAATTTTTAAAATTATTTTTTAAAAATTTTTCTAAGTCTTTTAAATATTTATAAAAAATTTTTAAATTTTTAACATGATTTTCTCAACGTTTTAAGATGTATTAAGACTTTTTAAAAAATTTTAAAATTTTAAAATTATTTTTTAAAAATTTTTCTAAGTTTTAAAAATTCATATATCAATTCGAGTTTTTTCAATGCCAATTTACATGTCAAAACCATTTTTTTTCCGTATTTAAACGTAATTTAACATGATTTTTTCAAAGTTTTAGGATGTTTTAAGACTGTAAAAATTTTTAAATTTTTAAAATTATTTTTTAAAATTTTTTCTAAGTTTCAAAAATTCATATATCAATTCGAGTTTTTTCAATGCCAATTTACATGTCAAACGTAAAAACCATTTTTTTTCCGTATTTAAACGAAATTTGCTGTAAATAACTTCGAAAAAAGATTTTATTATTGAACCTCATTTAAAGGTGAAAAAATGCTTCAAAGTTGAATTTCTTAGTGTAAATCGATTGGAAAATGCAAAATAAAGCCGATTTTAAAAAAAAAATTTTATGTCAAATAAAAATTTTAATTCTAAAAATGATTTTTTAAAATTTTAAAATTATTAAAATTTTTAACATGATTTTCTCAACGTTTTAGGATGTTTTAAGACCTTTCAAAAAATTTTAATTTTTTAAAATTATTTTTTAGAAATTTTTCTGCCTTAAAAATTCATTAAAAATTTTTAAATTTTTAATATGATTTTCTCAAAGTTTTAGGATGTTTTAAGACTTTAAAAAAAATTTTAAATTTTTAAATTTATTTTTTAAAAAATTTTCTCTTAAAAATTCATAAAAAATTTTAAAATTTTTAACATGATTTTCTCACCGTTTTAGGATGTTTTATAACTTTTTAAGAAATTTTAAATTTTTAAAATTATTTTTTAAAAAATTTTCTGTTTTAATTAAATATTCATAAAAAATTTTAAAATTTTTAACATAATTTTCTCAACGTTTTAAGATTTTTTAAGACTTTTTAAAAAATTTTAAATTTTTAAAATTATTTGTTAAAAATTTTTGTCTTAAATATTCATAAAAAAAAGTTTTTAAATTTTTAACATTATTTTCTCAACGTTTTAAGATGTTTTAAGACTTTTTAAAAAAATTTAAATTTTTAAAATTATTTTTTAAAATTTTTTCAAAGTTTTATAAATTCATATATCAATTCGAGTTTTTTCAATGCCAATTTACATGTCAAACGTAAAAACCATTTTTTTCCGTATTTAAACGTAATTTGCTGTAAATAACTTCGAAAAAAGATTTTATTGATTGAACCTCATTTAAAGGTGAAAAAATGCTTCAAAGTTGAATTTCTTACTGTAAATCGATTGGAAAATGCAAAATAAAGCCGATTTATTAAAAAAAAAATTTTTTGCATGTCAAATAAAAATTTTAATTTTAAAAAAGATTTTTTAAAATTTTAAAATTATTAAAATTTTTTACATAATTTTCTCAACGTTTTAGGATGTTTTAAGACTTTTTAAAAAATTTCAAATTTTTAAAATTATTTTTTAAAAATTTTTCTGTCTTAAAAATTCATAAAAAAATTTAAAATTTTTAACATGATTTTCTCAACGTTTTAGGATGTTTTAAGACTTTTAAAAAAATTTTAGATTTTCAAAATTATTTTTTAAAAATTTTTCTGTCTTAAAAATTCATATAAAATTTTAAAATTTTTAACATGATTTTCTCGACGTTTTAAGATGTTTTAAGGCTTTTTCAAAAATTTTAAATTTTAAAAAATTATTTTTTAAAAGTTTTTCTAAGTTTAAAAAATTTATTTATCAATTCGAGTATTTCAATGCCAATTTACATGTCAAACGTAAAAACCATTTTTTTCCGTATTTAAACGTAATTTGCTGTAAATGACTTCGAAAAAAATTTTATTATTGAACCTCATTTAACGGTGAAAAAATGCATCAAAGTTGAAATTCTTAGTGTAAATCGATTGGAAAATGCAAAATAAAGCCGATTTAATAAAAAAAAATGTTTGCAAGTAAAATAAAAATTCTAAGTTTAAAAATGAGTTTTTAAAATTATCAAAATTTTTAACATGATTTTTTCAACGTTTTAGGATGTTTTAAGACTGAAAAAAATTTTAAATTTTTAAAATTAATTTTAAAATTTTTTTCTAAGTTTTAAAAATTTATTATCAATTCGAGTTTTTTCAATGCCAATTTACATGTCAAACGTAAAAACCATTTTTTTCCGTATTTAAACGAAATTGGCTGTAAATAACTTCGAAAAAAGATTTTATTTTTGAACCTCATTTAAAGGTGAAAAAATGCTTCAAAGTTGAATTTCTTAGTGTAAATCGATTGGAAAATGCAAAATAAAGCCGATTTATTAAAAAAAAATGTTTAAGTCAAATAAAAATTTTAATTCTAAAAATGATTTTTTAAAATTTTAAAATTATTATAATTTTTAACATGACTTTCTCAACGTTTTAGGATGTTTTAAGACTTTTTAAAAAATTTTAAAATTATAAAATTATTTTTTAAAAATTTTTCTGCCTTAAAAATTCATAAAAAAATTTAAAATTTTTAATATGATTTTCTCAACGTTTTAGGATGTTTTAAGACTTTTTAAAAAAAATTTTAAGTTTTTAAAATTATTTTTTAAAAATTTTCTGTCTTGAAAATTCATAAAATTTTTAAACATTTTTAACATGATTTTCTCAACGTTTTAGGATGTTTTAAAACTTTTTAAAAAAAATTTTAAATTCTTAAAATTATTTTTTAAAAGTTTTTCTGTCTTAAAAATTCATAAAATATTTTAAAATTTTTAACATGATTTTCTCAATGTTTTAGGATGTTTTAAGACTTTTTAAAAAATTTTAAATTTTTAAAATTATTTTTAAAAAATTTTTGTCTTAATATTCATAAAAAATTTTAAAATTTTTAACATGATTTTCTCAACGTTTTAAGATGTTTTAAGACTTTTTAAAAAATTTTAAATTTTTTAAATTATTTGTTAAAAATTTTTGTCTTAATTATTCATAAAAAAATTTTTTTAAATTTTTAACATTATTTTCTCAACGTTTTAAGATGTTTTAAGACTTTTCAAAAAATTTTAAATGTTTAAAATTATTTTTTTAAATTTTTTCAAAGTTTTATAAATTCATATATCAATTCGAGTTTTTTCAATGCCAATTTACATGTCAAAACCATTTTTTTTCTGTATTTAAACGTAATTTGCTGTAAATAACTTCGAAAAAAGATTTTATTATTGAACCTCATTTAACGGTGAAAAAATGCTTCAAAGTTAAATTTCTTAGTGTAAATCGATGGGAAAATGCAAAATAATGCCGATTTATTAAAAAAAAAATTTTTTGCAAGTCAAATAAAAATTTTAATATTAAAAATTATTTTATAAAATTTTAGCTTTATTAAAATTTTTTAAAAAATTTTAAATTTTTAAAATTATTTTTTAAAAATTTTTCTATCTTAAAAATTCATAAAAAAATTTAAAATTTTTAACATGATTTTCTCAACGTTTTGAAATGTTTTAAAACTTTTTAAAAAAAATTTTAAATTTTTAAAATTATTTTTTAAAAATTTTTCTGTCTTAAAAATCCATAAAAAATTTTAAAATTTTTAACATGATTTTCTCAACGTTTTAGGATGTTTTAAGACTTTTTAAAAAGAATTTTAAATTTTTAAAATTATTTCTTTAAAATTTATCTGTCTTAAAAATTCATAAAAAATTTTAAAATTTTTAACATGATTTTCTCAACCTTTAAGATGTTTTAAGACTTTTTAAAAAAATTTAAATTTTTAAAATAATTTTTTAAAAATTTTTCTAAGTTTTAAGAATTCATATATCAATTCGAGTTTTTTCAATGCCAATTTACATGTCAAAACCATTTTTTTCCGTATTTAAACGTAATTTGCTGTAAATAACTTGAAAAAAAATTTTATTATTGAACCTCATTTAACGGTGAAAAATGCTTTAAAGTTGAATATCTTAGTGTAAATCGATTGGAAAATGCAAAATAAAGCCGATTTAATAAAAAAAAAAATTTTTGCAAGTAAAATAAAAATTCTAATTTTAAAAATGATTTTTTAAAATTATTGAAATTTCTAAAATTTTTAAAATGTTTTTTTCAACGTTTTAGAATGTTTTAAGACTGTAAAAATTTTTAAATTTTTAAAATTATTTTTTAAAATTTTTTCTAAGTTTTAAAAATTCATATATCAATTCGAGTTTTTCAATGCCAATTTACATGTCAAACGTAAAAACCATTTTTTTCCGTATTTAAACGTAATTTGCTGTAAATAACTTCGAAAAAAGATTTTATTATTGAACTTCATTTAAAGGTGAAAAAATGCTTCAAAGTTGAATTTCTTAGTGTAAATCGATTGGAAAATGCAAAATAAAGCCGATTTATTAAAAAAAAATTTTTGCAAGTAAAATAAAAATTCTAATTTTAAAAATGATTTTTTAAAATTATTGAAATTTTTAAAATTTATAACGTGATTTTTTCAACGTTTTAGGATGTTTTAAGACTGTAAAAAGTATTAAATTTTTAAAATTATTTTTTAAAATTTTCTCTAAGTTTTAAAAATTCATATATCAATTCGAGGTTTTTCAATGCCAATTTACATGTCAAACGTAAAAACCATTTTTTTTTCCGTATTTAAACGTAATTTGCTGTAAATAACTTCGAAAAAAGATTTTATTATTGAACCTCATTTAACGGTGAAAAAATGCTTCAAAGTTGAATTTTTTAGTGTAAATCGATTGAAAAATGCAAAATAAAGCCGATTTAATAAAAAAAAATTTTTTGGAAGTAAAAAAAAATCTAATTTTAAAAATGATTTTTTAAAATTATTAAAATTCTTAACATGATTTTTTCAACGTTTTAAAATGTTTTAAGACTAAAAATTTTTAAATTTTTAAATTTTTCTGTCTCAAAAATTCATAAAAAATTTTAAAATTTTTAACATGATTTTCTCAACGTTTTAGGATGTTTTAAGACTTTTTAAAAAATTTTAGATTTCTAAAATTATTTTTTAAAAATTTTTGTCTTAAAAATTCATAAAAAAATTTAAATTTTTTAACATGATTTTCTCAACGTTTTAAGATGTTTTAAGACTTTTGTAAAAATTTTAAATTTTTATAATTATTTTTTAAAATTTTTTCTAAGTTTTAAAAATTCATAATCAATTCGAGTTTTTTCAATGCCAATTTATATGTCAAACGTAAAAACCATTTTTTTCCAGATTTAAACGTAATTTGCTGTAAATAACTTCGAAAAAAGATTTTATTATTGAACCTCATTTAAAGGTGAAAAAATGCTTCAAAGCTGAATTTCTTAGTGTAAATCGATTGGAAAATGCAAAATAAAGCCGATTTATAAAAAAAAAATTTTTTTGCATGTCAAATAAAAATTTTAATTTTAAAAAAGATTTTTTAAAATTTTAAAATTATTAAAATTTTTAACATGATTTTCTCAACGTTTTAGGATGTTTTAAGACTTTTTAAAAAATTTTAAATTTTTAAAATTATTTTTTTAAATTTTTCTGCCTTAAAAATTCATAAAAAAATTTAAAAATTTTAACATGATTTTCTCAACGTTTTAAGATGTTTTAAGACTTTTTTAAAAATTTAAAATTTTTATAATTGTTTTTTAAAATTTTTTCTAAATTTTAAAAATTCAAATATTAATTCGAGTTTTCTCAATGCTAATTTACATGTCAAACGTAAAAACCATTTTTTTCCCGTATTTAAACGTAATTTGCTGTAAATAACTTCGAAAAAAGATTTTATTATTGAACCTCATTTAACGGTGAAAAAATGCTTCAAAGTTGAATTTCTTAGTGTAAATCGATTGGAAAATGCAAAATAAAGCCGATTTAATAAGAAAAAAATTTTTTGCAAGTAAAATAAAAATTCTTGGTACATCAATGAATTCGTAATTTTAAGCACTATCCAAATATGACATAACAAATATGGGGTGCCTTTAAAAAAAATTGACGATGACGTCACAGTATGAAAACAAAACACCATCGAAATGCAACAAATATCAGCAAACATGTACAGTAAAAAAATAAAATTGACGTGTCCGAGGATTTTTTATGAAATGCAATTATTTTCATTTTATCGAATTAGTTCCAGACTTTTTACTCACACTGTATAATTCATAAAAACACTGGGATCTCAAAAGACCCCACGTGCTTAACCCTGTAATAAATTTAACGTGCCCAGTCGAAAGTTAATTATTCAATTTATGACAAAAAGTGTCACTGGTAAAGTTGTAGAGAATTTGATTCTACACAAATAACGTTTCTACTAATTTTCTGTAAGAAATACCGTTACGGAATAAACATTTTCCTATCCAAAATGCAAGGTTCAATGTAACATTTCAATGGACTATACAGGATTACAATAATTATTATTTCAGTGTTAACGGTTAATTATATAATTGTAACGCACTGTTACTTGCTGTAATCGATAAAAAAATGAATAATTTAGTTTCCAAAGTTACTGATAATTATACTCCTTTTAGATCTTTTCTTTATGTGTCAATTCTGTGAAATAACTTTTGTTGGCTGTAGTGCAGGTAAAATAAGGTTTAAATAGTGAAAAAATTCCTCCCCTCATGAAATTCTGGTTATAAGTCCTCTTTGGCTTAAGAATTAAAAATCCGAAGAGGGCTAGACCCAAATAACGTTAACGTTATTTGGGTCTAGCACAAATTCATATTATCAATTAATTATTAAAAAACAATAAATTGATAGTATGAATTTGTGCTAGACCCAAATAACGTTAACTGTTGATGCCTTTAAAAAATAAATAAATAACTACTATAGTATCGGAAATTTCAAACTAGTTTATGTAGATTATTGACACTCTGAAATTAGTTTACAGGATTAATATTTTTAGATATAGGAAGATTGAAATTGTCAATTCTTTTCAAAGCCATAATTTATTTAGAGTAATTTCTTAATCCTATTTACAATTTTATTTTTAATTAAATTATAGTACAGTAAATAGAGACACAAAAATCGCGTTTACTAAAAAAAAATACTTAATAGCTGAAATTTTGAGGAGGTGTTCGGGGGCATGTCCTGAGTCTAAAACCGAGTTTTCGTATTCGAGGGGGTGGGGGAAATTACATCCCCCGGTCAATAAAGGGGTAAGTTTGTTTTAATTTTTTATCTTCGTTGCTGTTGCCCGTACAGTCAAGTCTAAGAGATCAAACTTGTAGGAAATGAAATTATCTATCCAATGATAATAAAATCAAGGTCATAGGTCGATCAGGTCAATCACAATGTTTATGGTACTTGACTCCAATTTCGACGAAATCTGACACTTTTTCTATGCGCTCGATGATTTTTTTTGCAAAGTCGTCATGACGTGTTTTTAATTCGCGCACAATCGATTCAATTTTTTCTTCCGTTATGACCTGACACGTGAGATTTTCTTTTTTTTCCGAGTTTCTTTGAACATATAAAACACGAAGATTCGAAATCAAAACTCACAGAAGATGTGGGAGTAGCGGACGGTGATGTATCTACTTACATTACGTTGGCTGGATGACGAATTCCTTCTCTCGTCGGTGTATCGTTTGTAGCAGAATGTATGAAATTGGATTTCCGTCGCATTTTCCAGAAGATTGGTAATTTTGTTGTCATATTTTTGTTCACTGATCTTCAATAAAAAATGGTGGAACCTTTGGTGTAAAGATACGAAATGTTACAATTACCACAAAACACCAAACCATAACAAACACTCTCGACGTACGTTTCGCCAACCAAGTTGGCATCATCAGGAGATGATTAAAACATTTAATCATCTCCTGATGATGCCAACTTGGTTGGCGAAACGTACGTCGAGAGTGTTTGTTATGGTTTGGTGTTTTGTGGTAATTGTAACATTTTGTTCACTGATCTTGATTAATTTTTGCACACCTCTAAATTTAACGGTCGATACATCGCCTCCACTCAACAACTTTTCACATACGAAACACTTGTTCACTTTTTTCGCGCTCATCCAGTCACTCAACGAAAAAGAATGCGACTGACAGGTAATTCTAAGTACTTTAAAATGGTATCTAAGCAATATGCGAAAAAACTTACCGGTTTCACGGTATTCACGAAAAACCAAAAACTACCCCTCACTTTTGACCTTTTACCGGCCATTGTGATTGACCTGATCGACCTATGACCTTGATTTTATTATCATTGGATAGATAATTTCATTTCCTACAAGTTTGATCTCTTGGACTTGACTGTACGGGCAATAACAACGAAGATAAAAAATTAAAACAAACTTACCCCTATATTGACCGGGGGATGTAACTTCCCCCACCCCCTCGAATACGAAAACTAGGTTTTAGACTCAGGACATGCCCCCGAACACCCCCTCAAAATTTCAGCCATTAAGTATTTTTTTTTAGTAAAATATACCGTTTTACTGTACTACTAGTCAATAATGATAATTTTTTAATTTTATCTGTAACAAATCTTTCATATAATCATTTTAATTTATTATTTATTTGAGTCCGTATATAAAAATAATTAAGAAATATTTGACTTCAAACACACGAAAATATTATCCACTGATTAAAATTTCTCGGACACATGAGTTCCAAACAGGGCTTGTGATACAAAGTCTGGAATAGTTGTGAACCAATTTTTCACCGATTTTTAACTGCATGCTCGGAATCAGTTCCATTTACTGTGTTGAGTGTCGTATGTTGAAAATAAATTTATTAAAACAAAATATATTTAAAATTATTTCAATTTACAAAGTAGGAATATAAAATCAATATTTTATTTTGATCTCATTTTTTTTGGATAGCTGCTCTACATCATCAGTTTCAACGTAGTTTTTAGGCGCGATCTTAGCGAAGCTAGAAGCGCCTATATACACTCGCTTTGTCTGTACGTCTGTGAATCTGTCACGCTTTTTTGTGTCACGCGTACAGCCCAAACGGATGAACCAATTTTCAAAAACTTTTTTTGTTCGATTCCTCTCGGGGTCTATTTGATCCTAACGTCGCCCGGTTTCGTCCGGTTTCGGCCCGGTTTCGTCCGGGTGCAAATCGTACTTTTGAATTTTCACAGGCAAAAGGTCTTTCTCCGGTAACGTTTCAGTGGGTCGGATAAATGTTATAAAATCAGACTAAGGAAATAAAGCACACTAAAAAATTAAAAATAGAAATAGATAAAAAACTTTTAAGTTAAACGGTTTTATAAATGTACTAAAAAGAAAAAAGAAAAAAATAAAATTTAATTTAGGTTCATAAGTAGCGTGGGTCGTGACTGTAATAAATTATCATAGAGTTGAATTGAATTGAATTGTAGATTATAGACGCTCGACAACAGAGGTCATTAGCGTCTATCATAGAGTTTACGACCCACGCTTTTATACTTATGAACCTAAATTAAATATTATTTTTTTCTTTTTAAAACATTTATAAAACCGTTTAACTTAAAAGTTTTTTTACCTATTTTTATTTGAAGCTATGCTTCGTAACGCACGTTTCAGATGGGGACCTAAATAATAAAAAGTGAAACGTCACGTCACGAAGTAGTGTAACGTCACTTTTGTAAAAATTATCCGATCCTTTTGAAAATTAATATTTGAGAGTTTTATAGGACACAAAAAAATAAAATAGCGTCAGATTTCAAAATGGCGGCCATATGTACTTTTTTGTAAAAACTATCCGATTCTTTTGAAAATTAATATTTGAGAGTTTTATAGGACACAAAAAAATAAAATGACATCAGATTTAAAAATGGCGGCCGTATGTACCTACTTTTTTGTAAAAATTATCCGATTCTTTTGAAAATCGGTATTTGAGAGTTTCATAGGACACAAAAAAATAAATTGACGTCAGATTTCAAAATGGCGGCAATATGTACTTTTTTGTAAAAATTATCCGATCCTTTTGAAAATTGATATTTGAGAGTTTCATAGGACACAAAAAAATTAAATGGTGCCAGATTTCAAAATGGCGGCTATATGTACTTTTTTGTAAGAATTATCAGATCCTTTTGAAAATTGATATTTGAGAGTTTCATAGGACACAAAAAAATAAAATGACGTCAGATTTCAAAATGGCGACCATTATACAGGGTGTTCCGTAAAGAATGCGCCAAAAAGTAAACCTATATTCTAGACATGAAAAGAATAAGATTTAACTCAACTTGCCTTATAAAAATGTCGTTCGTTTCGGATATACAGGGTGTTAAAGTTAGATTTTATATTTGAGTTTCTTTAAATAAATCGAACAGTTTTTGAGATATCTAGTTGAAATTTGATATCCATGAGTTTTTTAGGGCAGGAAAAAATAAAACTTAAACAGATTTGAATTTCTAAAAAGAAGGCGCTAGTTGCAGCCTATTTGGAGCACATTTATGCTCCCATTTTTTCTCGAATTTTATAAGGCAAGTTGGGTTAAATCTTATTATTTTTATGTCTAGAAAGTAGAATTACTTTTTGGCGCATTCTTTACGGAACACCCTGTATATACTTTTTTGTAAAAATTATCCGATCCTTTTGAAAATTGATATTTGCGAGTTTTATAGGACACAAAAAAATAAAATAACGTCAGATTTCAAAATGGCGGAAATATGTGTACTCCTTTCTAAAAATTATACGATCCTTTTGAAAATTGATATTTGAGAGTTTCATAAGACACAAAAAAATAAAATGACGTTAGATTTCAAAATGGCGGCCGTATGTACATTTTTGTAAAAATTATCCGATCCTTTTGAAAATTGATATTTGAGAGTTTAATAAGACACAAAAAAATAAAATGGCGTCAGATTTCAAAATGGAAGTCAAATAATAATTTTTTAATTGTATTGTTTATATCTTTGATAAATTCCGTTTTATATACAATGCGTAAGAAACATAGCTTCTGTCGGGTATCTTACGACACCTCATGATTTTTTTTATTTAGCAGGTTCCGAGTTTCGCTTAATAGTCAACCGTTGCTATGGAAAATTGTTTAAAAAATTCACTGCACTATTTTTTCTATGTAATCCAATACATATTTACATTAGGTCTTATGGCCATAGCCTACTACAAAATTGATCTTCTTAGTGTTATTTTCCCTATGTTCGGTAAAACCGTTTACACACAATACCTACATGAATATCGCGCCTTGTAATTCTTGAATTACTTGTATGCTCTAAAATTTTAAGTCAGAGCGCTATCTTCCAATATCCATATCACACTGTGCAACAAACAACGACAACCGAAACAAGTTCGCGATTTATTAGATAAAATCGCATTTATATATTTGTATTTTCATACAAATCTGTATAAAAAAACAGTGTTGATACAATATTATACATAAAATCTATCTAGAATTTTCTTATCTTTCGTTTAAGAATATCCTCGAGAATATCGCAATATAGGACAGAGAATACGCTATTTTCCAATTTCCATATCACACTGTGCAACATACAAGGATAACCGAAACAAGTTCGCGATTTATTAGATAAAGTCGCATTTATTTAGTTTAATTAGCATATAAATCTGTATAAAAAAAATATTTTCAAACAATATTATACATAAAATCTATCTAAAATTTTCTCCTCTTTCGTTTAAGACAGGTTTCGAATCGATCTGACTTGAATTGAGCGAACTATAAGCAAAAAAACACAGTTTTTTCTAATTTTCTCCCCTCTGGGGTCAAAATTCAAAAATCTTAATTACGTGATTCAGAAGAGTATATGAAAATTCATTTATATAGGTACTCGGTTCCGAGTTTTTATAACTCCTGCTTCTAAAGTTCAATATTCGAGCACTGTGAGGCGGGCGTGAAGTGGCGTATTTTAGTAAGCGTGCGTAAAAGTACAGTCACCGTGTGTGAAAGTCCAAAGTGTGCGCAAAAGTACCGTCACCGTGCGTAAAAGTCCAAAGCGTACGTAAAAGTACAATCTCTACATCTTATAAATTCAAAATTTCCGCACTTTGTACAATACAAGCACTTACTGGCTATCGATCGATGTGTTCCTATATATAGTATCGCGCGTACAAAGTCCACATCATGAGAGAGTCATGTTTTTAATGATTTATACAGAAGTTAATAACTTTAAAAAAAATAAACTAAATCGTAACTTAGTCTGTAATTGTAAAGTTTTAAGGACTCGAAGAGCGAATTTTCCGTTTTTATAATTTTTTTTCTCTCTATTAAACTTTAGAAGCACTCGTTATAAAAAATTATGTTCGATACGTTCGCTTAAAGTGAGATATCTAGTAGGCTTAAATTGAGGCACTCGCTAAAGGGACTGACGCATACACAACGAGTTAGTCCCTTAGCTCGTGTCTCAATTTAAGCCTACTAGAATACTTCACTTCACGCACACGTATCGAAAATAACTATTTTCTTGATTGATTTTTAATCATAGACATTCATCAAAGGTCGATGATAGCATTAATCTATATATATAAAACAGTTCCGTTACTGACTGACAGACAACGCCCAGTCAAACCGCTGAAGATATAAACTTGAAATTTGGACAGTAGGTTCCTTTTGTGACGTAGGCACCCACTAAAAGAGGATTTTTGAAAATTCATCAATTAAGGGGGTTAAATAGAGGATAAAAGGATGTTTTTCATTTTTGAAGTTAGAAGCATGAAATTTTGCACAGGAGTTTCTTATATAACGTAGGTGAGCACTAAGAAATGTTAATTCATCCCCTAAGGGGGTTAAAAATGGGATGAAAGTTTGTATGGAAGTTCGTCATTTTTGAAGTTAGAAGCATGACATTTTGCACAGGAGTTCCTTATATATCGTAGATGAGTAATAAGAAAGGATTTTTGAAAATTCATCCCTTAAGGGGGTTTAATAGGGGATGAAAGTTTGTATGGAAGTTCATCATTTTTGAAGTTAGAAGCATGAAATTTTGCACAGGAGTTCCTTATATATCGTAGATGAGTAATAAGAAAGGATTTTTGAAAATTCATCCCTTAAGGGGGTTTAATAGGGGATGAAAGTTTGTATGGAAGTTCATCATTTTTGAAGTTAGAAGCATGAAATTTTGCACAGGAGTTCCTTATATAACGTAGGTGAGCAAAAATGTATTAATAAAATTCGAGCGAACGAGCGAAGCGAGACAGCAATGTATTATTAATATTCGAGCGAACGAGCGAAGCGAGTGAGTAATGTATTAATAAAATTCGAGCGAATAAACACCACCAGCCCGGCTTCGCTTCCTAGGAGAATTTCTCGAGGGGTGGGAGGGATAATAAATCAAATCGAAATATACGTGGGCGAAGCCACGGGTGACGGCTAGTATATCATATTATTACGTTGCGACTTATCTGCCCAGCCTGGTTTCGCCCTGGTGCAATTAATACATCATAATTGCAAGATATATTAAATCACCTAACTCTAAATAAGTATATAATAAAGACACCCAATGACGACACGTTGTAGAATGGCACTTTCAAATTTTCAAAATGTTTCGACGCAGTCAGATAGCCTATGATTTAGGTCTATGCATAACCTTGATATGGGAAAGTAATGTTACAAGAGTCTAGTCGTATTCAATAGAGGATAGCCTAACAACCACGAAGTATCTTTCGCTGTCAGTTGTAAACAGGCGAGCGATTGTGTATCGTACTATTCTCTGGTATAATTGTATACAATTAGGATTGTCAGATCAAAAACCAAGATTTTCGGGACATTTTTAAGGCGAAGGCAATTTATTTCAGGGGAGGGAGTTATTGTAAAAAAAAATGTTTTATTATTTTACTATTTTTTGTATTTATCATTAGACTTGTCTAATTTTATTCATTTATCACACACCAGTACACGGTGAGATGTGGCACGCGCTTCTGAGTGTGTAAATCACGCTTAATTTCGTGTGCATTTTTAATAGTTCATCTTATTGCTCCTAATTTGTCTTCACCGACATAGGGTTAGTCCGAAGAATACAATTAAATACAAGTAAAAATAATAATATATACAGAAATTGCAGATAGTGCTAAATAAATAAGTACCTATTACTAAGCATGTAATTTATTGTCGTTTCTTGCGATCGCGAGCATGAATTCGTTGAACTTATGCATTTCCGGAATAGAAGACTTAAATTTCGGGACACGGGACAAACCAACGAATTCCGGGACATTCCAGGAAATCCCGGCCATCTGGTAAGCCTATATACAATACATACAAAAACTACGTAGGTACCTATGCTCGTGTGTGTTTTAAAGTTTATTTTATGTTGTTTAAAGGTAGGTACTTCTTTAAAGTAAAAAAATGAAAAAAATAATTTTAAAAGAAAATTGATACGACATTCAATTAAGAGTCGGCGTAAATAAATTACTAGACATGACTAAAATAAAGCAATAATTAGGTGAATGTACCAAAATTATTTCATTCTTTTCAGAGACATTTTTGAATAAAATGACGTAGTGCGCAATTTTTAGTTCATTGGTTATAATCCAAGCGGCAGGTAATAAATGAAGAGGGTTACCTGGAAAGTATTCTGAAGTTAGTGATATTTTGGTATGTTGTTTGTGGGTACTCTGTGGAGTAGAATCTGAGTTTTCGTCCTCGAGGACCCTGTACTAACGTGGGGGGAGCCGAAAAACCACGAAATTTTACCACCTTTTTTGCTTTTTTCGAAATCTCTCAGAGACAGTAGACTTAAACAATTCTTTCATTATGTAATGTTTTAAAGAGGATTACATTTCCTACAATTTTCATTCCCACAACTTTTCTGTGGTACTAATGGTAAGCGCGCTGCAGCTTCTTGAAAATCACCCGCTCGACTTTTTGTAACCTTAGTAACCAATGTATAACATGTGTATTTTCAATTTAAAGTTCGGTGAAGAACAAAATAAATAAAACTATGGAAAAGAACATTACATTTTAACCATTGCTTACCAAGGTTACCAAAAGCCGAGCGGGTGATTTTCAAGAAGCTGCAGCTCGCACTTACCATCAGTTACCACAGAAAAGTTGTGGAATTAAAAATTGTAGGAAATGTAATCCTCTTTAAAACATTACATAATGAAAGAATTGCTTAAGTCGACCGTTTCTGATAGATTTCGAAAAAAGCAAAAAAGGTGGTAAAATTTCGTGATTTTTCGGCTCCTCCCACGTTAGAACTTCTCGAGGTCGAAAACTCAGATTCTACTCCACAGAGTACCCACAAACAACATTCTAAAATATCATTAACTTCGGAATACTTTCCAGGTAAAAAGTACCTGACTGATACAAACTTAATTTATTTACGGACGCTATATTGGATTTTTAGATATTCGAATTCTGCTTATTTTTCCTGATTAATTCGTTGTATCACATGCTACATTTGGGTACGGAACTCTAAAAATAATGTTGGTTGATTTCAGTACCTACAGCTATTTAGTACAATGTTTATTTTTTTAATAATCAGTCAATATTATTTAGATTTCTAATATATTTGTAGGCATCATCACTATTTTTAACATGACAAATATTTAATTAAATAGGTACCTATAGAGTGAGTCTCACGGCGAGGTATACCTACATATATTTTTGGCATTGCAAAGGAATTTTAGAGCTGCGTTTCGTTACTATCCCACAGGAAATATCCCCCCTCGCTAGAAATTTATCAAAGTAAAGTATACCCTATATCACTCAGGGATAGGGTAGCTTTCTATTAATGAAAGAATTTTTAGAATCGGTTCAGTAATTCCATAGATAAGAATTTATTATTTATAACCCCCCTCACGAAAAATTCTCCCCTGAGAAGCGAAGTCGGGGCTGGTGGTGTTTATATTATAATATTAGAGAATTCTGCCTATACGCTAAAATCAAAATAATTTCGGAGTTACATTTTGTTACTATCCACAGGAATTATCCCCCCACCGCTAGAAATATATCAAAATAAAATATAGCTTATGTCACTCAGGGATAGTGTAAATTTATATTAGCGAAAGAATTTTTAGAATCGGTTCAGTAGTTCCAGAGATAAGAAGTCATGAAGTCGCCTGTCTTTGTTTTCGCATCGCGTGCTCGCCTACAGTTTTTAATATTAACGTTACTATCCACACTTTTGTTATGCCTCGCACCGCCGCTTTGGGAAGCATTGTTTTCAATCAAGAAAATCTCGAATCCATATTATTTGTTAGAACTAAAAACTGAATGGATAGCGGTTAGACGGCTAGTTCCTGTATTAATACAACCCTTGAAACCTCTTCGAAGCGGCAAGACGTACTGAGGGAGATGGTATCTTTGGGTGACAGTTTTAGCGGGAAATTTGAATCATCAATACAACATTCCTTTTAATGTTTTATTAATAATTTCTTCTGTATAGATTTACATAATAATAATCACCTCATGATTATTAGTCGTGTTTAAATTATTCATTTCTGACCAGTATGCTTACGTTTATGTTTAATTAAATTGTTCGACCGACTAAAGCACTTACTAAACACGTCGCACTTATACGGTTTCTCGCCAGTATGTATACGTTTATGAACTTTTAAATTGATCGACACAGTAAAGCACATACTACACACATCACACTTATAAGGTTTCTCACCAGTATGTGTACGTTTATGACGCTTTAAAGTGCTCGACTCAGTAAAGCACATACTACACACGTCGCACTTATACGGTTTCTCGCCAGTATGTATACGTTTATGAACTTTTAAATTGATCGACACAGTAAAGCACATACTACACACATCACACTTATAAGGTTTCTCACCAGTATGTGTACGTTTATGACTCTTTAAAGTGCTCGACTGATTAAAACACATACTACACACGTCGCACTTATACGGTTTCTCATCAGTATGTATACGTTTATGAACATTTAAAGCGCTCGTGCGAGCAAAGCACTTACTACACAAGTCGCACTTATACGGTTTCTCACCAGTATGTGTACGTTTATGAACATTTAAAGCGCTCGGGCGAGCAAAGCACTTGCTACACAAGTCGCACTTATACGGTTTTGCGCCAGTATGTCTACGCTTGTGTATATAAAAATTGCTTAAAAAAGAAAATTGTTTATTACAAAGATCACACTTGTAATTGATTTTTTTTGATTTTTTGTACTTCTTACGATTTTTCGAAGTACGTGTTTTTTCATCTTCGCGTTTAACAGCATATTTTTCTAAATCATTAGAACTAAGACGTGTGAAGTTTCCTGATTTTTCTTCGATGTCTGAGTTTCCGAAGCTGGTTTTACTACCGTCACCTTCAGATAAAGTTTCTATTAAGTTCTCAGTACATTCCTTAGGAATTGATGAACAGTCATCTATCGGCTCTTCTTTAATTTCAGATTTTAAAGGCATTTCCTCGCTAATTTTGTATGCTGAAGTATAATTTGAAGGCACCTTCTCTTTCAAATTGACATCAAACACGTCTTGAAGGTTTAAAGATTCACATTTCATGGTGATATTTGTATTAGTGCTATGGATTAAAGGATCCTCAGAAGGGCTCTGAATGGAATGTTCAGCCTTGATTTGTATTTTAGAAGTTCGCAGTTGCTGTAGATAACGTCGCAGTGTTTTGTCAGCCTCCACTACTTGCTTCTGGAATTGGTGACTTTTCTCCAGTTGAGTGTAACATGATTGGCAGATGAAATTCGGCATCTCATCGCATTTCGTTATCTGAGGATCGGGAATATATTTGTAAATAATTTATGCAATTTTATAAAACAAAAGTGTAAGATAATCAGTACCTAAATATTATTAAGAGATAATTACAACATATCAACATATCAGTTTAGTCGTATGTTGACTCTGTTTGACAAATCCTTACATTTGTGCAATAGCCTTACCGGGCTACCTTATAGCAAACGAAGTTGAGGACTGCGGAGCCCTCTTAATGTAGTACCCAATTTAATTGAAATCGGATTAGAGATTTGCTGGTTGTGGCGGAACAGACACATAACCTCCCTTTACATTTTTTTATTTTTTGTATTGATTTTGTTTGCAACGTCTTTTGTCAAACAAATATAACTCAGCTGGTTTATGTATATTAATTAATTTACTCTGCCGAATTTTTTTTACAGTAAAAAGGTAGGTATATCCAAATTATTGTATATGTCCTCATTATATACTACACATAAGTATCACTTGGGGGATCCTCGCCGACATTATTTAACTGATTTTAATGATCAAATATTCGTTTTAATTTATTCCAAATTGCATAATCGCATCTAAATTAATAAACTATACCTAGTGATATTTGAAATAGCTACATTTTGAATCGCACTCTTTAAAAATTTACTTACCTGAACCGGAGCACACTTCATTACAATATCAGCTACTTGATCCATAAATCCGGCTGAAAAGGCAAATATATCTAACACCGTAACGCCTCTTGATAAGCACAATCTACACATTGTAGTTAAGCCGAAGCCATTTACCGATATTTTTCTCATTATGTAAATTTTACACCTTCACAAACCACACAGCATTAACCAGTCTACGAATGGACAATCAAATAAATTGTCTGTTACAAAATATGTTTGATTGTTAGTTAGTTAGGTAGCTGTAAAACTAAATAAAAGCATTTATAAAAAAACTGCAATTTTTTATGGGGAAGCTTTTGAATATTGGACCTTAACTACGTGCATTTGGATAATAATAAAACACTACGTTTTTTAAATTTACACTATTTCTTTATTTTTTGACAATTGTTTCGTCCACACAGTGACTTCTTCAGAAAGTATCTTATACTACAATAAAATACAAAACGTACTAATATAATCTTATATATAAAATTCTCGTGTCGCGGTGTACGTTATTGAACTCCTCCGAAACGGCTGGACCGATTTTGATGAAATTTTGTGTGCTTATCGGGTAGGGTGGAGAATCGGACAACATCTATTTTTCATCCCCCTAAATGTTAAGGGTGGTCCACCCCAAAAAATTTTTTTTTATTTTTTTGACAAAATTTTTCGTTTTAATTTTTTCATGATTCAGCATTGAAAAATACATACAACTCTAAATTTTCACCCTTATACGATCAACCCCTGATTTTTAATCGCGATTTTTATATTAAGCTTTAAAAAATATATATATGGCGAACGAGCGAAGCGAGTGAGTAGTGTATTTATAATATTCAAGCAAACGAGCGAAGCGAGTGAGTAGGCGAAAATATTCAAGCGAACGAGCGAAGCGAGTGAGTAGTGTAATAATAAAATTCAAACGAACGAGCGAAGCGAGTGAGTAATGTAATTATAATATTCAATCGAACGAGCGAAGCGAGTGAGTAGTGTATTTATAATATTCAAGCGAACGAGCGAAGCGAGTGAGTACTGTATTAATAAAATTCAAACGAACGAGCGAAGCGAGTGAGTAATGTAATTATTCCTCGAAATTATTAACAACGTTTGCCGGATCAGCTATACTAAATATACGTGAGCGGAGTAATGGGTGACCGCTATTAAATCATAATTTCATACCACCCGAGCGAAGCCGGGACGGGTCCGCTAGTATAATATATAGGTCCTTATCAGGTAAGAAAAAGAAGTTAAAACACCAGTTTATTCTATAGAGTCAGAAAAAGAAAAAGGAGGAACAACACTAATGTATACTATGCAATAATTATAATTTATATTAAGGAGGGGTGAATTATTCAGGTCCAATTGATCATTTAGGAGATATCCTAACTTTTTAGGCGCGATCTTAGCAAAGCTAGAAGCGCCTAGGTATATTAGAACAGGGTCGATAATTTTTGAAACCAAAAAAAATAATAGTAGGATGAAACCCATTGGAAAAGGAAGAGAATATAACAAAAATGAAAGGAAAAATAATTTACGGGCGATCTGAGGTCGGGAAGTGGTAGGGGGTGAGTTTTTAAGGGTAAAAAATGGTTTATCTCGATTTCCGGCAAAACTACAAGTCCTATGGAAAAAAGTTTAATAGCAAAGTTGTAGGTAATAAAAAGATCTACAACTTTTGTTACACACTTTTTTCACATAACCTCAAAATTTATTTGAAAAATTCAAATAACCAAGTTTTTGGTTTTTTATTTTTATCTTTTACAAAAAAACTTTTTTTTTCACGAAATTTGGTGAAAACTTACCTTTTTATGTCCCAAACACACTGTAATTTTATTGATTTAAAATATTTATTTTTTCACCTTATTTTGACTTAATATCGAAAAAAAACCCGAATTTTCAATCGAAAATTCTCACGTCAAAATATCTGCTTTTTTAAAAAAGTCGGTGGGCTTTTTGTTCGTTGTAATCTCTACTTTATGATGATGTAAAAAAAGATTATACATTACTACGGTAAATGTTCTCAGAAAATGCAAAGAAACGAAAAAAACTCGAATCCGAAAATTTTTTTTTAATCATTATGTACAATTTTGAGCTATTTATTAAAATTTACACTTTAATTACTCGTTTCTTTGCATTTTCTGAGAACATTTACCGTAGTAATGTATATTTTTTTTTACACCAAAATAAAGTAGAGATTTCAACAAACAAAAAGCCCACCGACTTTTTTAAAAAAGCAGATATTTTGACGTGAGAATTTTCGATTGAAAATTAGGGTGCTTTTTCGATATTAAGTCAAAATAAGGTGAAAAAATAAATATTTTAAATCAAAACAATTACAGTGTGTTTGGGACGTAAAAAGGTAAGTTTTCACCAAATTTCGTGAAAAAAAAATTTTTTTTGTAAATGATAAAAATAAAAAACCAAAAACTTGGTTATTTGAATTTTTCACATAAATTTTGAGGTTATGTGAAAAAAGTGTGATACAAAAGTTGTAGATCTTTTTATTACCTACAACTTTACTATTAAACTTTTTTCCATAGAACTTGTAGTTTTGCCGGAAATCGAGATAAACCGTTTTTTACCCTTAAAAACTCACCCCCTACCACTTCCCGATTTCAGATCGCCCGTAAATTATTTTTCCTTTCATTTTTGTTATATTCTCTTCCTTTTTCAATGGGTTTCATCCTACTATTATTTTTTTTCACTTTTTACCATTTTCAAAGGCTTCAGCCCTGGTCTATACTCTATATACACTCGCTTTGTCTGTACGTCTGTGAATCTGTTAATCTGTCAATCTGTAACGGATTTTTTGTATCAGTCGTACAGCCCAAACGGGTTAACCGATTATAAAAACTTTTTTTTGTTCGATTCCTCTCGGGGTCTATTTGATCCTAACGTCGCCCGATTTTTGAATTTTGGCCCCAGAGGGGAGCAAATTAGAAAAAACGGGGTTTTATGCTTATAGTTCGCTCAATTCAAGTCAGATCGATTCGAAATCTGTCTTAAACGAAAGAGCAGAAAATTCAAGATAGATTTTATGTATAAAATTGTGTCAAAACAGTTTTTTTATACAGATTTATATGCAAATTAAAATTTAAAAACGCGTTTTTATCTAATAAATCGCGAACTTGTTTCGGTTATCCTTGTCTGTTGCACTGTGTATGGTTATTGGAAGATAGCGTATGCTCTGACTTATATTATTATATTTTAAGGTGACTGCACACGCAGATTGCAAAAAATGATCTCGGCAAATTTCAAACTGTGGTCACAAAAGTCATTTTAATACTGTTTTTATTAGCTACAATTTAACATTAAGCTTTATAGAAGGGCTCTTATTGCTTAAAAACTAAAAAAAAAAAAAATTCTGTTTAAAAAATTGTATCAAAAAACGTGATTTTTATCAATATTTTCTTTACAGTACGACTTATTATTTCAAATTACGGGAAGTGAAATTGACATTTTAAAGTTTTTTCTTCACAAATGTATGCAAAAAATACTAAGGAAGAGGGCTATTTGAACAGTTTTTTTGAAATCAATTTTTTTCTACACATAAATTTGTGTTAAACTTACGCTATTTTTGTCATTTTTACCTGATTTTAAAGCATATATTTAGATCAAATATTATACAACAATCTGGCTCAAAGTCATATGGGAAGAAAGATACACACTTCTAGTTTATTTTGAAAGCATTACCATCAAAGTTTGATTAAGGTTTTTCATAGAAATTAGAGATTTTCGAAATAGTTTTTCACAGGGGTTGTATTATACTGAAAAGTCAATAGATGTCGTTAGCAGACTTGAATCGAACGATGTTTCATAATACTTTACAGAAACAAATATATTACACATCACACTTCCAGTGTGAACTCGTGAGTCGGGTCGCAGTGATAAATAAAAATAAACATTTTCAATCACAATAACCACTTATTGGATTCTAATATAGTCATTCAATTTTTGGACAGATTTTATTATGATTTTAATAATTTATTATGACCTGCTGGGTTAGAACGACTGGTAACTTATTGACGTCGGTCGGATGGCGAGATTTAGTGATCGGATCAAAATTTTTTGACTTTTCATACCCTCCTGAACAATCTGACTCTGTCTGTTGGTCCGTTTGTACGCTTGTAACTCGAGAACCACTGATCCGATTTACATTATTTTTTTGACATGAATAACTTTTTATGCGATTCTATGCGCGTTTTAAATTATTTCTAGTTTTGATACATCTTACACTTCAGTCAGGCGCTATATTCAGAAAGTTAACGTCACGAAAATTGCAGCGAAACATGCGACGGAAGCCATAATTTTGACGCCGTTGGGTTCAGAATGTTTACGGATTGATATTTGAGAGTTTTACAGGACACATAAAAATAAAATGGCGTCTGATTTCAAAATGGCGGCCATATGTACTTTCATAAAAATTATCGGATCCTTTTAAAAATTGATATTTGAGTTTTATAAGATGCAAAAAAATAAAATAGCGTCGAATTTCAAAATGGCGGCCATTATGTACTTTTGTAAAAATTATCCGATCCTTTTGAAAATTGATATTTGAGAGTTTCATAGAGCACAAAAAAATAAAATGACGTCAGATTTCAAAATGGCGGCTATATGTACTTTTTTGCAAAAATGATCCGATCTTTTTGAAAATCGGTATTTGAGTTTCATAGGACACAAAAAAAATAAAATGACGTCATATTTTAAAATGGAGGCCATATGTAGGTACTTTTTTGCTAAAATTATCCGATCCTTTTGAAAATTGATATTTGACAGTTTTACAGGACACAAAAAAAAATTACTTCAGATTTTGTAAAAATTATCCGATCTTTTTGAAAATTAATATTTGCAAGTTTTATAGGACGCAAAAAAATAAAATGACGTCATATTTCAAAATGGCGGTCATAAGTATATACTTCTTTGTAAAAATTATCCGATCCTTTTGAAAATTGATATTTGAGAATTTAATAAGACATAAAAAAATAAAATGGCGTCAGATTTCAAAATGGCGATCAAATAATAACTTTTTAATTGTATTATTTATATCTTTGTTAAGTTCGGTTTTATATACAATGCGTAAGAAGCATAGCTTCTGTCGGGTGTCTTACGACACATCATGACTTTTTTTATTTAGCCGGTTACGAATTACGCTTAATAGTCAACCGTTGCTACGGAAAGTTGTTTAAAAAATTCACTGTACTATTTTTTCTATGTAATCCAATACATATTTATATTAGGTCTTATGGCTCATAACCTACTACAAAATTATAAATCTTCTCAGTGTTATTTTCCCTATGTTCGATAAAGCCGTTTACACACAGTATACCTACATGAATATCGCGCCTTGTAATTCTTGAATTACTTGTATGTTCCAAAATTTTTTCTTAATATATTAGAAATTCGGAGTAATTGAAATGTATTTTCAAATTCAAATATAATTTATAAAAATAAAGCAATTTGAATACAAAATATAATAAATACTTATTACTTATTGTCTGGTACAGTGTTTGCAAATTAGTAAAGAACGCCTACGCCACTGGAATTTCATCTTTGAAAACAACGTTTCAACACGAAATGAAGAACTCTGTCGTAGATGGTCGTGTCATTATAATCAATCAAGTTTAAATGATCCGATCATTCACGAATCAGTTTTCGTCTTCAGTGTACTTTCTCCGACACATACATTCAAATGCCTATAAGAATGACCTCTGCGGGTGAATAACGGGGCATGTACAGAAATGCATATAAATATTTTTTGTGGCTATTCAGTCACCTTAATATAGTCTTTCAATTTTTTGACTGGTGATGTTTGATTTTTGTGTTTAAAAACCATGGCCTACTGAGTTAAAATGACCTGTAACTAATTATTGACGTCGGTCGGATGGCGGGACCTAGGGATCGGACCAAAATTTCTCGATGTTTCATATCTTCCTGAACAATTTGGTTTTTCCTGTCTGTATGTCCGTTTGTCCGTTTGTACGTTTGTAACTCGAGAACCACTGATCCGATTTACGTGAATTATTTTTGAAGTGAATAACTTCTTATGCGACAGCTAGTTTTAAAATATTCTGGCATCACGCAAAAGTAATCGAACTGATTCTCAAATAAAAATGTATGTTCTGGCATCACGCAAAAGCAAGTAGGTAGTGCTTTGTTTTTTTGAAGCAAAGCTTCTTAACGCACGTTTCAGATGGGGACCTAAATCATAAAAACTGAAACGTCACGTCACGAAAAAGTGTAACGTCACTTTTGTAAAAATTATCCGATCCTTTTGAAAATTAATATTTGAGAGTTTTATAGGACACAAAAAAATTAAATGGCGTCAGATTTCAAAATGGCGGCCAAATTATGTACTTTTTTGTAAAAATTATCCGATCCTTTTGAAAATTGATATTTGAGAGTTTCATAAGACACAAA
The DNA here is from genome assembly GCA_039654895.1 of Mongoloraphidia duomilia. Classification (NCBI taxonomy): domain Eukaryota; kingdom Metazoa; phylum Arthropoda; class Insecta; order Raphidioptera; family Raphidiidae; genus Mongoloraphidia; species Mongoloraphidia duomilia. The sequence goes on along the minus strand of CM077527.1, from coordinate 91,056 downwards.
AAAATAAAATGACGTCAGATTTCAAAATGGCGGCCGTAAGTACATTTTTGTAAAAATTATCCGATCCTTTTGAAAATTGATATTTGAGGGTTTCATAGGTCACAAAAAAATAAAATGATGTCAGATTTCAAAATGGCGGCCGTATGTACTTTTCTGTAAAAATTATCCGATCCTTTTGAAAATTGATATTGGAGAGTTTTATAGAACACAAAAAAAATAAAATGAGGTCAGATTTCAAAATGGCGGCCATATGTACTTTTTTGCAAAAATGATCCGATCCTTTTGAAAATCGGTATTTAAAAGTTTCATAGGACACAAAAAAATAAAATGATGTCAGATTTCAAAATGGCGGCCGTATGTACTTTTTTGTAAAAATTATCCGATCTTTTTGAAAATTAATATTTGCGAGTTTTATAGGACGCAAAAAAATAAAATGACGTCATATTTCAAAATGGCGGTCATAGGTATACACTTCTTTGTAAAAATTATCCGATCCTTTTGACGATTGATATTTGAGAATTTAATAAGACACAAAAAATAAAATGGCGTCAGATTTCAAAATGGCAATCAAATAATAACTTTTTAATTGTATTATTTATATCTTTGATAAATTCGGTTTTATATACAATGCGTAAGAAGCATAGCTTGTCGGGTGTCTTGCGACACATCATGACTTTTTTTATTTAGCCGGTTCCGGATTACGCTTAATAGTCAACCGTTGCTATGGAAAATTGTTTAAAAATTTATATTAGAAATCGTGTCCATCGTGATTATAATAAAATTAAGAAAAATCGCAGAATAGTGGACAAAATATTTGATTTATTAAATTAAATGTACGACGTTTCGTTTATATATTTAAACTTTTTCAAGTACACAAAAATAACAATATTTATGAAAATTAATATTAATTACTAACCATAGCAATTAACTTAAGATAGAGTACATAAGACAAAAACATGGTAAAATGGTAACAAATTATGTTGACTAAAACTTTTTAACAATCAATAATAATAAAAATACAAATGTTAGTATAATTTCATAACATAATTGTACTGACTACTTAAATTTTGAGTGTCTGTTCTATAATTGATTGAATTGTTTTTTCTAATAAAACACATTTCACTGATATTGCGTTTCTTCCAATTTGACTCTTTATCTAATATTTTAACTTCATTGAAAAGAAATTTATGCCCAGTGTCGAAATGATGAGATGACAACGCCGTCTTATTATCACTTAATAAGTTTATGTTTCTACAGTCCATTTTGTGCTGATAAATTCTATTTTTTAATAACTGTTTTGTTTGTCCCACATAACACTTATTACATTCACATGGTATTTTATAAATAATATTAGATTGATGTGAGTTAGGCGTCTTATCTTTAAGTCTTGTGAATAACTTATTTAAGTTATAAAACACCAACTTAATATTTGTGTTAGAAAATAATCTGTTGATCTTATAGGACAAGTTCTTCACAAATGGAAATCTAACATAAAACTTGGTAGACTTAGTTCTTTCATCCACAGTATCCAACGTGTTATTTAAGTGATTTTGGTGCTCTATAAACTTATCAACGCATTGATGTATAAAGTTGACAGGGTAATTATTAGCTTTTAAGATATTTTCAACTTTCTTAAAATTGTTCTTATGGTAGTCTTGGTGACTTAATTTTGTTACCCTGTGTAACAAGCTTTTTATAACACTAATTTTCTGCTGCACTGGATGGTTAGATCGAAAATTCAGAAGCCTGCCTGAATGGGAAGGTTTCATATACCAATTCGTTTTTAATTCTCCCGAGTCTGAGCGTGTTACTAAGGTGTTAAAAAATGGAATTGATTTATCAACTTCTTTCTCCATAGTGAATTGAATCTTTTCATTAAACTGATTGAACCTTTGTAATAAATCATCAATTTTATTTTCGGGAACTGCAATGAAAGTATCATCCACGTAAACTTTTAGTATCGGAATTTTATATGGTAAAGTTTCCAGTACTTTGGAAACAACGTAATCCATCACGATGTTAGCTAAAACTGGACTTGCTGGGTTTCCCATTGCGCTGCCGTCAAGTTGAAGGTAGAAATTGTTATTATAGCTAAAATAACTTGTGTCAAAACAAAAACAAATAAGTTCAACGAGCAAATCAAAAGTTATGTTGACTTTCTTTGACCACGTGAGCCAATTTTCTTTAACAATTTTTAAGACCAATTCTTTAGGTATATTAGTGAAAAGGGAGGTTACATCTAATGACACTAGATTGTAATTCGGATCCAACTTAATTCCTTTTAAAGACTCTACAAAGCAATATGAGTTCTTCACGTTATGTTTAAAGTCTATAGTTAGCGGACTTAATAATTGATGTAAACATTTCGCCAATTTATAACAAGGAGATCCCATGCAATTCACTACAGGTCTTAGTTTACAACCTTGTTTATGAACTTTTCTCAAGGCATAAAGTTTTGGTGGAACTGCATTATGTGTTTTTAATTGTTTCTCGGTATCTTTGTCAATGAGATTTTTCTCCTTCATCTTGGATACTAAAACATTACTTCTATTTTGGAATTGAGCAGTAGGATCTTTTTTCAGCAATTTATATGTAGAAATATCTTCTACCATTGTTTTCATTACCGTAGTGTACTCATTTAATTTAATAAATCAAATATTTTGTCCACTATTCTGCGATTTTTCTTAATTTTATTGTTTAAAAAATTCATTGTACTATTTTTTCTATGTAATCCGATACATATTTATATTAGGTCTTATGGCTCATAGCCTACTAAAAAATTGTAAATCATCTCAGTTTTATTTTCCCTATGTTCGATAAAACCGTTTACACACAGTACCTACATGAATATCGCGCCTTGTAATTCTTGAATTACTTGTATGCTCCAAAATTTTTAGTTTCTTCAGGATCTCCGACAAGGTCTTCGACTTCGTCAAGGTCCTCAAGTTCACCAAGATATTTATTTCCAATATTAATTTGAAAATTTGTTGTTGTTTCGTCATCGATTTCCTCCAAATCGGTGATTACCTCTAAGGGTTGTTTTTCAGCGTTGGAACAGTTTTTGGACCCGTGACAATTGAGCATAAAATTTTATCTTTTCTATCACAACCAGTTTCACAGCTGCAGCAGACAGTTTGCTGAAAACTGTCTGCTGCAGCTGTGAAACTGGTTGTGATAGAAAAAGATAAAATGCTCCATTTTATGCTCAATTGTCACGGGTCCAAAAACTGTTCCAACGCTGAAAAACAGGAATTAATTCTTTTTCTGTCAATTTAGGCAGAAATGAACAAAAAAGAGCTGCGCGCGCGCTAGAGACCGCCTAGCATAAGAACTGCCCCGACATAATTAAATTTTTTAAATTTCAATAATTTGAAATTTTTATTTTAATGACATTATTTTCAAATTATTTTTGTCCATGAAGCATAACATTTTTTTTGCACAAATACGGTCATTTTTAGCATTTTTTTTTATAAAATTATTGTTTAAACAATTTGTTCTTTAACAGCCCGAACTTTGGTTTTTCCCATTTTGACAATGTTTTTCCGCAGTAACAGTATGATTTTTTACACTATCTTAAAGTAGAGGTTTCAATAAAAGAAATTTCGTCCTAAAATTTTCAAAAATAAAAATTTTATTTATCAACTTTTTCGATTGAAAATGAGGCTTTTTTTCAAATTAAATTCGATTAAAACCAAAAAATAAATATTTCGCTTCAAAAAAATTACAGCTTATTTGAGACATAAAAATATATATTTTTATCAAATTTCATTAAAATCAAATTATTTTTGTGGGAGATAAAAATCAAAAATCAAAAAATTGGTTTTTGCCATTTTCCTCTATAGTTTTGTTGAAAAATGGTTGCAATAAAAGTTTTAGGTCTTTCAATTATCTACAGCTCTTGCACTTGACTTTTTTCGATAAGAGGTCTAGTTTTTCCGGAAATCGTAAAAAACACGTTTCACCCCTAAAAACACCTCTTACTCCACCCTCCACCCTACTTCTGGTTATTTGTTAGGGTCCAATCGATATTTCCCCATTTATATACCAATAATTCTAAGTTTTCCGACCATCCATATACTGCTAAGAATTTTGTTGACTTTTGGCCTCTGAAAACCAGTTCGGCCCTGAACTATAATAAGATTTCAGTTTCTAATCATTTATGAATAACTGGTGAACTAAACACAAGAATCTTTGTGCAACAAATCGTTTGAAATACGTAATTTATCCGACAAGTTTGATAAATCGTCCTACGATTACGCCCCCGCGACCCTATGTTCGGTAAAACACAGTACCTATATTATGAATATCGCGGCATGTAATTCTTGAATTACTTGTAAAAAAAGTCCAGATAGATCTAAATCGCCAGTAAAGAAGATTACATCACCGGTAAAATCTCTGGTTAACAAGAATAAAAATGTATCTCCCGTAAAGAAAACTAAGATTATCTTGAACCGGGATAATAGTCATACTATGACTATAACAAGGACACGCATCGACCATAGCAGCAGTGCAGACTCTGCTATGGACGAAGATATAAGCAGACCTCCTCATAATCGGTCTGATGCAGCGAGGAAAAAAATGAGGTAGCTCCTTATCACTAATTATCACATTCAATTTCTTACAGTGGAACATGAACGGTTTTTATATTCATTTCAGCGAATTAAAACTCCTCCTTAATGATCATAATGCTACTGCTATTAGTTTACAGGAAACACATTTGAAAGTCACAAACACTCCGGTTCTTCGTGGTTTTACGATTTATCGTAAAGATAAACCATTCGTGGAACGTGCCAGTGGCGGAGTGGCAGTTTTAGTCCGAAACAATGTGTTTTCCGATAATGTCCCATTACAATCTGACTTACAGGTCATCGCTGTCAGACTTTATGCGCCGAATCCGGTAACTTTGTGTTCAATATACATTCCTCCATCAGAACAACCGACACTCGCAACAATTGGGTCTGTTATAGACCAACTTCCACGCCCCTTTATCATAATGGGGGATTTTAATGCCCACAATTCCACTTGGGGTTCCAATCATGTGGATACTCGTCGAAGGCTAATGGAGACGTTGATTCTAAATCAAAACTTAGTTATATTGAACACAAGTTCCAATACACATTTCTCGGCAGCAAATGGGACATTTTCAACTATCGATCTTACTCTCTGCTCTTCTTCTATCGCCCCATCCTGTGAATGGCAAGTAAATGCTGATCTTTGTAGCAGTGACCATTTCCCAATCATTTGTCGGCTTCTTTCGTTCCATGTGGATGAAAGACGCTCCCCAAAGTGGATAATAAAAGAAGCCGATTGGTCACGGTTCCAAGAAGCGCTTGATATCGGCGAAATGAACTTTGGCAATGTTGATGCTGCTGTAGAGCATTTCACGGATGCGGTCATAGAGGCGGCTTAAGTTGCAGTCCCACGCTTGTCAACAACACCGCGACGTGTGCCTGTTCCCTGGTGGAATCAGGCTTGTCGGGATGCCATCCGTGAACGTCGTAGAGCTCTCCGTCGCTTCAAAAATAATATGACGGATTAAAATCGTATAATTTTCATGCAAAAGCGTTCCATTGCCAGACGTATCATAGCAGAGAGTAAGAAGCAGTCATGGAGTAAGTTTGTTTCCACTGTAAGAAGTTCTACTCCCGCCCGCGAAGTGTGGAAGAAAATTCGGAGGATCTCTGGCAAACAGAGTTTCAATTATATTTCTGGATTGGTAATGGGAAATGGCATAATTACGTCGCCTGATGAAGTCGCTGATCACATGGGTTCATGCTATACAAAAGTTTCGAGTTCCGCAAACTATCTAGAGAGTTTTTCTGCTCAGAAAAATCAAGCAGAACAAGTTGCTTTAAACTTTTCCTCACAAAATGAGGAGAACTACAATGCACCTTTCTCCTCGTGGGAACTACAGTCGAGTTTGCATGATTGCCATGATACTTCTCCAGGATCTGACGATATTCATTACCAACTTTTGAAAAAGCTACCTCCCTCCGGATCAATATTCCTTCTCAAGATGTTTAATTTAATCTGGTCCTCGAATACATTTCCTATCGCTTGGTGTAATTCTATTATAGTGCCGTTGTTGAATCCCGGTAAAGACCGAAAACAAGCATCAAGTTATCGTCCTGTTTCACTGACTAGCTGTTTATCAAAACTCCTCGAACGTATGATCAACCGACGACTGGTTTGGATTATTGAATCCAGACGGTTGATCACGAATGCCCAGTGTGGCTTTCGTAAGCACCGTTCGACAATGGATCATCTAGTCAGGTTAGAGTCCGCAAACAAACAAACAAACAACACTTGATAGCGGTCTTTTTTGACCTTGAAAAGGCTTACGACACTACATGGCGGTATGGAATACTCCGAACACTAGATAATTGGGGTATCAGAGGACATCTTGGGAATTTTATAAATAATTTTTTATTAGAGCGTTACTTCCAAGTCCGTATCGGCAACACTTTGTCTAGTGTCTTTGCACAGAAGAATGGTGTTCCACAGGGTTCGGTTTTAGTGTCACCTTATTTTCCATCGCTATTAATGGCATAATTGACAGCATTCCATCGTCTGTAGAGTCATCGCTCTACGTTGACGACTTGGCGAACTTGTACGAACAACTTCACATTTCGCAGAAAGGAGTTGCTGGTACTTACCGGCCTAAGCTGCTAGTCCACTTTTGGGTACGAATGGTCAAATAATTTACATTATAGGAATACGTCATAACGTTTTAAACGAAAAGAATTAAACATAAAAAATATGCAATATTTTTGTCTGTGAGTGTATAAAAATTAGATTATATCTACAAGTACATAGCATGTAAAAAAGGATATAGTCAAATTATATTTAGAATTTATTCATTGCTACTTTTGAACACGAGCTCCGATAACTGGATGCATGAATCTGAAAAAGAGAACATAATTTAAACTTTCTAGAAGATCGATAAGATCATTTTCTTTCTGACTCTCTGTTTGAAACACTGCTACTTAAACTTTTCCCATCCTTGTCTACCGAACTATCGTGCACCTCCAGTCAGCAGCCAGAGTTGGAGAAAAGGACTTATAACCTTTCATTCCTTTTATAGGTACTTGTTATTTTATACCTGTCATTTCCTATAACATCAGCTATGATTCCATAAGGACCACTGCAAATGCTATTAACCTTTTTATTCATGCCTTTCCTGTAAACCTTTGAATTTTTCCAGTGAACTAAGTCTCCCCTGCTATATTGCTCGCTATTTTTCCTTTTCATATTATACCTTTTCTTAATTTTATCTAATGCCTGTTTCATATTGCCATGAGCCTTTTTTCTCATTTGAACTACGTCACTGGTAACTTAGTTTCCAAATCGAATAACCTTTTACCTGTATGATTAAACACTAGATGAATTGAAATAAACTTTGTCGTACTTCAACTTGAAAATCGTGGGAAAGTTGGATAAAAATACAACTAAACGTTAAAACAAATTAATTAATTCGCTACGTTTCGTCAATTTATTTTTGAACTTTATCAAGTTTTAGAAAAGAAATACATATTATTATGACATTTAAATTTCAAAAATTAAACAAGTAAGAAATTTAACATTACAATTTTACCTTAATTAACTGTAAATTCAACATTGTAGTAATAAATCAGACGATAATCCTTCATATATCCACAACGCAATCACATAACAATTAACTGGCGATCTTATGAGGGTTCCGTACCAAAATTGTAACAAAAGGAACCCTTATGGTGTCTATATCACAGTCGATTTTCTCAGGAACTAAATTTATGCTATTGAATTTTTAACTTCCCGCTAAGAAAATAGAAAATTTGTTGTTAAAACGATGTTTTTTCAAAATAACTTCTAGAATATTGTACCGATTGATTTCATAATCTAATCAGCTCTTCTCCTCAGAAAACTGCGTCGAATGCCGCTAAGCGGATAAAAATCGGTTAATCTCTTCGAGAGATATCGTAGTCAACGAATCGATTTTGTACCTCTTACAATATTTTTACAGCTTAAAAAACTGCGTCGAATGCCGGTTTAAAGATCAAAATCGAACAACGCGTTCAAAAGTTATAGCTTTTCAAAAATTGAAAATAGCGAGAAGTTCTAGGGATGGCCTGCAGGGTCAACCGATTTATTTTGTTTATGTTTTTGGTTTCGGTTACTGATATGAAATAGTTTACAACGGTTACGGTTTGAATCCTTGGTAAAACCATAGTTTTATTTTGAACTTTACAATTTTAATATTGTGAATTACCTGAAAGAAAAAGATCACGTGGAAATATAAACATAGATTTAACGGACCTAAATAATTTTCATAGAAAAGAATAGTTTGTAGGTAGCAAAATTTTCACAGAAGTGTTTGTGTTTCTTTTAAGACAAGTTCGAATTTGATGGTAAGTAAAAATGTTGACAATCAGTGTTTATTAATTATTATAGTTTTGTCAGTATAAAACTGAAAATTTATTTTTATTGAAGTAGTAAATTCGCAGACAAAAAAACAAACAATTTTTTTAAAAGTACGACGCTTCGTTTATTGATTTAAACTTTTTCAAGTACGTTATATTGGTAGTAATTTTAAATATTTAAAAAAATCGTTAAAAACTGCGAACATAATATAATTCTATGTTTAGAATTTTGTAACGAATAGTGAAATATATATTGGGTTATGTTCCAGACCACATTTGAGTGAAAGTGTAATTTTAGCAATTTCTCATCAACTGAAATTCATTCGTATCACCAGAGCTCTTGGAATCACTTCGAAGAAGACAATATGTAAGTACAATGATTATATTTTTTGATTGATGTTAAGAATCTGTTTAAATTAAAAAACAGGAAATGTGGTGATCCTGATGATATTAAAGATAAAATGACTCGAATGTGGCTTAAGGATCCAAAAGAAGCAAATACTGTTTTTAATGCATTTTGGCTAACGTTTCGTAAATTTTTTATTATTTTATATTTATATAGGTGATACCGTATTAGAATTTTTTCGTCCAATTATAAAATATTTTGATGGTTTTATAATATGACGTAGGTACCATGTATTTCGTTCGCCATTTTATCTATATAAAGTTAAAATGCCTGAACTTTACTGGAAGACATGTAGGTAATTGTTTTTTATTGCTACTAATGATTATTATAAATATCTAAAAAGTGAAATTATAAGAGTTCTTTGATTAAAATTTCGGAAGTTATCACGTGTTGCTTTAATGTTTTACTAACACGCAGTTTTTTTAGTATCACGTTTTCTAGTAGATACCTAATTAATTATTTCCAAAAAAATATTGTTATAATTTTGAGATGCCCCATCGTGATTACTATATTTTGGAAAATCCATAGTACGTACAGTAGAGTCCGTCTATTACGACTTCGTTTATAACGACTAACCGTTTTAGCGACGTAAATGCAAACAAGTTAGGTTTCATATAGACGTACTGTGCGTATTATGCGTCCGCTTTGTGCGTCGTCCGGTTAATACGATATAATATCGCCGGTCCTTTGAAAGTCGTCCTGTCGGGATTCTACTGTACTTTGCCCTTGAAAGATCGAAATAATCACGTGTTGGCTTATTTAACAAACACGTGCATTTTTCAGAATGATACTTGGATTCGTCCTTATTGTCCAAGCGCCAGGTAATAAATGAAGGGGGCTACCTGGAAAGTATTCCGAAGTTATTGATATTTTGGTGTGCTGCTTGTGGGTACTCTGTGGAGTAGAATCTGAGTTTTCGACCTCGAGGACACTGTGCTAACGTGGGGGGAGTCGAAAAATCACGAAATTTTACCACCTTTTTTGCTTTTTTCGAAATCTCTCAGAAACGGTCGACTTAAGCAATTCTTTCATTATGTAATGTTTTAAAGAGGATTACATTTCCTATAATTTTCATTTCCACAACTTTTCTGTGGTACTAATGGCAAGCGCGCTGCAGCTTCTTGAAAATCACGCGCTCGGCTTTTTGTAACCTTGGTAACCAATGTGTATTTTCAATTTAAAGTTCGATGAAGAACAAAATAAATAAAACTATTAAAAAGTACATTTAATTTAATAAATCAAATTATTTTGTCCACTATCCTGCGATTTTGCTTAATTTTATCATAATCACGATGGACATGATTTCTAATATAAATTGAAAAGAACATTACATTTTAACAATTAGTTACCAAGGTTACAAAAAACCGAGCGGGTCATTTTCAAGAAGCTGTAGCGCGCTTACCATTAGTACCACAGAAAAGTTGTAGGAATAAAAATTGTAAGAAATGTAATCCTCTTTAAAACGTTACATAATGAAAGAATTGCTTAAGTCGACAGTTTCTGAGAGATTTCGAAAAAAGCAAAAAAGGTGGTAAAATTTCGTAATTTTTCGGCTCCCTCCACGTTAGCACAGGGTCCTCGAGGTCGAAAACTCAGATTCTACTCCACAGAGTACCCACAAACAACATACCAAAATATCATTAACTTCGGAATACTTTACAGGTAAAAAGTACCTGACTGCTGGACTAATTAGTTTCATGTGGTCATTAAAAGTGAAAAGTGGTTCTACTTTCATCATTTTTAATGATCATTCCTGAAAAATGAAATCAAAAAGAACAGTGGGAACATGTGAATCATGTTTACTAGATTCATTTATTTACGCTTCAGTACTTAACCTGTGTTTACATGTCTACATTAATTGTAGGACTAAAATTTATCTCCGAAAAGTAGTGTTGCCGTCTAGACAAGACAAGACTTTCAAAGTCATGTCTTGTCTTGAAATATCAAGACTTCACTAAGTCTATATTAAAAAACTCTTGTATTGCCTTGAAAATTTCTAGACAAGACTTTTGCAAGTCTTGTCTTGAAAATCTAGACAAGAGTCTAGAAAGTCTAGATCTAGACAGCAACACTACCAAAATGAAGAAAGAAGAAATTTAGTCCTTAACAGATTTGGATGTTGTTTTTCTGGTAGATTTAGTTATTGTGTTTTGAAGAAAAGTGTATTTCGAACTAAAATCCATTGTTTAACCCACCAGCGACTTAAGCTATATGCACCTGGATATTAATTAATTTATAGCCCAGGGAAATTTGACAAAAATAATGTCCAACTGTTAGTAAAATTATTTTTATTAATTAAGTTTCGTAAACATTTAAATAAATAAATAAAGTCATGATTTTTAATTTATTTGTCACGTGACTTAAAACACCGCGTGACGTCAATTCATGTAAAATATTAATGTATCCATAGCAACGGAGCTTAGATTGCTTACATTATGTTTACATAGGTACAAAACGGTATTTTTCAACACTCTGTTTCTGGGTCTTTAAATAATATTTGTAGCTAATACAAACGAACTTTCATAAAATTATGACGTCATATTAGCCTAGAGCAAAAACGATTTTTAGCGGGCGGGGCTAACATAAATATTTCAAAAAATATTTTTGAGCTTATTTGAAATCAGAATGAAGTGATTTAGGTGTCATTTTGTTCATAATTTACTGCTTTATTAATATAACACAAAAAAAAAATTTAGTCATCTACCCTATTATATTTTTTTCTCTTGGGAATTGGCCTAAATTTATATTGGCATGCCGCCACATTGCCTTTAGTAGAGCATGAATGCTTTTGAGAGGATCATTCAAGATCTGACAGGAACTTATGCTTTCGGTTTCCACATCCAATGTGTCTGGTTCCCATTCTCGTCGTTTCCTACAGTATTTTTAAAATAGACAGTAAATACTTTAGCTTTGCAAATAGATGATCTTTATAACAATTCTTTTTTTAACAGGAGTTACCTAAATAACGGAAGCAATGGAAATTTCCGGAATGGAAACAGCAGCAAAACCGAAGGCCGATCCAAATTTGGAGGATCTAACGGAAAATACGGAGGCAATAAATTTGGTGACTCTGGGGCTAGAAAATATGGTGGTGGTAAATTTGGTGGAAATTCTGATGGCTGGAAATATAGCGGTTCCGATCGTTTTAGCAAAAACAATAGTCAACTCGGGGAACGTCTATATAGACCAAGTTGGGACAATACCACACTAGAACCGTTTAAAAAAGATTTCTATGACCCACATCCCGATGTCGTTAGCAGATCATCATATGAAGTAGATCAATTCAGGAAAAGCAAAAATATTACTATCGTTGGAGATGATGTTCCGAATCCAATCCAAAATTTCGAAGAAGGCAATTTCCCAGATTATGCCAATCATGAAATTGAAAAACAAGGCTATGGTACACCGTCAGCAATTCAAGCTCAAGGTTGGCCAATTGCCATGAGTGGTAGAAATATGGTTGGAATTGCACAAACCGGTTCGGGAAAAACTTTGACTTATATTTTACCTGCCATCGTACACATAAACAACCAGACACCGATATCTCGCGGAGATGGCCCCATCGTATTAGTCCTTGCCCCGACACGTGAGCTTGCCCAACAAATCCAACAAGTCGCGAACGAATTCGGCAGAAATTCGTATATCAGAAATACTTGTGTATTCGGCGGAGCACCAAAAGGACCTCAAGCTCGCGACTTAGAACGGGGAGTTGGAATTGTCATCGCGACACCTGGCAGGTAATTATCTGATAATTTATCATTAAACGCTTCGCTTATTCATACTGGGTGACTTACCAACTCACCAACAAACCAGCGAATTTAACAATAATAATATTCATTGTTTTTATTTCTTAATGACAAAACATTTGTTATTAATTATAAAGCATTATTTTATTTTTAATCTTAAATTAGCCCAGTGAACAATTTTATGTAGTTTTGACATTAAAATGACATCTCGTAAGATCACACCTTAGGCCGGGCGCATACATGCAATTGTTTTACTACTAAACAGTTTAGTCGAGTTGTGTACGTGTCACGATTTCAACTCGACTAAACTGTTTAGTTTACCCCTACCTAACTCCCTATTTTTTGTAATGTCAAAGAATAGTGTTCTGATTGATATCCCAAACTTCCCAAAAAATCCCTCTGGGGGAAAATCCTCCATCTTGAAAAAATCACGAAACTTTACCACCTTCCATACTGAATACAAAAAAATCCGTCTAGGAATCCATAGGAAATTTAACGCCCTAAACGATAACTTCAGGCATTTTTAAATTATAAGCATTTAAGTTCAAGCGATTTGATTGAAAAATTGCCAAATGGAAGAAATATTAGGTAAATGATAAAATCAAACGATTTTTTAACCCCTTATATCCACAACAATATTGAATGAATTGTGAATTATAGACGCTCGACAACAAGGGTCATTAGCGTCCACAACAATATTATTCACATAACAATTAGAGGTGAAAATAATATATATCAGACAGCCAAGCTGCCATGATTTGTATAAGCTATATCTAAGAAAAAATCAAATGACCACTGTCGGGAATTGAACCCGAAACTCCCAGTTTCCGGCTACGTGAGTTACCAATTTCTTCACAGTGCCCGAGAGTGGTAACTGATCCCTTCTTATATATAGCGATTTCAGATATGAAAACTCACTACATGCGAGAGCTGATTATTTAAATAAACTACAATGCACAATACAACCATTTAAAACAGTCAAGTCAATTAACATGCGAGAGCTAACCTTTTTTTAAGTTTTTAACTTAAATAACTCGTTAGGCCGGGAAGCCATACCTATAAATAAACAAAGGTTTGAGTTCTTGTGGATAGTAATATTAGGTAAATGATAAAATCAAACGATTTTTTAACACCTTATATCCACAACAATATTATTCACATAACAATTAGAGGTAAAAATAATATATATCAGACAGCCAAGCTGCCATGATTTGTATAAGCTATATCTAAGAAAAAATCAAATGACCACTGTCGGGAATTGAACCCGAAACTCCCAGTTTCCGGCTAGGTGAGTTACCAATTTCTTCACAGTGCCCGAGAGTGGTAACTGAAAGAAGGGATCAGTTACCACTCTCGGGCACTGTGAAGAAATTGGTAACTCACCTAGCCGGAAACTGGGAGTTTCGGGTTCGATTCCCGACAGTGGTCATTTGATTTTTTCTTAGATATAGCTTATACAAATCATGGCAGCTTGGATGTCTGATATATATTATTTTCACCTCTAATTGTTATGTGAATAATATTGTTGTGGATATAAGGGGTTAAAAAATCGTTTGATTTTATCATTTACCTAATATTACTGTCCACAAGAACTCAAACCTTTGTTTATAAATAGAAGAAAAAAACTGATTTTGAAGTAAACTTAAATGCTTATAAGTTGAACATTTTTTAAGTTATCGAGATAGGACAGAAAACATCGTTAGTAGAGATGGGCATATCAGTGAATTTTCAGTAGCAGTGAAAACTGTGAATGCTACTTTTTATTCACTGCTACTTTTAGCAGTGAAAAATTTCACAGTTAAAATATCTCAGGTAAACTGGTAAAATCCTTTCAATGCGCAGTGTGGCATATGCATTGTGCACTGTGCAGCGAACTGGGTTAGTTGTTAGGATATAATATAGCAGCGGTGAAATGGATTATGAAAAAATGCGTTTCACAGTCACTATTATTACCTATTAGGCATAACAAAAGATTTGACCGGATGTAACGTAAAGCAGATTTGTATTTTGCATGAAGGTCACTGTGAAAAATGGGTACCTATATTTTTTTTGTCCATGTATTTTTTGATACGTTAATTAACATTATCTAAATTTGAATTAATAGAAAAAATTATTCGAAACACTTTTGAACAATCCGTGTCAAGAAACATTAACAAAGCAAATATATTTTTTTGCTTTTATTTCGCATTTACTTTTCTTATACTTCCTAATTTTTTACACTTAAATAACGTACACTGTACAAGTTATTAAAACAAATCTATGTCTTGTGCCAATAGATAATGATATACGTAAATACGATAGGTACCTACCTACCTGATAAACCTTATTTTAAATTTTTCACTGTTGGGTACAATAGGTAGGTAGCAGGTACACATCTGTGAACGTAATTGTAAACTGTGAAATGCTAGCGAACTGTGAACTATTCACATTTCACAGTATGCAGGTAGCAGTGTGCAGATCATACTAGTTGGATGTGTAAACGTTAAGAGTGAAATTGGTAGCAGCTACTTTTAAGTGATATCTTTTAAGGTCACTGTGAAAAATTGATATCTGTGAAAAAGTAGCAGTGAAGTGAATACTTGCACATCACTAATCGTTAGGGCGTTAAATTTCCTATGGATTCCTAGACGGATTTTTTTTGTATTCGGTATGGAAGGTACTCGAAACGCGTGTTAAAAAGAACACGTAAAACTATGTGATGATTTCAACTTTGACTGTCTATAGCTTCTCAATTTTTAAAGATATCGAAATGGGACAAAAAGCACGATTTAGGGAGTTCCTTGCTTTATGAACATAGTTATTTTCAATTTAAAATTCGATGAAGAACACAATAAATAAAGCTATTGAAATGGACTTAACATTATAACAATTGGTTACCAAGGTTACAAAAAGTGCGTGATTTTCAAGAAGCTGTAGCGCGTTTACCGTTAGTACCACAGAAAAGATGTGCGAATGAAAATTGTAGGAAATGTAATCCTCTTTAAAACATTACATAATGGAAGAATTGCTTAAGTCGACCGTTTCTGAGATATTTCGAAAAAAGTAATAAAGGTGGTAAAATTTCGTGGTTTTTTCTAGATGGCGGATTTTCCCCCAGAGGGATTTTTTGGAAAGTTTGGGATATCAATCAGAGCACTATTCTTTGACATTTCCACCAATTTTTAGCTTAAGGTTTCAAATGTCCGGGTCAATGTTTAATTATACCGTACTATAAAGCTTAAATCAAATTTAGTAAATAATAATGTAAGGAAAAATAACTAATATTGATTTTTTACAGGCTGATTGATTTCCTTGAAAGAGGAACCACAAACTTGTCAAGATGCACGTA
Source organism: Mongoloraphidia duomilia (assembly GCA_039654895.1). Classification (NCBI taxonomy): domain Eukaryota; kingdom Metazoa; phylum Arthropoda; class Insecta; order Raphidioptera; family Raphidiidae; genus Mongoloraphidia; species Mongoloraphidia duomilia. The sequence continues at coordinate 75,177 of CM077527.1, read as the reverse complement.
TCTTGTACTAGACGAAGCTGACAGAATGTTAGATATGGGATTCGAACCGCAAATCCGTAAAATCTTAGAACAAATCAGACCGGACAGACAAACTTTAATGTTATCCGCTACGTGGCCAAAAGAAGTACGCAAGCTCGCTTCAGATTTCTTGAATGAGTACATTCAAATTAATGTAGGATCACTGGAACTCGCCGCAAACCACAATATCTTGCAAATCGTTGATGTTTGCGAGGAACATGAAAAAGAAAACAAGTAAGTATTCTTTTTACATTGCGCATCAGTCAGTTGTCATCATTCGTAGCTGGGCAAGACTTTGAATTAGTTGGGTCCTTTTTTAAATAATTAGTGTATAAATTACTGATGTAAATATGGTTACTCATGTTCATTCGGGTGGTAAATTGCATAGGTATTTTTAAATAGCGAAATATTATTAACCCGACCCGACAGATACCCGATTCGCTCGTTCGCTTGAATATTATAATTACATTACTCACTCGCTTCGCTCGTTCGCTTGAATATTATAAATACACTACTCACTCGCTTCGCTCGTTCGCTTGAATATTATAAATACACTACTCACTCGCTAGAATATTATAAATACACTACTCACTCGCTTCGCTCGATCGCTTGAATATTATAAATACACTACCCACTCGCTTCGCTCGTTCGCCATATATGTATTTTTTAAAGCTTAATATAAAAATCGCGATTAAAAATCAGGGGTTGATCGTATAAGGGTGAAAATTTAGAATTGTATGTATTTTCCAATGCTGAATCATGAAAAAATATAAACAAAAAATTTTGTCCAAAAAATAAAAAAAAATTTTTGGGTTGGAACAACCTTAACATTTAGAGGTATGAAAAATAGATGTTGGCCGATTCTCAGACCTACCCGATAAGCACACAAAATTTCATCAAAATCGGTCCAGCCGTTTCGGAGGAGTTTGGCAACAAACATCGCGACACGAGAATTTTATTCGCTTCGCTAGTTCGTTTGAATTTTATTAATACACTACTCACTCGCTTCGCTCGTTCGCTAGAATATTATAAATACACTACTCACTCGCTTCGCTCGATCGCTTGAATATTATAAATACACTACCCACTCGCTTCGCTCGTTCGCCATATATGTATTTTTTAAAGCTTAATATAAAAATCGCGATTAAAAATCAGGGGTTGATCGTATAAGGGTGAAAATTTATAATTGTATGTATTTTTCAATGCTAAATCATGAAAAAATAAAAACAAAAAATTTTGTCCAAAAAATAAAAAAAAAAATTGGGGTGGACCACCCTTAACATTTAGGGGTATGAAAAATAGATGTTGGCCAATTCTCAGACCTACTCGATAAGCACACAAAATTGCATTATAATCGGTCCAGCCATTTCGGAGGAGTTTGGCAACAAACACCGTGACACGAGAATTTTATACATATATTCGATTTTATTTGTTCCGAAACGCTAGTCCAGCAGTCAGGTACTTTTTATCTGGAAAGTATTCCGAAGTTAATGATATTTTGGTATGTTGTTTGTGGGTAATCTGTGGAGTAGAATCTGAGTTTTCGACCTCGAGGACCCTGTGCTAACGTGGGGGGATCCGAAAAACCACGAAATTTTACCACCTTTTTTGCTTTTTTCGAAATCTTTCAGAAACAGTCGACTTAAGCAATTCTTTCATTATGTAATGTTTTAAAGAGGATTACATTTCTTACAACTTTCATTCCCACAACTTTTCTGTGGTACTAATGGTAAGCGCGCTACAGCTTTTTGAAAATCACCCGCTCGGCTTTTTGTAACCTTGGTAACCAATGGTTAAAATGTAATGTTCTTTTCAATAGTTTTATTTATTTTGTTCTCCATCGAACTTTAAATTGAAAATACATATGTTACACATTGGTTACCAAGGTTACAAAAAGTCGAGCGGGTGATTTTCAAGAAGCTGCAGCGCGTTTACCATTAGTACCACAGAAAAGTTGTGGGAATGAAAATTGTAGGAAATGTAATCCTCTTTAAAACATTACGTAATGAAAGAATTGCTTAAGTCTACTGTTTCTGAGAGATTTCAAAAAAAGCAAAAAAGGTGGTAAAATTTCGTAGTTTTTCGGCTCCCCCCACGTTAGCACAGGGTCCTCGAGGTCGAAAACTCAGATTCTACTCCACAGAGTACCCGCAAACAACACACCAAAATATCACTAGCTTCGGAATACTTTCCAGGTAACCCCCTTCAATAATTACCTGCCGCTTGGACTACGTATGGAATTGGTTAATCTTTATGAAAATTTCTTCTAATAAACCTTTGAAGAATTGACGGAGATTTTTGTATTTTTCAGATTAAACAATCTTCTAGAAGAAATTGGAAACTCGCAAGAAGAAGGTGCTAAAACAATAATTTTTGCTGAAACAAAGAGAAAAGTAGAAAACATAACCAGAGCAATCAAAAGGTACGGCTGGCCGACTGTCTGTATGCATGGAGATAAGAGCCAACAGGAACGCGACTACGTTCTTCGGGAATTCCGAAACGGTAAAGCGAGCATTCTTGTAGCTACCGATGTTGCAGCCAGAGGACTTGGTAAGTGCTTCGAAATTTTCGCGTATTTAAAACCTTGATTTAGTACTTTAAATAAATATTAGTATATAGTAGGTAGGTACTGCTTTGTAAAAATCGTTTGTAGGAATTTTATCGTTTAATTTATCAAACACAAAATCAAATTGTTTTGTGTCTTTAAACAGTTCCACGAATGGAAACAACCAAAGATCGACTGAATTCACTGAAATTATGTGTCAAATAATTTATGTTGAGCAATTTTGATTGGTTTCTCTTTTTTATTATATTTTTATTAGCGCGGCTGTATTAATAATTGATATTTTTTATGAATTAGATGTCGACGGTATTAAATTCGTGATAAATTATGATTATCCGAACTCGTCCGAGGATTACATTCATCGTATCGGCCGTACTGGACGTTCCAAACAAACTGGAACATCTTACGCGTTCTTCACGTCAAAAAACGCGCGACAGGCTAAAGATTTAGTCGCCGTATTGAAAGAAGCGAAACAGGAAGTTAACCCAAAGCTGCTCGAAGTTATGGCGACGTCCGGAGGATTCGGTGGCAACAGATGGAGCGGATTCCGAGGAGGATTCAGGAGGGGAGGAAATTCACATAGACGGTTTAATAACGGTAAGCGTTTAAAGTAGAATTGAAAAATTATTTAATAAATTCTGAAAGAAAAATGTATGTAAAGATGAAAGTTATCACTGAATGTAACATTGCTGGAATTAATTATTGTCCTCTAAGAAGAACTGAACATCATAGAATACTAGGGGTGCTGATGACTTATTAAAAACTGGGTAACCAGCCGTATAACTTGATGATGGTACCGTTTATAGGTATAGTAATTTCCACCAACAGACAGAGTTTTAACGTTAACAGCACATGCTCTGTTAGGATGCACATAGTATCTGATTGGTCGTTACTCTGCCTTCTGCAGTATTGAGTTTTAATCGACCAATCAAATGCTGACAGGGCCGGCGTTAGGGGGGGGGTAAGCGGGACAAAGGTACTCCGAGTCCGGGTTGCCGAAGCAGGCCCGCTGGCCCGGGGCTTACCTATTGTATGTGAACAAAAAACATTTTCCCAACAAAAAATACGTTATTTAATTTTTTTTCCAAAAAAAAAAAACAAATTTTTGAGTAACATTTTTTTGGAGGAGACGGGCCTGAGATGCTTACCTGGGGCTAAAAATTCTAGTACCGGCCCTGGATGCTGATCACAGATTTTTTTTGCTATAGGTATCGGTTTATGGGATAGAATACCTATAGTGTTCTTGTGGGGAAGGATAACTCACATGCAATTTGGTTCATTCCCATTTTTTCGTACTTCGTAGTTTGAAACCCTATTACTTTAATGCTCTGGTGTCTATTTTTTATCGCGGGCATCTAGTTCCTAAATTGTTTACAAATAAAATTAACACATGGTAGGTATTTCTCTTACCCAAAGATGAATTTGACATAATTTTTTTTGTGACTGATTTTTTTTATTAATCGACCAAACCAAATACTCGGTACAACGGCCGAATAGTGGATAATAACTAAGTTCTCGATGCACCTCTGTAGTATATCTGTAATTTTTTTTATCGATTTGCCTTTTGTTTTTATTAATTTTATTTTTCTTTGTTTCAGGTTATTAATGAATTTAAGAAATAGTCACAATAGTTTTAACGTAAGGGTAAAGTTATCGCGTACCTACAGAATTATTTTTTTAATTGTATCTAATTAATTAAACACAAATGTCATTAATGATTAATTTATTGTTATTTTATAAACAATCTCGCGGTGAATCTAGTATGTTTTTAAAATATTAAATGAAACAATTTATTCATTACAATAAATTAAGAATAGTTATTTTCGATACGTGTGCGTGAAGTGAGGTATTCTAGTAGGCTTAAATTGAGGCACGAGCTAAGGGACTGACTCATACACAACGAGATCTCGTTGTGTATGTGTCAGTCCCTTTAGCGAGTGTCTCAATTTAAGCCTACTAGATATCTTACTTTAAGCGGACATATCGAACATAATTTTTTATAACGACTGCTTCTAAAGTTTAATAGAGAGAAAAAAAATATGAAAACGGAAAATTCGCTCTTCGAGTCCTTAAAACTTTACAATTACAGACAAAGTTACGATTTAACTTATTTTTATTTAAGTTATTAACTTCTGTATAAATCATTAAAAACATGACGCTCTCATGATGTGGACTTTGTAGGCGCGTTACTATATTTATTATACTAACACATCGATCGATAGCCAGTAAATAGTGCTTGTATTGTACAAAGTGCGAAAATTTCGAATTTATAAGATGTAGAGATTGTACTTTTACGCACGCTTTGGACTTTCACATACGGTGACTGTATTTTTACGCACACTTACTAAAATATGTCTGTCCACGCCCGCCTCACAGTGCTCGAATATTGAACTTTAGAAGCAGGAGTCATAAAAAAAAGTTTATGTGGTACTTTTATGCAGCTAAAACATACTAAAAAGTATGGGCAACTATGTATTATTTAGATATTTAATTATATTCAGTTTAAACTAGTTTTAATTTATATAAAAAAATAAAGGAATTTACCAAGAATTGAATTTTATTGTTTACTAGCGGCCCCGGGTGCTAGAAATTTCCCATGTGCAATACACTACTCACTCGCTTCGTTTGTTCGCTTGAATATTATAATTACATTACTCACTCGCTTCGTTCGTTCGCTCGCTCGAATATTAATAATACATTACTCACTCGCTTCGCTCGAATATTATTATTAATACATTACTCACTCGCTTGGCTTGTTCGCTCGAATATTATTAATACATTACTCACTCGCTTCGTTCGTTCGCTCGAATTTTATTAATACATCATTGCTCACCTACGTTATATAAGGAACTCCAGTGCAAAATTTCATGCTTCTAACTTCAAAAATGACGAACTTCCATACAAATTTTCATCCCCTATTTAACCTTCTCAGGAGTTGAATTTAGAAAAATTCTTTCTTAGTAGGTGCCTACGTCACAAAAGGAACCTACTGTCCAAATTTCAAGTTTATATCTTCAATCGAAAAAAAACTATGTTCGAGTGGCCATATTTCGGTCAATGTTTAACCCAAAAAATTGTTCGACACAGCATTTTAAAGGAAATTTTGTCTAATTTTTTTTCTATAAAGCAATTGCCTATAATACCTATCTCTGACCCAAAAAAAGTTATAGGCAAAAAATCAAAAAAAAAAATCAAAAAAAAACGAAATTTTGGCTTTTTTTCTTTTTGTTTCAACATTTTTGGCATAAAAAAATGTTTTAAATTTTTTAAAATAAGCCATTAAATTTGATGATTGAAAAAGAAAGGATCAATTCTCTACAAAAAGTTTTATATAAAGTATATCGAAATTTTGTTTCGTTTGCGAGATATATTGAAAAAACTGAAAAGGGTGCATTTTCACCCCTATCTCCAATTTCCACCCTCTAATTTAATAGTACCCCGCAGTTTTCTCTCCTTAAATGACCCATTGACCGATTCGTGCAATAAAAACCCTTAGTTCCTTATTGCCCTGCTTTTTAGAACATAATCAGCCTAATAGGATTATTCTTTCTAGTACTGTAATACATACCCTTACATTATAGCTATTACAATATTATACTTCGAACCTGAAAATAAAAATTACCACATATTATAAAAATTATTGTAACAAAACTGTTTTGAATTTGGCGGAATAAAATTATTTATTTCAATAATCAAAATATGTAAACGACAATATACAATAATTTATTAACAATGAAAAGTCAATTTCAATATACAACACTATTTACACAATCGGTATTTCTCAAACAAAGTGAAACCAGCACAATATTTATTTGAACTGTACGCGTTGTCCGTTGTTCGTTGCTGTTGACTGCTGTACTTATATAGCGGTTCAGTCCGACCCCCCCATGCTCGTCGCGCTTTCTGGAATATTTTCATGTCTTCGCGTATCTGCCACGCCTACACTGCATTGTCATTTGTTTCCAGAAGCATCGATTGTCGCCATAGGCGTATCATCTGGGTTTTTCTTGTTACACTGCCCCCCTCTTAGATCTGCCCTGTCCCAGGGCAGATTCTTAGCCCGGAAGAAAGGGTCATGCCGATAGCGGCAACCTTTCACCCCGGCGACACGTTCCGTTGCGGTAGAACTAGCAGTCCACGCCCTTTTCTGTATTCGTTTGGCGTTCCGTTCTTAGACTGCACCCCAGGATGTCCACTCCAGTGCCGTTGAAAATGACCTCCAACATGCTCCGCACGACCCTCCAGTCCAACTGGTCGAGCCCACAACCCAGCTTCAGGATTGCCAGTTTCTTAACACCGTCAGCGACTAGGTTGGCCTTCAACTCCATTATGGTGTTCCACAAACTAGCGTAGGTGGGCTTCTGATGGAACAGTTGCTTCGTCACCAGGTAGTAAATGAAGCGATGTTGATCCGGCAGTCGTAGTACCCTTCCGACCCGGGGCCCCTGCCTCCAGAGCTCTCCTCGGTGGCCGAATCGTCGACAGAACTCAGCCTCCGAACATTCGAAGGTCTCGGGAGACGCAGTGAGCAAGCGAATACTCGCGAAGGACACCAAAAAGATCACGCCCTTCCTCCGTCGTCACGCCGTAAGGGCCTTTCTGGCCCCGGAGAATTCGGCCATAAAATCTTCGAAAGCAGGCCCTTTTCCGCCAGAGTAGTTCGGCTGATGGTAATTCTGGCCTCCCCTTGTTCCACGTCTTCGTCGCCCCCTTCGTAGGGCGCGAGTCGGTTGGAGTGTACCACATTGGGCTTTCCCCTCGGTGGCCTACGTATGCGGTAGACGACATCATTTATCCGCTTCACTATTTGGTACGGGCCCTCCCAGTTCCGTTGTAACTTTGGTGAAAGGCCACGGCGTCTGCACGGGTCGTAGAGCCAAACTCTAAATTTCCTGGCTTGAACCCGCCCGCCTGTGCTTTCACGTCGTAACGGTTCTTTATCCGGTCGCTGGCCAGTTGGCTATTCTTGCGGACCCGCTGGTGTATGTCGTCCAGTTTTCGCCTCAGCTTGGCGACGTACGTGTCTCCAGCTTCCTCCTGGTCCGACGGTGGGCACCCGAACTCCAGGTCACAGGGCAACCGCAGCTCACGCCCCAACATTACGCTGGCCGGTGTTTGATCGGTTGTTTCGTGAATCGATGCACGATACGCCATTAGGAACAGGTGCAAGTACTGGTCCCAGTCTCGCTGGTGGTCGGACACCACCTTCGCCAGATACTTTCCCATCGTCCGGTTCATGCGTTCCACCATCCCGTCAGACTGCGGATGCAAAGGCGTGGTTCGCGTCTTACGGATTCCCAGCAGGCGACAGACGTCTCTGAAGAGGGCGGATTCAAAGTTACGGCCCTGGTCCGAATGCAGTTCCAATGGCACTCCGAAACGACTAAAAACTCCTTGACCAGGACTTCAGTAACCGTCGCAGCTTCTTGGTTTGGGAGTGCATAGGCCTCCACCCATTTGGTGAAATAGTCCATCGCCACTAAGATATATTTATTTCCTGCGTCGCTATCAGGGAATGGTCCAGCCACGTCAATGGCCACCCTCATCGGACTTCCGACATTGAACTGTCTTATCGGTGCTCTTCGTTTCCCCCGGGGTCCATTACCGGCGGCACACAGTCTGCACTTTCGGCACCATTCGCGGACGTCGTCTTTACAGTTGACCCAGTAGAACCGTTCTCTGACTCTTTCTAGGGTCTTCTTTACGCCAAAGTGACCACCCGAGGTCTCGTCGTGGAGGCGTTGTAACACCTCCGACACTCGGCTCTTTGGCACTACAAGCTGGTGCCTCACAGTCGTGCCGTCCTCGCTTTCTAACTTCCGCTTCAGAAGACCGTTCTCTGCCGTCAGGGAGTCCCACTGGGCCCAGTATGTCTTCAGTGCCCTATTTAACGGACTAACGTCCTCTCAGCCCGGTCTTTCTCCACTGCGCTTCCATCTCAGCACCAGCTTCAATTCCGGGTCCGCCTCTTGTTCCCGCTGAACTTCATCGGACAACCAATCGTCGTTCACCACAGTGGTTCTTGCAATGTGGCATGTCTTCTCCTCCAGGCGAGAACAGTGTTGACAGTCTTCCGGGCAGGGTCTTCGGGAAAGGGCATCGGCGTTACGATGACTAACGCCCGCACGGTGCTCCGTGTCATAGTCGTATCCCTGCAACCGCTCCATCCATCTGGCGACCTGTCCTTCGGGGTTTCGAAATTGTAAGAGCCACTTCATTGCGGCATGGTCCGTTCTCAACAAGAAATTCCGCCCGTACAAGTACTTATGAAAGTGCTCCACTGACTTAACCACCGCCCACAATTCTTTCCTGGTCGCGCAGTAGTTTCGTTCCGCCTTCGACAGCACCTTGCTAAAGTAGCCAATGACCCTCTCGTGCCCGACTTGAATTTGAGAGAGCACGCCACCAATAGCCAGGTTGCTTGCATCCGTGTCCAAGATGAAGTTCCCGTCCGTGCGCGGGTAGCTCAGAATCGGCGCTGACACCAAAGCACGTTTCAGTTGCTGGAACGCTTCCTCACACTCGCCGCTCCAGATGTACTCACGCCCGTCTTCTGTCAGCCTTGTTAAAGGCTTCGCAATGTTTGCAAAGCCCGAGACGAACCGACGATAGTAGGTGCATAATCCAAGGAAGCTTCAAACCTGGTGCTTGTTCTTCGGCGTCGGCCACTCCTGCACCGTTCGAATCTTCTCCGGGTCGGCCTCTATTCCGTCACGAGAGACGACGTGTTCGAGATATTGTACCTTCGTCCGAAACAGGTGGCACTTCTTGGGACTTAGCTTCAGATTCGCGCCTCGCAGTCTTCGGAACACTTCTTCCAAGTTACTCAAGTGTTCGCCAAATGTCCGACCGACAATAAATACAAGCAGGTCTTCCACGAGAGTCCCCGCAAAATGGACTCCATCAGGCGCTCGAAGGTAGCCGGTGCGTTACACAACCCGATGGGCATAACCGTGAACTGCTACAACCCCGTACCAATCGTGAACGCAGTCTTTTCGCGGTCTTGCGGTTCCAGCTCGACCTGCAAGTAGCCGCTCTTCAGATCCAGGGTCGAAAACCACCGAGAACCCGACAGCGTATCCAATGTATTGTCGATACGGAGAAGGGGGTAGCTGTCCTTCTTCGTCACGTCGTTGAGGCGTCGATAGTCCACACAGAATCGCGTTGACCCGTCTCTCTTGCCAACCCGAACCACCGATGATGCCCACGGGCTGCTTGATGGCTCGATGACTCCTTGTTTTTCCATGTCAGCGACAATTATCTCGGCTTCTTCCCGTCCCGCCAGTGGAAGTTGTCTTGGGTGTTGTCGCACCGGCCTAGCATATCCTGTGTCGATCCTATGTCACACTGCGTTGGTCCGCCCTTTCTGCCCGTCGTCAAGTGCGAATACATCCGAATATTGGTGGATCAACTTTCGCACCTCTTTCGACTGCGCCTCGCCCAGATCTTCACACGAGCCGACAACTATCTTCGCCAACTTCTTGACGTCGCCCCCGTGTGTTCTCCACCCATCTCGAGATTCTGGGGAACTGTACGCATTGTACCAACAGGGTACTCTTCTTCAGGGTCACCGGTTCCCTGTTGATGTTCATCACTCGCACCGGTACCGATTCTCCGACCCTAACCAGTGCCTTTCCCACCAGTACACCGCTACGGACCTTATTGTCGCATACTGGTTCAATCGCTCGCATGCACCCTGCCCGGAGGTCTCCATCCAGGCTGGCCCGCATGATCACCTCGCTCCGTGCTGGTAAGGTCACATCTTCCTTCAGCCAGACTCTTGCCACTGAGTCCTCCATGAGGTGCAAGGGAAGCTCTTCGTCATCGATTCTAAGGACACCCTCCTTCAGGTCCAACGCGAAACCGAACTTTCGTAAGAGATCCATCCCCAAGATGAAATTGTCGGAGATGTCAGCCACCAGTACTTCGTGATCGAGCTTCTTGCTTCCGACGCTGATGGTCATCATTGCCGATTCGTGCGTCAAAATCCGGTCACCTGTAGCCGTCCGTAGTTGCACCTTCGCCGGCGACAGCTTCGTCGATTTTCGCACTACATCAGGACGTATAATTGATCTCATGGCGCCCGTGTCGACCAGCAACGGAATATTCTGCCCAGCGACGTACCCATCGACAAATATACTGGCTGTGCGGTCCTTAGGTGACACCACCTGAATGGTTGCCTCCGGGGCACTCCTTTTCCAGGTCGACGTCTGCCCCTTCCCGTCGACCTTTTTTAGTTTTCCGGCTGCTGTTGTTTGCCGGCTTTAGGGCAGTTGCGTCATATGTGCCCTCGCTCGCCACAGTCCCAACAACGGGGTTCACGCGTTACGCCCGAAGCATTTTTCCAGCGCTCCTTCTCCCTGAGAATTCTTCGTACCAGCTCCTCTAGTTGGTCCCCGGTCTCCTCTTCTACGACTTGAACGCGCCCACTGCCTCGCGATGCGTGCTTGACGGCTTCGAATTCCAGGGCGTGGGCAAGCGCATCATCGATAGTTCTTGGTCGCGCCAACCTCAAGCCCTGCTGTGTTTCGCCATCCCTCAGTCCGTCTATGAAAGTCTGCACCGCCAGTTGTTCGAGGAAGGAGTCGGGCGCTGTCGGGAAAGCCAACCGTATTAGTCGGTCTGTAATGGGTAGCGGGTCTTTGAATGGACCTTGGGCCAAGCTTTTAAAAGGAGGCGGGTTATTTTTAATATTTGGTCATAGAAGGAATCTGAAAAATATAATCTTGAGGTATAAAACAACAATAATAAAAATATACCATTTCTTACCAATTTTAACCAATTTTTATTCACTAATTTAAACAAATATTTATTCCTTACACAAATCACTTATCTTTAATTACTAACCTTACTATATCTACTGTATTTTAACAACAAAACATTCACTGATTACTTTCTTTCTGATTATCAACTGACTTTCAACGTACTGACGTCTGTGACAGTCGGGGGCAGTCAGCCCCCGACTTTCGTCGGTCGGACTAACCGTCTGAGTGCAAATTGATTAGCTTGTAACCATTAACTCAACTCAACTGGCCTCCAACTGGCCTTTAACTCCTCAACTGGCCTTAACTGCCCTCCACTGGCCTCAACTGGCTTCCCTGGCCTCAACTGGCCTACCTGGCCTCCCTGGCCTCAACTGCCTCTCTAACTGGCCTTAACTGCCTTAACTTCTCTAACTGGCCTCAACTGGCCTCAACTCTCTCCAACTGGCTTCGCGATCAATCATTCAACCTTCTTTTATCAGTTCGCAACCAAGGTCTTTGGACTGCGAAAGTCTTGTGTCAAACGTGGACATTGGACTTCCGCCGTCAGGTTGAACCTTGATCACACGCGAATTAAATAGCCGGAAGCTATTTGTTTTAAAAAAAATGATTTATTAAATTTAAGTTTATTATAATTAAGATTACAATTTGTTTTATTTTATAATTATTGTGATTACAGTTTATTTCTTAATTTTATAACTTGTGAAGATACTTTCTTTGAAGTATGTTATTTTATTATTTGTTTTAATATAACTTTAATATTTGTTATTTTATGTATTGACAGATTAATTATGAATATGTGTCAAATACATTTACACATATACAAAGTACCAGGTGTACGGATAATTAATTGTAACGTTTCATTGTCTGAAACCCTTTTTATAACTTCTGAATACATAAGGAGATGAGAGGGGTCATCACTATCTTCCTGGTATTCATATTATCTTTATTTTATGTGTGGGAGTTATATATGCAATATTACATCTCCCAACCTTAGAAGATTTTGTCCCAAAATCTCTTATTTATATATTTTGATATATTTTGATATATTTTATTTTTTTTATTCTTGAACATTTTCTGTTATTCTTGTTGAAAGAACAGCATTTAATTTGCTTTTAAATTTTTGTAAGGATTTTTTCTTGTCATTTCTTCTATAAATATAGATAGCAATGATACAAATTATTGAAAAAATTATATACACATATGTAGGAATATATGAATATTTGTGAAATGATTCCCAGTAGCTTAAATCCAAAATTTGGAACTTTTTCTAATTCCGTAATTTTCTCATGAAGATATCTCAAATCAAAATTGTTTAGCTTTATTTGTTTAGTTACAATAGATTTTTGATCTATTATATTAGGCAAAATTAATTCTTTCTTGAATTTCTGTGTTAAAAAATAGGTAATGGCATTTATTGTCATATAACAATTTATAGGTAAATCAATAAGTGATTTATGTTTAATTACAGGTAAAATTAGTGGACAATTTGATTTTACAACAATAGGTTCTACAGGTAGAGCCAGATAATGTCTTTCGTCTAAACTTTGAATTATAGATTCTTTATGATTTGAAATAACTTTAACAAGTTCTGTTTTCTTATGACTAAGTACATTAAAAATACAATCGTTGCTTTCCATTAAGTTTAGGTTGTTACAAATATGAACAGAGCCGTATTTATTACACTCTTAATTTATATACCATCCATTATTTTGTCCAGCTATGTAAAAAGGGTGAATTATATCTAGCATAAAATTTTCATTATTAGGTATAGCTATAAGGTGGTATAATTCATATATTTCTGTACTAACAAGTGGTATAGTAATTATGAAATTAATAGTAGTATTTTTAATAAAAATCTGAACTGAACTTAATTCGTAATAATAAATTAACTCATCAATTGGAAAAGGTAATGAATCTGGCCCGTAAAGACTTACAGTTTTTTCAAGTATTTCTTTGAATTAAAATGGTTTGACAATAGATGTATGCAAAAATTTAGATCGGCCAAATGTAAAAGCTGTTTCCATTTCGCTTAACAGGTGATATAATTGATCTAACTGATTTTTAACATTTTGTAAAAATTCTCTTTTGAAATAATCACTTTCTATATCGTTAATTAGTTTAGCTAATTTGATTTGATTTTGAGATAAATTTTTCATTATCAGTTCAAATTCTTTTACAATATTTAAATTTAAAGACATTTTTGTTTGCAACTGAGTGTTTAATTTATCTTGATTTTCTTTTAGTAACTTAATTTGTGAATCGTAAAATTCGGCATCGTTCGAATCTAGATTACCGGAAATAAATTTTATTACGGTTCCTAGTCCATTAATTAGTCCTCTTTTTGGTCTACTAGTGTCAGGTTTCATTAATATATTACTATATTTCTGTTGTGTAACTTTCATGTATGTAAAAATGTTATTGATTTCGTTTTGATAGTTGTTTACAGTTACAGGTTTATTTGTTAAGTGTAGAGTTTGATCGGTTTCTTTTAAAAAGATTTGTAATTTTTTCTCAAGATTATTAAGTATGTATGCTATGTTTTCTAAGTCGAAATAATGAATAAATGAGTGAGTTTTTTCTTGTATTCCGGTAGTACCGAGTGAAAATGGTAACACGCCTGGGTTATCTTCTATATCGATGACTCTAATGTTTTTAGATGCATTATTGTCCCGAGGTAGAAGGCTGATTAATATCCTGAAATTTTAGGGGTCTTTTTAGCTGTTTTTTATGATAAGAACCTTTTTGAGTGTCAACTTTATTTCCTAAATCTCTGGTTACCTTCTTTTGTGTAGCTATAGGCATTTGTTTTTGTCGTGTGGACCTTAATAAATATGCATTTTGGTTAGGTTGAAAAACAGGTGGATTTTGTTTGTTTTGATTTAATTTTTCTATTTCATGTGTTTTTTTGTTAGTTACCTTTTCGTGTACTGATTTGTATAAATCTGTGGTGAGTTTTCTGTGTTGGTTAGTGTAATCTTCATAGTATTTCTGATAGAAATCTAATTCGAATATGTCACGTGTCCATATAGTAATTCGATCGGTTTATACTTAGTGGTTGAATGTATTGCGTTATTATATGCTAATAAAGCATAAATCATTTGCTTGTTGGGAGGCAGATGTGACTGAGTATCATTTACAATTCTAAGATGTTCGATAAGAGTACTATGTAACCGTTCAATCATGCCGTTGCTTTGCGCATGTCTAAAAGTTGTAAAATGAAACTTAATTTTATGTGTATTACAAAACTCTTTGAATAGTGTGTTATTAAATTCATTATCTGCAATGATAGTACACGGAGTAGAGAATAATGAACAATGTTGGATCAAATTTTCAACTGCTTCAGCAGAATTATGCGTTTTTACAGGATAGGCATTAGAAAATTTTGAAAAAGTATCTATTATGGTTAAAAATTTAAAATTTCTGTATTGAAAATAATCAATATGAACGATTTCAAATGGTTTCGTAGGATAAGGTGGGTTGTCCAATTTTGGGTCCATGGGATTTCTCTCGTACTTACATTTTTGACATAATTCGCAATTATTTATAAATTTTTCGATTTTTTCTAGATTTTTTTCTTTTTCTACAAAATATATTCCAAATGTTTGCTTCGGTGCAAGATATTGTTTGAAAAGATCTAAAATATCGTTTTCGAACTTTTCATTTGAAATTCTACAATTAATACGTTTTTTTGTGTGTCCGTGTAAATAACTAATTTGGGGTTTACTGACTTTTATTGGTGTAAAGTTTATGATAATTTGTTTGGCATAAAAATTAATGGGTTTTTTATCATTAATAGGGATTTCAAAAATCGGATTCTCTAAATCTGAATGTATTGTACTACAGTTATCTATGTCTTGTCTTTGAATGTTTTGCCTTTCAGCTAGGGGCTGATTGTCAGTTTCTGAGTCGATCGAGCTTGAAGAGTTATTTTGTCTTTCAGCTAATGGTCGGTTATCAGTTTCTGACTCGATTGAACTTTTATTGCCGCCATTTAAGGTGTTTAAAATTTCGTCTACTTCTTCATTTTGAAGTTCAGGCAGAGTTTCGGGTGGATTAGGGATGAGTGAAAGAACGTCAATAACATCGGGGTCGGTAACTAAAATATTAGTTTCGATTGGATTGGGGATTCGAGAAAGAGCATCTGCGTTGCTATTTATTTTACCTTTTTTGTAAGTAATTTGGTAATCGTACTCAAGTAATTTGAGTCGCCAACGAACAAGTTTACTATTCGGTTCTTTGAGGTTAAATAAATATTGTAACGGCTTATGGTCTGTTACAAGAGTAAATTTTCTACCAAAAACATACGGGCGAAACTTTTGTGTGGCCCAAACTATTGCCAAAAGTTCTTTTTCTGTTGTAGAATAATTTTTCTCATGCTCATTTAATGTACGTGATATATACGCTATTGGCTTATCAGAGTTTATAGTGCCTTGAGATAAAATTGCACCTATTGCATAATTCGAAGCATCGGTTGTAATAATAAAAGGTTTTGAAAAATCTGGATACTGTAAAAGTGGGTCGTTAGTTAAAATATTTTTACAGATTTCAAAACAATTAAGAAATTCTGGACTATGTACGACTTTAGTGTTTTTCTTTAATAAGCTAGTAAATGGTTTTGTTAATTTAGCAAAATATTTAATAAACTTTCTATAATATCCGAAGAGTCCTAAAAATGCTCTAATATCTTTTTGGGATTTGGGTAAAGGATAATTTTGTATGACTTTTAATTTTTCTGGATTGGGTTTTATACCTTCTGGAGTTATTAATGACCAAGAAATTGAACTTCTTTACATAAAAATTCAGATTTATCTAATCGTACTTTCATATTAGCATCGTGTATAGACGATTAAATATTTGAGAAAGATCTATTAAATGTTGATCTAATGAGGCTGAAAAAATTATTATATCATCCATAAAAACACAGCAGATATTTTGCAATCCGCGTAAAATATCGTCCATGACACGTTGAAATGTCGCTGGTCCATTTTTTAAACCAAACGGCATACGTACGTATTCGTAATGTCCTTGATCTGTGCTGAAAGCGGGTTTTAAGTATGTCTTTTTCAGATAATTCTATTTGATGAAAACCTTGTGTAAGGTCAAGTGTTGTAAAATATTGACATCTACCTAAACGGTCTAATATATCCTCAATGTTAGGAAGTGGGTGTTTGTCATCGATTGTTTTTTCATTAAGTTTTCTAAAGTCTATAACTAGTCTCCATTTTTGTGTTTTAGTAGCGTCAAGTTTCTTTGGTACTATCCAAATTGGACTGGACCAGGGAGAAAAGGAAGGGCATATAATTCCTTGTTCTAGTAATTTTGAAATTTGTTTTTGTACCTCAAATTTATGAATATGTGGGTATCTGTAAGATTTTGTGTGAATGGGAATTTCGTCGGATGTGTTAATTTGGTGTTTGATTTTATTTGAGAAGGATAAATCTTGTCCTTCTTGGTGAAAAACTGAATAATATTGTTGACAAACGTTTAAAAGTTTGGTTTGTTCTTCTGAATTAAGATGATCTAGTCTAAGAAGTGAACGTAATTGTTCTCTATTTTTGTTTTTTTCTGATTTAGTTTTAATTAAATAATTTTCTTGTGAAAAAGGATATGCTTTTATAGGGTGGATCATTTTGAATTCCGCTGGTTCATCAGAATAATTAGTAATTTCGAAAGTGGCTATGCCATTTTGGGCAATACTAATACATTTTGGAATTTTTAATGATTTACAAGACTGTTCGTTAACAAAAATTTCTCCTTGTTCTACGTCAGTGGGAAGGTGAACTATTTTACTACTTTTGGGTGGTATTACATCTCTGAAAATAACATCGTGATTCGTTTTCAATAATTTTATTGGGAGTTTAATTTTTTCATTGAAAAGTAACATATTTTTAAAGTCTAATGTGAGATTAAATTGTTTAATTATATTTATTCCGATAAGAACATCGTATGTTTTGTGAAATTCAAATACGTGAAAATTCATATTATTTTTACTATTAAATTCTATAAAACTAGGAATGTTTATTGTACCAAGTGTTTTTTCAATGCCGCCAATGCCTTTTACTTGTCGAGGGTTTAATTTAATAGGTATATGGTTATAGTATTTCTTAACAATATTAGGATTTATAAAGCTTGTTGTAGAAGCAGTATCTAAAAGTATTTTAATTCTAGGTTCATTTATATCTATATAAGGTAATTGATTGATTTTTTCTGTGAAAGTAAGTATTTCGGTTATGGAATCTCGACTGAGTCTTCCAGAACTTCGTCTAAAAAATATACCTGTTCATCTTCCACGTATTCATTTTCGTATTCTGTTTCAGGGGTATATTCAAAATTTGTCTGATCGTTTGTGTTATCGTTTGATTCTATGTTGTATGTTTCTTGCATATTTGTATACATTGGAGATCTGTATTGTCTAAAATTTTTAGTGTTATGACTAACGCCTGACATTGGTGTTGGTGTATATAGCGGTTGTCTTTGTTGTTGAGGTGCAAACCTATTTTGTTGTTGTGTATTATTTTGTTGAGGTTTAACTTGTGCATTATATGTAGGTCTATATGTTTTATTTGCGTTATTGGATTTTTGTGGGAATGACAGTTGCGGTTTTATATTGTTCTGTTGTATGTTTGGTTTCTGGAAAGGTTTGTTTTGGAAGTTTGGTTTTTGTTGTGCGTTAAAAGGTTGTGTTTTTAAAAAACTAGGAGGATAATGTCCTATATTTGAGCTTTGTTGTGTCATGATAGCTCTGACTTCCGATAATGAGTTTGGTTTTTGATTTCTTAAATAATTTGCCATTGGCTCTCTCGTATATTTTAAAATAGTTGCGATAGTTAACTCTGTGTAATCAAGTTTTTGAATATTACGAGTGTTTTCATCTGCTTGGTTTAATTTATATTTTGATGTAAAATTTCTAAAAGTGACTCTAATTCATTAAGATAATCGAGATATGCTTGATTAAACTTTTGTTTTGTATTTAAAATTCGGAAAAGCAATTCTGTTTTGTCTCTTTTGTCGCCAAAGTTTTCAACTAAAATTTCTTGTAGTTGTTCGACACTAGAAATTGTATTTAAACGTACGCATGTTGCTGCACGTCCAGTTAATTTAGACATCAAGCCATGAAAAACTAGTTTCAAGTGCAGCTGTTGAGCTGCTGTCTCTGAGATGAAAGATGCTTCGGATCCCTGATCCAGTAGAGCTCTCAACTGGACGCGACGACCATCTTCAGATTCTACTATGACAAGAGCAGTAGCCAGCAACACTGCTGTATGTCTTGTGAACGAACCTTGTATCATATGTGATGCTGTTCGAGCTTGATTTGCATTTGGTTGAGAATTGACATCCGCAGCTGTTGAGGCTGTAGACGTAGCAGTTGATACAGTAGGTGCCCTGGCACCACGATGTAATAAAGTGTGATGTTTACCTTGACATGTTAGACATCTCTTTGTTGAAATGCATTCCGAGACTGAATGTCCAGTGCGGAGACAATTAAAACAGACAGCGCTTCGTGAAGCTATCTCTTGACGCTGTGCCTGAGGATTTTGACGAAAAACTGGACAATACGTAAGTATGTGTTTATCTAGACAACACGGACACTTCCGTGTGCTGTTTGAAGCTTGATTGGAATTATCAGGTTGCGGTGCTGTCACGTGATGTGTATTGCAGTTTTGATGTGAGGAACTATTTTGACCAAATCTACGAGATTGTGTGCTTGGCGGTTTTGAGATACTAGGCCAGTGCGACAACACCCAAGACGACTTCCACTGGCGAGACGGGAAGAAGTCGAGACAATTGTCGCTGACATGGAAAAACAAGGAGTCATCGAGCCATCAAGCAGTCCGTGGGTGTCACCGGTGGTTCTGGTCGGCAAGAAAGACGGGTCAACGCGGATCTGTGTGGACTATCGACGCCTCAACGACGTGACGAAGAAGGATAGCTACCCCCTTCCCCGTATCGACGACACATTGGATACGCTGTCGGGTTCTCGGTGGTTTTCGACCCTGGATCTGAAGAGCGGCTACTGGCAGGTCGAGCTGGAACCGCAAGACCGCGAAAAGACTGCGTTCACAATTGGCACGGGGTTGTGGCAGTTCACGGTTATGTCCTTCGGGTTGTGTAACGCGCCGGCTACCTTCGAGCGCCTGATGGATTCCATTTTGCGGGGACTCTCGTGGAAGACCTGCTTGGTGTACCTCGATGACGTAATTGTGGTCGGTCGTACATTAGGCGAACACTTGAGGAACTTGGAAGAAGTGTTCCGAAGACTGCGAGGCGCGAACCTGAAGCTAAGTCCCAAGAAGTGTCACCTGTTTCAGACGAAGGTACAATATCTCGGACACGTCGTCTCCCGTGACGGAATAGAGGTCGACCCGGAAAAGATTCGAGCGGTGCAGGAGTGGCCGACGCCGAAGGACAAGCACCAGGTTCGAAGCTTCCTTGGATTATGCACCTACTATCGTCGGTTCGTCTCGGGATTTGCAAACATTGCGAAGCCATTAACAAGGCTGGCAGAAGACGGGCGTGAGTACATCTGGAGCGGCGAGTGTGAGGAAGCGTTCCAGCAACTGAAACGTGCTTTGGTGTCAGCGCCGATTCTGAGCTACCCGCGCACGGACGGGAACTTCATCTTGGACACGGATGCAAGCAACCTGGCTATTGGTGGCGTGCTCTCTCAAATTCAAGACGGGCACGAGAGGGTCATTGGCTACTTTAGCAAGGTGCTGTCGAAGGCGGAACGAAACTACTGCGCGACCAGGAAAGAATTGTTGGCGGTGGTTAAGTCAGTGGAGCACTTTTATAAGTACTTGTACGGGCGGAAGTTCCTGTTGAGAACGGACCATGCCGAATTGAAGTGGCTCTTACAATTTCGAAACCCCGAAGGACAGGTCGCCAGATGGATAGAGCGGTTGCAGGGATATGACTACTATACGGAGTATCGTGCGGGCGCTAGTCATCGTAACGCCGATGCCCTTTCCCGAAGACCCTGCCCGGAAGACTGTCAACACTGTTCTCGCCTGGATGAGAAGACCTGCCACATCGCAAGAACCACTGTGGTGAACGACGATTGGTTGCCCGATGAAGTTCGGCGGGAACAAGAGGCGGACCCAGAATCGAAGATTGTGCTGAGATGGAAGCGCAGCGGAGAAAGACCGGCCTGGGAGGACGTTAGTCCGTTGAATAGAGCACTGAAGACATACTGGGCCCAGTGGGACTCCCTGACGGCAGAGGACGGTCTTCTGAAACGGAAGCTAGAAAGCGAAGACGGCACGACTGTGAGGCACCAGCTTGTAGTGCCAAAGAGCCGAGTGTCGGAGGTGTTACAACGCCTCCACGACGGGACCTCGGGTGGCCACTTTGGCGTAAAGAAGACCCTAGAAAGAGTCAGAGAACGGTTCTACTGGGTCAACTGTAAAGACGACGTCCGCGAATGGTGCCGAAAGTGCCGAAAGTGCAAATTGTGTGGCGATGGACTATTTCACCAAATGGGTGGAGGCCTATGCGCTCCCAAACCAAGAAGCTGCGCGGTTGCTGAAGTCCTGGTCAAGGAGTTCTTTAGTCGTTTCGGAGTTCCATTGGAGCTGCATTCGGACCAGGGCCGTAACTTTAAATCCGCCCTCTTCGGAGACGTCTGTTGCCTGTTGGGAATCCGTAAGACGCGAACCACGCCTTTGCATCCGCAGTCTGACGGGATGGTGGAACGCATGAACCGGACGATGGGAAAGTATCGTGGCGAAGGTGGTGTCCGACCACCAGCGAGACTGGGACCAGTACTTGCACCTGTACCTAATGGCGATCGTGCATCGGTTCACGAAACCATCGATCAAACACCGGCCAGCGTAATGTTGGGGCGCGAGCTGCGGTTGCCCTGCGATCTAGAGTTCGGGTGCCCACCGTCGAACCAGGAGGAAACTGGAGACACGTACGTCGCCAAGCTGAGGCGAAAACTGGACGACATCCACCAGCGGGTCCGCAAGAATAGCCACCTGGCCAGCGACCGGATGAAGAACCGTTACGACGTGAAAGCACAGAAGGGCGGGCGTACATTTCGCCAGCAGGACGCTTTAAGAATTTAACAAAACTGAATAGGTCAAAAATTTGTACCAAATTTGTACTAATTTGTACCGACAAAAAAAAATTTGTACCTCAAAAAAACATAGGCGTACGGAGGCATTATAGGTGCGTCCGGCTTGCGAAACGTTTCGCTGGCCGGACGCACCCCCCAAAAAATGAATTTTTTTAAAAATATTTACACAGTTGTATTTGAAATAATTTGTACTAATTTGTACCGAGCAAAAATAAAACCTCACCTGCAAAAACATAGGCGTACAAGTCAATTATAATATGCGATTCTGGATAACCAAAGAATTAACATACGCGACATCCCTAAAATTAAGATAAATTCTGTAAATTAAATACAGAATAATTTGTACTGGCCATGACCTTTCTAATTTCGGTTACAAAAAATTTGTACTTTTAAAAACATAGGCGTAGTCAATAAATAAATATTTGAAAACACTGCTAAATGTTAGATGTTCGTGGATTCATAATAATTTATAAAAATTAAATTAAATTAATTACAGAATAATTTTTGCCGGATATGAGATTTATAATTCCGGTTACAAAAAATTTGTACTTTTTAAAACATAGACGTACCTACTCAGTAAATATTTGAAAACACTGCTAAATTTTGGATGCTCGTGGAACATTGATAATTTAAAAAAATAAATTAAATTAATTACAGAATAATTTCTACGGGATATGACATTTCTAATTCCGCTTACAAAAAATTTGTACTTTTAAAAACATAGGCGTACTCAGTAAATATTTGGAAACACTGCTAAATTTTGGATGCTCGTGGAACATTGATAATTTAAAAAAATTATTTTAAATTAATTACAGAATAATTTGTACGGAATATGAGATTTCTAATTCCGGTTACAAAAAATTTGTAGTTTTGAAAACATAGGCGTACTCAGTAAATATTTGGAAACACTGCTAAATTTTAGATGTTCGTGGAACATTGATAATTTAAAAAAATTAAATTAAATTAATGACAGAATAATGTGTACGGGATATGAGATTTCTAATTCCGGTTACAAAAAATTTGTACTTTTAAAAACATAGGCGTACTCAGTAAATATTTGGAAACACTGCTAAATTTTAGATGTTCGTGGAACCCTAATAATTTAATAAAATTAAATTAAATTAATTACAGAAAAATTTATACGGGATATGATATTTCTAATTCCGGTTTCAAAAAATTTGTACTTTTAAAAACATAGGCGTACTCAGGAAATATTTGGAAACACTGCTAAATTTTGGATGCTCGTGGAACATTGATAATTTAAAAAAAATATTTTAAATTAATTACAGAATAATTTGTACGGAATATGAGATTTCTAATTCCGGTTGCAAAAAATTTGTAGTTTTGAAAACATAGGCGTACTCAGTAAATATTTGGAAACACTGCTAAATTTTAGATGTTCGTGGAACATTGATAATTTAAAAAAATTAAATTAAATTAATGACAGAATCATTTGTACGGGATATGATATTTCTAATTCCGGTTACAAAAAATTTGTACCTTTAGTAACATATAGGTGTAATCAGAAAATATTAAGAATAAACGATTAAGGAAAAAAATTTCAAAAATCGAGATAAATAGTTTTAATTAAATATTAATTTTAATTCAAAAATATATAGCATTTTTTATAAAGTTACAATGGAGTGTTATGAAATAAAACAAATCATTAAAGATTCAATAAAGAATCATTTTTCGAACGCTACACGGCACTTTAAAACAGAACTTTTGAAGTAAGTAATTAATAATAGGTGCGTTTGGTATCAAGGGGTAGTTAAAAAGTGTAAACACTTTTGGCACTATTACGTTTGTTATACAAAAGTGTAAAATAACTAACTTGTTTGTTATTTCAGTGTGGGACTAAAAGTTTAACAACTATTAGTCCCGGCTCTTGAGCAGGTGCACGTAGTGTAGTGTAGGTCACGTGATATATGTCTGAATTGACAATCACTTTGACAGATTTGATACTTTTTTCGTACTCTGTTTTTTATATTTTTTGTCTCTTAAAAATGAATGAGCTTCAAAATGTAATAGTACAAGACAAATATGGCAGTGAGTTTAACATTTTTACGACCAAAAAAACAGTAAAAACTAGAAATAATGAACTCAGTCAATCTGTCATTTACTTATTTTGTAATGCGCATGTACAATCTACTCAGAATGTACATTAGCCCGTTTGTTGTAAGTTATAACTTTACATTTCTGTCTTGAGTTTTAAACTCATTTGGTGAACAGTTATTTATTTTTTCTGAATTTAATCAGTGCGCGACTAGCTCATGCGGCGCTGGGACGTGAGTCCACGGTTCACCATTTGAATTGATGTTATATAAAAATGCCCCAGATTGGGCTTAAAAATCCGACCACCGACCACTCAATACCAAAATATTTTGTCTTTTAAAAAAATCCACCACCTACCACTCGACACGTAAACAAACACAAAAAGTTTCGTAAATTGCTAAATAACCGTACACTCAAAAACATGAGCCGTTAATTTTGTAAACCTCAATTTAAACGGTAACTTAAACGGTAACTTAAACGGTAACTTAAAGACAATACAGGGAAATACACTAAACCTGTGGATAATAAAATCACTTGGAAACTACCTTCAGTATCCAGACTTAAACCGACTAAAAAGTTGGAAAGGGCGCCAGGACAACTGGACACACACGTACTCACAGGTCGTCCGAACCTGTGGAAATAAGCCATAAAATATCCACAAGGCCTAAAAGCCGTGGACTACTGAGACTAGTATTAAGGAAGATTTCTTCCGGATCAAAATCCAGAAACAATATCCGGGAAGTAAACCCAGCCAGAACCAGCAGTCCAAAAGTAAACGTAAAACATACACAACAAAAAAACATACAACGTAGATCGATCACGGAACGCTAAAAAGAAAATACTAAAATCAAAACGTTAGCTCAAAGAGAACGGTATTGCCAAAAAACAAAACACTAAAATCGGGACGACACATCATTATATTCGACAATCGTAACAGGGCGTAATGCGACATAGCAATTAGTTCACACTTAAACATAATAGATAAAAAGTTTGAGAACGGGAGATCTCTTAACAAAAGATTCACAAATCGAAACACAAAATAGGCAAGCTTTAATTATTTTTGTTGACGCCACTAAATCAATACGTTAAATTTTCGGTAATTAAACAATAAATCGGTACCAAAAAAAACATAAAAACACGGAGGAAATATCAGTACGTTAAACCATAAATCGGTACATTATATTTCGAGACGTGAAAATAAAGCCTGGACAAAACCAGAATTCGAGACGGATACGTTACATAAGCTTATTATCAACGCAACTCTATTGAAATTAACCATCACTTGGCGAAACGATAAATTAGGTAATAATCCTTCCTTATTCCTTGCAACAATCCTTCCTAAACTAATTAGTTAGCGAAGTACCTAACACGTCCACAGCAACGAACCAAAATCCAGGAAAGCAGCGGTTTATAATCGGGAATTTTGGTTAGATAGGTTAGGAATTAGATTCACTGCACAGTAAAAACTGTATGTTATCGACAATTGTCAATCCCTTACCACAGCCAAGAAAAATTCACTCCACTCCAGGAATTATTAGAAATTGGTAGTTCATTCCAAGTTCGCCAAAAATAACATTAAAAATGCCTGGTCAGTTGTTATCCAAAATCATTCATTTAGACGCTGTCTCAATAGCTCCATCACCTAGCTATCATCTCTCCGTTCTGTCCACGTACCAAAGTCTACACAATTATACAGTCGATTTGTTCGCAGCACGATTTGCGTTCTCCCTTACACACACAATAAAAATAGTACGTATCTCACTAACACATGGGAAATCTAGGACAAGCGCTTGTCACAGGCGGCGTTCAAACAGTCCGTACACTTCGTCGCTGATGTCATGTTCAAAACTCGCAAACCATGGATTCAACTTGCCATCAAAAGTTACAATGTTAAAATTTTAAAATTGAATTTTTAACCACGGGCTTGAAAATAATTTTTATCTGGGGTCCACGGAAGGCAATGTATACTAACCACTTTCGAATTCCTTAACTGTATTCATCATTGGTTTTTAACAAAACTAATTGACGTAAATGATGCATAAATTCAAATCTTAATAAAAACAAAAGTTATACTAGCGGTTACCTGCGTATTAACCCTGTTATAAAGTGTACATTTAGTTTACACTTTTGGTAAACTTTTTACACTTTTCAGTGAAAAATTATCTACACCACACTACACTACACCTTAATACCAAAGGCACCTATTTAATAAAGTAATTTATTTAGCAATGCTATTAAAAATACAAAAGAGAAAACAAAAGTCAAATTTAATTTTTTTAAATTATTAGGAATCCACGAACATCTAAAATTTAGCAGTGTTTTCAAATATTTACTGAGTACGCCTATGTCTTTAAAAGTACAAATTTTTGTAACGGGAATTGGAAATCTCGTATCTCGTAGAAATTATTCTGTAATTAAATTAATTTAATTTTTTTAAATTATCAATTTTCCACAAGCATCCAAAATTTAGCAGTGTTTTCAAATATTTACTGAGTACGCCTATGTCTTTAAAAGTACAAATTTTTTGTAACGGGAATTGGAAATCTCGTATCTCGTACAAATTATTCTGTAATTAAATTAATTTAATTTTTTTAAATTATCAATTTTCCACAAGCATCCAAAATTTAGCAGTGTTTCCAAATATTTACTGAGTACGCCTATGTTTTTAAAAGTACAAATTTTTTGTAATCGGAATTAGAAATCTCATATCCAGTACAAATTTTTCTGTAATTAATTTAATTTAATTTTTTTAAATTATTAGGAATCCACGAACATCTAAAATTTTGCAGTGTTTTCAAATATTTACTGAGTACGCCTATGTTTTTAAAAGTACAAATTTTTGTAACCGGAATTAAAAATCTCATATCTCGTACAAATTATTCTGTAATTAATTTAATTCAATTTTTTTAAATAATCAGTGTGCCACTAGCATCCAAAATTTAGCAGTGTTTCCAAATATTTACTGAGTACGCCTATGTCTTTAAAAGTACAAATTTTTTGTAACGGGAATTGGAAATCTCGTATCTCGTACAAATTATTCTGTAATTAATTTAATTTAATTTTTTTAAATTATCAATTTTCCACGAATATCCAAAATTTAGCAGTGTTTCTAAATATTTACTGAGTACGCCCATGTTTTAAAAGTACAAATTTTTTGTAACCAGAATTAAAAATCTCATATCCCGTACAAATTATTCTGTAATTAATTTAAGTTATTTTTTTTTAATTATCAATGTTCCGCGAGCATCCAAAATTTAGCAGTGTTTCTAAATATTTACTGAGTACGCCTATGTTTTTAAAAGTACAAATTTTTTGTAACCGGAATTAGAAATATCACATCCCGTACAAATTATTCTATAATTAATTTAATTTAATTTTTTTAAATTATCAATGTTCCACGAGCATCCAAAATTTAGCACTGTTTCCAAATATTTACTGAGTACGCCTATGTTTTTAAAAGTACAAATTTTTTGTAAGCGGAATTAGAAATCTCATATCCCGTACAAATTATTCTGTAATTAATTTAATATATTTTTTTTAAATTATCAATGTTCCACGAGCATCCAAAATTTAGCAGTGTTTTCAAATATTTACTGAGTACGCCTATGTTTTTAAAAGTACAAATTTTTTGTAACCGTTATTAGAAATCCCATATCCCGTACAAATTATTCTGTAATTAATTTAATATAATTTTTTTAAATTATCAATTTTCCACGAGCATCCAAAATTTAGTAGTGTTTCCAAATATTTACTAAGTACGCCTATGTTTTTAAAAGTACAAATTTTTTGTAACCGGAATTAGAAATCTCGTATACCATACAAATTATTCTGTAATTAATTTAATTTAGTTTTTTTAAATTATCAATCTTCCACGAGCATCCAAAATTTAGCAGTGTTTTCAAATAATTACTAAGTACGCCTATGTTTTTAAAAGTACAAATTTTTTGTAACCGTTATTAGAAATCTCATATCCCGTACAAATTATTCTGTAATTAATTTTATTTTATTTTATTAAATGATTAGGGTTCCACGAACATCAAACATTTAGCAGTGTTTTCAAATATTTACTGAGTACTCCTATGTTTTTAAAAGTACAAATTTTTTGTAACCGGAATTAGAAATCTCATATCCCGTACAAATTAATCTGTAATTAATTTAATTTAATTTTTTTAAATTATTGTGATTCCACAAGCATCTAACATTTAGCAGTGTTTTCAAATATTTATTGACTACGCCTATGTTTTTAAAAGTACAAATTTTTTGTAACCGAAATTAGAAAGCTCATGACCAGTACAAATTATTCTGTATTTAATTTGCAGAACGATCTTAATATTAGTGATGTCGTGTATGTTAATTCTTTGGTTATCCAGAATCGCATATTATAATTGACTTGTACGCCTATGTTTTTGCGGGTGAAGTTTTATTTTTGCTCGGTACAAATTAGTACAAATTATTTCAAATACGGCTGTGTAAATATTTTTAAAAAAATTCATTTTTTGGGGGGTGCGTCCGGCCAGCGAAACGTTTCGCCAGCCGGACGCACCAATAATGTCTCCGTACGCCTATGTTTTTTTGAGGTACAAATTTTTTTTGTCGGTACAAATTAGTACAAACTTGGTACAAATTTTTGACTTATTCAGTTTTGCTAAATTCTTAAAGCGTCCGGCTGGCGAAATGTACGCGAAGGTCGGGTTCCAGCCAGGAAAATTAGTTTGACTGTACAACCCGTGCAGGCGTCGTGGCCTCTCACTAAAGTTACAACGGAGCTGGGAGGGCCCGTACCAAGTATTGAAGCGGATAAATGATGTCGTCTACCGCATTCGTAAGCTGCCGAGGGGAAATCTTAAGGTGGTACACTCCAACCGACTCGCGCCCTATGAAGGGGGCGACGACGCAGACGTGGAGCAAGGGGAAACCAAAATTACCATCGGCCGGACTACTCTAGCGGAAAAGCGGCCTGCTTTCGAAGATTTTATGGCCGAATTCTCCGGGGCCAGAAAGGCCCGTTACGGCGTGACAACGGAGGAAGGGTGTGATCTTTTTGGTGTCCCTCGCGAGTATTCGCTTGCTTACTGCGTCTACCGAGACCTTCGAATGTCCGGAGGCATAGCGGCTGTGTTCTGTCGAGGATTCGTCCACCGAGAGAGCTCTGGAGGCAGGGGCCCCGGGTCGGAAGGGTACTACGACTGCCGGATCAACATCGCTTCATTTACTACCTAGTGACGAAGGAACTGTTCCATCAGAAGCCCACCTACGCTAGTTTGTGGAACACCCTAATGGAGTTGGAGGCCAACCTACTCACTGACGGTGTTAAGAAGCTGGCAATCCCGAAGCTGGGTTGTGGGCTCGACCAGTAGGACTGGAGGGTCGTGCGGAGCATGTTGGAGGTCATTTTCAACGGCACTGGAGTGGACATCCTGGTGTGCAGTCTAAGACCGGAAAGCCAAACGCATACAGAAAAGGGCGTGGACTGCTACTTCTACCGCAACGGAACGTGTCGCCGGGGTGAAGGTTGCCACTATCGGCATGACCCTTTCTTCCGGGCTAAGAACCAGCCCTGGGACAGGGCAGATCTAAGAGGGGAGCAGTGTAACAAGGAAACCCCAGAGATACGCCACTGGCAACAATCGTTGTTTCTAGAATGGATAACAATGTATAGGCGTGGCATTATACCGAAGACGCCAGCAATCACTAGAAACATCTGGAAAGGTGTACGAACGCGGTAAGGGTCGGGCTGCTGTCACTATATAAATACAGCAGTCACCAGAAACGAGGAAGGAACAACGTGTGTATGGAAAATAAATCTGTGCTATCAAAGTGGTTTTACTTTGTTTAAGAAATACTGATTGTGTAAACAGTATTGTAATTGACTTGTCATTGTTAATAAATTATTGCATATTGTTGTTCACATTTTTAATTATTGAAATAAATAGTTTCATTCCGCCAAATTCAAAACAGTTTTGTTACAATATTTTTATTTGACTTGCAAAAAAATTTTTTTTTAATAAATCGGCTTTATTTTGCGTTTTCCAAACGATTTACACTAAGAAATTCAACTTTGAAGCATTTTTGCACCGTTAAATGAGGTTCAATAATAAAATCTTATTTCGAAGTTATTTACTGAAAATTACGTTTAAATACGGTAAAAACTTGATTTTAACGTTTGACATGTAAATTTGCATTGAAAAAAACTCGTATTAATATATAAATTTTTAAAACTTAGAAAAATTTTTAAAAATAATTTTTAAAATTATTAAATTTTTAAAGACTTAAAACATCCTAAAACGTTAAAAAAATCATGTTAAAAATTTTATAAAAATGTTTATAATTTAAAAATCTTAAAAAATCATTTTTAAATTTAATAATTTTATTTAAAACGTTGAAAAAATCATGTTAAAAATTTTAATAATTTTAAAAAATCATTTTTAAAATTAGAATTTTTATTTTACTTGCAAAAAATTTTTTTTTATCAAATCGGCTTTATTTTGCGTTTTCCAATCTATTACGCTAAGAAATTCAACCCTGAAGCACTTTTTCACCGTTAAATGAGGTTCAATAATAAAATCTTTTTTCGAAGTTATATACAGCAAATTACGTTTAAATACGGAAAAAAAATGGTTTTGACATGTAAATTGGCATTGAAATAACTGGAATTGATATATAAATTTTAATAACTTAGCAAAAATTTAAAAAAATGATTTTAAAAATTTAAAAATTTTTACAGTCTTAAAACATCCTAAAACGTTGAAAAAATCAGGTTGAAAATTTTAAAAATTTTAATTTTAAAAAATCATTTTTAAAATTAAAATTTTTATTTTACTCGCAAAAATTTTTTTTTGCTTAGATCGGCTTTATTTTGCATTTTTCAATCGATTTACACTAAGAAATTCAACTTTAAAGCATTTTTTCACCGTAAAATTAGGTTCAATATTAAAATCTTTTTTCGAAGTTATTTACAGCAAATTACGTTTAAGACGGAAAAAAAATGATTTTGACATCTAAATTGGCATTGAAAAAACTCGAATCGATATATGAATTTTTAAACCTTAGAAAACATTTTAAAAAATAATTTTAAAAATTTAAAATTTTTTAAAAAGTCTTAAAACATCTTAAAACGTTGAGAAAATCATCTTAAAAATTTAAAATTTTTTTATGAATATTTAAGACAAAAAAATTTTTAAAAAAATTTTAAAAGTTTAAAATTTTTTAAAAAGTCTTAAAACATCTTAAAAAATAATTTTAAAAATTTCAAATTTTTTAAAAAGTTTTAAAACATCCTAAAACGTTGAGAAAATCATGTTAAAAATTTTAGTAATTTTAAAATTTTAAATAACCAGTTTTAAAATTAAAATTTTTATTTGACTTGCAAAAATTTTTTCTTTTTATTAAATCGGCTTTATTTTGCATTTTCCAATCGATTTACACTAAGAAATTTAACTTTGAAGCATTTTTCTCCGTTTGAGGTTCAATAATAAAATCTTTTTTCGAAGGTATTTACAGCAAATTACGTTTAAATACGGAAAAAAAATGGATTTGACATGTAAATTGGCTTTGAAAAAAATCGATTTGATATATGAATTTTTAAAACTTAGAAAAAAATTTAAAAAATAATAATAATCATATTAAAAATTTTAATAATTTTAAAATTTTAAAAAATCAGTTTTACAATTAAAATTTTTATTTGACTTGCAAAAAATTTTTTTTTAATAAATCGTCTTTATTTTGCATTTTCCAATCGATTTACACTAAGAAATTCAACTTTAAAGCATTTTTTCACCGTTTAATGAGGTTCAATAATAAAATCTTTTTTCGAAGTTATTTACAGCAAATTACGTTTAAATACGGAAAAAAAATGGTTTTGACATGTAAATTGGCATTGAAAAAACTCGATTTGATACATGAATTTTTAAAACTTAGAAAAAATTTTAAAAAATAATTTTAAAAATTTGAAATTTTTTTAAAAGTCTTAAAACATCTTAAAACGTTGAGAAAATCATGTTAAGAATTTTAAAATTTTTTATGAATTTTTTAGTCAGAAAAATTTTTAAAAAATAATTTTAAAAATTTAAATTTTTTTAAAAAGTCTTAAAACATTTTAAAACGTTGAGAAAATCACGTTAAAAATTTTAATAATTTTAAAATTTTAAAAAATCCGTTTTAAAATTAAAATTTTTATTTGACTTGCAAAAAATTTTTTTTTTAATAAATCGGCTTTATTTTGCATTTTCCAATCGATTTACACTAAGAAATTCAACTTGAAAGCATTTTTTCACCTCTAAATGAGGTTCAATAATAAAATCTTTTCAAGAAGTTATTTACAGAAAATTACGTTTAAATACGGAAAAAAAATGGTTTTTTAGTTTTACATGTAAATTGGCATTGAAAAAATTCGAAATGATATATGAATTTTTAAAACTTAGAAAAAATTTTAAGAAATAATTTTAAAAATGTACAAATTTTTACAGTCTTAAAACATCCTAAAACATTGAAAAAATCATGGTAAAATTTTAATAATTTTAAAAATGCATTTTTAAAATTAGAATTTTTATTTTACTTGCAAAAAATTCTTTTTTTATTAAATCGGCTTTATTTTGCATTTTCCAATCGATTTACACTAAGAAATTCAACTTTGAAGCATTTTTTCGCCGTTAAATGAGGTTCAATAATAAAATCTTTTTTCGAAGTTATTTACAGCAAATTACGTTTAAATACGGAAAAAAAATGGTTTTGACATGTAAATTGGCATTGAAAAAACTCGATTTGATATATGAATTTTTAAAACTTAGAAAAAATTTTAAAAAATAATTTTAAAAATTTAAAATTTTTTAAAAAGTCTTAAAACATCTTAAAACGTTGAGAAAATCATGTTAAAAATTTTAAAATTTTTTATGAATTTTTAAAACAGAAAAATTCTTAAAAAATAATTTTAAAAATTTAAATTTTTTTAAAAAGTTTTAAAACATCCTAAAACGTTGAGAAAATCATGTTAAAAATTTTAAAATTTTTTATAAATATTTAAGACTTAGAAAAATTTTTAAAAAATAATTTTAAAAATTTAAAATTTTTTAAAAAGTCTTAAAACATCCTAAAACGTTAAGAAAATCATGTTAAAAATTTTTATAATTTTAAAATTTTAAAAAATCAGTTTTAAAATTAAAATTTTTATTTGACTTGCAAAAAATTTTTTTTATAAATCGGCTCTTTATTTTGCATTTTTCGATCGATTTACACTAAGAAATTCAACTTTGAAGCATTTTTTCACCTCCAGTCACTACGCCGGAGGAGGTTCAGTCAAAGCTGGAACGAGCGCATCGTAAGGTGAAGGCTCTCTTCGACCTCAAGCAACCAGCTGGACATAGCCTCCACGTTGGTCAGCTCGTGGTGCAGCGTCTTCACCGAATCGTTCCACAAGGCGGACAGGAGGCGCAGAAATTCGTCCCGGCTTGGAGCACGCCTAGGCGGATCGTTCGGTTCACCACTCCTTTATCCTGTATTGTTGCCAGCGACGACGATCCAACCACGCAGTACAGGACTCACGTTAGTCAATTGAAGCGCTTTATTAGAAGAGAAGAAGCCGCTGTCGCGCATCATCTCACCGGGGGATACTGCAACAATATTAAATTATAATTTTTTTGTATTTTAAAGAATTAACATGCAATATTTCGATTCTGTTTTAATCCCCTGTAAGACTGCAACTTATTCACAGTTCTCTGATAAGTGACAGCCTTATATAATTTTGTATAGCAAATGATATAATGCTTATAACTATTCGCTTCTTGATGGCTGTGTAGTTTCAGCTAGGCAGTCGCGTTTCTCCTGTCGATCCTAAAACCAATTAAAAATGTTCTTAATATATTTTAATAGATTCATTTTTACGAATCTCCTTATCATATTAATCTACCTTTATTTTGAAACAAATTTCGTTAGTTTTTAGCTTTCATTTCATTAACTTCAATTAAGCATTATTTTGTTTTATTTGTGATTGTTTATTTAAATATACTTACCCTTTTGGGGTTAAATTGTTTATTTTGTTGTTTTTTTCCTGGAATAATAATAGCTAATTTTCTTGGTTGAGTAAACGTATTATTTTACGGGCCCAGCAACTCTTAATTTTAAATTCCACCCGTTTACTGAACCTCTACTGGCCTCAACGTTACAAAATAATTTTAAAAATTTAAAAATTTTTACAGTCTTAAAACAACCCAAAACGTTGAAAAAATCATGTGTAAAAATTTTAAAAATTTTAATAATTTTAAAAAATCATTTTTAAAATTAGAATTTTTATTTTACTTGCAAAAAATTTTTTTTTATTAAATCGGCTTTATTTTGCATTTTCCAATCGATTTACACTAAGAAATTCAACTTTGAAGCATTTTTTCACCTTTAAATGAGGTTCAATAATAAAATCTTTTTTCGAAGTTATTTACAGCAAATTACGTTTAAATACGGAAAAAAAATGGTTTTCACGTTTGACATGTAAATTGGCATTGAAAAAACTCGAATTGATATATAAATTTTTAAAACTTAGAAAAAATTTTAAAAAATTATTTTAAAAATTTTAAAATTTTTACAGTCTTAAAACATCCCAAAACGTTGAAAAAATCATGTTAAAAATTTTAAAAATTTTAAGAATTTTAAAAAATCATTTTTAAAATTAGAATTTTTATTTTACTTGCAAAAATTTTTTTTTTTAAATGGGCTTTCTTTTGCATTTTCCAGTTGATTTACACTAAGAAATTAACTTTGAAGCATTTTTTCTCCGTTAAATGAGGTTCAATAATAAAATATTTTTTCGAAGTTATTTACAGCAAATTACGTTTAAATACGGAAAAAAATGGTTTTGACATGTAAATTGGCATTGAAAAAATTCGATTTGATATATGAATTTTTAATACTTAGAAAAAAGGTTGAAGTAGAAAAACTATAATTTTATTAATAATTATATCTTTTTTTAGAGCTTCTTCTTCTTTATTTTTATATTCTTATAGACAACATGGGGAATTTTATTCTGGGATATTTAGATTCTCTAAAAATTTTGTTAGAGAATATTTAATTTTGTTTTTACATTGATTACCATTAAATATTTATTTGTAAAAAGAGATTTATTTTTATTAATTTATTTAAATAGTTTAAGAAAAATATTAATTTGTGGAATTAATGATATTTAATTTATGGAAATTGAATTTTAAAATTTTATTTTTTTTTTCTTTAACTATTTTTTTTAAGTCTTCTATATTTATATAATGCTAATGTTATTTTTTTTTGAATGGGAGATTTTTAGTTTTAATAGAGTATCAGTAGTTTTTTTACTTTTAATAGATTGAATATCTTTATTATTTATAAGATTTGTTTTATTTATTTCTTCTATAGTTATATTATATAGTGAGGATTATATAAAAGGAGATAAAAATTATATTCGATTTATTTATTTAGTTTTATTATTTATTTTTTCTATAATAATAATAATTTTGAGACCAAATTTAATTTCTATTCTTTTAGGATGGGATGGTTTAGGGTTAGTATCTTATTGTTTAGTAATTTATTATCAAAATAATAAGTCTTATAATGCAGGTATACTTACTATTTTATCAAATCGAATTGGAGATGTATGTTTATTATTAGGAATTGCTTGAATGTTAAATTATGGAAGTTGAAATTTTATGTTTTATATTGATAATTTTTTAAATATATTAGAAAGAAAAATTATTATTGTAATAATAATTTTGGCTGGTATAACAAAAAGAGCTCAAATTCCTTTTTCTGCTTGGTTACCTGCTGCTATAGCAGCTCCTACTCCTGTATCTGCTTTAGTACATTATTCTACTTTAGTAACTGCTGGAGTTTATTTGTTAATTCGATTTTATGATTTATTAGTAAATTTTTATGTTATAAAAATTTTATTATTATTAAGTTGTTTAACTATATTTATATCAGGAATTGGAGCTAATTTTGAGTTTGATTTAAAAAAAATTATTGCTTTATCTACTTTAAGACAACTTGGGCTTATAATTATAGTATTAAGTATAGGGTATAAAAAATTAGCTTTTTTTCATTTATTAACACATGCTATATTTAAAGCTTTACTATTTTTATGCGCGGGAATAATTATTCATTGTTTTATAAATTTTTAAGATATTCGTTATATAGGGGAATTGGTTAATTATTTACCTTTAACTATTTTATGTATAAATATTTCTAGAATATCTTTATGTGGGTTACCATGTTTAGCTGGATTTTATTCTAAGGATTTAATTTTAGAAATATCTTCTATATCTGAGATTAATTTTTTGATATATTTTTTATATTATTTTTCTTCGGGGTTGACCGTTAGATATAGAGTTCGTTTAATTTATTATACAATAATAAAAAATAGAGTTTTTATTTCTTTAAATAATTTAAATGAGGAAAGTATTAATATATTAAAAGGTAAAATAGGTTTAATTTTTTTGGCTATTATAAGAGGGAGTTTATTAAATTGATTATTATTTTCAAATTTTTATGAAATTATTTTGCCAAAAATAATAAAGTTATTAATTTTATTAATTATTATTATAGGTATATACATAGGGTATGAATGTTCTAAGTTTAGGTTTAATTTTCAAAATTTTTCAAAAATTTTATTTTATTACTTTATTGGGAGAATATGATTTATACCAGTAATTTTTTCTTATAGTTTAAGTAAAATTATTTTAAGTAATAGTATGTATATATATATATATATTATAGCAATTGCTTTTTCTCCTAAAGAAACCGAATTTAATCGGTTGCGCGGCTAGCTACCGACGGCGCGGGGTCATGGGTCGGAGAACAAAAATTATTTCTAGCGATACGATCGCTCTTGTTTTTATGAAAGCAGCCCTAAAATTTTCGTACAGGAAAAGCCCTTAATGGGCAATAAAAAAACCCAACCACCTACCACTCGACACTTAGGACAACACAAAAATTTGAACGCACAAAATAAATCGTGCGTCAAGATAATTTAGTTTAAATTTAAAGTCACCTCTACACTCCGTATCACCTAACCAGAGACGGACCTCGATGGCAAATTAATTAGTGGGCCAGATACCGACCGAGAGATCGAAGGGCGCCAGAACTTATAGGGCCACACTGCGTAAGCCTCAGGTCGTCCAAACTGAGACGCGAGAGTGGTCACAGTTAGGGATAATTCGAAAAGGATAACCACGTTGGCCAAAAGAGATCCGAAAAATATTCCGGAACAGAGTCCAGAATCACAATCACAGTTATATTAAATCCCAGGCCTAACGCTGTTACTTCTTTAGCAAGATAAACAGAAAAAAATCAGAGGTGATTTCAATGGCCAAAACCACACGATAACTTAACATAAAATACTAACAAAACAATAGATTCCGAACACAATATCGGGACACACGGTATTCGAGATACAAAAAAATAATTAAGAAAGAGACGGTAAAATTTAAATCTAGGAGTAATATTTTTTAATTTCTAAGACAAAATGTAACGTAATATTATACATATAAATAACCTACTATTTCCCCTGATAACATAATAGTTACGCTGATGATAACTGACCCACCCCCTCGCCCTTTCTATGGGAAACGTTATGTAATATTTGAACGCTCTCTAGGGTATCGAATGGCAAAAAGCGCATTCACATCCGACCAGTAGTTCTCGAGATTATCGGATTCAATCCAATTTGCACCCGGGAAAAACGGGCCGGACGTTTATCTATACATCCCTAGAACTACTGAGCTGATTCTAAAAATTCTTTCACTAATAAAAAGCTACACTATCCCTGAGTGATATAGGCTATATTTTATTTTGATATTTCTCGCGGATGGGGGGATAATTCTTGTGGGATAGTAACAAAACGTAGCTCTGCAATTCTTTTGCATTTTAGCGTATTCGCGGAATCCTATAACGAATATTATAAGCACCACCAGTCCGACTTCGCTTCGCAGGGGGAAAATTTCTCGCGGAGGGGGATAATAAATCAAAAATTCTTAGCACCCGCGCGAAGCCGGACGGGACCGCTAGTTATTGATAATAGACCTAAAAATTCTTCAAGAAATAAGCTATCAAATCGGCTAGTCCCGTTATCTTAAAACTACTCAAAACCGCACACTGCCGTCCATCTTATTAGTATAAAAGTTACGCTAATTTACATGTAAGTGCCATTCTCAAGACGTAGAAAGACCATTTAATTATTTACCTATTGCAGAAACTACGAATCATAGTGACAATAAATTAATTAAAAAACGGTGTTCAGAGTTGATATGGCAAAAAATACTGCTAATGGAGATTAAAATAAAATATCACAATAGACTAGCATAAGTTCCGTGCATTCATATTACAGGGATTGTAAATTCGTACACCGTGCCGCTCCGACACAACACTGAATTCTTTGCTATACTAACCAGCACGGTGAGATAGACATATACTAGAAAGAGACGCCAACTGCTTGCGTTGTTGTCGGCTTAAAGGGACGCCATTATAACTGATTCGTGTAACTTAAGGTATACGCATCGAGTATACTGTAGTCGATGGTGGCGCCTCTCAAGGAGGTACCATGAACTAAAAATATTCAATATTTTTCAGACTGTCATCATTTTTACGTCCACCTAAAATTTAGTTTTAAGGATCTAGAGGGGGAGGGGTATCAGAAAAACTAGTCAAACAATTTGGCGTCCGTATACGGACGTCAAATGCACATGGACGTCAGATTAAATGTAAATTCATAATATGTGGACGTCAAAAAGATATTAATCAATATATATATATATATATATATTATAGGGGGCTAATTTTAGTCGTAGTTAGGGGGGCAATTAGCCCTCTGGCACATGCAGTAAATAGCGGCATTATAAAAAAAAAAAATATTTGAAAATTTTATTCACGTAAAAAGTTCCACATAAATACGCGGGTACCGCTAGTATAAAATATTTCGCAAAGATAAATAATGTCAAGGTCGCTAAAGAAATTGGATTTTAAAATTATTTCGTGCCGAGCCAAATTTGGTATGGTGATTCTTTATATAATGAACGGTAGGAAAATGACCGTCGGCTGCGTAGATGGTGGGGGAGCGGAAGTCAGTTTCGCCCTAGAACGTGCCGTGTCGGTGGATGGTTTGCACAAGAAACGTCACGATGTGTTCATTTTGAAATATTGTCAAGGTTAACATTCCAAGGACTTAGTAGAGTGATGCTGGAATTATTATACTGGTCCATCTTACGCTGGCCAACTGCGTATGATATAATATTGCAATGTCAGGAAAAAGTGTTATATCAATGTGAACATTGTCGTATTGAAAAATGATTAATAAAGATTATTGTGAGTTGGCTTTTGAATGTGGAAAGACGTGTTTTATTTTCTCCTTATACCTAACAATTCAGAAGTGGGATTATTACTCAAAAACGTCCATAGATAAAGTGGAAGTATTTTGCATAGGAAAGAACCCGAAACAATGAAACAAGTGCGACAACTTGTCGGGTTGTCTGGTTATATTCGTTTTGGTGAAAAACTATTCGGGTATTGTTGAACCAGTTTGGTCGTCGTGATTTATGTACATTTTGCGAAATTAAGAAATGTTAATAAGACGTGGTGACTGGTTACGAACTTATGTAATGTAGAAGTACTACGCCGCAGGTTCCGCCGTCAATCTTAATGGCGACGCGTATTAAATTTC
Source organism: Mongoloraphidia duomilia (assembly GCA_039654895.1). Classification (NCBI taxonomy): domain Eukaryota; kingdom Metazoa; phylum Arthropoda; class Insecta; order Raphidioptera; family Raphidiidae; genus Mongoloraphidia; species Mongoloraphidia duomilia. Next base: position 36,034 of record CM077527.1, on the reverse strand, counting down.
GGCTGTTTGATAATTTGATCCTGATAACAGTGCAAAAAGTTTGTCAACGTGATGTGATTACGTTTGAGTCTAAAAATTGAATTTTTGTGGTGACTGATGAATTTATGTAATGATGAATTTTTGCGTCATTGTCACGATGAAAAATTAAATATTATAATTATGTACCTATGTGGTATTGACGATTTTCTTACGTTGCGTTAATGTTTAATGATAAACGGGATAACGATGTAAACGATAAAGATAAATAGGAAAATGTAGTGAGAAAATTATAAAGATACGTGGTAAAAGATGGCAATTGATGCTAAATTCTTATACAGTTATGGTGATTTATAAAATGAGTATTGTAATGAACATGTAGATGTTGAATTTAATGTATGTGTTGTTTTCATTGAAAAAAATGAAATAGTGTAAAGGGTAAAGTTCAGTTTACTAAGGCTGGTGTTCCAGTGTGATCTTAAAATAAATTTAAAGTGATAAAAATTGAAAGTTAAATATTTTTGGAATTGTGAGACGTTATGTAGAGAGATATCAAAAAGTAATGAATACAGTGTGTATTTGAAGTTTTGATGGTCGTGAAAAGCGTCGACGTCTTGAAAAAGTGAATGAATGAATTGTGGATTATAGACGCTCGACAACAGAGTCTTGAAAAAGTGTTGCTTTTAACCGAAGTTATATATTAACGTAATAACATTGATGTTCAATTAAAATTGTTGTTGGAAATTATACACTCGCAGTATGAAGAGATGTGATCGCAATTGGATGGACTGGTTGAAAATGTTGAAATTGCGTGTGATGTGCTCAGACTGTCCGGTGTCGGATACTGTCATTCAGTGCAGTAAATAAGATGTGAAATCACGCATGATTATTGTGTCAGGAAAGGACGAGCGATGTATTAATATGTCGGTTGATAAAGTGTTAAAAATCTTGAACGATTTTTCAGTACAAATTTGACTTGGTTACGTCATGGAATGAAAGATATAATAATTGATCGATTATCTGAAAGTTCTTAGTAATGATTACTAACTGAAATTCTGTATGATTGAGATTGTTGACCGAAATTGAGAGTACTTCAGTGGGTTACTTGGTTTATGGCCTGACAAAGCTCAGACAACAGTTGTTATAATAATCTATAACAGACTGTTGGATTGATTTTCTATAGTAGTTGACTTTCATGGATCAGGGATGTGTAAAGTTGAAAGAATTCTTTTATAGAGTTTCACTCTAATGTTGACGAGTAGGCAGCCGATATAAATGGCGCATTTATACAAGCTGTCTATAAACGTGTTATGACCTTGAAGTACAATTTAATGTTTCATACAGTCAATAATGTTACAGTGTGTCCGTAAATGTTGTTCCGCATTATGTTGTATACTAAATGCGAAGATCATGATATGTATGTGATGCTTACAGCGTGTCCGTAAACTTAGTTCCGCATTATGTTGCGTACTAAATGCGAAGATTATGGTGTGTCCGTAATAGGGTTGAAAGGAGACCTATGTTGTTGGTTGAAATGAGACCATTGTATTATTAGAGTTGAGAGAAATGTATGTTGGTAATGGTTTTAAAGTAACCATGTCGTTGGCAACGGCTTAAAGGTGTCGTGTCATGAATGTATGTGTACACTGTACAGTGGTTTGGAAATGTCCTGTTGAGTTATGATAGACTGAATAATCAACTAATTACGATGATAAAATGTGTAATTTGAACTATGAATACTCATATGAGTTTTATGACAGGAATATGTTTGTAAAGAAATGATATTTCTTTAATTACCGCTTTATCGCTTTTACGTAAGAGATAGATTGAGATTACGTAATTTTAGAATTTTATAGAGAATAGTCAGTATACTAGTTTTAGTCTAGAAGTGATACAGAAAGAACTTTAAATGTCGTTTCTTTTGTTCACAGGTGAGTTATTTGTATATAATGTAAATAATAATTCTTGAAAGATAATAAATAAAAAAATCTTTTGTTCACAGAGAAACAATTTCTAGTTTATTTCTGAAAATCCTTAATAATTAATATAAACGTCTTATAAAACGACATTTTGGAGGTCAAACAAAAGAAATGGATAAACTCCAGTTTGAATTTACGATAATAGCAGGAAAAGATGAAAAGTCGAACATTTTAATAATAACCTCAATTTCCACAGAAAAAGGAAAAAGTTATGTATTACCAGAGGAATGGCAATGGGTGATTCATCATAAAGAAGTACAAAAAACTAGCAATTTTAATAAAGTAAAAAATAGCTTAAAAAAAGACATCAAACCAGAAAAATCTGGATATCAATGACTGAAGAGTTAAAGAAAATTTACATAGATGAAGATGGAAATATACAATTTGCAGAGCAATACTTAGAGGAAATAGAAATGAACAAACAGTCCGAACAAAAAGATAATTTGAATAAAATCTTAGAAAAGCTAGTAGAGAGCACACAAAAGAAAGAAGGTCACCAGAATTTACAACACATTGCTGAAAAATTTATGATTGAAAAATTCACAAGTAAAAATTCAAATGCTAAACAATGGATGGAAACTTTTGAAAAAGAGTGTACACGGTTTGAGATAGTAAAGGATGAAGTGAAAATTGAAACATTAAGATTTTTCTTAGATAGGCCATGCTTAGATTGGCACTACTCAACGCTCACAAAGCTGACGATAAACGCTAGATGGGCACAATGGAAAGATAGATTTCTAGAGTCTTTTGCAAATAAGGGATGGAACACAGTAACGTATGCCCTATCATTTAGATATAGAGAAGGTTTATTGATTGATTATGCAATGAAGAAAGAGCGACTTTTGTTGGATATGAACAAGGATATAGACTCCAAAACACTCATTGCTCTCATAGCAACAGGACTACCAGAGTTCATTTTAAATAAACTGGATAGAGAGGAACTTGAAGACACAACCGATTTATACAATGAAATTAGAAAATATGAAAGCTTGATATATAAAAAAAACACTACAAGAAACAAAGATGAAAAATCAGACTACAAGAGAAAACCAGAGGAAAAGAAACCATGCAAAATATGTGAAAATTTAAACAAAGGTGTCAGATACCATCCAGAAGAAGCATGCTGGTTTAAAATGAAGGAAGGTGAGAAAGAAAAAATTGATAAAACTAGAAATGTAAATAATAATTCAGTTATAGAGGTAGAGTTAAATAACGAGAAAAAAAACGAGTAATCACACCATTAATTAAGATCAAACTATTACTAGAAAATAAGCTAGAGGTAACAGGAGTTTATGACTCAGGTTCACAAATCTCATTGATAAATGCAAAGTTAGTCAAAATAATAGGGGAAAAAAATGAAGAAAATGAGGTATGCTTAAAAACAATTAATGGTGTGAAGAAAACAAATGGTTTAATAACTATTAAAATAAAAATTTTTGAAATCGAAGAAGAGATGGACGTGTATATAGTTGAAAATGAAGACTTTGATGATTTCATGATAGGGTTAGATATGATAAAAAAATTTAGACTAACCCAGAATGAAAATTTAAAGATAGAACAGGAGAAAAGAACAGATATAAGGAAAACAGATGATAAAATTGATAAACAATATACAAGGAAAATAAAAACAAAAAGATAGAAGAATATTTAATAAACTTTAATGAACATATACAAGAAGATGAATTTAAAATAAAAATAGACCATTTAGATAACCAAAAGAAAGATGAAATAGAAAAAATTATAGAAGAATATAAAATAGTTTTTGCAAAAAATAAATATGACATTGGGACAGTTACAGATTATGAAGCTCGCATAGACCTATTAGTGGATAAATACTGCAGTAAAAGGACATACAGATGCACTATAGAGGATAAAAAAGAAATAGAGGAACAAGTAGCTAAATTACTAGAAAAGAACTTGATTGAAGAGTCCTATAGCCCTTTTGCAGCCCCGGTAACATTAGCATTTAAGAGAGATGAAAATAAAAAATCAAGATTGTGCATAGATTTTAGAGAACTAAATAAAATTGTTATACCACAAGCCCAACCTTTCCCATTAATAGATGATTTAATAATAAAAACAAGAAACTGTAAATATTTCACGACACTAGATATCAATTCAGCCTTTTGGTCCATCCCATTACGGATCGAAGATAGGAAGAAAACAGGATTCGTTACACAAGATGGACACTTTCAATGGACCTGTTTACCATTTGGACTGAAAACTTCACCGGCAATTTTCCAGAGAATTTTAGGTAATATTTTAAGGAAACACAAACTCACAGGCTTCGCGGTAAACTACATTGACGATATTCTAATATATTCAATATCCTTCCAAGAACACATAGAACATGTAAAACAAGTATTAGAGGCAATAATAAAAGAGGGTTTTAGATTAAAATTTAAAAAATGTACATTCGCTTCAAACTCAATAAAATATCTTGGCCACATAATTCAAAATAATTCAGTAAGACCATTAAAAGATAACTTAATTTCAATAAGAGAATTTCCAACTCCAAAAACACAAAAAAACATCAGACAATTTCTAGGAAAAATTAATTTTTATCATGAATATATACCAAAAAGTGCAATAATCTTAGATCCTTTACATAAGTTATTAAAAAAAAACGAAAAATTTATATGGTCAGAAAAATGCGAAAAATCTTTTAAAGAAATAAAAGAACTTTTATGTTCTCAACCAGTCTTGGAGATATTCGATCAAGAGTTGCCCATAAAAATCTTTACAGACGCATCATTAGAAGGTATCGGAGCAATTCTAAAACAAACGCAACCAGATAAGAAAGATAGACCAGTGGCGTATTTTTCAAAAAAATTAAATGAGGTACAAAAGAGAAAGAAAGCTATTTATCTAGAATGTTTGGCAATAAAAGAAGCTGTAAAATATTGGCAACATTGGCTTATAGGAAGACCATTCATAGTATACTCTGACCATAAACCTCTAGAAAACTTAAACATAAAAGCTAGAACAGACGAAGAGTTAGGAGATCTGACATATTACTTGTCTCAATATGATTTCGAAATAAAATATATAGCAGGTAGAGAAAATTTAGAAGCAGACTGTTTGAGTCGAAATCCGGTATTAGAGCCAGAAGAAAATGAAGAAGAGGTATTAAAGATAGTAAATTTAATAAAGATTGAAGACATAATAAAAGACCAAGAAAAAAATAAAATAATAAACAACACAAAACAAAATTTGATAAAAAAAAACAAAGTCTATTACAAAAAAAATAAAAAATAAAGAAAGGATCATCCTATCAGAAGAATTCAGTAAAAAACTCATAAAAGACGTACACGAAGATCTATGTCACGTAGGAATTAGACAGTTGCAAAAGAAAATAAGTCAAACATATACAGCGAAAAATCTAACGAAAAATATTACGAGAACCTGTAAAAACTGTGAGACGTGCATAAAAAATAAATCGAGAGGCCAAGGAAAATTTGGGTTGATGTCCCACTTAGGACCGGCAACGAAACCGTTTGAGATAATATCAATAGATACCATTGGGGGTTTCGGAGGATCCAGATCGACAAAAAAATATCTACATCTTTTAGTGGACCACTTCACAAGATACGCGTTTATCTCAACCTCAATAACTCAGAATGCAAACGATTTTATTAAACTAGTGAAGAGCGTGCTAGAAACAGATGAGATTGGAACAATTCTTACGGATCAATATCCGGGAATTAACTCAAAAGAATTTAAAGAGTTTCTAGAGAAGAGCAATGTAAAATTAATTTTTACATCAGTAAATACACCATTCTCGAATGGATTAAACGAGAGACTGAATCAAACGCTAGTTAATAAAATAAGATGTAAAATAAATGAAAAAGAAGAAAAGAAAGCTTGGACGACGGTAGCGAGAGAATGCGTAGATAGATATAATGCCACAGAACACTCCGTTACTGGCTTTGCCCCAAAATATCTATTAAATGGCACAGATGTAACCATCCTACCAAAGGAATTAAAAGAAAATAAGAAAGAAGACAATTGGATTAAAGATAGAGAATTGGCGTTAGAAAACACAATAAAATCACATAACTACAACAAAAAATTATTCGATAAAAATCGAAATCAGTATGAATTTAACATAGGAGACAAAGTGTACGTAGAGAACGGGAATAGACTAAATAGGAAAAAATTAGATGAAATAAGAATTGGACCTTTTGAAATAGTAGACAAAATGTCAAATTCTATTTACAAGATTAACACTGGGAAAAAGAAAACAGAATCAGCTTTATTTCATGTAACCAAGTTACAACCAATTAGAACAGAAGAAGAGGAGACAGATGAAGAAGAAGTAAAAGAAGAACAAGAAGAAAACATGCAAATTATTTGAGAGAATTATTAAGTATTTTCACCCCGGGTGGGGGAGATGTAAAGAAATGATATTTCTTTAATTACCGCTTTATCGCTTTTACGTAAGAGATAGATTGAGATTACGTAATTTTAGAATTTTATAGAGAATAGTCAGTATACTAGTTTTAGTCTAGAAGTGATACAGAAAGAACTTTAAATGTCGTTTCTTTTGTTCACAGGTGAGTTATTTGTATATAATGTAAATAATAATTATTGAAAGATAATAAATAAAAAAATCTTTTGTTCACAGAGAAACAATTTCTAGTTTATTTCTGAAAATCCTTAATAATTAATATAAACGTCTTATATGTTTATGACTGCTAGAATCTGACTGATAATCTCACGTCTTGACAAACGTACAGGATTCTGATAATTCCGATGCAACAATATAAAATGTATGGAATTGTAATTTGTAACAGTTACAACTTTAATCAGTTTGATGTTGTATAAAGTTAGTTCTATTTGAATTGTGGTAACACAGCCCTGACTTGTGTGATATCGGATTTGTTGACATATTTATAATTTGTCAGACGTAGGGGGTTCAGGTCAAGTTTAAAGTGTGTGATTTTCAAGGACTTGTTAATACTGAGATTTGAATTGTATTTATTTTCATAAAATCAAAGCTGAATTTGTTTATGGAACTGATGTTGAAAAGTAAATTTAATTGTTTCAAGCTGGTGCATTGTTTTGCTGGAATAATAAAACGGAAGCTCTATCAAGTTTTGAATTTAGACTCATGATATTAGTGTGATAGTTCGTATTGCGATTGAATGATTAGTCTTTGCGAATCAATAATTTTGCAAGAATCATTGGAAATGATTAACCGAAAGTTTATTTTTCAAATAGCTTTAGACGTTTCAATTACGTCACGGACAACAGATGTCAAAAGGGTTCATTAAAAAGTTATTAGTATATTTTTGTACGTTTTATAATATTATGGATGGCGTGAAAGTTAAATGACAATATTGTTGAACCTGATAAAATAATTGAAAGAGATCGCTTTATGAGTATGCTTGTATTATGATTAGGAATGCAGTACCTAATGAGAAAGATTAAATGACTGACTGAATTATGAATTTTGAAACTGATATCTGGACTGGCTAATGTTCTTGTGTTTTTCTGTACAGGGTGGCTCTTAGCAGTCTGGTACAGGTCAGATGTATTGACAAGTTAAGTTTGCTGCCACATGTTCAGTGAGCTTATAAGATGGAGATCAGTTTGATTGGCTATGTCGACCAGTGTGCCGTGACGTTGGAGAAGCCCATGTGGTATTGCAACGGTGGCCCAAGAGGAATAGTCCAGTGTACTATTCATGAGCAGTGGTCCTGTGTACTATACAGAATTCCAATGAATTGAATTTTGGTATTTTGTAAGAATCTGTACATAGAAACCGTACGGACAAAATGTCAAATCAAAAGATATAGCATCGTACCATTTTGATGGCCTTGAGCTGTTTACTCAAGGAGAATGACGAAACCAAAATGGGATAAGTATATTGAAACATACAGACTGATTTAAATGCTAACTGTAACGGAGTTACAGGGAAATCGGCAATTGTATTGTTGTTAGGCTATAAAGCCAAAACTAAGGGTGCTAGTTGTTCAACACATGTATATGGAGAAGTTCAGTGATATCGAATTTAAGAGAATGGATCTTGTTGCGATGAGATACCAGGCTAAAAGTTGATAGATGCTGAACAGAAAAAAAAAATTGGATAAAAATAAATGTACGTTGAACGCTGGTGATGTTGGTTTTGAAAGTAAAAATAAATGAAAACTTAAAGAGAAGTTTTGAAACCTTATAGGGTTCGAGAATCCTAGTAAGGGAATGTAGTAAGACAAACGATGAAGGTCCCTGAGCTTGAGTTGCAAGACAAACTGAAATCGTCACTGAGCTTGTCTACAATATGGCATTTGGGTATAGTAAGACAAACCGTAGTTGTCACTGAGCTTACTATACAATAGAAAATGTTTTAATCTGAGGTGGTAACAAAGTTCACCTGTGTAAAAGAAAGTATAATTGTGGTAACAAAGGTCACAATGAGGTGGTAACAAAGTTCACCTGTGTAAAAGAAAGTATAATTGTGGTAACAAAGGTCACAATGAGGTGGTAACAAAGGTCACAATGAGGTGGTAACAAAGGTCACAATGAGGTGGTAACAAAGGTCACAATTAGGTGGTAACAAAGGTCACAATGAGGTGGTAACAAAGGTCACAATGAGGTGGTAACAAAGGTCACAATGAGGTGGTAACAAAGGTCACAATGAGGTGGTAACAAAGGTCACAATGAGGTGGTAACAAAGGTCACAATGAGGTGGTAACAAAGGTCACAATGAGGTGGTAACAAAGGTCACAATGAGGTGGTAACAAAGATCACAATGAGGTGGTAACAAAGGTCACAATGAGGTGGTAACAAAGTTCACCTGTGTAAAAGAAAAAAAAAAAAAAGAAAGTATAATTGTGGTAACAAAGATCACAATGAGGTGGTAACAAAGTTCACCTGTTCAAAATGAAAGTACTTATTGTGGTAACAGAAGTCACGATAATTTAGTGAAAACTTACCAACTATACAATTTACAATTAACGAAAGACAAATGTAAATGGTAGTTGGTAGATTTATATACAGTTAGTACTCGCAATTAATTTTGTTTGGCAGGACAGCAGCTAGCAGCCATGACAAGGATACGTCGCCTTTTTGCACTGGCGAGGTCGCCAGAGGGTCAGGGAGGCCGAATGTCAAGGTCGCTAAAGAAATTGGATTTTAAAATTATTTCGTGCCGAGCCAAATTTGGTATGGTGATTCTTTATATAATGAACGGTAGGAAAATGACCGTCGGCTGCGTAGATGGTGGGGGAGCGGAAGTCAGTTTCGCCCTAGAACGTGCCGTGTCGGTGGATGGTTTGCACAAGAAACGTCACGATGTGTTCATTTTGAAATATTGTCAAGGTTAACATTCCAAGGACTTAGTAGAGTGATGCTGGAATTATTATACTGGTCCATCTTACGCTGGCCAACTGCGTATGATATAATATTGCAATGTCAGGAAAAAGTGTTATATCAATGTGAACATTGTCGTATTGAAAAATGATTAATAAAGATTATTGTGAGTTGGCTTTTGAATGTGGAAAGACGTGTTTTATTTTCTCCTTATACCTAACAATATTGAATATTTTTTTGACAACGCGTTGGTGCGACGGAGAGCACACGATATCATAAGATCCTTTAGGCTAGAGTGAGATAAGGCTACGGTCGTCGGTTGACAGAGGTGAGCGAACGTACGTACTTGTCGTTTTGATTTCGTCAGATATGGTATGACTTCGGCGATGTTATGACTCGCAAATGGACAGACTAGAGACAGCGATCGCGTGATAAACATCGAGCTGTTAAACAATCAAAAATGAAATGATTGAACAGCTGGCAAATAAAATACTTTTTATTTTGGGATTTTGGAGTTTGATTTGTGCTTTTCGTTTTAGAGCTATATTGTTTTTGGTTTGGAGTTTGAATTCTGCGTTGTTTCCTCCTTCGATTCTTGTATTGTTCGACTTTCCTAATTTTCCTAATTCCCGAAAATTGATTTATTTTCCGTATTTCCATTGTTGGATAGTTATTTGATAGTTAGCTTACCGTGCAAACAATAAACCATAAAGGAGCCAAGCGCTTCTCCTAGTTTAGGGATTATAGGTTGCTGATTTTTGATTTCCGTGTGGTTGTGTTGATTCTGCACTACGGGAATAATTTAATTTTTTCCAGAAATTTTGAAAATTTTGCAATTATCCCGAAATTTTTAATATTGGCTATCATAAGTGACGACGCATAAAGTATCCCAGAATATTATCAAGTATCTAGCCCAGTGGGATAGATATGGTACTACAATATATCCCGAAAATATTAAAGGATCAAATCTAATATTTTATGAACATTTTACATTTCTGAATGTCGACCACTTTGAGTAGTACTGGATAAATGTTAGATATTTACGTCAGAATTAAAATGATTAATGTTGTATTCCTGTAGGCTTTCTTGCACTACATTGGGAATTTTCTGGAATATTTTGAATCTTATTACGAATTAGGTTTGAATTCCACGTCGCCAGTCTCGCGATTTTAAAGTGTTTATGTCTCTAGTCGTATGCTATGTATTTTCTTTTCAGGCTCCGGAATTTCTGTACAGGCCCGGATTAAGTGTGAAATAATGGTTAAAAATTAATTATGTGAATTTTGTTATCGTTCCGTATCGCTTCATTATTTATGAAGATTTTATGTTGAGAATTTCGCTATCGTTAGGTTATGGTTTCGCTATCGCTCGCTTACGTCACGCTACGTTTTGCGACTGAATAAGTAGGTTGTTGTGAGGCTTCGAGGCCTATTGAATTAGGATTTTTGTCTCGATTGTTGGAAGTTCCGTAGGACCTGTGATTATAGGGCCGCCTTTTTATTTTTTGGTATCTCGAATACTGTGTGTCCCGATATTGTGTTCGTAATCTGTGTTTTGTTGGTAGTTTAGGTTAAGTTATCGTGTGGTTTTGGCCTTTGAAATCACCTCGGATTTGTTTCTGTTTATCTTGCTAAAGAAGTAACAGCGTTAGGCCTGGGATTTAATATAACTGTGATTGTGGTTCTGGACTCTGTTCCGGAATATTTTTCGGATCTCTTTTGGCCAACGTGGTTATTCTTTTTGAATTATCCCTAACTGTGACCACTCTCGTGTCTCAGTTTGGACGACCTGAGACTTACGCAGTGTGGCCCTATAAGTTCTGGCGCCCTTTGATCTCTCGGTCGGTATCTGGCCCACTAAGTAATTTCCATCGAGATCCGTCTCTGGTTAGGTGATACGGAGTGTAGAGGTGACTTTAAATTTAAACTAAATTATTTTGACGCACGATTTATTTTGTGCGTTCAAATTTTTGTGTTGTCCTAAGTGTCGAGTGGTAGGTGGTTGGGTTTTTTATTGCCCATTAAGGGCTTTTCCTGTAGTTGAGTTTAGGGCTGCTTTCCCAAAAACAAGAGCGATCGTAACTAGATAAAAAATTATGTTCTCCGACCCATGACCCTGCGCCGTCGGTAGCTAGCCGCGCAACCGATTAAATTCGGGTCTTTAGGAGAAAAAGCCATTGCTATAAATTAGCGTCCAAACGAGGGGCGATTCCTATAATATATATATATATATATATATATATATATATATCATAGGAATGGCTTTTCGTTGGGTGTCAATTTATAGCAAGGGCTTTTGCTCCTAAAGACCCGAATTTAATCGGTTGCGCGGCTAGCTACCGACGGCGCGGGGTCATGGGTCGGAAAACAAAAATTAATTATCTAGTTACGATCGCACTTGTTTTGGGAAGCAGCCTCAAAATTTAAATACAGGAAAAGCCCTTAATGGGCAATAAAAAACCCAACCACCTACCACTCGACACTTAGGACAACACAAAAATGTGAACGCACACAATAAATCGTGCGTCACAATAATTCAAATTAATTTAAAGTCACCTCTACACTCCGTACCACCTAACCAGAGACGGACCTCGATGGAAAATTACTTAGAGGACCAGATACCGACCGAGAGATCAAAGGGCGCCAGAACTTATAGGGCCACACTGCGTAAGTCTCAGGTCGTCCAAACTGAGACGTAGAGTGTGGTCACATACATACATACATACATACATAATTTTATTGTACAAGCGACACATAGTGCCATACATAGTCACAAATTAAAAAGAATACACAATAAAAGACACATTAAAAGTTAAGTTAAAATAGGGCAAAACTCTTTTACATGATAATATGCATTTTTTATTAAGAATGCCTTCAATTTACTTTTAAAATTATTAAAGCTATGAGTATTTTTAATGTCCTCAGAAAGTCTGTTATACATTAAAGCCGCTGAATAGTGTGGCGTTGCCATGTATCTGGAAAAATTGCATTTGCTAATAAAAATGTTGCTACCGGACCTTGTATTATGCGCATGTATATCCTTGCAGAGAGTGTAGCCGTTTTCTCTGGCATGAATTATTATTTTATATAAATATATGCAAGATAGTGTGAAAATTTTGTTTAGTATGAAGGTTTCTTTCACTGATTCTCTAGGTTTTAAGTTAAAGATCAGTCTTAAAATTCTTTTCTGTATTATGAAAATTCTAGATACATCTGTGGCTTGTCCCCAAACCAAAATATTATAATCGATTATGGGATATACGTGGGCATAATACATGGTTAATAGTAGGTCTTTATTGCAGAATGGTTTTAAATTTTTTATCATGTAGAAACATTTGTTTAGTTTCTTACAAATAGAATCAACGTGGCAGGACCAGTTCAGTTTGGAATCGACAAGAATTCCAAGAAATTTGGCTACAGTTGATGACCTTATCCAAGTGTCGTTGATTATGAAGTTAATAATATTATCACTTTTGGTTTTGGTCTCAAAGACAATAATTTGTGTTTTATTTATATTTAGCATAAGGTTATTTTTGTTGCACCATTCAATGAATTTTTCACTATACAGCCGGATTCTTTCTATGAGTTCAGGTTTGCTATTTGCTGAGATGGCCACTGTGGTGTCATCTGCATATAGTATTAAGCAGTCGCTGTCTATATAATTACAAATGTCATTAACATATAGAGAAAAAAGCAGAGGTCCCAATATGGAGCCCTGCTGAACCCCTGTATTATACTCGGCGGTGTCTGAGTGAGCACTGTCGACGGAAACGATTGCTTTCCTGTTTGACAAATAGGATCTGATCCAATCAGTGGCAACACCACGAATGCCAATCTTATTTAATTTTTCAATCAAAAAATTAATATCTAAACAATCGAATGCTCGTGTGAGATCATAAAAAACTGCAGCTGTGAATTTACCATTGTCAATGGATTTACTGACAAAGTTAATTAGTTCTACTGTCGCTGTTACTGTAGATCTGCCTGGTCGAAAGCCGTGTTGATTATTTATTAGTACATCATACCTGTTTAGGTGAGCAGTTAATCTATTAAGCATGGCATATTCAAAGATTTTATAGAAGACGCTGACTAAGCAGATTGGACGGTAATTTTCCATTTGACGTTTATCACCTGTATTTTTATATATTGGTTTGATTAATGCCGTCTTTAAAGATATCGGGAAAACCCCATTTGTGAGAGAGATGTTAATGATGTGTAACAACTGTTCACTTATTAAATGGAAGCATTCTTTTATGATTTTCACTGTTATTTCATCGTAGCCACTACTTTGTTTATTAGGTAATTTGCGTACGATGTTGGCTAATTCATCATAATCAATCGGGTATAAAAACAATGTCGGTAGCATTGTATAACTAAGAGTGCAAGAATTGCTTATGTTATTACCGAAATATGAAGTGGTTTTTTCAAGAATGATATTTTCGGAGTACTCACTAAAGTATTGCGCGATTGACTGCTTATCATTAATTTCCTGATCGTTAACTGACAACGAACTAATTTGATTACAACAGTAATGTTTCCCTTGTAACTGATTTACAACTTTCCAAGTTGCCCTGTTCTTATTGCTGGCCGAATTGATTACGTTGCTAATGTATTGAGATTTTGAGGTTTTTATAGCTTTACTATATTGCTTCTTCTTGTCGCGGTATAATTGATCAAAGATATTTATATTAAAAGAATTCTTAAAATTGTATAAATCATTAAGTCCATTTTGAAGCACACGTAATTCATCACTCACCCATTTACTGGTAAGATTTTTTGTGGTTATTTGTTACTTCCCACCTCTACTATGGTAGGGAAGTAATGGATTCAGTCCGAAAACAATATTTCGAGATTTTAACAGATTTTCACGTTTTGAGACCCTAGCAATCGTTTAAGATCATTTTCTGACTGATGTCTGTATGTGTGTGTGTATGTGTGTATGTGTGTATGTGTGTATGTGTGTGTGTGTGTATGTGGTCAATTTTTCGCCTTCGATATCTTAAGAACGGAACAACATACGGGCATGCCGATTGTTCTATTGTGTTTATCAGCCTTTAACTTAGATCTGATTAGTTTTTGAGTCAAATCGGTTCAGTGGATCCTGAGATATTCAAGAAAACGTCCTCAATGTCACGTATTAACATAGGTAAAAAAAAATATAACTGAATTCTAGATGTTATAATATGAAAAAAATGTAAATATTTTTTTTCTCTAAAATGTATAGTTTTCGAGAAAAAAAATATTTTACTAAAAAAAATAAAAATTGTTCGTAAATCAAGGTAACCATGATTTTTGCTATATTAAGCTAGCCATCAGTAGATCACCAAACAAAAAAGAGGGCCATGCTTTTTTCAAAGAATAAAAATTAAATTGTGTTTTAAAGACCACCAACAGCTAAGGTTATTTGGGCCTAGTCAAAGAATAAAAAAAAAGAGTGTTTATTTTTTGCAATTATTTACTAGGTGGGAAGTATAGGACTGGTCATCAGTCGAATTTTTTTCTTATTCGTGGGCAGCTTGTGTCGTAACACCATTTAAATGTGGACAAGAAGTTATCGAAGCAAACATTAACGTCCTTATTTATAATTGTCTCAGTCCAATCAGAAGTCTGAAGTAAATATTTGAGATAGTCTAGGGTCACCTTATTTACAGAACGAATTACTTTCTGTAACGGTTCATTATTCTTGTCAGTGGAGAGGTCCAGTTTAGCACGTATTGAGACCCCGAAATGATCTGATATATGTAGTTTCATGACTTTAGCCTTGTACTGATTTTTGTCTAAGTTTGTAACCACATAATCTATTCCTGAATTTATCCTAGTGGGCTCATCAGTGATTGAAATATGAAGTCCATATGCCTGAAATAGGTCCCGTAGAGCGCGAAATTTGTTATCGTTCTTCAAATAATCAACATTTAAATCTCCTAATAAGATTATTTTAGAGTCTACTGGAAGTTTTGATAATGCACTATTTAAGTATTCGAGAAAGTTATTGAATTCAGTGGAATTCACAGCACTCGGTGTGGTATATACAGTAATTACATTAATGAATTCGTTTACTTGAAGTTTCAGTTTTATTGCTACACATTCAAAGATCTTGTCGACGTTATCCGCCCGCAGTGTGTTTTCAATTCTTGACAGCATACTCCGTTTTTTGCAAAAATTGCTACACCGCCTCTTTGGAATTCAGTTCTACAATAGGACGCAATGTTTATATAGTTACTTACACTTTGAATGAGAGAGATCTCTGACATCCAATGTTCTGCAACGCAAAATAAGTCCGGTTTAGTTTGTTCTAATAGATCTTCTATTTCGCAAATTTTGTTACTCAGACCCTGACAATTCAATAGAATAGCAGAAAAGTTAGGGATAATTCAAAAAAGGATAACCACGTTGGCCAAAAGAGATCCGAAAAATATTCCGGAACAGAATCCAGAACCACAATCACAGTTATATTAAATCCCAGGCCTAACGCTGTTACTTTCTTAGCAAGATAAACAGAAACAAATCAGAGGTGATTTCAAAGGCCAAAACCACACGTTAACTTAACATAAAATACTAACAAAACACAGATTACGAACACAATATCGGGACACACAGTATTCGAGATACCAAAAAATAAAAGCGGCACTGTAATCACAGGTCTCACGGAACTTCCAACAATCGAGACAAAAATCCTAAATCAATAGGCCTAGAAACCTCACAACAACCTACTCATTCAATCGCAAAACGCTAGCGTGACGTAGCGAGCGATAGCGAAACGATAAAATCTTCATAAATAATGAAGCGATACGGAACGATAACGAAATTCACATAATTAATCTTTAACATTTATTTCACACTTAATCCGGGCCTGTATGGAAATTCCTGAGCCTGAAAAGAAAATACATAGCATAGGACTAGAGACATAACATTTTAAAATCGCGAGACTGGCGACGAGGAATTCAAACTTAATTCGTAATAAAATTCAAAATATTCTGGAAAATTCCCAATGTAGTGCAAGAAATCCTACAGGAATACAATCGACGCAACATTAATCATTTTAATTCTGACGTAAATATCTAAAATTTACCCAGTACTACTCAAAGTGGTCGACATTCAGAAATGTAAAATGTTCATAAAATATTAGATTTGATCCTTTAATATTTTCGGGATATATTGTAGTACCATATCTATCCCACTGGGGTAGATACTTGATAATATTCTGGGATACTTTATGCGTCGTCACTTATGATAGCGAATATTAAAAATTTCGGAATAATTGCACAATCTTCAAAATTTCTGGAATAAATTAAATTATTCCCGCATTCCAGAATCAACACAACCACACGGAAATCCAAAAGCAGCAACTTATAATCCCTAAACTAGGAGAAGCGCTTGGCTCCTTTATGGTTTATTGTTTGCACGGTAAGCTAACTATCAAATAACAATCCAACAATGGAAATACGGAAAATAAATCAATTTTCGGGAATTAGGAAAACTAGGAAGGTCGACCAATACAGGAATCGAAGCAGGAAACAACGCCGAATCCAAAATCCAAGACTAAAAAATTACAGCTCCAAAACGAAAAGCACAAATCAAAATCCAAAATCCCAAAATAAAAAGTATTTTATTCGCTAGAATATTCAATCATTTTATTTTAATTGTTTTAACAGACCGATCTTATTAAGACGGCGGCTGTATCTCGTCTGTCGACGTGCGAGTCTTACCCGTTCACGACGAACCACAACATCAACGAGCTCACTTTTATCTCAACTCAAAACATCTATTCGTCTACCGCACTTATAGAGATGATAGGTCGCCAGTCATGTTAATTTCTGTTATAGTTCGTTATCAGACGTTCACTAGTCAACCTGACGTCATAATATCAATACAGTGGTGTCCCACTTACCTCTCGAATTAATGATCAAACATAAAATGCATTGAAGTTAAAATTGTACCGCTATTTACTAGATGTGTTAAAGGGCTAATTGCCCCCCTAAATACGACTAAAATTAGCCCCCTATAATATATATTATAACTTTATTATTGTCTTGAGTTTTAAAACTCTTTTGGTGAACAGTTATTTTTTTATTCTGAATTTAATCAGCGCGCGACTAGCTCATGCGGCGCTGGGAAGTGAGTTCACGGTTCACCATTTGAATTGATATTATAAAAAAAAAATGCCCAAGTTTGGGCTTAAAATCCGACCACCGACCACTTAATACCAAAATATTTTGTCTGTTAAAAAAAATCCACCACCTACCACTCGACACGTAAACAAACACTAAAAGTTACGTAAATTGAAAAATCAACGTACTCTAAAAAGCACGAGCCGTTAATCTCGATAAACACACAATTCAACGGTCACTAAAAGACAATACAGGGAAATACACTAAACCTTTGGATAATAAAATCACTTGGAAACTATTGGCAGTATCCAGAACTAAACCGACTACAAAGTTGGAAAGGGCGCCAGGACAACTGGACACACACGTACTCACAGGTCCTCCGAACCTGTGGAAATAAGCAATAAAATATCCACAAGGCCTAAAAGCCGTGGACTACTGAGATTAGTGTTAAGGAAGATTTCTTCCGGGGCAAAACCCAGAAACAATATCCGGGGAGAAAACCCAGCCAGAACCAGTAGTCCAAAAGTAAACGTAAAACATACACAACAAAAAACATACAACGTAGATCGATCACGGGACGCTAAAAGAAAATACTCAAATCAAAACGTTAGCTCAAAGAGAACGGAATTACCAAAAAAGAGCTTAAAACACTAAAATCGGGACGACATTTCTAGATAGTCGACAATCGCAACAGGACGTAATGCGACCTCGCAATTAATTCACCTTAAACATAAACGATAACAAGTTGGAGAACGGGAGATCTCGCATCAACAGTTTCACCAATTGAAACTCAAAATAGGCAATCTTTAATTATTTCTTGCCACAATCCTTCCTACACTAATTAGCTAGCGAAGTACCTAACACGTCCACAGCAACGACCCAAAATCCAGGAAAGCAGCGGTTTATAATCGGGAATTTTGGTTAGATGTGGTAGGAATTAAATTCACTGCACAGTAAAAACTGTATGTTATACGACAATTGCCAATTCCTAACACACATCCAAGAAAAATTCACTACACTCCAGGAATTATTAGTAATTGGTAGTTCATTCCAAGTTCGCCCAAAATAACGTTAGAAATGCCTGCACAGTTGTTATCCAAAAATCATTCCTTCAGCCGCTGTATCAATAGCTCTATCATTTAGCAGTCGTCTCTCCGTTCTATCGACGTGCAAAAATTTTTCATTCTAAAACCAAAAATTCGATCGTTCGACCGTTGTATTCCTAAGGCCAGCCTGTCTTGATCTCTCTTACGCACACAATAAAAAATAGTTCGTATCGCCTTGCACCCATTACGCTCGGCTCAACGCGACAGGATTCCGTCTGTCATACGCGGTACACACTGCCAATTCAACGTCGTGACCGCTGTAGTACCTGTCTCATACTATCATACAGACTCTTATGCCGTAGTGTTATCTCCGTCGCACCAATGCGTTGTCAAAATTAATATTCAGTATTTATCGTACGAAATATTTTTAATTTTGTACTAGCGATACCCGCGTATAAGTTGTACTTTTTACGTGAATAAAATTAAATTTTTTTTTTTACAGAAGTTCTACTAGCTGTTACCTGCGTATTTACCCTATAATATATATATATATATATATATATATATATATATATATATATATATATATATATATATATATATATATATTATATATATTTATATAAATATATTTAAATAATATATATATATTTATTTAATATTATAAAATTATTTATTAATAATATATAAATAATTAATAATAAATTTACTTTAATATATAATCATTTATATATATATGTGCATATATATTATATATATGTGCATATATATATATATTAAATATTTATATTAATATAATTAAATATGTGTCATTAAAGGTAAAAAAAGAAAGAGAAAAGAATAATAAATAAATAATTTATATATTATTAAATAAATAATATTAAATAATAATATTAAATATAATAAATATTTAAATAATATTTATAAATAATTTTTTTTTATAAATAAAAATATTATTAATTATATCTAAATTAAATTTTTAAATTAACTATTAATAAATATACAAAAAAAAATAATAATAATAATAATGTAAATTATTATAAAATTAACATTTATACTTTACTAGTTTTATTATTATATATAGATATATATTGTATATATTTATTTTAGTAACTATTATTATAATTTACATAATAGAATTTATTTAAAAATTTTATTAAATTATTTTTTTATTTAATATATTTAATTTAAAAAATTAAAATTTCCTAATTTAATTTTTTATATTGAATATTTATTTATAGATAAAAAATTTTTTTAATTTTATACTCAGGGTTCGAGCTAGTTTAATTTACTAAAAATATTTAATAAATTTAAATTAACATTTATACTTTACTAGATTTATTATTATATATAGATATATATTGTATATATTTATTTTAGTAACTATTATTATAATTTACATAATAGAATTTATTTAAAAATATTATTAAATTATTTTTTTTATTTAATATATTTAATTTAAAAAATTAAAATCTCCTAATTTAATTTTTTATATTGAATATTTATTTATAGATAAAAAATTTTTTTAATTTTATACTCAGAATTCGAGCTAGTTTAATTTACTAAAAATATTTAATAAATTTAAATGAACATTTATACATTACTAGTTTTATTATTAATAAAAAATGGTGGAACCTTTGGTGTAAAGATACGAAATGTTACAATTACCACAAAACACCAAATCATAACAAACACTCTCGACGTACGTTTCGCCAACCAAGTTGGCATCATCAGGAGATGATTAAAACTAAAGACTAAACACAAATTACTGCCTATTTATAGGCTACCTAATTTTAATTACCTGAAAAACTAAACTAATTTACTAATTTACTAAATCAAAAAAATAAAAAGTATGTTGGCCAATCGAGAAGATCAATTTCAATAAGATTTAAAGAGCATATGGCTCATCTAAAATATGGCAGGTTTGATAAATCTAGTGTTGCCCAACATGCATTTGAAAATGACCATAAAATAGACAATAGTAATTTAAAATTAATTAGGAACGTCATTAATATTAGACAACTAGACGCCGTAGAGAGTCTAGAGATTCATAAGTGTAAAAATAACATTATGAACAGTGACAAAGGCCCAATTCCAGGTAGCCTGCTTTTTGATTTAGTAAATTAGTTTAGTTTTTCAGGTAATTAAAATTAGGTAGCCTATAAATAGGCAGTAATTTGTGTTTAGTCTTTAGTTTTAATCATCTCCTGATGATGCCAACTTGGTTGGCGACACGTACGTCGAGAGTGTTTGTTATGGTTTGGTGTTTTGTGGTAATTGTAACATTTCGCAGTTTTATTATTATATATAGATATATATTGTATATATTTATTTTAGTAACTATTATTATAATTTACATAATAGAATTTATTTAAAAATTTTATTAAATTATTTTTTTTATTTAATATATTTAATTTAAAAAATTAAAATCTCCTAATTTAATTTTTTATATTGAATATTTATTTATAGATAAAAAAATTTTTTAATTTTATACTCAGGGTTCGAGCTAGCTTAATTTACTAAAAATATTTAATAAATTTAAATTAACATTTATACTTTACTAGATTTATTATTATATATAAATATATATTGTATATATTTATTTTAGTAACTATTATTATAATTTACATAATAGAATTTATTTAAAAATTCTATTAAATTCTATTAAAATACGGAAAAAAAAATGGTTTTTACGTTTGACATGTAAATTTTCATTGAAAAAATTCGAATTGATATATGAATTTTTAAAACTTGGAAAAAATTTTAAAAATTAATTTTAAAAATTTTAAAATTTTTACAGTCTTAAAATATCCTAAAACGTTGAAAAATCATGTTAAAAATTTTTAAAATTTTAATATTTTTAAAAAATCATTTTTAAAATTAGAATTTTTATTTTACTTGCAAAAAATTTTTTTTTATTAAATCGGCATTATTTTGTATTTTCCTATCGATTTATACTAAGAAATTCCACTTTAAAGCATTTGTTGACCGTTAAATGAGGTTCAATAATAAAATCTTTTTTCGAAGTTATCTACAGCAAATTACGTTTAAATACGGGATAAAAATGGTTTTGACATGTAAATTGCCATTGAAAAAACTCGATTTGATATATGAATTTTTAAAACTTAGAAAAAATTTTAAAAAATAATTTTAAAAATTAAAAATTTTTTAAAAAGTCTTAAAACATCCTAAAACGTTGAGAAAATCATGTTAAAAATTTTAAAAATTTTTATGAATATTTAAGACAGAAAAACTCTTAAAAAATAATTTTAAAAATTTAAAATTTTTTAAAAAGCCTTAAAACATCTTAAAACGTTGAGAAAATCATGTTAAAAATTTTAAAATTTTTTATGAATATTTAAGACAGAAAAATTCTTAAAAAATAATTTTAAAAATTTAAAATTTTTTAAAAAGTCTTAAAACATCCTAAAACGTTGAGAAAATCATGTTAAAAATTTTAATAATTTTAAAATTTTAAAAAATCAGTTTTAAAATTAAAATTTTTATTTGACTTGCAAAAAATTTTTTTTTTAATAAATCGGCTTTATTTTGCATTTTCCAATCGATTTACACTAAGAAATTCAACTTTGAAGCATTTTTTCACCTTTAAATGAGGTTCAATAATAAAATCTTTTTTCGAAGTTATTCACAGCAAATTACGTTTAAATACGGAAAAATATGCTTTTTACGTTTGACATGTAAATTTTCATTGAAAAAACACGAATTGATATATGAGTTTTTGAAAACTTAGAAAAAATTTTAAAAATTAAATTTAAAAATTTTTACAGTCTTAATCATCCTAAAACGTTGAAAAAATCATGTTAAAAATTTTAATAATTTTAAAAAATCATTTTTAAAATTAGAATTTTTATTTTACTTGAAATTTTTTTTTTTTATTAAATCGGCAATATTTTGCATTTTCCAATCGATTTACATTAGGAAATTCAACTTTGAAGCATTTTTTCATCGTTAAATGAGGTTCAATAATAAAATCTTTTTCGAAGTTGTTTACAGCAAATTACGTTTAAATACGGGAAAAAAATGGTTTTGACATGTAAATTGGCATTGAAAAAACTCGATTTGATATATGAATTTTTAAAACAGAAAAAATTTCAAAAATAAATTATTTTAAAAATTTAAAATTTTTTAAAAAGTCTTAAAACATCCTAAAACGTTGAGAAAATCATGTTAAAAATTTTAATAATTTTAAAATTTGAAAAAATCAGTTTAAAAATTAAAATTTTTATTTGACTTGCAAAAAATTTTTTTTTAATTAATCGGCTTTATTTTGCATTATCCTATCGATTTACACTAAGAAATTCAACTTTGAAGCATTTTTTCACCTTTAAATGAGGTTCAATAATAATATCTTTTTTCGAAGTTATTTACAGCAAATTACGTTTAAATACGGAAAAAAAATGGTTTTAACAAGTAAATTGGCATTGAAAAAACTCGATATGATATATGAATTTTTAAAACAGAAAAAATTTTAAAAAATAATTTTAAAAACTTAAAATTTTTTAAAAAGTCTTAAAACATCCTAAAACATGTTAAAAATTTAAACATTTTTTATGAATTTTTAAGACAGAAAATATCTTAAAAAATAATTTAAAAAATTTAAAATTTTTTAAAAAGTCTTAAAACTAAAACGTTGAGAAAATCATGTTAAAAATTTTAATAATTTTAAAATATCAGTTTTAAAATTTAAATTTTTATTTGACTTGCAAAAAATTTTTTTTTAATAAATTGGCTTTATTTTGCATTTTCCAATCGATTTACACTAAGAAATTCAATTTTGGAGCATTTTTTCACCTTTAAATGAGGTTCAATATTAAAATCTTTTTTCGAAGATATTTACAGCAAATTACGTTTAAATACGAAAAAAAATGGTTATTACGTTTGAATTTTTAAAACTTAGAAAAAATTTTAAAAATTAATTTTAAAAATTTTAATAATTTTCAAAAATCATTTTTAAAATTAGAATTTTTATTTTACTTGCAAAAAAATTTTTTTTATTAAATCGGCATTATTTTGCATTTTCCAATCGATTTACACTAAGAAATTCAACTTTGAAGCATTTTTTCACCGTTAAATGAGGTTCAATAATAAAATCTTTTTTCGAAGTTATTTACAGCAAATTACCTTTAAATACGGAAAAAAAGGGTTTTGACATGTAAATTGGCATTGAAAAAACTCGATTTGATATATAAATTTTTAAAACGTAGAAAAAATTTTAAAAAATAATTTTAAAAATTTAAATTTTTTTAAAAAGTTGTAAAACATCCTAAAACGTTGAGAAAATCATGTTAAAAATTTTAAAATTTTCTATGAATTCTTAAGACAGAAAAATTCTTAAAAAATAATTTTAAAAATTTAAAATTTTTTAAAAAGTCTTCAAACATCCCAAAACGTTGAGAAAATCATGTTAATAATTTTAAAATTTTTTATGAATTTTTAAGACAAAAATTCTTAAAAAAAAATTTTAAAAACTACAAATTTTTTAAAAAGTCTTAAAACATCCTAAAACGTTATCATGTTAAAAATTCAAAATTTTTTTATGAATTTTTAAGACAGAAAAATTCTTAAAAAATAATTTTAAAAATTTAAAATTTTTTAAAAAGTCTTAAAACACCCTAAAACATAAAAAAAATCATGTTAAAAATTTTAAAAATTTTAATATTTAAAAATTTTAAAAAATCATTTTTTAAATTAATATTTTTATTTGACTTGCAAAAAAAATTTTTTTTTAATAAATCGGCGTTATTTTTCGTAAATTAGGTTCAATAATAAAGTTTTTTTTCGAAGTAAATTACTGAAAATTACGTTTAAATACGGTAAAAACTTGATTTTAACGTTTGACATGTAAATTTGCATTGAAAAAAACTCGTATTGATATATGAATTTTTAAAACTTAGTAAAATTTTTAAAATTTTTAAATTTTTAAAGACTTAAAACTTCCTGAAACGTAAAAAAAATCATGTTAAAAATTTTATAAAAATTTTAATAATTTAAAAATTTTAAAACATCATTTTTAAAATTAATATTTTTACTTGACTTGCAAAAAAAATTCTTTTTAATAAATCGGCTTTATTTTGCGATTTCCAATCGATTTACACTAAGAAATTCAACTTTGAAGCATTTTTGCACCGTTAAATGAGGTTCAATAATAAAATCTTTTTTCGAAGTTATTAACTGCAAATTACGTTTAAATACGGTAAAAAAATGGTTTTTACCTTTGACATGCAAATTAGCATTGAAAAAAATTCGAATTGATAAAATCAAATTTTTACCGTATTTAAACGTAATTTTCAGTAAAAAGTTTTTAAAATTCATAAAAATTATTAAAATTTATAAAAATTTTTACATGATTTTCTCAACGTTTTAGGATGTTTTAAGACTTTTAAAATTTTAAAAATTTCAAAATTTCAAAAGTCTTAAAACATCCTCAAACGTTGAGAAAATCATGTAACAAATTTTAATAATTTTTATGATATTGTAACGAATCTAGGCAGGCTGGTTGCAGCCTTGATTCGTTGGCTTAACATGGATCACGCAGCCTTGAGCGCGAAGAAATATTCTGGTTGACTACAATAAGAAAACCCGCCACCATGGATGTGAAATGACCAGGAAAGTTCATATAAGCAAGAGCAAGAATTGAACACCAGAGTCACGTATACATTCTCAACGAGAGCAGACGTGAAAAGTGCAACGGGAAATAAATATACCACCAGCGAGTTAAAAGTTTTCGAGTGACCTAGTGCAAATAATCTTCCAGTACCAAGTGACAAACAGTGTGGAAGATATTTGCGAGAGACAGACGAGATCTTTGAGTGATTAAGTGCAGATAATCCTCTGGTGCAAAGTGACAGACAGTGTGGAAGATATCTGCAGGTGGCAAATAAATACCACCACCACAGACATATAGTGGACCCAGTGAACAATATACGTACCACAGACATATGGTGGACACATAGTGGTCAAGCAGTGGTCAAGTAGTGACGAAGTGTTGGTCAACAAAAACTGACCAACGGTCAAGCAAAACTGACCAAAAGCTAGACAAAAAACGAACAGTGAATATAAATGAGGAACAATAATTGTCCAAAGCATGTAAACGGTTGTCACTGTTGTGAAAGAATAGATAAATAAAATATTTACCAAAGTTACCAACGAGTTTTGTTACACTGGTGTCAGGTGTGGGGTGTAACGATGACGACAAAACTGTTGAAGGATTTGGTAAAGGCGGACCTCAAACGCGTGCTGGAGAAAAGAAGCATGGAAACATCAGGAACGAACGATGTATTGCGAAAGCGGCTCAGAGAGGCGCTAGTGGTGGAGGACGAAGACCCAGAAAGCTTTCCGTTCGCTGTGTCAGACAGCGGAGTCGATGATAATGCACTCTCGCTGATGATGACAATGATGCAGAGGATGGAAGAAAAGCAAAAATATAACGCCAAAAAGCAAGAAGAAAACGCCAAAAAGCAAGAAGGAAATACCAGAAGGATGGAAGAAAAGCAAGAAGATAACGCCAAAAAGCAAGAAGATAACGCCAGGAGGATGGAAGAAAAGCAAGAAGAAAACGCCAAAAAGCAAGAAGAAAATGCCATAAAGATGGAAGAGACGATACTAGAAACGGTGTGCGGAACTTCTAGTATAATACAAGAAAAGATGGGTGTGCTCGATGGACGACTCGACACCCTAGAAGAAAACGCCAAAAAGCAAGAAGAAAATACCAGAAGGATGGAAGAAAAGCAGGAATAAAACGCCAAAAAGCAAGAAGAAAATACCAGAAGGATGGAAGAACGAATGGAAATGCTAGAAGGAAGACGTTCTGTTCCGGTTGTTGAAGTCAGAAGTGCAACCGAGATAGAGAGAGAGACAACCACCTCTAGCATGAGAGTCAAACCTCCGACGTTTGACGGAAACGTGGCCTGGTCGACCTACCACAAACAATTTGAGGCGGCTGCAAGAGCCAACGGATGGTCGGAGGGCGACAAAGTCATCTCTCTGGTGGTAGCCTTGCGCGGGGATGCCTTAAACATTCTGCAGGCAATCCCAGCAAGTCAACAAAACGACTACCACCTGTTGGTCTCCCGATTGGAGTTACGGTACGGTGATGCTCACCTCCAGCAAGTATACCACGCACAGCTGAGGAACCGTAACCAGAAGAACGGAGAAACGCTTCAACAGTTCCAAGCCGATGTTGCGCGCTTAATACGTTTGGCGTATCCGACAGCACCTGAGTCGTTCCTAGAGCAATTGGCGGTACAAACGTTCATTGATGGTTTACGAGACGGCGAAACTCAGCAGGGCTTGAGGCTGGCGCGATCGAAGACCATAGACGACGCGCTTGCCCATGCCATGGAATTTGAAGCCGCCAAGCATGCATCACGAGGTCACGAGCGTGTCCGGACTGTGGCGGAAGAAACCGAGAGCTCCGAAGATAGCATGACAGAGTTGGTGCGGAGAATTCTCCGGGAGACCGGCCGCCAAAAGAATCCCCAAGAACCGTGGCGACCCCGTTGTTGGAACTGCGGTGAACGAGGCCACATACGACGCAACTGCCCGAAAACCGGTGAAAAACAGAAGCCGGAAAACTAAAGAAGGTTGACGAGAAGGAGCTAACGTCGACCTGGAGAAAGTATGCTCCGGAGATTACTATCCACGCCGTGTCACCTCAAGACCGCGCGGCCAGCATATTTGTCGATGGGAACGTCGCTGGCCAGACCATCCAGTTACTGGTGGACACAGGTGCGATGAAATCAATTATACGTCCTGGTGTTGTACACAAAGCCACGAGGCTATTGCCAGCGACAGTTATGCTCAAGACAGCGACCGGTGACAGGATTTCGACGCATGGATCGACGACGATGACTATCGACATTGGAAACCAGAAGCTCGACCATGAAGTACTTGTGGCTGACATCTCCGACGATTTCATCCTAGGTATGGATCTCCTGCGGAAATTTGGTTTCGCACTAGACCTGAAAGAAGGTGTCCTGAGAGTTGGTGACGAGGAACTTCCCCTACATCCCAGGGAGGACTCGGTGGCCAGAGTCTGGCTCCAGGAAGACGTCACACTGCCAGAACGAAGCGATATGATGATACGAGCCGGTCTGGATGGAGATCTTCGGGCAGGAAGTGTGCGAGTAGTTGAACCTGTCTGCGACAAGTCGGTTCGTAACGGCGTGCTAGTGGGAAAAACACTAGTCAGGGTTGGAGAGACCGAAGCAGGACGTTTTGGTACGGCCGTTTCGGTCCCGCCGTTTTGGTACCGGACGTTTTGGTCCCGGCCGTTTTGGTCCCAGTTATTAGATTATGACAAATATCAATAAAGTTGGAAAGTTGGCGCATGCGCAGAAGTTTTTATATAATATTGGTATACTTTTCATAACGGTTTTAAAGGAAAAGTTTATTTTATTCTTTTTAGCGCATAATAAAAGCTTGTTTTTAAGAAAGTTTTTTTACTTTTAATTTATTTTTTACTTTTTAGTTTAACTCGCAATCGTATTCTCAGCAAGTCCTTTCATTTGATACCCATATTGTAGGAAAGCATAAAAAACTTAGTCCGTCATCTTTAAAAGTCCGCCATATTGGATTTAGAATGACGTCACTTTATTTTTCGAGTTGTTCTCAGCAAGCTCTTTCATTTGATACCCATATTGTAAAAGTGCATTAAAAATAACTAGTCCGCCATCTTGGGTGTTCCGCCATGTTGGATTTAGAATGACGTCACATAGCTAACCATGCATTGTCATCCAAACTAAACGTGTAAGTAGTCAAAATTTCAGCTCAATTGATTGAAAATATCTGCTTCAAAATTGAGTTGCAAGATTCCACCCGAACAAACATACATTTTTTTAAAGTTTTAAAGTTTTTAAAAAAGAGAAAAGTAGTCATGAAGACTGCCGATGGAAGTGAAAACACATCTCTTATAGTACAGGAGTGGAGTCTTTGGCTCCACAGTATTGCAATCTTGCCTCACGGTTAAGCAGTTTGGGCTGTACGCATATATCTCTTCTACACATGTGCAGATTTTCTCCAAAAAATTTTTTTTAAAAAACTTGTAAAATAAAATAATGAACCGTTATGAAAAGTATACCATTTATTATGTAAAAAAAAAAAACACCGTTATAGCAGATATCTCTTCTGCGCATGCGTCGATTTTCCCTAAAATTTAAGAAGTTACCTGGAGACGAATCGAACAAAAAAAATTTTTTCAAAATCGGTAGAGCCGTTTGGGCTGCACGCATATTTCATATTGAAAAAATACACAGCATACATTTATTATTGTATAAACTAATTACTAATTTATTTTTTATACTTTTATTTTTAGCTCAATTCCGAAGAAATTCCAAATCCGGATCGAAACGTTAATTGTTTGAAATATTTTATTTAATTTTTGTCAATATATTGTCTGAAAAATTGGTAATTTTATTTGTCATAATCTAATAACTGGGACCAAAACGGCCTGGACCAAAACGGCCGGGGCCAAAACGGCCGGGACCAAAACGTCCGGTACCAAAACGGCCGGACCAAAACGGCCGTACCAAAACGTCATCCGGGAGAGACGGTACCGGTGAGAATTATGAACAAATCGACACCGGTGACCCTGAAGAAGAACACCTTGCTGGGACAGTGTGTGCAAGCCTCCCGAATTTCCAGATGTGTAGAGGACGTACCACGGCCAACCGTCGCAAGAAACATTGAAAAATTGGCGACCATGATTATCGGCTCGTGTGAGAGCCTTGACATTGCACAGTCAAGAGAAGTGCGAAGGTTAATCCAAAGCTATTCGGACGTTTTCGCACTCGACGATGAGCAACAAGGGCGAACCGATGTGGTGCGTCATAAAATTGACACGGGAGATGCCAGGCCGATACGACAACGGCCGAGACTTCTTCCATTGACGAGACGATATGAAGCTGAGACGATCGTCACGGACATGGAGAAGCAGGGAGTCATAGAGCCATCAAGCAGCCCATGGGCATCACCGGTGGTTCTGGTCGGCAAGAAGGACGACTCAACCCGATTTTGTGTGGACTATCGGCGCCTTAACGACGTGACCAAGAAAGACAGCTACCCACTTCCCCGTATCGATGACACACTAGATACGTTGTCAGGATCTCAGTGGTTCTCGACCTTAGATCTGAAGAGCGGCTACTGGCAGGTCGAAATGGACCCTCAAGACCGCGAGAAGACAGCGTTCACAATCGGTACAGGGTTATGGCAATTCACGGTCAACCCTTCGGGTTGTGTAACGCACCGGCTACCTTCGAGCGCCTGATGGAGACCATTTTGAGGGGTCTGTCATGGAAGACCTGTTTGGTATACCTCGACGATGTGATTGTGGTTGGTCGCACGTTCGGAGAACATCTAAAGAACTTGGAAGAGGTGTTCCGAAGACTACGTGGGGCCAACCTGAAGTTGAGTCCGAAGAAGTGCCACATATTCCGGACGAAAGTGAAATATCTTGGACATGTTGTGTCTCGAGAAGGAGTGGAAGTCGGCCCTGAGAAGATTAAAGCCGTGCAAGAGTGGCCAACACCGAAAGACAAGCACCTAGTTCGGAGCTTTCTTGGACTATGCACGTACTACCGACGTTTCGTCCCTGGCTTTGCGAACATTGCAAAGCCCTTGACAAGATTGACTGAAGATGGACGGGAATACGTCTGGAACAACGAGTGCGAGGAAGCTTTCCGACACCTGCAACGCGCTCTGGTAACGGCACCAATACTGAGCTATCCACGTACAGAAGAGAAGTTCATACTGGATATCGACGCAAGTAATCTGGCTATTGGTAGTGTACTGTCCCAGATTCAAGACGGGTACGAGAAAGTCATTGGCTATTTCAGCAAAGTCCTGTCAAAGGCTGAAAGAAATTATTGCGTAACTAGGAAAGAGTTGCTGGCAGTAGTCAAGTCAGTAGAACACTTCTACAAGTATTTATATGGCCGAAGATTCTTGTTGAGAACAGATCATGCTGCGTTGAAGTGGCTTCTGCAATTTAAAAAACCCCGAGGGACAGGTTGCCAGGTGGATCGAGCGGTTGCAGGGATACGACTTCGACACCGAACATCGAGCGGGCACCATCCACCGGAATGCCGATGCCCTCTCAAGAAGACCGTGTCCAGAAGATTGTCAACATTGTTCTCGCCAAGAAGTGAAGACTTGCTGCATTTCAAGAACCATCCTAGTAAACGACGAGTGCTTGCCCAGTGAAGCTAGGCGGGAACAAGAAGCAGATCCGGAACTGAAGATAGTGCTAGAGTAGAAACGAAACGTGAGAAGACCAGCCTGGGAGGCCGTCAGTTCGTCCAGTAGAGTGCTGAAGGCATATTGAGCCCAATTGAACTCTCTGGAGATGGAGGACGGTCTCTTGAGGAAAAGACTGGAAAATGAAGACGGCACGAGCGTAAGGTTTTAATTGGTGATACCGAGAAGCCGAGTGCCGGATGTGCTGCGACAACTTCACGATGGGGCCTCGGGAGGCCATTTCGGCGTGAAGAAGACTCTGGAAAAAGTCCGAGAGAGGTTCTATTGGGTCAACTGAAAAGAGGACGTCAGAGAATGGTGCCGCAAATGCCGATTGTGTGCCACTGGAAATGGACCCTTGGGAAAGAGGAGAGCACCCATGAGGCAATACAACGTGGGGAGTCCAATGGACAGAGTGGCAATAGACGTGGCCGGACCATTCCCCGAGAGCGACGACGGAAATAAATACATCCTGGTGGCGATGGACTACTTCACTAAATGGGTGGAAGCATATGCGCTCCCGAACCAAGAAACGACGACTGTGGCAGAGGTGCTTGTCAAAGAATTCTTCAGACGGTTTGGAGTGCCAATGGAACTGCATTCAGATCAAGGTCGAAACTTTGAATCCGCCCTCTTCGGTGACGTGTGCCGATTGCTTGGAATTCGCAAAACACGAACTACGCCGCTGCACCCACAGTCTGATAGAATGGTGGAACGCATGAATAGGACGATGGGAAAGTACCTAGCTAAAGTTGTTTCAGATCACCAACGAGACTGGGACCGGTACTTGCATCTGTTTCTAATGGTTTATCGCGCGTCAGTTCACGAGACTACCGATCAAACTCCGGCCAGCGTGATGCTTGGACGTGAACTGCGACTGCCTTGCGACTTAGAGTTTGGACGACCACCTGTGGAAGAAGAAGTCGTAGGAGACAGCTACGCCGCAAAACTGAAACAGAAGCTGGACGATATACATCAACGAGTCTGCAAGAACAGCCAACTGGCCAGTGATCGAATGAAGAGTCGGTACGACGTGCAAGCGCAGGATGGTGGATTTCAATCAGAAGATTTGGTTTGGTTGTATGATCCACGGAGACGACGTGGCCTGTCGCCAAAGCTACAACAAGATTGGAAAGGCCCATATCAAGTAATGAAGCGAATAAACGATGTCGTCTATCGAGTGCGGAAGTTGCCACAAGGGAAACCAAGAGTAGTGCATTCCAATCGACTGGCGCCTTACGAAGGAGACTATGCCATGACGGCTGAGCAAGACCACCAGGCCAGAAGAATCGTCGGGCAAACAACGATCAAGGACGACCGACAGAAGTTTGAAAATTTCATGGCCGACTTCTCTGGGACCAGAAAGGCCCGTTTTGGTGTAACCAAGGAAGAACGACAGGACCTTTTTGCTCACTCGCTCACTGTGTCTCTGCGGACCTGCGCATGTCCAGAGGGATTGCGGGTGAGTTCCGACGACGATTTGGTTGCCAAGAGGAATTATGGAGACAAGTCCCTGCGGTCGGTAGGGTACTACGGCTGCTAGAACAGTGCCGTCCTATCTACTATTTGGTGACGAAACGATTGGTCTACCAGAAACCTACATACGTTGATCTGTGGAACACCCTAATAGAGTTAAAGGCCAACCTACTTCATGACGGTGTCAAGAAATTAGCGGTCCCTAAGCTGGGCTGTGGGCTCGATCAGTTGGATTGGAGAGTCGTACGAAACATGCTGGAAGTAATCTTTGAAGACACTGAAGTGAACATTCTGGTATGCAGTTTCGGGCTGAAAACGCACATGAGCCAACAGAAGAGTGTAGACTGCTATTTCTACCCAAGAGGAACATGCAGCCGAGGCGAGAGATGCCACTATCGACATGACCCCTCCTTTCGTGCTTGTAATCTGTCCTGGGGCAGGACAGGACTAAGAGGGAGGCAATGTAACGAATCTAGGCAGGCTGGTTGCAGCCTTGATTCGTTGGCTTAACATGGATCACGCAGCCTTGAGCGCGAAGAAATATTCTGGTTGACAAAAATAAGAAAACCCGCCACGATGGATGTGAAATGACTAGGAAAGTTCATATAAGCAAGAGCAAGAATGAAACACCAGAGTCACGTATACATTCTCAACGAGAGCAGACGTGAAAAGTGCAACGGGAAATAAATATACCACCAGCGAGTTAAAAGTTCTTCGAGTGACCTAATGCAAATAATCTTCCAGTACTAAGTGACAAACAGTGTGGAAGATATTCGCGAGTGACAGACGAGATCTTCGAGTGATTAAGTGCAGATAATCTTCTGGTGCAAAGGGACAGACTGTGTGGAAGATATCTGCAGGTGGCAAATAAATAACACCACCACAGACATATAGTAGACCCAGTGAACAATATACGTACCACAGACATATGGTGGACACATAGTAGTCAAGCAGTGGTCAAGTAGTGACGAAGTGTTGATTAACAAAAACTGACCAAAGGAAAATAGACTAAAAGCGAACAGTGAATATAAAGTGAGGAACAATAATTGTCCAAAGCATGTAAATGGTTGTCACTGTTGTGAAAGAATAGATAAATAAAATATTTACCAAAGTTACCAACGAGTTTTGTTACAATATTTTAAAACTTATAAAAATTTTTAAAAAAAATTTTTTAAATTTTAAAAGTCTTAAAACATCCTAAAACGTCGAGAAAATCATGTAAAAATTTTTAAAATTTTTAATAATTTTTATGAATTTTTAAAAACTTAGAATTTTTAAATTTTTAAAGACTTAAAACATCCTAAAACCTTAAAAAAATCATGTTAAAAATGGTATAAAAATTTTAATAATTTAAAATTTAAAAAAATCTTTTTTAAAATTAATATTTTTACTTGACTTGCAAAAAAATTTTTTTTAATAAATCGGCTTTATTTTGCATTTTCCAATCGACTTACACTAAGAAATTCAACTTTGAATCATTTTTGCACCGTTAAATGAGGTTCAATAATAAAATCTTTTTTCGAAGTTATTAACTGCAAATTACGTTTAAATAAGGTAAAAAAATGGTTTTTACCTTTGACATGCAAATTAGCATTGAAAAAAATTCGAATTGATAAATTCAAGTTTTTACCGTATTTAAACGTAATTTTCAGTAAATAACTTCGAAAAAAGATTTTATTATTGAACCTCATTTAACGGTGCAAAAATGCTTCAAAGTTGAATTTCTTAGTGTAAATCGATTGGAAAACGCTTAATAAAGCCGATTTATTAAATAAAAATTTTTTTGCAAGTCAAGTAAAAATATTAATTTTAAAAATGATTTTTTAAAATTTTTAAGTTATTAAAATTTTTGTAAAATATTTAACATGATTTTTTTTACGTTTCACAATGTTTTAAGGCTTTTAAAATTTTAAAATCTTTAAAATTTTTTTTAAAAATTTTTGTTTTTAAAAATTCATAAAAATTATTAAAAATTTTTACATGATTTTTCTCAACGATTTAGGATGTTTTAAGACTTAAATTTTTTTTTTTTAAATTTTTTTAAATTTTTTTAAGTTTTAAAAATTCATAAAAATTATTTCAATTTTTAAAATTTTTTACATTATTTTCTCAACGTTTTAGAATGTTTTAAGACTTTTAAAATTTTTAAAATTTTTTTTTTAAATTTTTCCAGGTTTTTAAAATTCATAAAAATTATTAAAATTTATAAAAATTTTTACATGATTTTCTCAGCGTTTTAGGATGTTTTAAGACTTTTAAAAATTTTTTTTAAAAATTGTAAAAAAAAATTTTAAAAATTTCAAAATTTCAAAAGTCTTAAAACATCCTAAAACGTCGAGAAAGTCATGTAAAAAATTTTAATAATTTTTATGATATTTTAAAACTTAGAAAAATTTTAAAAAAAATTTTTTTAAATTTTAAAAGTCTTAGAACATCCTAAAACGTCGAGAAAATCATGTAAAAAATTTTAATAATTTTTATGATATTTTAAAACTTAGAAAAATTTTTAAAAATTTAAAAATTTTAGAAGTCTTAAAACATCTTAAAACGTCGAGAAAATCAAGTAAATATTTTTAATAATTTTTACAAATTTTTGAAAACTTGGAAAAATTTTTAAAAAAAATTTTAAAAATTTTAAAAGTTTAAAAATCTTCAAACATCCTAAAACGTAAAAAAAATCATGTTAAAAATTTTAAAAATTTTAATATTTTAAAATTTATATTTTTATTTGACTTGCAAAAAAATTATTTTTTAATAAATCAGCGTTATTTTTCGTTTTCCAATCGATTTGCACTAAGAAATTCAACTTTGAAGCATTTTTGCACCGTTAAATGAAGTTCAATAATAATTTCTTTTTTCGAAGTTATTTACTGAAAATTACGTTTAAATACGATAAAAACTTGATTTTAACGTTTGACATGTAAATTTGCATTGAAAAAAACTCGTATTGATATATGAATTTTTAAAACTTAGAAAAAATTTTAAAAATAATTTTTAAAATTTTAAAGACTTAAGATTAAGATTTAAGATTTAAAAGTTAGGGGCCCGAAGGAAGCCACCGCGACCTATAAGATCTATTGTGTTCCCCTAGTTTCTTATCAGTTTTTTAGGATTTCAAGGCTATGTATAAAGTCAAGAATCCTCATTAAACTGACGTCTTTGAAGTCCTTTGGAAGCATTAGGGGTGATCTAAAGTGCTTGTATCTTGTCTGTACGATGGCTTCAGACTTACAGAGAATATGTACAGCAGTTTCTTCTGCTTCGTTGCATCTGCTATGCAGATGTTTGTTTAAAAGGCAGTGTCCCGTTAGTAGACCAGTTACTGTTCTTAGATTGTTTCTGCTAAGCTTGAGTGCTTCTACAGTTCTTTTCCTTAGAGGTCTCTCAATAAAGGCCTTTGAGTGAGTTTGCATTGGAATATTATTCCAATATGACTTGTGTTGATCCATAAGCCATTTAGTTATTTCCTGCTTGGCAGTTGCTTTAGCAATGCCACATACTGGTTCTGGTCCTATTAGTATAGTATTGAATCCCTCTTTGGCTAATGCGTCAGCTGATTCATTGCCAGAGATATTTCTATGGCCGGGTACCCAAATGAGGTTCACCCTGTTTATTTTTGCCGCTAAGTTTTGCAGTGTTTCCTGACATTCTTTTACCAGGTAGGAACTTACTCTGACTGAATCAAGTGCTTTTAGTGCAGCTTGACTGTCTGAGAATATGTTGATTGTCTTACCGGAATATTTTCTTGCAATGTTTTCTTGTGCACACAGTAGAATGGCGCAAATTTCGGCCATAAACACTGTGGCATAGGCGCCTAGGGGTTTACTTATGTTGAGACGAGGTCTCACTCCATAAACTCCCAGACCTGTCCCTGAGTTAGTTTT